>CP136064.1:50674136-51874136 GCA_032622095.1 Siphonodentalium dalli | reverse complement strand
CATGTTGAGATTAAAAAAAATTCTCACACCTGGCCGAAACCATGGTCGATCCGATGTGTTCCGGTCCCTCCCCATTGGCCAGTCAGAAACTGATAATTACTTAAATAAAAAACAAATCTGGGTGAATTTGCATGGCGTTAGACCTCTATAGTAGATATTATGATATTAGGCTTTTTCATGCTCAAATCTACACATTTCCGTGTACTACATTCATTTAGAATATGCTGCCATCCAGGCGGATGTGAGGGACCAGTTGGGAAAAATCAAAGCCAACAGGGGTGCAATTGGAATTACGCGCAAACTTGTGAATTTGATATGGTTCAAGGGGTGTAGTTATAACTTCGAAGGTGTACACCCCTCCTAACGCGGAGTCCGTCTATAGCAACGTCCCTGCAATGGGTCGAGACTGCGTCAATAGCAGCGTCTACTCACTCTATTAACCACAATATGTCATCAATGCAGTGAACAAAGTTGTTTGTGAAAAAGATCGGCCTTCCGTATTTATCTAAGTGCTAGAAGCCGCCTCGAGAATTTGAACATAAAACCTGGCTTAAAATGACAACTTTATCAATGACATTAATTTTGCCAATGAAATCTTGCAATAAATAGGTTAACGCATAGCTGAATGGAATTTCATGGAATTCATGAACATTTGAGTGAGAAAATCTAAGTGAAAGGTTACCGGTCAATGGGAATCATCTACCCGTTCCAAATCGCTATCGCTTTATATGCTGAATTGAAAGTACCCAAGTGACCGTGACGATGTTCACCGATTTATCCGTACACGTTCCCGTCGGACGGGTATCGCAAACTCGCTAATGACTTTTTACCCTGTGCCAATGCATTCTCTTATATATGCGAGTCGACCATAGGTTGCCTCGCATATATAAGAGAATGCATTGGCCTACAATGTTTTTATCATTTAAAAAAAATAAATGTTTCTTACAATTTTTAGGACATAAAATAAAAAAAAACATCCATTATCCTGCAGGGAGCCCCTCACATATATAGAAGCATATAGACGAGTGTCGTCTGCTCATGTTCGTCTGGGGCTCTGTATGGGACGGGTATAGCAAACTCGCTAATAATGAAAGTGCTTACATAATAGTAGACGATCTCGATATTTAAGAAATAACTCTTGTTTCGATTTAAGGCAAAGCAGTTATAACCCAAAAGTTTAAATCAAGTTTAAAAATAAATTCTAGCGCAGTTCTAGAAAATTTATCTTCAACTTTCGGTTATAACTGATAACATTAAAGGCACGGGCGGTGTTCGTTGCAGAAATATTCATATTTGTTCAATTCCCCATCAACAGAAGGAATATTAAAATATATATAGTTTTGTTCATTTGCCAAACATAATCATCAGCACGTAAATAGTATATTGTCAAGACGTACGACGGTGTACGTAAGGGTACATTCATACGCTGGCAAGTTTGCACGTTATGTTTTTTGCGGGCATTTCGTCATAGAAAACCACATGGTGCCAGCATCTTTACTAAAGCGAAAGACATGAGGAGTAACATTTATCTTGTTCCACTTATAACAGTGCTGCTGGAATTTGCCTTCAAATACCTGTATGATTTATTCTTGCGAGATAATTGCATGATTTTTACAGGCAAATTCCAGTAGCATCGTTACTAGTGGAACTACGGATATTTTACTTCGCATGTAGTTAGCTGTGGTACAAATGTGTTTTTTTTTCCATTCATATTATGGCACCATATCGTTTTCTACGTCAAAATGCCTGCAAACCATACCATGCAAACTTGCCAGTGTATGAACGTACCCTAAACATAAGCCTGCTCGTGTTACAGAAGTTTCGCTTCTGTTTACATAACACAGCGCAATTCTATTGGTTAATCACACACAAATGATATAAACGCTCTTTATTATTTCCATATCAGGAGACAGTAACAAATAACGCTCTTTATGTTTACCATATATATCAGGATCTAAACAAAAGCTGGGTTCTGTGTTGTTTTTGGGCTTTTGTTTACACAACAAAGGAAAAAACATTTGACAATAACATACTGATTATGCCATATTTCTGACTGGTATAAGATCAAAGTATGTTACTATTATTTCAGTTTTTGACGGAGGTGAATATTTTAACAGCATACCCACCGCCAGCACCGCCCGTATCTTTAATCATTGACAATAGTTACCGTAGTAAATGCTCAGATAATAAGTTCAACAAACGGCCATTGAACTTATTATCAGAACATTTACCACCAATGGGTAGGAATCCTTTTAATCCTGCTAATTTCTTGAGCTCTCCTCACGATGAATAATAGACCATTGTGGGAGCATCCATTTAGTGTTAAAATGGTTCAATTGAGACCTAAACGTTTTGAGTCGCTTTAATTATGTTTGTCCCGAATTGGTTTTTAAATATTTATATTAATAATATATTAATTCAATTCAATTTAATTATGTTAATTGGTATAGCAGATGTGACATAGTACAATATATCAAAATATGCAAGTAAGACATATACATGTATAACAATGAATTTCACCTGAAGAATACATGCGTGTTTTGATATTTAATTAGCTTCCGTTCGTGAGCTGGGGCAGTGGTCATGAACCTTATATAGACATATGGGTGGGTACTGGGTACATGGAATATCGCTGATATAGCCTCAACCTGATGAAAGTTGACAGATTACTAATCGTCTTTTAATTTTTAGACTTGAAGAGTTCTGTGAATTTGTGGGCTCGGGTTGAATAGTCGGAGTTAAAGGTACACAATCCGATTAGATGGTTCCCATAATCCCATATCAACACCATTTCTTGAAATGCCGCTTCAGTCATTAGAATCGATTAATTGCCAAACTAGAATGCTAACCACTGTCAACTTTAGTAAAAAAAAACACTGCTTGTTTATTTCTTATTTGGTTTCATCCTGCCAATAATTTAATTTGCCGCCGCGTGGAGATATACATGTACCGGTACCCGTGTTGAAACCTCTTGTTGAAATTGGAGCTCATGCTTGAACTATTCCTTGTCCGATTTTCCATAATTATGATGTATATTGCTGCTTCAAGCTGCTGACAGATGCCTATACCGGTACGGGGTCAACATTATCGATTGGAAATGTAGTGTCTTATTACTGTAATGCAATCGCCGATAGTTGATCGTCTATGTACATGTAGTGTCCGTCCTGACTCAAACTCCACTTTTTTATGGCGATGGGAAATACATTTGTACATTTGTCTCGAACGTTGTCTCAGGAACACAACTGAAAAGAAAACAATAAGATATTGGAATAATCATTGGTATAGTGTATACATATGTTGTAGTTTAGTTGACGTGGCGACAATGGGTTCATGGCTAACACAACAGCGGTTACAATTTTTGGACCAAAAAATATGTTAAAATTTACCTGATTTACCAATCAATTTTAAAGGTACGGTTGGCCTTGGCGGTGGGTATCCTGTGAAAATATTTCCACCCGTCAAAAACCGCCACAAACAGAAAGAACAACAAAATGTAGACAGACTTTGTCCGTATACAAATAAGAAATATCGCATAAACAGTATGTTATTGTCATATATTTGACCATTGTTATGTAAACAAAAGCATAAAAAGTTACTTTTCTGGTGTTTGTTTATATTATGATGGTAAACATAAAGAGCGTTCTTTGTGGGTGAATTCCTGATATGGAACGAATAAAGAGCGTTTATGCCATTTGTGTGTGATTAGCCAGCAGCATTGTGTTGTCTTCTGTAACACAGTCAGGCTCTTGCTTAGGTAAAATATAGTAAATCTTTATGATAACATGCTGTATACGCGATGGTCATGGTATATATGAACGAAACTGTATGCGTTTTAATGTTTTTCTGTTTACGGTGATTGGAACAAATATGAATATTTTCGACAACTAAGTCCTCACGTGCCTTTGACGTGAAATAACTTTTATTGCGAAATAAAATGATGATTATAGACCATGGCAAAAGCGCATTGTTTTCTACATTTTATCTATCACATAAAAAATGACAATTAGTTTGGAATTTTCCAACCAACCGCGTGTTAGGATTGTTGGAATTGTGAGGTGCCAGTTGGAAATTTCCAACGCGGGATTGCAGATGAAATTTCTCATACATATTTAGGTATGTTGTACTTCTATATTGGACACCACTCCATACGAAGATCGTGTATTCACGTCCTTAAAAAATAATTAAACAGCCAACGCCACTACGACATCCGCCTGTGCACCCTAAGTCAGTAAACCTTATTTGAAAACAGTCCAGGGGTCTTGGAGAAAAATCGCGTACATACCGACAGATCCTACTATTTTATATCAGGATTAACTGTCATGTGGACTGTTTTTATGGAGATGTAACCGCGAGGTGAGTGGTCATAACTTGTGTAAAACCCGAAGGGTTTTACATACAAGTTAAAACCACTCACCTCGCGGTATACATTCTAAGAAACTTGAGCCGAAATTAATTTTACGGGAAGTGGTATAACATTGTCCACCAAAGCTCTTTAAACTAGCTGTTGATAATAATGCCACATGTACAACTGTATATATTGGTCAACAGTGTAATATGTATGGACTGACCCAGATAATTCTAAGAAACCGATTTGACGGGGAAGTGGTATGATATTGCCGACCAATTTGATTCATAAACTTTTGATGATAATGACACATGATAACTGTATATGTGGGTCCACATTGTAATATATTATCTCAAGTGACTTTCCCACCTTCTAATTAATGAAAGCTGTACCCCTATTCCGTGTAGAGTTCATATGGGAGATGGTCGGCACTACATCCGGGCACTACATACATATATTGTATCTCACGTGACTTTGTTATTGAAATCAAGCTTTCCGATTGGTTGGCTACTCGACTCTATTAGTCGTAGTTGTATACTACGCCTTCAAGTCTCTCCCATCGTGCACTATGCATATGTAGTTTTGACTACTAAAAATAGTAACGAACACTACATCAAACTTTGTTCTGAAACTACTTGTTATTTCGCCGCTGAGCCAAATTAAAGCTTCAGTAAGGCGAACATCAATTGTCTGAACTTAGTAAAAGTTGAAAATAGTAGTTTCCTACTGCTAAATCAAAATATTTGTTCGATACAATATAATAATTAGAGCATGACTTGTCGTGAAATACGCCGATATAGTGCATAGTGCGGTTGTGTAGTTCACTCTGCTTCGCGTCGTGAACTACACAACCTCACTATGCACTATATCGGCGTATTTCACTCCAAGCCATGCTCTATTTATTAAGTAGTCCCATTCATATCTGGCATGTGACGTCACGGCTATGCGCTTGTCGTTGAACACTTATGTCTCATGCTGATAAATTGTTTGCGTTGTACTGAGTTAGTTGAGTTCACCGTGCGCAGATTTTCAGAATTCTGCGTTTTGTTGCTCAGTTCGATGTGTGGCAGCAAAATAATCATCTGAAGTGATAATTCCGGCCGATTAATGAAAAACGTCCCACAATAGCGCATCCACATTTTACTTCGTCTCAGAAAGTCGCTCGGCTTCCGGATGAATATTTTGAAAAATTCGGGTCGTTATTATTTTTTTTTTTTTGTATATTTCTAATATATACTTTGGTAAACTAATAACTAATGAAATGTTCTTTTGTGTTGTGATTACTTCATCAAATATTCCAGTTTGATTTGATTGAAAATTATCAATTTGGTCTTGGTCACATTGACATCTGCAAACCAACAGGTAAGAACAAATCCCCGGTGAATTGGATGCAGATGATATACTGAAAAGACGTTGTTCGATAAAATATAATGATTCGAGCGTGTATTGTCGTTGACCACTCCAATTTAGTGCCCCCCTTCGGGAGTGATATAGATCCTTCCGCCCAACATCGGGAACAGCATCACTCCCTCAGGACGATACATTGGCGTAGTAAACTCTGAGCCATGCTCGATTCATTAAATATGTATGGACTGACCCATATAATTATAAGAAACTTGACGATGATACAGGGCCAGTTTAGGGCCATTTCAGGAACGATAACTCTATCCGAAGTACATTACCTATATTCTCAGCAGTACTCCTGTTGGTGTTAGTCTAGACAGTTTGTGACGTCACGGAAGTGACCTATATTCCCCCGCCCACGTATGAGGTCACGACCTATATTCTCCCCGCAGTCCGCACACGCGTCGGTCTATTTGTATACCGGTTGGGCATGTCCAAAAAAATTCAAAAAATTCAAAAAATTCCAAAATTTCAAATACTTCAAAAATTTCAAAAATTTCAAAAATTTCAAAAATTTCAAAAACTTCAAAAATTTCAAAAATTTCAAAAATTTCAAAAATTTCAAAAACTTCAAAAATTTCAAAAAATTTCAAAAATTTCAAAAACTTCACAAATTTCAAAAATTTCACAAAAATTATAAAACCCCAAAACTTCAAAAATTAAACAACATTCAGGATTTAGTAAAAAATATGGCTTGTTGCCATTCATCGGAAAGCTCTGGGGGTACGGTGGTGAGCGCCACCGAAAAAAGCAAGTGAGCGAGGGAAAAAAGAGAAAAATAGCATGACATGTCGTACATACTACAATTTATTATATTAACTATTCAGTGTCACTTTCGTCCGAATTGTCATCACTTTCGTCAGATTTGTCATTTGTTTCGTCCATGAACTTTTCTAGCAATGGTCTGTACTTTAATATTGACATTTTCACTGCATCACGATCTTCAAAACCATTCTTCATATATTTGTCCACTTTATCCATGACACTGTTGTGCAGAGTCCCATTGCGCAGCCACATGTTCTTTATTATTGTCCAAGCATAAATTCATAAATTCATAAATTCATAAATAGCCTCATGCCTTCAGTTTTAAGATATGTACTTTTAAGGTCCTTGTCAGCCGCCGCCGCCGCAAACGCCGCCGCATACGCCGCCGCCGCAACCGCCGCCGCATACGCCGCCGCCGGCGGCGTTTACGTGCGCGTTACGAGGACTGACCCGCAGTTTATAAGGGTATACGTCTTGGATGGTAATTTGGCGCCTATAAAAATTACTACTTCAGAGTACACTTTGAACTTTAGCCGGAATGGGGACTCCTTACTATTATGACTTTGATCTTGATAAATATGTACCCTACGATGACTCGAAGGACCTACCCAAGACTGAAGCAAAACCTGAAAAACTTATAAGGAAACCCGGAGCTAAGAAGATAAAAGTTAAAGAGATAAAAGGAGGAAGAGCGAAGAAGACAAACATTGGAAAAGTTAAAAAGGAAACTCCAAACGACATATTCACTGAACTAAAATGAGTAATTTACCTAAATTTTCGAAGGCTATTGAAAGGCCGGTGGAACAATCGCCGCCGCCGCCGGCAAACGCCGCCGCCGTCAATACAGGACAGATTTGAGGTTATAAGGAACATTTGTATAAATGAAAGCCATATACCCACGAGATATTTTAGTCAAGTATAAATGAAGCACCAGTGTTCAATTTGCTCTAGTGAGTATGTGCGGAACCATGATTTGATCAGACATGTACAATCTAAGCACACTGAGTTTGTTAACCGACACCCACAGCAGCAGCACCAAGCAGCAGCAACAAACAGCAGCAGCAGCAACAGGCAGCAGCATCATCAGCCACAACAACAGCCATTACAGCAACACCAGATACTACAACACCAGCAGGGGAAACAGCAACAAAGCGACATAACATCCTGCTTTGATGATCCAATGGCCAATGTCCAAGAAGATTTTATTTTCAAGCATCCATTCACGGCATGTGTAAGTGGACCGACATCTAGTGGGAAGACGTACTTCGTGAAAACCTTGCTACAAAAGTCTGCCTCAAAAATATCACCCGCACCTGACAGAATAATATGGTTTTATGAATATTGGCAGCCCCTATATGATGACATAAAGTATACCGTCACCCCTCAGGTCAACTTTATACGGGGAATACCAGCAAACTTGGATTCTCTTATCAACCCCCAGTATAAAAATCTAGTTGTACTCGATGACTTGATGCAAACTTCATCAAAAGACCAGAGAGTTAATGATTTACATTCCGAAGGAAGTCACCATTTGAACTTATCTTTGATAAGTTTGAACCAGAATTTCTACTACAACAAAGATCCGACGTAACGACGAAATTGTCAATATTTGGTATTGTTCAATAATCCAATTGACAAGGGTTTAATTTCAACATTATCAAGACAGATTTATCCTGAATGCCCTCAACGTATGATGCGAGAGTTTTCGGAAGCGACGAGTGAACCGCACGGTTACCTACTGGTGGATTTAAAAGCCGCAACCCCGGACACATTACGGCTGCGACAGAATGTGCTAAAAGAGGACACGAACCAACATATGGGTGAATCGAATGGCATGAAATATAATCTCCATAAGGACAGCAAGCACCCAGATGAACAGAATGTGGTGAAATGTGATGACAACAATAGCCGGATCAACGGAATGAGATGAAATATGATGACAGAGATCTCCCTGGTCAACGGGAGGGCATGACATATAATTATATTGTGCCCCAGGGTCAACATAATGGCTATACTAAGGACATAAGGACACCTGGTGAGATCAATGAAATTAATAAAGAAAACCATAAAAACATAGGCATTCGAGAAGACATGTCGTACCCTTGCAATGACTGCGGGCTTTTGTTCGAAGATCAGCATGATGTCCAGAGACATGTAAAAAACTGGTGCCAAGAAAATAAGTTAAAACGAAAATTAACTGAGGACATGGATGATAGTCAGAATAAGAAAATTAAATCGAATGAAGATGAATACTTCAAAAGTTTGTGTGATGAGAGTAGAGATAAAGCACAAGAAGCATGGAGTGATAACGTGGAAACGTATATGGAAAATGGCTCGACAGAAAAAGAGGCAAAAGTACAAGCTGACAAGGACCTTAAAAGTACAGATCTTAAAACTGAAGGCATGAGGCTATTTATGAATGTTTATGCTTGGACAATAATAAAGAACATGTGGCTGCGCAATGGGACTCTGCACAACAGTGTCATGGATAAAGTGGACAAATATATGAAGATCGTGATGCAGTGAAAATGTCAATATTAAAGTACAGACCATTGCTAGAAAAGTTCATGGACGAAACAAGTGACACATCTGACGAAAGTGATGACAATTCGGACGAAAGTGACAGTGAATAGTTAATATAATAAATTGTAGTATGTACCACATGTCATGTTATTTTTCTCTTTTTTCCCTCGCTCACTTGCTTTTTTCGGTGGCGCTCACCACCGTACCCCCAGAGCTTTCCGATGAATGGCAACAAGCCATATTTTTGACTAAATCCTGAATTTTGTATAATTTTTGAAGTTTTGGGAAAATTTGATTTTGTTTAGATTTTTTTGAAATTTGTTAAATTTGTGAAGTTTTTGAATTTTTTGAATTTTTTGAAATTTTTGAAATTTTTGAAATTTTTGAAATTTTTGAAAGTTTTGAAATTTTTGAAGTTTTTGAATTTTTTTTGGACATGCCCAACCGGTATACAAATAGACCGACGCGTGGGCGGACTGCGGGGAGAATACAGGTCGTGACCTCATACGTGGGCGGGGGAATATAGGTCACTTCCGTGACGTCACAAACTGTCTAGACTAACACCAACAGGAGTACTGCTGAGAATATAGGTAATGTACTTCGGATAGAGTTATCGTTCCTGAAATGGCCCCAAACAGGCCCTGTATCATCAACTTGAGGTCAAACTTGATTTGACGGGGAGGACTTAGTAGTATTATATTGTCCACCAAAGCTTTATAAATTGTTGGCAATGATAACTATATGTATGAACTGACCAAGATAGTTTACGGATCATTCACACTGACCACATGTCACTGGGCATGATGCCTTGACGCCGGGCAATACTTCACACAAAATGGCGAAATCTGAGCACGTGGTTTGTTCAGAGTCGACACAAGGAGCTGAAAATTAAATTAAACAATATCATTATAGTTGTCAGTTATGATTCGCGTTACTCCCGTCGAATGGGCGAATACTTTTCCAGGGGTAGGAACCTAGCTACGTCACTAATGTAATCTCCAAACTGTCGTTATATACAACTATGATGATCTAGATAATAATATGATGCAAGAGTTATTGAATTATTGTACTTGAGAGTGGAAGGGACAATGTGCATTTACGAACATATGTTGAAGGCCCACTTAATTTTCGAACCACCAGATCACATTATGTACAACATATTCCATAGTATATACCATTTGAAAGAGGAAGTTCAAAATCATTGTATTGTCAACTGATCCGGTCGAATAAACTGGGAACATAACGTTTTTGTCGAGGTACTGAGGTGTGTTCTGTGATTAATTTTGATCCAAACTTTACTATAAAGTCTATTATAAAAGGAGAATAACTCTATCTCTTAGTAGTTTGAATTCTGATACATTCTGGGTTGACAAGGGGGGGGGGTCTTTGAATGAATCTGAGAATCTCTATCACTTGGTGGATAATATGGGATACGTTGTGTTTAATGTAATCTGGTCATTCGAAAATTAAGTGGGCCTTTAAATGGTTGAGGCGTGTTTGTTGTTAAAATAGGGGCACAATCGAACAATCGGTACCTATTTTCCTTGCAATTTCCGGTTATAAAAATGAGTTTTTAAACATTACTAATGTACTAGTTTATCACGTCAGACACACGTCAATTGTTGTTTTAAACAACTTTAAAATTAAAACCGCTTTGGGGTATAGCGATTACATTAGTGACGTAGGTTCCGGGTCCTGTATACTAGAGATATAAATATTGAGTGAATATGGCTATAAAGAACCAATGCGGCAAGTCTGATAAATAAAATGCAGGAGCCCTATTTTTCCTATGGGATAACTATACTCATCAATGATACTTTAGTATAGAAAGGGTTAATGATGGTGTATTTCTTCCTAACATGTTAAATATATTTCCCGGGGTATCACAACATAAATATAAATCCGAGACACCTGTCCGGAAACGCTTCTAATATTGATTTTATTTAGATTTTTGCTGGTATAATCTTTCGCCGAAGTCTTACGAGCTATTTTTAGAACATAAACTTCAGGCGCATCCAGAGCGTAGGAAGATGGAGTTCGCCATATAAAGATCTACTCGGGAAAATCGACTCCAGTAAAATTGGACCAAACCCGGGTGTCTATATATCTACCAAGATAGCCACTGTTCTCCAAAACACCGTTTTACCTATGTATACCTGGGTGGAACACTGGCACATCCAGGCAAAAAAAGACACCCGGTGTACCCTGGTTTCCTAACAATATAACCCTAACATGTCCACCCCTGTATTACTTCTTCTGATAACCAAAGATCTTACACCCCTGTTGAAACCTGAGTGTGTGCTCCCATATAGCATGTCTATTTCTCTGTGCATGGTAACCCTATAGTACTTCCACCCTTGGCTAGAGTCAGAATTTCTGTCCAGGTTCATAGAAAATAATTGGATAAAACAGTATTTCTTGACAGAAGGTCATGTTGTCTGTTATCGGACAATATTGTAAACCCTGTAATATTCTGGAAAGAGACACACAATCGTTAACCTGTTTGATAAGATAGCAGGCATGTATGTACTTACTGTCGATATTATTCAGATGCGAGTAAAACATGCATTAATTGCACATAGAAAACACAGGGACCACCGAACAGTTGGGGTACTGGACCATCGGACTATCGCACTTCCAGACAACCATTGTATGCATGGGAAAGTATTACCCCCCCCCCCGGCTGTACATGACTTATGAAAAAGTGATAACGTGCATGTCAGTAACATAGAGTTAATTTCTTGTTGGGACTCAAACATCAGTTCACATTGAAAACCTAGTTCAAAAGTCTGCTCGTACTAAAACCAACTAAGGTATTGGGATAGCGAGGCGCTAGTTTTAGTACGAGAACGTCCCGTTACCATGTGTATGACATAGTTAACGCGTTAGTGACTAGCTCACATAAAACCACAATTAGATGTAATCAAATAACATTTTGCGACAATAAACGTGTTTATTGCGTAGAAGACAGGATATCTATTCTGAAAACTACATTAGTTGCCAATTAACCCTTTCAGTGCCAAGTCCGATTTTTTTATCAACCCATATACCCTGTGCCAATGCATTCTCTTATATATGCGAGTCGACCATAGGTCGCCTCGCATATATAAGAGAATGCATTGGCCTAACAATTTTTTTTTATTTTTTTTTTTACATTTTTTTTCAATTTTAATAATTTATTCTTATATTCTTTAACAGACTTATTTTGTAGGTTTAGGGCCGATGAGATCGCCCCCTGGCACTCAAAGGGTTAAAAGCGGCATTTTAACGTGAAAAGAAACATATACCGCAGTGTTGGCATATTGTTAAAAGTATGCGAACTCAATTGACCTCACGAATTGACATCGGCAAATTCCGGCAAAAATATTATAGCTCCAATCGTAAGTTAAACATAAACAAAACCAAGTGGTCGTAAATTGAATTAGTTCTATCACTTCTACCTGGTCATTTTAAATTTAAATATATCTTGCGAGATGTTCCGTGTAAGAAATGTTTAATTAAACAAACGTAAACAAACCGATGTTAGTACTAATAAACTGGAATATTCTGCGTAATTTGATATGAAAGTATGATTATTATACACCATTATGACAATAAGATATCACTCTTTCCAAAATATATAGCATCAGGTATTGATTTATGTAAAATCGAGTAAAATAGACAATTCCCGCCACCAACCCTGGGCGTAACCCATGTCATACAAATTGTAACGGGGCGTTATCGTACTAAAACTAGCATCTCGCTATCCCAATATCCTAGTTGGTTTTAGTACGAGCATACTTGGACTATATGCGTCCCTGCACTCTC
Source organism: Siphonodentalium dalli (assembly GCA_032622095.1). Lineage (NCBI taxonomy): Eukaryota > Metazoa > Mollusca > Scaphopoda > Gadilida > Siphonodentaliidae > Siphonodentalium > Siphonodentalium dalli. The sequence continues at coordinate 51,861,292 of CP136064.1, read as the reverse complement.
TGCCCTGTCCAACTGTGATATCACCCTTCCTGTGACAATCTACAATTACGGTTGGGTATACTATACCTGTACAGACGCCACATGTTCTCGGACATTCTGCTGATACGAGAGGAACCTCACAGCTACCAATCTGATCAAGACAAACGGCCAAATTGTCGTCGCACACTGAAGAAAGATGGTGACATGCTACATATATATGTGGTGACAAATTATCTTTCAATCTCTCAGTCATCGAAGCTACTCAATACGCCAACTCAGAAAAATAAAATGAATTCGTCAATTTCAATCGCCTTCACTTGCTTTCAAACTGCACCCCGAATATTCCATTATATATTCCAATATATAGGGCAGAACACAAATGAACTCATAATCCACAAGAAGCAACATCTCTCAGATATCAAACTCAAGTATATATGACAGGCAAGATGTCAACAATTTCACATCACCAAGATATAAAGTACACAATGACTTTCGTGTCATGCCCATAGAGAAAGTTCCTCTCTCTGTGAAACAGAAGAGGAATCTAACTCTATGTGACTGAAGCGAGAAGCATTTTGGATATCAACCCCTAAAACCACAACTCCTCATGTAATTAACGTGTTTCATCCGAGTTCGTCAAACAAGTTGATCTGCCTTCCGGTCCTCTTGTGTATAATCGCCGCAGCACAAATTTTGCGAATATACCAAGAGAAGGCGACCAAGGTGGAAGGCGAACTTGCCGAACCACTCAACAAAAGGCAATCATCGCATACAAGAAGAATCAGAATCTCAATAATAAGTTAGTCAGAGCTAAGCATGGTTAATTAAATATCTAATAGGGATTCATCTGTTTTTTTCTATCTTTCCTTAGATATCGGGGATGGTATACGTTCAAATTGGAATTCACCAACGCATGTTATCACAAATGTAAGCACATATAATTCCCAACTTGCAACCACGTATAACATGTCTATTTTCATGAATAAAACTAGATCATCGATTCGTAGATAAGTATATGTATGTATCCGCATGTCAACTATCACAATATATCGCATTCTTGTTAATGGAGATACTTTTCATCGTCTAATATTCCGAAATTAATTATGTAATTTACGATCACAACTTATAGTACAGAGGAGAGTCGCGACCTTGCGTGACCTGTCGTAACGGCGTCCGTAACAGACTTTTTAATTATATTAAATTTAATTCATTAGTGAAAATTCATACATGTGTTAAGTACCTTATTAATAAATCATTTAAAATAAGTCTTCTTAAATATATCTCTTCATGATATTGATGATGTCCCTCCCTCCCATGGCGGACCCCAGACTCCTATTCTGAGTACTAATAACAAATAGGTGATTTTTCTGTGTACCAGCAGGTACCAGATAAGATAAAAGGTCGCAGACCACATGTCCCCCGACTCAAGTGGTAAACTTCATGATTGGATTTGTTAGAAGGATACTATTTGCAACAATGTTATACAGTATATAGATGTTGCAAACCACCAATGTGTTTGTAGCAACAATATCACATCAGTACTGGAACAATCTTGTAATAACCATGGCCAAATTTCTTGCACAAAACAACCTGATGAACAAACGCATGCAAACGCGAAAAAATTATATTTTTGTATTACCTATATAGATGTTGCAAATCACCAACATGTTAGGAACAATATCCAAGAGTTTCAAATCTCTACATTTAAAACGGTAGGAGGAGTTGATTACACCATGAAGGTACCCAATCTCATCCAAAAGGCCAAAAAAATCCAAATTTTCTAAGTCAAAAACCCCCCGAAAATATGGAAAAAATGATATTTTTGATTAGCTATATAGATGTTGCAAATCACCAACATGTTAGGAACAATATCCCAGAGTTTAAAATCTCTACATTTAAAACCGTAGGAGGAGGTACCCAATCTCGGACGGACGCACGCACGGACGGGGGACAAAAATATGGATAGTGACAATGGAGTGAAATCTCCTGGAACTGTATGATATATCTCACTGAGAATAATTGTCATTGAGCATTAAATTCAGACTGCCACAGTGGGGTTGTCTCCCCCCATAAATGTTTCCTTCCAAGTGGCCAGTTTCATACAGGTATAATCTGGATGAATCGTATCATTTAGTATAAGGTATATTGCAGTCTGATAGATATCCAGACTCGTAAGAAAGAAATGAAACACGGTCTAATTTTATTTAGACTGGGTCTATTGATATGTTTTTTTTTAAATAACGTGAACTTTGTTGTCACAATTTGGGATTAAAAAAAAAAGTGTCTAATTGGCGCGTTGTCATCAGATAACTTAATACAGTAATGCCCAAAGTAATTGACCACTTAACCACAGCAGAATTATGGGTAATTTTTCAGGATTTAGTTGGAAATATGGCTTGTTGACATTCATCGGAAAGCTCTCGACGAGAGCTTTCCAACGAATAGCAACAAGCCATATTTCCAACTAAATCCTGAATTATTTTCCATAATCCTGGTGTGGTTAAGGGGTCAATTACTTTGGGTATTACTGTATGTTCTTTTTCAAGGTATTTTTTCAAAAGCAACGCATGACAGTTGTGGGAAACGACAAAACATGTGGTGAGAAATGGCCAAATATATGGTGCGAAACAACCAAACACGTGGGGCAAAGTGTACGAAACAACCATAGTACACATTTGGGAGGCAAAATTCACATTTAATTGCTAATTACGCTTAAGTGTAATTCATTATGCTTAAGCATAATTTTAAGCTTAATGCGCAATGCCTAAGTGTAATTTAGATTTCCATTATACCATACTTAAGCGTATTACATTATGCTTATGCGTAATTCATTTACGATCACACATAATGCATTTACGCTAAAGTAAAGCGTAATAGAATTGGAAAAACTCCCCTGAAGCTGAAATTGATGCAGTCAATTACGATGCTAGTAATCTTACCATCCGCCCAGAACATTAAACCTTACTAAGTTAGATACATGTAGGCCTACCATTACATATAACGTTGCAAGGCAATACAAACCAATTATGCTTAAGCGTAATGGAGTTACGCTTAAGCGTAATCAGCCATTAAATGTTAGATTAATCTCCCATATAGTACTTAATATATGCAATGATAATGTTGTTGTTTGAGCCATCCAAAATTATTTTGGAGTATAAATATAAACAGTAAGCGAAATAATTGAAAAATAATTTATCATATATGATAAACAAGCATAATTTTTAAATATTTAAGCAATAGCTCCTTGTTAGCATTGTTGAACACACTCCATACTGTTGTTCCCCTCGCAGAGCAGATAGAAAACCGTCAATATCACCGACATCAACAACCGACTGTTCCAGGTAGTTCAATTCCACAGTTGTTTTAACAAAGAAGGAGTGTTCGTATTGTGAGCTGCTGGTACGCAGAAGTTTGAACGATTATGTGTTGTTACACACCTCCTTCTCCACCGGATTTTGACTGACACAGTCCTAAAATTTTGTTGGCTGTATTTCCCTTGTGTCTTTCTTCTCGTGTTCTAGATAACCAGGCTTTAGGCAGGGCTGAAACCAACCCCTTGACTATTTTGTGGTATTGAACCAGTCACTCTTCTTTTCTTCATTCTTCGAGGGGTGGTAGCTTTACCTCAAACAGCATGCCTGTGACTGATCCATCATCTCGTCTGTATTTGTTCTTTTCTGTGTTTGTTCTTTAAGTCAACATGACCGCTTTCGCAGATTGCTGCTTCCAGCAAGGAAGGATACGCACTACGTTCATGACTGAACTAGAGTTGCACATACTTCCGAGTGTGACTTGATGTGTGGTATTGAAAACAACAGGTATTTATCTGGCAGGTCCGATTGGAACTTGTATAGATGTTGGTGTATTTATTTTTGAATTTTATATTCAATATTGATATTTCAAATCTGACAAATTAATATGTAGGTCAAGTGATGTAATTCCAGAAAAACTTTATCAAAAATATATTTATTGCAAAATTTTATAATTTACAAAGCGGACCCACCAGATAAATACCTGCTGTTTCTTATAGTACCACACCAAGTCACACTCAGAAGACTGAGAAGTATGCAGGTATGTGCAACTCCGTAACTTTCAGAATTTTGCTCCGCAGATTTGCATGGAAATCCACTGTGACATTCACTTCCCAAAATCCATGGCGGAAGACACCCCATGCATTCGCTGCTCTTTCAAATTTTTCGGCATCTTCGCGCTGACGAAAACGTCTTATTTGATCGCATTTTGCCAATTTAAGCTCAATATATATCGTCTTTTTCTAACGATATCCTGAAACCATGCTTGCTGTCACTGACACAACACAGACAATGAGGTATACCCCAATCTATTTATAGCAATCATGGGAGATAAACCATGCATGCAGTTTACAGAAGCGTTAGGAACAGGCAGTGAACAGCTGATTTCAACAACAACAACATGGTGGCGATTATTTTTGAGTCACTTTAAACCAAACGCCGATAGCATTTCTCACTAATAAACAGGAATCGTAGTGCACTTGTATTACCAATCGTCTCGTAACACTCGTTTTATGTGCTGATCAATAAATATGTGCTGATGAATAATAGACCGTTCTAATGTATATTTTTATAATAGAAGGGAAAGTCCATTTGGTAAAGAATAGGATATCCACATTCAGCGTTTCTCGTAACAAACTGTCATCATTAGTAAGCCACGTTCAGTAATACGACATTTGTCCACCAAGACCTCCAATGAGTGGTAGGTTCGATCTCCTATCATAATATACCATGAGTAATATATGGTATAGAAAAAGTACACTTATGAGGTTTATGTGTCCAGTTGGGTGGGATAACTTGACAATGTGTCTAAGATTTAAGAAATAGCATTTCGGAAGTATTTCGGACTGGTATTTGGATATAATTTAATTCTAAGTAAGATCTTAATTCACGAAATACATTAAAACAATTGATTGCCACTTAATTAGCCAGTATACGGCTATTTCTTGATAACCTTATTCAGAGTCGTTTACCCTTTCAGAAAGCACGTGTTTTACCAATTCTGGCGGATGTTGGGATCAAATTAAAATACACAAATATTGTCGTTACTACGTGCGTTATATAATTTGTCTTCAAACCATCCTACTAGTTATAGCCGCATAACCTGAATCGAAACAAGTAGAGCTGGAATATAACACAGAAAACAAAAACATACCCGGACATGGGTCTGGATTACAGGCGACAGTTTGTGACTGTGGCGTGGTTCCGATAGCTCCAGCACAGTTCGCACCGCCATTCGCTGGTGCTGGGTTCGTACACGTCCGCGTTTGTTGCTGTATACCTTCCCCGCAAGCCACAGTACATTCACCGACATCAGTCCAGGCCGACCAGCCTCCAGCAACTGGGCAAATATAATAATAATTATTATTACTATATCTTTATTTCCTCCAGACATTGAAAATTTCACAAAGAATATAACATTGTTATGCACAATGTAATAAATAGATATCATAATTAAATTTTTATAGAAACAGAACACAAATAAATATGAGAACCAAGACGTATTTACACTTATCTACAATGGTGGGTATGATGAAGATGGTGATAATAATGATGAAGATAATGACGATGCAGGTACGATGATGGGGATGATGTTGAGAACGACGACGATGATCGATGATGACGATGTTAATGGTGAAAGTGGGGACGAATGTGATATTATTGATGATGATGATGATCATGATAATGACGATGATGATGATGGTGATGATGTTGATCATGACAATGAATATGTGGTAGAATATTATGACGATGGAGGAATGTACCATTGTTCTAACATTGCCGAACATCTGAAGCAAATTGACCATACCATTCCATAGAAAACATCATCTGAACTACGCTCGAATGTAAAATAAACTTTTACGAAGGATTTTTATAGACGGTCGACCTTAATACTGCATCGACCACCGATCGGGGTCAGCTGGTTAGAACGTTCGTGGTCAAGTGAAGATCTGAGCGCCAAGCACGAGGAGAGCGGGTATCTCGATTGATTGTCCTCGTGTTGACGTTGCCGATACCCGACTGCCCATTCATAAAAATTCCACACAGGCAAAAAGTTCAATAAATTCTTCCCGCCATCCCACCCCCTTAATTTTGGACATATGGGCTAACACTCCCTCCAGTGACTGATTGTTGCCTTGGGTATGGCACGGCCAGGTTCTAGCCATACACGTATTGATCTCGGTGTGTGGCGTGGTACACCCACGTTGTATATGGTTCAAGCGGGGCCGCGCCACATGCCGATGGTTGTTTTTATTAATTTCGGTAATTCAATCAAAGAATTGCCATTACGCAAATATGTCTTGGTCTTTATTTATTTAGCCCACCAATGGTACCCAGGGAATTGTCTTAGAGTAGGGAGATAGGATATAAATATTTACTACTCGATTCGGGACGCATCGATCTGCGATAAACTAACGAAAACGATTTCACCATCGAGAGGCACTGCATTTAATCAATACATAAGAATGACAGTGTGTTGTAAATTTGGATTAATATTCGTAAAGATAACTTCTTTGAGCAAGATTATTCTCAATATATGTTTGTTCACCCAACCGGAGTGTTTCACATCACTAAGTGATGTCCACTATATATATGATGTGTTCGTAGCATAATAATTCTGAGCCTGCAGCTTTGCCTCTTTTCAGTGAGGTAAGGTCTTCCATGGACACAGCGTATGTTGTGATTATGTCATCGTATATATATAGTTCTTTATTGCCTCCATCTGGGGATAGTATATTATATACAACATTATTTACAAACACAGATATCATGAATGTCACAAGCATGTGGTTCAACGTATTATACCAATATGTGATATTATTATATACAAAAAACCCAATCAAATTCAAAGAAAAAGAGGGGGAATAAAAATAAATTAAAAATCTCCCACAGCGGGAGAGTATTTAGTAAACATCATTTTTACTGAGAGCATATATATAGATGAACAAATTACACCAACGTGATATTATATTCGTAGAAAGTAGAAAAAAAATAAAAGAAATGAAAGAAAAAAAAAGAAAAAAGTGGCGGTTTCTTGATTACATTGAGTTATTTAGATAAATAGATAATTAACACATATATCCTACAAAATGTTTTATACCTATATGTACAACTAAGAATATCGCACCCGTATGTCCGTTGAGAGCTACACACACAATCGAATATCTCACACGCGCGGGGATGTGAGGCAGAATTCACAATTTTTGAAAACGCCAATCGTGTGAATACTAGATATGCTATTTGTTTGTAACTAGTCTACACACAGCCACGAAATACGATGATGTTACATCAATTATCAAATTGTGGCATCTCTGGATGGGTGAAGTTAAGGGTGGGTCCTCTGAACCTAGCACTATAACAAGAAAGTCATCTCTTGATAGGCCGTCCAGGTAGAGGAAAACGCCAACGCCGTGATGGTTTAATGTCTCCCTTAGTGCCACCGCACACGCTACGATTTAAATCGTAAGTGAGGAAATCGCAGGTGGAGAAAAGTAACTTGCCCGCAGACGCTACGGTGCTGCGATGTTTGAAGCTACGATTTTATCCACGTGATCGATCTCATGATAGCAAAATGTTATAGCACATTCTCCGCATTATATATGCAATTATATACATATACATGGCATGTATCTCAATTTTCTAAACTAACAAGTTGATGTTGAAAGTTTTTTATTTTGCCATTTTTGTACCTGTCAACTCAACAGGCTCAGCTGCCCCAATTGAATTTCAACAATTACGGCAGCCCTCTACTCATTGTCTGCATAGCAGAATGCTGATGGCTGATATATGGTATAGACCTGCACTCCCTGCCATGCCACATCTCCACCAATGTTTCCTCGTTTTTGTAAGTCCAAGAAGTTTGTAAACTTTGCGCCATTTTTGAATTTTTTCTTTTCGTGGTATTTACAACATGACCAGTGCGACAGTGGTCATGTGACAGCTATGATCGCGCGCGTTGCCAAGGCCACGCCACGATTTTCCTGGTAAAATCAAACAGTGCTTGATCGCTACGATTTGGCTACGATATTGTCGTGGACATGCGCATTGGATGCTTCCTCCTGCGGTTTTCCCCACTTACGATTTTAATCGCAGCGTGTGCGGTGGCACTTCGTTCCTCAGCTGTATAATTGAAAGACCTATACAAGAGAACATTAAGTGATAGAGTTCGTTATCGTATTTTTTGTAGCATTGGTGGCACGTCAGGTTATTTTAGAAAGTTGTTTTGTTCAGTAGTTTCGCCAAATTGAAGAATTTGTCCGCTGCATTCGGGCGAGACTGACGAAGCCTTAAAATTTTCCACCCAGAGAGAGGGTCTCGAAGAACTTTGGTAGCAACAGAAAAATTCTTATCACTGGACCTGGATTGATTCCATTATGACAGTTATTTCTTTGCGTGTTCTAAGTGTGATGCCATCAACTACAAACATGCTGCTATTTATCTCTTTTCGTTTAGATCGAACCGAATTACATTTTCAAAAAATAGGTCCTTGTCCATTTCGGCAGCTTGGTCTAATTTATTATTCTGGTCAGCTATGAATTTCGAATTGCATTTGCGTAATTATTTTCGAAATAATCGCATTGATTCTTTATACAACGAGTCACCTTGGTTCGAGTGCCCTCTAGGCCTCCCTCTGATAACCATGTGCATTTATGTGTGTAGTTGCTTTAATGAAGTATTACATTATGGTTTAGGAAAAGGTTTAAATGATTTTTTTTCGGAATTGTGAACTCAGCTGCAGTTTGAATTGATGCCACTGTTCTATCGTAAACTATGTCAAGCATTTCAATATCAGACACGTTGCAAACAGGTAAAGTTGCTTCTAGATTAGAATGATATCATGTCAAGGTGTTATTATTAGCCAGAAAGTTTCGCCAGTCCCATGTCGGGCCCCGCATTTCAGTATATATATTTACTTGATCACACGCAATCTCCATAAGGATTGGCCTGTGGTTAGAAGTGTTTTCCCCGTGATCATCAAGCACGACTACTCGGCGGATTCTGGTGGAAGTCCTCATTATTGTTTAATATAGGATCGATATCTGATCACTCTGAGCTTTGAGGGGTGTGATCCTCGACTCAGATCACATATTTGTGCAGACGGGTTCTTATTCATTTGTGTGTTTCTTGAACTTATTATCTGAACATCTCCCAAATGAACTGCTCTTCAATGGGTGTTTAGTAAAGAAAGGGTTAAAAATAAATGACTATAATTGCATATTATATTAAAATGTTCGGCTGCAAAAAATAACTCTTATACTTGTTGATGGATACAATTACACGAGTTTTATTTTACAGTTTAACCCGTCCTCTCCTAAATACTCATTGACTTTTAGTTCATAAAATAAGTTCAAGAACCGATTCAGTGCATTTCCATCAGTCACAGGTATTCATAATAATTTAAAACGAAATTAACATTAGACATAACAGTGAGTGAAAGATGTGTTCAGTTTTCATGAATACAGCAGATTCATGAATTTTTTTCGATTATTAAAATCATCATTATCATGTTATACATATCATGTCATTCATATCCTGTACTCTTTACCTTGGCATCTTGCCCTCGCACTTATATACTCAATGTCTTTTTTTCTTTTCTGAGGAGATAACTCAAAATAAGCGATGACTCGCTTGATGTTAAATTCTCCTCACCCTCATCTATTCAATATCATGTCATAAATAAACATTTGTAAAAAAAATATTATATTAGTTTTTTATGGAAGAATTAAATATTGTTTAAACCAAACGCTGATAGCATTTCTCACTGATAAACCGGAATCCTATTGAACTTGTATTACCAATCGTCTCGTAACACTCGTCATATTTGCTGACCCCCCCCCCCCCCCCAGATGAATAATAGACCGTTCTAATGTATACTTTTATAATAGAAGGGAAAGTCCATTTGGTAAAGAATAGGATATATACATTCAGCGTCGCTCGTAACAAACTCATCGTTAGTAACCCACATTCATTAATACGACATTTGTCCACCAAGACATCATATGAATGGTCCCATATTAGGTTCGATCTCCTATCCTAATACCATGAGTAATATCTGGTGTAAAAAACGTATACTTCTGAGGTTTATGTGGCAAGTTGGGGTGACATCTTGGCAATGTTTGTAAGATTTGATAAATAGTCATTTCAGAAGAATTTCGGACTGGTATTTGGATATAATTTAATCCTAAGTAAGCTGTTAATTCACAAAATACTTTAAAACAATTGATTGCCATTTAATTATCCACTTATCCTCATGAATTACTAGGAGAATGAAAACAGTATTACCCGATATCATCCATTCTGATCAGAAAGGTTTCTTGTCTGGGAGATATATTGGAGAAAATACAAGACTATTATATGATATCATGCATTACATTGAGAATTGTCATAAACCAGGTATGTTACTTCTAATAGATTTTGAAAAAGCATTTGATTCAATTTCTTGGAATTTTATCAATGAAGCATTAGACCTGTTCAAGTTTGGAAGTTCAATAAAAAGGTGGATTAACACTTTTTATTCTGAATCAATAGCAAGTGTTTCCACAAACGGCTTTTTATCAGAAATGTTTTCCTTAGGCAGGGGCTGTCGTCAAGGTGACCCATTATCACCATATATTTTTCTCATATGTGCAGAAGTTCTAGCAATCATTTTAAGAAATAATAAAAACAATTGGTGGAATAAACGTGGGTGACACAGAATATAAAGTATTAATGTATGCAGATGATACAACACTTCTGTTAGATGGAAACATGGAAAGCCTGTCCCAAGCTATCAGTCAGCTGAAGGAATATGGAGCAATGTCCGGCCTGCATATTAACATTGATAAATGTAAAGTGGTATGGATAGGGTCATTAAAAAATAAGATTTCTGAATCCGATAGTCTTAAGACTATACCTGTTACAGACAATTTTGAATTATTAGGCATAAATTACAACACAGACATGAAAGAAATTCCAACATTGAACTTTGTTAAAAAAAATAGAACGTATGAAACAAGAATTGGAAAATTGGTCAAAGAGAAACATTACTCCTGTAGGTAGAATTACAATTTTAAAATCCCTTATTTTGCCAAAAATTAATCATTTGTTCATGAGTATTCCAAATCCGAGTCATAAAATAATGAATGATATTTCTAACATATGTTATAATTTTAGTTGGAAAATAAACATTGATAGAATAAAGAGATAAGGTTTGTGCAATCAATACAAATATGGGGGCCTAAAAATGATTGATATAAAAAACTTGTCAATGTCAATGAAAGTAACCTGGATAAGACGTATGTTTTTACGTGGCAAACTATTTTTAACGAACATGTTTCCAATGACCCATTGCTTTGGCTTTATGATGGACAATACCTGAAGGATTGCATAACACAGGTGTCAAACCCCTTTTGGAAAGATGTGCTGGTCTCATGGACTGAATTTAAAATTTGTCTCAACAAGCAAGTGTGTGTAGAAATATTTTCTGTAGATGCATTTGGAATAACTACATACTTAAATTGCAAGGAAAGCAGATTAATTACAAAAAATGGAAGTCCCAGGGAATAGTATATCTTGGAGATTTAGTAAAAACTGATGGAACATTTCATTTACCAGAGTCACTATATGACCAGTATGGAGTAAAAACTGATTTTCTTACATTGCATGCTATGGAGAAACAAGCAGAACTGACTTTGCTATTTCCAATTGATAAATTAAAAATTCCTTGCAGACCCTATATCCCACAAGCAATTGCTATTCTTTTGAAATATTAAAAAGGAGCCATGGATATATACAATGTTATCTCAAAAAATCTTGAAAAGTCCACAAAACCAATTGAAAGGAACTAACAATTTAGTCCATGAATGACCAGTACTGGGAACAAATTTTCACAATCCTATTTCAGACCACAAAACTGACCAACGATAGTAATCTTTGCTGTGTACAGTATCGAATTTTGAATAGAATCCTCAGTACAAATCATTATTTGAAAAAGATCAAGATCACAGATAATAGTTTATGTCAGCGATGTAATGCTGACGATGAAACAATTAAGCACATATTCTGGGACTGCCCCAAAGTAAATTTTTTTTCTATGAAAAAATGTCAAACTGGTTCTTAACTTATGGAGTTAGGCTGACAAAATTAGCTTCTACCTTTATTTTAGGGATTTGAGGAAAAGAAAATTATACCTTGAAATATTTAAATCTCATATTGAAGAGATATATCTTTTATAATAAATTTGCAAATTGTGAACTCACTACTGAAGGAGCTCTGAGAATGATAATACATCAATTTAAGGCAGAGCAGTTTGAATCAAAGGTTAATTTCAAAAGCCATCAATTTGAAAGAGACTGGGATCTACTATTTGGATTATTGAAAGACAAATATAAGACTCCCTAATCTTAATTTTATTTCCTTTTCTTCGAAGAAATTAAAAATCGGACCGGGACATTTACTCCATTATTAAAATATGAAAAGGGATGCAAACATCCATTTGTATATATATAAAAATTACGTTTTACTGAATTGAAACAAAACGTTAGTTTTTTTTTGCTATGTTCATTGTTTCAAAGTGGTTACCGAGTGAGTGAATGTGAGCGCAAGAGAATGAGAGAAAGTGAAAATGATAGAATATACTTTTTGTTGAGTGTGAGGCAAACCGTTCGTTGTTATTATTATATTGTTCATATTATAATTATTTTCAAATAAAAAAATATATAAAAAACAAATTATCCACTTAATTATTTCGTTATTTCTCGATAACCTTATTCGTAGTCGGTTACCATTTTAGAAAGCACGTGTTTTACCAATTCTAGTGGATGTTGGGATCAAATTAAAATAAACAAATATTGTCGTTACTACGTGCGTTATATAGTTTGTCTTCAAACCATCCTATTAGTTATAGACCCATAACCTGAATCGAAACTAGCAAAGCTAGACTATAACAAAGAAAACAAAAACATACCCGGACATGGGTCTGGATTACAGACGGCAGTTTGTAACTGTGGTGTGGTTCCTATAGCTCCATCACAATTCGCACCGCCATTCGCAGGTGCTGGGTTCGTACACGTCCGCGTCTGAAGCTGTAAACCTCCCCCGCAAGATGCAGTACATTCACCGACATCAGTCCAGGCCGTCCAGGCCCCAGCAACAGGGCAAATATCGCAGGTTCCCCGACAGAACACTTTTAATACTTCGTCAGGACAAAAGATTGCTTTAAAAGCAGGGCAGATATCGACCAAATCTGGACAAGCTGCAAGAAAAAGCCACACTGTACACATTCGCGCCAAATTGGTCAAATCTTTAGTTTGATAAAAAAAAATTGAACATACTTAATACTATTACTTATATTCTTTTGTATACAGTTAAACTAACAAACCAAGTTGCAGTATTAATGGACCCCATTGTGCCCCAAATGACCTACTTCTTGATCATACCATGCATCTCTACTCTATAGCTACCAACGCCCGTAGACATGCATACCATAGCTTCGGAAAGATAACCAGAGTCGCTCTGCATTGGGCTACTTTGTGTTATTTACCGAATAGGCAACTTCTGAAACAAAAGCATCCGTAATTTGACATAAACTGACAAAGTCCATCTAGGCTAATCTACTTCTACTGCCCGAAATCCGTATTTGCGTATAGTACCCATGACCAGCGATTAGAGATTCTGGATTCGATTTGAAATGTTTTAATTGCAACAAAAATCCGAGATTTGGCGGGCCCAAATATTGTCGAAATTCTGACACATTTTCAGAAAGTGCACATAGACGTGTCTGTGTTGTACATCACCGTGTGCGTTGTCTCACAAAAAAAAAAGTCTCTCGTTGAAATTTTTTTTAGCACGAAATACCATAATGTAATATGCCCAGAGTCTCTATCGAATTGATCATCCAAGCATACTTTGTGACTGTGGATATTATTTGTGTAATGTTTTTTTTTCTTTGTTTTTGTATGTACATGTTTATCCGTATATATATATATATATATTTCGGTAATAAATGAGAATTTGCTCACGTTTACTGAAGCAAGCACAATTGAAGAAATGAACACTCATACTGAGTCTGTGCCTTCATAAATCTGATATACTATTTCGTTGCTTTCCTTAATATTCGCATACTAACTCCGCATCTTTGAAACAATTTGAAACGAAATTCCGTACATGGGCATTTCGATAATAAATGAGAATTTGTTCACGCCCACTAAAGAAAGCACACATTCATACTGAGTCCGTGCCTTCATAAATCTGATATACAATGTATTATAATTACGTCGTTGTTTTCCCTTAATATTCGTATATCAGCGCAGCATCTTTGAAACAATTTGAAACGAAATTCCGTACCTGGACAGGCATCTGGGTTGCATGTTGCCGTCTGCGTTACATCACCAGGACACGGAAGTCCCCCGTTGCTAGGCGCGGGATTCGAACAAGTGCGTTCTTGCGACTTGCTGCCTCCACCACATGTAGCGGAACAGTCGTTGGTATCCACCCAGGCGCCCCATGCTCCATTAACTTAAAATGTAAGCGTATAATCAGATAAACAATGATCGCACAGGGGAGACATTGTTAAACCAGGCAAGATTATCATTGTTAATATAAGCAGCGTTGTGTATATAAATAAATATATCGGATATGCTGCTTTAGTAAGTTGTACAGTTGGAAACAAATCGCTTCGGTGGTGTTCCTGACCGGCGCCCTGTTACAATCATGGTGCTTACCCCACTCATACATACCATGAAACATTAGATGAATCATATTAGCAAATACGCTATATTGGGGAAAGCAAATAAAATTCTTAATATCTCACACTTTGTTAGAGTTTTGTATCTTTTGTCGAGTTTGTGATTTTATTAAGAGAAAACAATTCCAAGTTACAGAACCACTCGCCAATTCTTTAATCTCATTAAATAAAATTTTTACTGCTGGAAACAAATCGCTTCGATTGTGTTCCTGACGTGTGCCATGACAGTGATGGTGCTAATCCCAATCGGATACACAGCATGACACATTAGATGAATCACATTAGTATATACGTTATATTGGGGAAAGCAAATAAAATTCTAAATATTTCACACTTCGTTAGATTTGATCATGCATGATAGCTAAGATTTCTGCGTATATCAGAAAAATATAAGGCGAAATTGGGTCACCCTGCCGACAGCCACGGTTTAGTTGGAAGCTCTGATATATATGTCCAATTATCAGAATAGATGAGTTGATATTTGTGTAGAAAGTATAAATCCATTTTTTATGTCATCACCAAAGTTAAAAAGGTCAAGACATTTATTTATACTGAGTCAAATGCATTTTTCAAAATCTTGCAGGAACATTTTCCATTCGTTCAGCTATACAAGAAGACGCTAGTTTATATGTTATATTTAACAGAGATATCGGACCCAGTTCTTCAAAAGATGTCTCTCTTTTTTCAGAAGAAGAGTAAGTTAGTCCTTGTTTTTTGGTTTATTGATAATTCACCAGTATCAAATGCTTTACAATGGGACTCACAAAGAATTTGACATAAGTTTTGCCCCAAAAAAAATCCAAAATTCATACGGAAATCCACCCAGACCGCTGCACTTAACATTTTGTGATATCTTCAATGCGTGTGTTAGTTCGTTTAGAGTTAGCCATGACGCAATGCTAACTTTGGCCTTCTGTGATTGTGCAGAATACACAAAATTTCATAATTTCTAACTATTTCCTGATTAGTCTGTCAACCAGCCCATTTAGACCTTGAGCTACCATATGGCCACCCTCCCCCTGTGCGGATTTTAGCCGACTATGTTTTTCCGATAGAGGGATGTATTTCACACATTTTTCTGCTTGTTTGCCACTCGGGTGTGGGTTTTTTTTTCATTTTATAGCGATTTTTATAAAACTACTGTGATTATTTGTGATCAAATCCTTATTGGGGGTAGGGGAAATATTTCTCTCAAAATTAATACTAAAACTGTATGTATCTTCTCAAACTCAGTTTCATTCGAACTGAATATAACAAGTGTCTGCGTAGATAGCATCACATGGGCACCTGACTCGATATTTTTCTTAAAGTGACACCGATGATATGATTTTTCGTTTATTTTGAAGATATATATGAAAAAGTACAGTGTGTGAACTTACGCATGGATAACGTGATTAAACTATGAACAATACCGATGTTTTCATTATTTCCCACGCGAACATAGACCAGAGCAGTTTTCTATAACATTCTACGAGCACATGGATGCATATAGGTAGTCAATGTTCACATGTTTCGAGGCCATTGAATCCAAGATGGCCGCCAAAATTTAATTCTGACTTGATAAATTTTAATTCGCAATCACTCGGGCAGTTTATGAGATATTAAATCGTGCGATATGTTATTCTATTGATAGTTGAGTAGTCCTTATTGAGAGGTATAAATAAATTTCATATATTCAAAATGGCCGCCAAAATGGCCACCGGAAGTAGAAAATATGACTATTTTTCACTCATATCTTCTTGATCAGTTTCTGCTTGTGGAACTGGTTGACGATTGTGACCTTATTTTTTATAGTTTTATATTAACTAATCATTAGGATAATGAAAAAAGCAATTATTGGGGTCTTAGCCCCATCCGTTCCCTCAAAAGTTTGATTTTACAGAATGTGGTATAAAATTTCACCAAAAAATCACAATTGGGTTTCTGTTAAAATTTCAACAAAGAATGAGCACAACTGTGGAATGTAAGTGAGGAATACCATTATACATGGATACTACAATTCATAGGAATAAAAGTTGTTACTTTGGATCAAAATGGCCACCAAAATGGCCGCCAAAATATAGAAAATGGTAGATATTGCCCAAGTGTGTCATGGAATCGCTTACAATTTGTGGTTGATGAATGAAATTGGCTATTCTGCCTTCTATACATTGAATACCAACATTGTTACTAACTATTGTAACAAAGACATTACCAGAAATATTGGATTTCACTCTCACAAACGTGACATAAATATCGGCAAAAAATCTCTTCTCATGTTTGAACCATTTTTTGCAAGTAAACTGTAACTATCTTTGGCATGAGAGGCGTTTATTGTTTTTATCTATCTTAAATGTGTCACAATAAGGTGTTTAATGACCAAATTACTCAAGGTGGCTTCCAAAATGGCAACTAAATTGGGTAAAAAGTTGATTTTCACATATATCCGGAACATAATTATCTGCTGTTCCGAAAAGGTAGCAAAGTGTGACAAACTTTGTTATTATACACTTTAGTTAATCGACTGACAACTACATTTTATATTCTGGTTAGCACTGTACATTATGAGGCACGATCATTTAATTTTAAAATGTGCAGTGTACAATTGTGCCGAAAACGTCTTTTGGGATTCTGGCCAAGTTTTTGAAAATAAATGGGCAGAACTTTGAAACGGAACTGAGAGGGACCATCCGACCATAATATGTGGCTACTCTTGCCCATTAGCATAAACATTTATCAACTATTGTCAGGAAAATCGTTTAACATTTCCTCCATCGTGCATACACGCCACCAAGGAGGACTCTCTGGTGTGATTTCTATATCAAGTAACATATCATTGAGTTATTGTGGAAAGCGATAGCCACCCAATGTACACATGTACAACCCACCAGGGCCATACAGTCACTCCAAATACAAATAAACAACACACATATGACAATATAGTCGCTCGCTTTATAGACATACATCTCACCCATAACCACACATCCATACCTGTGTATATCCCTGCACACCACACATGACCATACATCTGTCAATAACAATTTAATGCATGCACACCAGGTATACCTCCTACAACTGACCAATGACCGTATCGTCACTATATGTATACATATTCACCACATTCTTGATCACACAGTCAATCATTGTATACCTATTGACCTCACCATTGGCCATAAAGTCAATCAATGTGTACCTATGTTCCACACCCATGGTCAAATAGCCACTCAAGGTATACATATACACCCCACCCATGACCATTGCATCGCTCCATGTATACATATGCACCTCACCAATGGCCATATAACCCCACTTGCGTATACCCATACACCCCACACAGTCATGGGTCAACATACATGTACACCATGTAAACTGTTACACCTGACCCATGACCATATAGCCACTCCCTGTATTCACTACATTCATGATCATACAGTCACTACAGGTACACATATTCACATCACCATTGGTCATACGGTCAATCCCTGCATATCTACTCGCCACGCCAATTGCGAAATAGCCACTCAAGATAAGCATATACACCCCACGCATAACCATAGAGTGACTCCAGGTATACATATGCACCTCAGCAATGGTCATATAGTCACAGTGCTATACATATATACCCCTCGCCCAATGACCATACAACCACTTGGCGTATACCCGTACACATAATATATGACAATGAGTCACCATACATGCATACCAGGTATACTCCTACACCTGACCCATTTCACTCCGTGTATACATATCCACCACATTGGTGATCACACGGTCACTCCTTGTACACCTATTCATTTAATTAATTGCCACACAGTCACTCCCTGTATACCTATTCACCATACCCATGGTCATATAGCCACTCGGTATATACATATGCAACACAAACATGCACATAGAGTCACCCCAGGTGTACATATACACATCAACAATGACAATAAAGTCCGTCCAGGTGTACCAATACTTCTCACGCATGGTCAATTATACATTCCAGACTTTTATATACACCCCACACATGACAATTCAGTCACTCGCTGTGTACTCATACACGCCACCCATGATCATACAGTTACTCCCTGTTTACCTATACATCCACCGATGACAATATACACCCACGACATATATAAATATACATCCCACCCATTACCACCACGGCACCCCATATATACCTACACGCTCGCCAACGACCACCCAGATATACTCAGGCGTGTATGTTTATGACCGTACTGTCAGTCCATGTACACCTATACACATTACACATATTCATCCAACCACTCCCTATCTATCCATATACCCCACCCATGATCACATAGACACCAGATGTATACATGGTCACCCACATGTGGCAATACAGTCACCAAATATACACCTATACATCCCACCCATGACCATAGTCACTCCATATATACATAAACAACACATATATGACATTGTAGCTACTCCCGTTATATCCGCACACAATGTCATTATCCGTACAGCCACATCGTGTCACCCGTACATCCACACAGAACCATACAACCATACAGTCACTCCATGTAAACATATTCAGCTCACACATTACCATACGGCCACTACTTGTATACATATACATCTCACAATGGACATCCCACTCACGATCATATAGACATGCCTTGTATATCTGTTCACATCATTCATGATCATAAAATAACTCCATGTATACCTATTCACCTCACCTATGACCATGCAGTAACTCACGGGCTACCATATTGACCTCCCTCTTATATCGAGGTGATCAATGTTATCCTAATGAGTCAAAATAGCCAGAATAGTCACCACAGATTATGGTTCATCTTAGTTCCGTTTCAAAGATTCAAAGTGGCCAGAATCCCAAAAGAGGTTTTCGGCAAAATTCCATAAGCAACTTTAAAATGAATTTGTCATGCCGCATAAGGAACCGGGACAGCCAATAATATTTAGTTGTCAGTTGATTACCAAACATGCATAATAACCAAGTAAGTTACAATTTGCTAACTTTTCGGAACAGCAGACAATAATGTTCCGGATATATGTGAACAATGAACTTTTTACCCAAATTGGTTGCCATTTTGGAAGTCATCTTGAGTAATTTGCTCTATAATTACCTTAGTGTGACACATTTACATTAGACCAAAACGATAAACACCGTTCATATCAAAGTTAGTTACAGTTTACTTTTAATAAAAATGATCAAAACATGAAAAGTGAATTTTTGCCGATATTTATGTCAAGTGTGTGAGAGTAAAATCCAATATTTCTGGTAATGTCAGGGGTTACAATACTAAAACTTAACCAAGGTGAATCAGAGATGTTAGTTTTCAAATGGATATAAGGCAGAATAACCAATTTACTTCATCAACCACAGATTGTAAGCTATTGCAGTGAACGCTGGGGCAATATATTTACAATATTTACAATTTTCCATAGGCCATTTTGATCCAAAGTAACAATTTTGGTTCCAATGACTTGGAATATTTACGGGTAGTGGTATGTCTCACTTACATAACACAGTTCTGATCATTCCTTGTTGAAATGTGACTAGAATCCCAATTGTGATGTTTTTGTGAAAATTTTATACCGCTTCCTGTAAAGTCAATTTTTTGAGGGATCGGAAAGGCCTAGGACCCACAGAATTTCTTATTTCATTGCCCCAATGATCAGTTAATATAAACAATACAAAATAAAGTCACAATTCTCAATCAGTTCTAAACAGCAGAAATTGATATAGAAGATATTAGTGAAAAAGTGTCACATTTTCCACTTCCGGTGGCCATTTTGGCGGCCATTTTAAATATATGAAATTTATTCCTACAAATAAATAAGGAGTACTCAATTATCAATAGAATGGCATATCGCACGACGTAACACCTCATAAACTTCCTGATTAATTGCGAATTGAAATTTGCCTGGTTAGATATTCAACGTTGGCGGCCATCTTGGATTCAAAGACCGATAACTCTAGGTTACACTGGTGTAAATGTTTCCCATAGGCCTCAGTGCTAACGTTTTAGCGTATAGTGTTGGCAATATAAATGTTGGGTCCAAAAAAAATTTTAAATCTGAAAAATTGACATTTTGGGAAACTTTTTACACAAAAAAATCATGTCTGTCTAGCAGGGAATTCGCCTTTAAATCTTATGTTTTCGTAACTAGTGTCAGAACCGCATAAAAAAATACAGTCATATTTTAGACCACACCAAAATATTCAAACTTCACTACAAAGGGTTAATTCCTGTGCCAATGGTTATTTTACCTATGGGAAATCATAGGGAAGAGGTGTGATGATTTGTTTATGTGAAAAGCACACAAGGCTATTGACCAATCAGGGCCCAGTGTCTATTTTATTCTCTCCTATATATTCCTCCCGCATCCGCTAGATGTCACTCGGAACCTTATTTACACCAGTGTAACCTAAAGCGATAGCCCGCTTTTTCGCGGAATAATTGTAACTCCCTACATTTCTTCAGAATTGCCCATCAATGGAAAAAATGTGTTCAAAAACAATATCACCCCTATGGTTCTTTATTTATCACACACAATTTAACCCCACCCCCTTTAACAAATTATTCATCAAAAAGGCACAATTTTCCACCACCAGTCATGTTCAGGCCCCATTTCACTCAGTTTTAGGGGTCTGGTGTTGCAAACTTGGATCAGCTATGGAAGACTGTACAATATTCTTTCCATGAGAGAACTTCTGGTGATGTGAGGTCATTGAGTCCAGATCTGATCAGCTGAGCATCAAGCGCATGACTTTATCAGCACATTGAAGAATAAAATATGACATTTTCAGGTCTGCAAGGGTGATCCAAGATAACTGGATGTGGGTGTATATTGAATTAGTTGAATAAAGATATGCTCTCTTTGAATTGCTGAAGCATTTTCTTAAATGTGTCCAAGTTTTAGTGCTATTAACCTTCAAATGACCATACCCACCAGTGGAAATGACACTTTTATGATATATATCTGTATATCACTGGCTATAAAATCCAAAATACTTGTTAGATTAGGTTCTTATAACAATTGATATATGTGTCGTTGACATGCTCATGTTATGGGTCATTTGCATTATCATGTGACTATTACCACCTTGAAATTTTTTGAAAATACCTTGAAAAATTGGCATTTTTTATGAAAAATCTTACTATTTTTTTGGCTGATGTAAGTGAAAGAAGACATCAGCAGCAAGAATAGCCACACCAAGCATGAGATATTCATTGGACTGAAAGACCAGGCTCTGTAAAATGCATTAAAATGCTTTAAAGTGACTCCCAGGAATCAAAAATGATAAAAAGCTATTTTTTCCCTTTAGGTTACACTGGTGTAAATGTTTCCCATAGGCCTCAGTGCTAACGTTTTAGCGTATAGTGTTGGCAATATAAATGTTGGGTCCAAAATTTTCTTTAAATCTGAAAAATTGACATTTTGGGAAACTTTTTACACAAAAAAATCATGTCTGTCTAGCAGGGAATTCGCCTTTAAATCTTATGTTTTCGTAACTAGTGTCAGAACCGCATAAAAAAATACAGTCATATTTTAGACCACACCAAAATATTCAAACTTCACTACAAAGGGTTAATTCCTGTGCCAATGGTTATTTTACCTATGGGAAATCATAGGGAAGAGGTGTGATGATTTTTTTATGTGAAAAGCACACAAGGCTATTGACCAATCAGGGCCCAGTGTCTATTTTATTCTCTCCTATATATTCCTCCCGCATCCGCTAGATGTCACTCGGAACCTTATTTACACCAGTGTAACCTAAAGCGATAGCCCGCTTTTTCGCGGAATAATTGTAACTCCCTACATTTCTTCAGAATTGCCCATCAATGGAAAAAATGTGTTCAAAAACAATATCACCCCTATGGTTCTTTATTTATCACACACAATTTAACCCCACCCCCTTTAACAAATTATTCATCAAAAAGGCACAATTTTCCACCACCAGTCATGTTCAGGCCCCATTTTCACTCAGTTTTAGGGGTCTGGTGTTGCAAACTTGGATCAGCTATGGAAGACTGTACAATATTCTTTCCATGAGAGAACTTCTGGTGATGTGAGGTCATTGAGTCCAGATCTGATCAGCTGAGCATCAAGCGCATGACTTTATCAGCACATTGAAGAATAAAATATGACATTTTCAGGTCTGCAAGGGTGATCCAAGATAACTGGATGTGGGTGTATATTGAATTAGTTGAATAAAGATATGCTCTCTTTGAATTGCTGAAGCATTTTCTTAAATGTGTCCAAGTTTTAGTGCTATTAACCTTCAAATGACCATACCCACCAGTGGAAATGACACACTTTTATGATATATATCTGTATATCACTGGCTATAAAATCCAAAATACTTGTTAGATTAGGTTCTTATAACAATTGATATATGTGTCGTTGACATGCTCATGTTATGGGTCATTTGCATTATCATGTGACTATTACCACCTTGAAATTTTTTGAAAATACCTTGAAAAATTGGCATTTTTTATGAAAAATCTTACTATTTTTTTGGCTGATGTAAGTGAAAGAAGACATCAGCAGCAAGAATAGCCACACCAAGCATGAGATATTCATTGGACTGAAAGGCCAGGCTCTGTAAAATGCATTAAAATGCTTTAAAGGCACGTGCGGCCTTAGTTGTCGAAAATATTCATATTTGTTCCAATCACCGTAAACAGAACAACATTAAAACGCATACAGTTTCGTTCATATATACCATGACCATCGCGTAAACAGAATGTTATCATAAAGATTTACTATATGTTACCTAAGCAAGAGCCTGATTGTGTTACAGAAGACAGCACAATGCTGCTGGCTAATCACACACAGATGGCATAAACGCTCTTTATTCGTTCCATATCGGGAATTCACCAACAAAGAACGCTCTTTATGTTTACCATCATAATATAAACAAACACAAGAAAAGTAACTTTTGATGCTTTTGTTTACATAACAATGGTCAAATATATGACAATAACATACTGTTTATGCGATATTTCTTATTTGTATACGGACAAAGTCTGTCTACATTTTGTTGTTCTTTCTGTTTGTGGCGGTTTTTGACGAGTGGAAATATTTTCACAGGATACCCACCGCCAAGGCCAACCGTACCTTTAAAGTGACTCCCAGGAATCAAAAATGATAAAAAGCTATTTTTTCCCTTTAGGTTACACTGGTGTAAATGTTTCCCATAGGCCTCAGTGCTAACGTTTTAGCGTATAGTGTTGGCAATATAAATGTTGGGTCCAAAAAATTTTTTAAATCTGAAAAATTGACATTTTGGGAAACTTTTTACACAAAAAAATCATGTCTGTCTAGCAGGGAATTCGCCTTTAAATCTTATGTTTTCGTAACTAGTGTCAGAACCGCATAAAAAAATACAGTCATATTTTAGACCACACCAAAATATTCAAACTTCACTACAAAGGGTTAATTCCTGTGCCAATGGTTATTTTACCTATGGGAAATCATAGGGAAGAGGTGTGATGATTTTTTAATGTGAAAAGCACACAAGGCTATTGACCAATCAGGGCCCAGTGTCTATTTTATTCTCTCCTATATATTCCTCCCGCATCCGCTAGATGTCACTCGGAACCTTATTTACACCAGTGTAACCTCTATAAAGCCCCCATCGCCAGATGGCAAACAACCGGCAAATTGAAGGACTGATATAGTTCTACAAAGATATCATAACCACCAAAAATCCGCATATGGGAGAGGGGGTCTACATGCAGCTCAAGCTCCAATTATCTAACATATTCCATACCACTTAAGTTAGTCTACTGGAACAACTTACTTCTATTATACTAAACTAGCTGAAACGGGCTCCCTTTTGGGATCCTATATTCAACATCGGAGATACATGTGGCCCCCTTTTTGGGACTTCGCAAACATTTTGATCTAAGACAGAGCCTTCATTTAGCGGGGGCCCCTTTGTGCACTTCACGCACAATGGGTCATTGAAACATTTTGATATATATATTGTTTTAATATATTTTTTAAAAGATTGAATTCCTTGCTCGATTTAACAAAAGTAATTGTTTTTTTGTTTTTTTAATTAAAATTTTTGAAAAACGTTTAGACTGTTTTAGACTGTTACCGATATCATATAAGGGCACAAAAGGTCTTTAGTAAAACAATTTGCATGATGGTGTAAAATACTTGTTGTTTTCATAAATTAAAGTAAACTATTATACAGGACGTATTTGTATCTAAGTACCTGGACAGGCATCTGGGTTGCACGTTGCCGTCTGCGTTGGATCACCAGGACACGGAAGTCCCCCGTTGCTAGGCTCGGGATTTGAACAAGTGCGTGCTTGTGACTTGCTGCCTCCTCCACACGTAGCGGAACAGATACTGCTATCCATCCAGGCGCTCCATTTTCCATTTACTGAAGCAGTTAAGATCAAATTACTAAGAAACTCTTTGACACACACGCATAGTCAAACTTCCATAAGTTAATTTTCAGAACAGCAGGCAAAAGCATATTGAAAACACTTGCCTAATCATTAACACGAATCTATAGTGTTTAGAGTGATGGGGCGTATATTAAATATCCTATGCAGGGGGGGGGGGGGTAGTAAACAATTTGCAGGAACGTATGCCGTTTTCTTGCATCTGGCATTTTCGGGGACCCATGCACCACCCCCAAACCTACAAAAAAAAAGTTTAGTCCCAATTATTTTACACCCACCCCATAATTTCTAACTATTTCCTGATTAGTCTGTCAACCAGCCCATTATCTAACATATTCCATACCACTTAAGTTAGTCTACTGGATCAACTTACTTCTATTATACTAAACTAGCTGAAACAGGCTCCCTTTAGGGGTCTTATATTCAGCATCGGAGATACCTGTGCCCCCCTTTGTGGGACTTAGCAAACATTTTGATCTAAGACATAGCCTTCATTTAGCGGGGGCCCGTTTGTGCGCTTCAAGCACATTTGGTCATTGAAACATTTTGATATATATATTGTTTTAATATATATTTTTTAAAGATTGAATTCCTTGCTCAATTTAACAAAACTAATTTTAGTTTATGTTTTTTAATTAAAATGTTTGAAAAACGTTTTAGACTGTTAGTGTTACCAATGTCATATAAGGGCACAAAGGTCTTTAGTAAAAAAAATTGCATGAGGGTGTAAAATACTTGTTGTTTTCATAAAGTAAACTATTATACAGAACGTTGTCTCTGAGTACATGGACAGGCATTTGGGTTGCACGTTGCCGTCTGCGTTTGATCACCAGGACATGGAAGTCCCCCGTTGCTAGGCTCGGGATTCGAACAAGTGCGTGCTTGTGACTTGCTGCCTCCTCCACACGTAGCCGAACATATACTGATATCCAACCAGGCGCTCCATTCTCCATTTACTGAAGCAGATACAATCAAATTACTAAAAAGCTCTTTGACACACACACACATAGTCAATATTCCATAAGTTATTTTTTAGCACAGCAGGCAAAAGCATATTGAAAACACTTGCCTATTAATTAACACGCATCGCGAAAATCCACAAAGTATCCACAAGTAATACGCGGACGAGTACAAAAGCTCATTATTTCGAACGCTCTTTATAATATAGCGCTTTTGGGCTCGGAAACATGGATGTACTGTATACGTGGCAATCATTATAGGTTTTGCTAGGCTGACAAATATATAAAACGTCTCAAAGCTTCTTCTTTTGAACGTCGATATCTTGCCAAAAAAGCTCCTATTTGAGTGTTCATGGGTCCGATCAAGTTATGTTCGTATATATAACACTTACAGATCAATCAGGGGTGGATAATGACCCACCGCCATTTTCGAAGCTTTCTGACAAATATCTACACGATAACACATAACAATTAACCGTTCAATTTGCGGAGCACATCTTTAACTCAATGTGCGACTGGTTGATTTTGAGAAAGGGGTGTTTTCTTTCATAATCTAAAATTAATGTGTATTAAATTAATAACGTACAAGTATACACAAACACCCTCCGTATATAGTACAATACTTACATAAGCAAGTAACAGCGCGAAAGATATATACAGTCCGGTATAGGAAATGTCCAAGTGAATCGAATTCCAAATGTGTTTTGACAATGTATAGCTTGATCGTGACTGGTGTAACTGGATAATGAACATGTACTTCCTTCGTGAACATATCGACAAACTCACCCCCGAATAAGTGGTTCTGTCAATGTTCTGTGAAGCCAGAGACGTGGTTATAGAGGGTCTCTGTCATGGGGGGGGGTGTCCACCTTGAAATGTCCAACTGCACCCTCCTTTGAATGAGAGCAAAGTCATATGTTCGCGAAATACCAATTTCACCCCCTGTTGGTCAAACTTCCAACTTTTGGACATTATCAAACAGACACCCATAAGGTTGCAAAATTTAACAATGAGAACAATTTCAACCTATATATAATGTAAATATCCAAATACAGTTGTGTCAGGCATGATATTTCCAACTGTTGAAAATTATGACAAAAGTTTAGGGGGAAACACCACAAAATCCCCATCATTTAGCCACATCCATGTGTGAAGCTGATAGGGAAATCTGATGTTTTTAAAGGGGACTGTACCTTAAATCGAACGGGGTCCATCTCCTTGTAAACTCAACAGAATATATACAACAAATCAACGAAGTTGAGCCATGGGTGAGTGCAATACACTCATGTGACTGGAGACACAAATTTATTTTCGTTATAATCGTTCATATAGCATATGAGTGTATAGTTATATTACTTTTCAACGGGGACGGCAGGTAGACAACCCTCTGGGTTATGTTGTCCCCGATAGCTCATTGAATGTGATAATATTGCAATGTGTAGATAATTGTATATATAATATGAATGAGTTGTGAATTGATAATCATAGTCATAGTCAGTACCCATTCAAGAATATGTATCGTTATATTTTTCTATAGTTATATTTTCTTGTGTTTAGCTGACATTGGCGATTTGAGAAAAAGCTAGTGTCAACCAGAAACGATGAACATATATATATTTAAATATTTTAATCATGGCTGCTCACATGTTTGCAACTTAGCATTTTGATTATGGTAAGTTTGACACTTACAAAAAAGTGTCATATTATAAAGTTATTATACAATGTTGAATCTTGTATAGGCAAACTGGATTTACTTCCGTTCGTTCAGATTAGCCAAAGACCTTGAAAATGACAACCTAGCAGCATCATAGCAATTCAACAGGGGCACAAACATAGCAAATTTGCAGGACCACCATGGGTGAAGTTCATATGCATCAGCTCATTGGCGTATGGAACCACGATATATGCCTACATATACAGGAACGTGACTACAGGATCTACGTGGGGAGTCTCCATCTTGGAATTTCGACCTACCCCCCGTAAAACAGATCGAAAATTCCAAAGTCCGAGAAATTCCAATTGACCCCCCCCCCCCCCCCCCCCCCCCCCCCCCCTGTAACTAATTATTTCCAACTGTTCGAAATTTCCAACTTGCATGTAAGTATTGTTGAAAATATCCAACTGATTTCCATTTCATTAAAAACATTAGATCCAAGGTAGGAAAATAATAGTATTCTACTCATGATCTAAAACAATAAATAAAACAATAAATACTGGTTGGAATATCAAACTATCGAAACAGATTCAACATACTTTTGGTCTGAAGTGTCCGACTAACATTGTTAACCCTTTGAGTGCCAGGTCGATTTTTGTATCAACCCATATACCCTGTGCCAATGCATTCTCTTATATATGCGAGTCGACCATAGGTCGCCTCGCATATATAAGAGAATGCATTGGCCTAACAATTTTTTTAATTTTTTTTTACAATTTTAATAATTTATTCTTATATTCTTTAACATACTTATTTTGTAGATTTAGGGCCGTTGAGATCGGCCCCTGGCACTCAAATGGTTAAGACATGGACCTTTGACACCACCTAATCCCCTTTTTCGCTCCGCCCCTGCATGTCTTATATGGATGGTTGCATGTATTCTTACCTGCACACTGATTACACGTTTGCTTGCACTGGTCTGCTAATGTTGGTGTGGGACAGATAAGATATGCATACGTGGTACACGTTGTAAAGCTATCTACACATCCACCTGTTCCTAAGAAAACAAATAAACAACAATGAAGGCAGTATACACATTATTTAAAGACATATTATGGACTTGTTCGAGTGCGATAAACTTACAAGTTAGTTCTCAGGCTCTATGCCAACCCGGGGAATAATATAGCATTCTACTGACATCACCGAAAAATTCAAAGAGATCGACCATACCACTCCATAGAAAACATCGTCTGAACTACGCTCAATTGTAAATATATACATCTCAATTCGGGACACAACAATCGGCGATAAACGAACGCAAATGATTTCGCCATCTAGCGTCATTGTATTTAATTAATATATAAGAATGACGGTGTGTGTTGTCAATTTGGATTAATATTCGTAAAAATAACTACTTTGAGCAAGATTATTCTCCATTTCTATTTCTCACCCTGCCAGAGTGTTTCACATCACTTTAAGTCAATCATTCAATGATAATGAATCGTATGTATAAGTGCTGTGAACAGTTATTATATTATGGTGGATTTGTTACGAAAATATGATATGATAATTGTTAACGTATAAATTGTTTGTATAAACTGTTTCTTTGTATATATGTATATATGTTTGGCTATGTTCCAAAAATTAAATGTTGGCTTTGCAAATAAACAATCAATCAAGTTTGGGGGTCCGAAAATCTAAGGGACATAGAAACCGTACAATTCAATTTTTGGATGTCATTAACGTATATGAATAGTACTCAAAACTAAATGGTATATGGTGAGCTCGGTCGTTGGCCTCATTATATTGACATAAAAAGAGAATGATATCGTATGGGTCCAAACTGATAACCCAACATGACAACAGATTAATATACAAACTGTACATATTGTTGATTTCCGTTGAAACTGGTGGGGAAACGGTTCGATTGATTGAATGCTATAGTACAACCCTCCAGTCTTCTGGGTTCGATGACACATTGCAACGCCAAAAGATCACGACACCTTCGATGATAGGCAGTATGCATTCAGATCTGAGTTTTTTTTAAACAGATTGCGATAGGGATATATCTGCCTCTTAGGGTGGATACACACATGCATGTAATCTCTGTAAATATCGTGTATTTGGAGTTTTACATGGATCATACACACCGTGTAATATGTGTCCGCTGACAACCCAATCATTGCGACTGTGTTTGACCACAGTGAGTTAAACTCTGAACCGCTGAAGAGCCGTTGACTGGGACGAAGTCGTCAGGCCGCTTAAAATAATTATTCGCGCGATAACTGAAATGGTTGACGTTCTGTTTAAATCATTGTCAGTATTCTATTGATGTTAATACCAGTGATGGCCTCTTCCACAACGCAGGGGGCTATGACCCCCAACATACACGGGGAGCTATATTAACCCAGAAGCTACCGAATTCACCATTGCATATTTCCTCGCCGGGGGGGGGGTGTGCACGCAGCACACTGAGTCCTGACACACTGCTTTATAAATATCGAAGTCATGTCTGTCGTGTCTGTTTTCTACGAGTGATTAATCTAATATGCAGCAATTTATGCTATTCATATAATTGTGAACATATTATACAGCTTTAAATTTGAATGCATGGTGTTGCTGTTTGTCTTCATTCGGCGAAAGGGTTGCCTAGCTACGAGTTCCCAACTACGTCACCTTTCATCTCTTGTGTTATACAGTTATACATGTATACGCAAAATTTACAACTATGGAATATTTATGTAAAACATTATATTGTAATTCTTGCCCAGATAATCCCGGCTGATACATTCAATTAACTCCCTTAGTTATTGGAAGCTTTCGAGAACCAGCCCCTCCCCCAATCATGGATTATGGTAGAAAATGTTATAATTCAAGCTTGTGACAGGTAGGAGCTTGTTCAACATTTGGCTTGAGAAACATATATATAAATGGGGGGGGGGGGGTGTCACTCTTTTTAATTTCAACGCTGTACCTGCATTATTTGTTGGCGCTAATGAATATTTGCAATCCCAATTGAATTAATGTTATCACATGAGCTCGCTCTCAAAATTATCAGAGAAATATGAACAAGCCGGTATCATCCTATAAAAGAATTCTGCATATTTTATTTCTGTTTTGGATGACCCTGTTTCCAAGAAATGACAGACACAAATCAAGTATAAAATCGACCGGCTCTAATCCACTTTTCGAAATGAATTATAACTCGTGAAAAACAGCAACATATATCAGACAAGAATTACTCATTTCGGCATCCATGAAAGAAGACATGTTTATGACTGGCCTGAAATTTCTTGATGGCAGTTTGTT
The DNA here is from genome assembly GCA_032622095.1 of Siphonodentalium dalli. NCBI lineage: Eukaryota > Metazoa > Mollusca > Scaphopoda > Gadilida > Siphonodentaliidae > Siphonodentalium > Siphonodentalium dalli. Next base: position 51,830,252 of record CP136064.1, on the reverse strand, counting down.
TGATAATGGCTTATAACTACTCACTGGTGAAATTGATCTCTCGCGCGCAGGTGATTAATTTTGTCAATTATTGGTGTGGCCATGTAAAATACATGTATTTTACATACAGACATTACATGCATGTGTGTATCCACCCTTATTCTCGTGGCGAATTATACAGACACCTTAAAATCAAGACCACTCTCAGTGGTTTTTTTTATTATGAATTGCCATTTAATGACAGAGTAAGCATTCAAAAAATCAGAACAGCGAATCATGGATTGGGGTAGATGTGGCTATGTGGGACAAAAACAAAAAAGGGAATAAAACCCGGATGGCATGCTCCCTTTGTAAGGTATCTATATCATACGAATATCATTTTATAATAGTTTTTTTCCGAAGTTAGCCGACATTAGAGAAAAGATTTTCCAAATGAGTATTGGGTAAATGGATCCATTGATTATCTATATAAACTTTTGAACACTATATGCGCTACTGCAAGATTTCATTCACCTGAAGAAACTCGCAAAATGCATACGCATAGGCATGACGCGATACGAAGACAACTGAGGCATATGACATGGTATATTTAAGGATCACAACTCAAAATTTGTCTGTTAATCAGTTATCAACCAGTCCTCGTTAAGACTTAGTGCATAGTGTATTCGATATTTGATGCCTTAATTACCACTTACACATGTGTATACGCTATTTATATTACACGCAACGCTTACGATGGTATACCCCATACATTTATGCAGACATATATCATGCATAAGATTATCTAGTAGCCCCCTATTTCTCGACCCATGTTATATTTTCGAGCACCATAAACAAAACAAAGTCAATCGGGCATTCGCTGTTAGACTTTATATTTTGGCACGACTGGGGGTATGGTTGGGAACATGTCTCTATTCCGAAGGTTCGCTATTCAGAAGGTTCGCTATTCCGAAGGTTCACTATTCCGAAGGTTCGCTATTCCGAAGGTTCGCTATTCCGAAGGTTTTTTGTTATTTTATAGGTTAATTCTATATTCTAAAGTATTGAGAGTGTTCTTTCTCACGAAAACTCCTTTTATGAAAGAAATAACTTAAAACAATAAAACATTAAATGTGATTTTGTTTGTTTTCGCGGGTTTCCTTGGGATTTAATGTCATTACGTATCACGTTATTCCTCAATACATATTCACATCAAGCAGACTACACAATTGCTGTTTCCATACGATTTAATGTCATTGCGTATTACGTTATGTCTCAATACTAAGAATACGCCAGCTAAAGGCGGATTATAACAGTGGTGCTATAAAGCTCAATGAATACTGGAGCGCCATAACATACTGCATAGCAGAATATCGCTAATAGACGGATATCAGCGATGTATATATATATTACGTCCATGACGGATATGAGATGAACGTAACTGCAATTGTGACTTTGTATTGACTTTAATGCCCACTTAATTTCCGATTCACCTATTATTTTTGATAGTGCCTTGATATACGGTTTTAATAACAATCTATGCCATAACATATGATTAAAATAATGTAATTTGAAACGTCTGTGTCTCGGAAGATGCCCAATGAGAAATAGAAAACAGCTGAAATCATTCCCAAGATTCCCCCGTTATGGCTCCCAGAACGCAACAGAATTCAAACTAAAAATGTATTTTCAATGAAAGGGGAATAACTCTATCTTTAAAATATAGTTATTCCCCTCCATTAAAAATAATACACTTTGAGCAACAAAACCAGATGAAACTTAAGCACAAAAACACGTCGGAAACTCACAAAAAACAACATGTTTACAGTTTATTACACCGGATAAGTTGATAATACAATGAGAGCTTCCTATTTCAAATGGTGTGTAATAAGACTTATATTATAGATATGTGATTTGGGGGTTCGAAAGGCCTGGGCCTTTAATGTTGATGTTTCTTTCAAGTACAGATTGCCAGTTCGGATAGACTGTATCTCTTACATGTAGTTTATTTCAGTCACGCAGTCATCGTGTTTTCAAATTTACATAATAAACGATAAACTGAAACTGTCTTCTTGCTATTAATAACCGACATCTGGGACAATTTGGGAATTATTATGGGGTGTATAATTGTACTATATGTGAATACTAGCCAAAGTATTTTTCATTCCTCGTGTGGTTTTTGTGGGGGGGGGGGGGGGGGTGCAAATTTTGATTCATTTCTGGTTAAGTACGCCCAGAATAGAAAACGTCGGAATAGCGAACCTTCAGAATAGCGAACCTTCGGAATAGCGAACCTTCGGAATAATGAACCTTCGGAATAGGGAACCTTCGGAATAATGAACCTTCGGAATAGCGAACCTTCGGAATAATGAACCTTCGGAATAGAGAACCATACCCTGTGTATGGTTATATATATATATGTTGTTTGATTCTGAATATAAGCCGGGTTTGGTGTATTTAGTTTATCGATCAACCGCTAGTCCAAATCACGATGTTGGTAGTTAATTCCCCTGCATCTCAAAACCACCGCATCTCAAAGCCACCGGTTCCGGGAAACGACCGACAAACTCGCCCTGATATATGAATCGTGTTACTTTCGGGTACCCGTTACTTTCCCTAGCGTTAAGTATAAATCCGCGCTCACCTGGATTCGACTCAGATTCGCCATTGCTCGACGACTATGTTGAACTATAGTCTGGTCGATGGGGCACATGGCCTTGAATACATTGGTATCAAGGCGATTGTGTTGAAAATTATCAAATATCCACAATAGAAACTACACTTTGCAACACTTTAGACTAAATCAACATATATATAAATGATTTCCGATAGTGTGCTCTATAATGCTTTGTATGTGGTCGAATTTGCAACACAAATAGTTGCAGAATATAAGAACCAATATTCGAAGATGAACCCACTTCGAGAAATCGTCCGAGATGACCATTGGAATGTGTAGTTATACCATGGACAGATCTTAATGCGTTGGTACTGACAACGGGTACCCCTGACAACACTGCATGTGAACGTATAAATGGCATCGCCATATGTATACTACTACGGTGTTTTTGCTTGTCTAATACAGTCCTAGTATAGGGTAATACGGTCCAATTGTTTTAGACATACCTTGATTTTAATGTCTTTGCTGGAAGCAGCATATATGTAGTCAGAATACTCTCACAAATATGTCTATATGTCCAATTCGATAGTATATTCAATGTTTTTTCTGCCATCATTGTAAAGTGTCATTAGCTTTCGGCCATTTCAACAGCCTGGCAGCCATCTCTGAACCAGAATTACCGTTATTTTTTCTATTTCCTGCCTATTATTCCACTTCTCATTCGAACGAAAATTGGCCATATTCACGCACCTATGTTCCTGTTATGCTTCATGTTATTCAGAAGTGTTTTGACACCAACATCGCCTTGGTAGATATTTGCTATAGGCTGAGCCTGCATTTTAACTTCAAAGATTAAAGGCCCACTTAATATTTGAATACCCGAATATTTCTATACACAGTCAGTGTTATTGACCACTGAGGTATATTGTTGGCCTGAAACCCCCCCCCCCAAATATAGATATATTCCACCAGGATTGAGAACAGACATGGCCTCGGGGTATCTACCAAGTAGTGAAGATTCTCAGATTCACCCCAGGACTTCCCTCTTTATTTACTCAAAATGCAATAAAATTCAAAACTATGAGATAGAGTTATTCCCCTTCAATTGAGAAAAATCGACTTGCAGTACACTCCAGATCACATTTAAACACAGAACACACGTTGGTAGCTCGACAAAATAACGTGTTTATTCGACTGGATAAGTTGATAATAACATGTTTTGGAGCCTCCTCTTGGTATATACGATGGAATATGTTATACATAATGCAATCTGGGGATTCTAAAAATAAGTGGGCCTAGATTTAAAGGGCATATGAGAGATACACCTAAGACGTGTTATTTTTATCGAAACGATAGCGCGCAGCCATTATAACATTGAACCGCATTAGAGAGGTAACGCAAACTCACGGTGATCAGTTACGATTAGGTATATCTACTCGTCGTCGTGAAATATATGTCGGGCCAAAAATTCTTTTCGCAAAAATCACGGCAACGATAGGGTTATTGAACTCGACAACGCATGGCTGATCGTGCACATTGAGATCTTCGCTTCGCACGATCTACCATACTCAGCACACCGTTCAAAATAATATTGTCTTCTATTGATGATAGAGTCGACAGGTTCATAGGTGATACAGGTATGATATAACACACCTAGTTGACTGAGTGTTTATATTTATGGTACAAACCGAAGAAATTGAAACCTTCACGGTTACAGCGGGAATATGCGCAATTGGTGACGTAGGTCTCTTACTGTAATCGTATCTGCTAACATGAGTTTGCAAAACCTCTCTATAATATATGTGTCAGACGTCTTCCCATTATCACACAACCACAATGCGTTGATGTAATAGATGTCGTCCAAGCCCAGTGTTATACCTTGAGATGTATCTGTACCACGAGATCGCTTGAAGTTTCTTTTCAAAAATAGCCCGAAATTCGCATTAACACAATGTCATAACCAACAACGTACACAAAACATGTCACAACCAACAACGTACACAAAACATGTCACAAACAACAACGTACAAAACATGTCATAACCAGCAACATGCACAAAACATGTCATAAACAACAACGTACACAAAACAACGTGAAAACGAAATTTGATATGCTAAATTATTATTGCGAATGCGTTTGTATCTGAGTACCTGGGCAAGCAACTGGGTTGCACGTTGTTGTCTGCGTTGAACCACCAGGACATGGAAGTCCCCCGTTGCTAGGCTCAGGATTCGTACAAGTACGTACTTGCAACTTGCTGCCACCACCACATGATACGGTACATGTACTGATATCCACCCAGGCGGTCCAATGTCCATTTACTGGAAGCACTGAAGCAGATAAGATCAAGTTACTAAGTTAACAAAACATGGAATCCTTCTGCACTTGTATTATCTTTCAGTCTGCTAACTTGTTGTGAGCCACATCCCAGACGAATAATAAGCGATTCCAGTAAACACGTTTATAACTGAATTAGGGAGAATCCATTTTTAATTTAGTAAAGAATAGTTTAACTAAACGGGCGGCTTGTCCAGAAGTAAAAATACATTTGAATATAATTTTAACTTGCTATTTAAATTGTCGTATGTTGTTGTTGTTGCTGTTTCTGTTGTGACTCGTCTGTTATTGGCAAACGATATCAGTTATCACAATGTTTTGAGGTTGACACGGGGTATTTTCAACCGGAGGAAATGGAAATTGGCTTACGAAATCAAAAAACAAAAATGAAAATTCCTCGTATCAACTTCGATATAATGCGAGATAATCAGGGGGGGGGGGGGGGTAGTAAATAATTTGCAGGAAGGTATGCCGTTTTTTTGCATCTGGAATTTTCGGGGACCCACTACCCCCAAATTAGCAAAATAATACTAGCATAGTGACTGTTTGTCATTTATTTAACAGACGTTGTTCCAGCAGACTAACAAAAGTGTTAAGTCATAATGCTATATAATGAGCTGGTTGACAGACTAATCGGGAAATGGTTAGGAAAAATGTTGGAATTGTGTGTATCCTGTACAATGACCTAAGTTTGCATATATAAACAAACTTGTCCTGATGTAACTAATGCCTAGATCATTGTGTACATGGAAAAAGAGAAAGCAACTGTCTCAAACATTAACGTGACTATCAATGGGTAGAAAATATCTGTCACCAGTGCATCAAGCCAATCAGTGAATTATTTGCATGTCTATCAACTCAGATGATCTCTCACAAGACCTAAAGTATCCAAGTCTGGGATAGTGCTGTAACTGCTTAAATAACGAGCAGGATCTGTCCGGATTTTTTCCTCAGACCCCTGAACCGAGTTCACCCAAATTTGGTGGTGACTCGGGTATCCTGGCGAATGTTATAATGGTATTAGTTTTAAAACTTTTGAATAAAAAATACAATAAAATTGGTTTTGTTAAATTAAGAAAGGAATTCAATCTAAAAAATATATTAAAACAGTATATATAAATACAAATGTTTCAATGATCAAAATGTTCTTGAAGCGCATTTTTTAAATCTTTTACACATTATGTTTTACAATATATGTTATTGGATGCCAATAATATCCATTGTTCCTTTCCCATGCAGCTAAACGCATAAGTAGACATAGATTAGGCAGTGGTAGAATTTCCCAATGCTATCAATGTCCCGTGTGTAATTGAATGCATTGGAAATATACAAATTGTTTTGTAATAGTCGAACATTAATAATTGTGCCATCATATGAGGTGTTACCATTCTCGCTAGTAATAAAGTTTATTTGCAGGTATGCGTAGGACCAGGAATAGCAACAAAATGGCAAAATATGCGTGGAAATATATATTGATCTGCGTCAACAATCCCCCCGCTTGTCACAATGACCTACCAGTATGTCTACGTGGGGAATATGATGGCATAATGCTCTGTTTCTACAACTTCCATTCCCGATGCAAGTGGTCTGGGTTTGATTGTGATCGGACGTATTGTTTGAGCAAAGTTTGAATGTTCAATTTGATCGATGGTGAAAACTCTGCTGCCGCTGGTGAGCCGCTGTACACAGACCCATCGCAACGCACAGGTCCGTGTGCAAGGAGTGTTGTTAGCTTATTGAAAACAAGTTACGATGTCAGGTCATATTTCATGACGTCAAAACGTCATTTGTCTTTGTGGGCCGGAATCCAGATAAGACTGAACTTTTTGTAATCTCGTTTTCGGACTATATACGCTACTATTTTTCACATGACCTGACTATAGACATATCAGCATGGACGCAGATACGCTTCAATTACTACAACAGGGGGTATTCATAAATATGGTTTACCGGATCCTTATGAACCCTACTTTCTAGTCATGTTTCTACTCATAAATAATGCATGGTGCGCTTCGTTATAGGCTTAATTGTAGCGACATACAGCGTAAAAACTTGTGTAAATATTTGTATTATGATGTTTAATGTTTGATAAGCTCTTCGTGTAACGGAGGAAAATAAAGGATATATATATATAAGTTAATGACTAGTTACAATTTTTTCGCAAGGTCTTCCCCTTAACATCATTCTGGGGATCGTTCTACATACCTTACACATTATCTTATTATATTAGTATGCCATGTATGTGTCATTCATAAGTGTTATATAATAAACATAATAAACAGAAATGTTGCCATGATTAAATATAATAGACTGACAGCGGTCTAACTTAACAGGCAAAACTTTTTTCTTTTCTTGTTTTTTTCGTATTTTACATTTTTTGGTACTCGCACCTCTTGGTATAATTAGAGTTGACTCACCTGAGCCCGTGCATGCGGAACAGCTGCTAATACACTCTTGCCCTACAATCTCATTCTGGCAAAACGCCCCCGTGCAAATGGTACAGTCGACTGTGTATGTGTACATATATGGAAGATAAAAGTAATGTCAACAGCTAGCCAATATTCTACAAATCATACACACACACACTCACACACTGATATATTATATTGGAACAGTAATATACGAAATGTTTAATTATTTTATAACACTTAGGCAAGGACGCACATTGGTGTCGAGAGAAGTAATTAAATTACTATCGTTATTGGCACCTCTCAATTCAGTTCGTTTAATCTTATCGATCAATAATTATTAAGATAACATATAATACATTTATTTACATGACTTAGATAATAAATACTCAAATGATATACATTATAATATATGATCACTTCCTCTGAGGGTGCAATTGTGATGAGTGTCGAAAAAGTTATCAATTTAACGAGGGTCTCATTTTTCATAAAGTTTCCAATTTTGAACAAAATTATGTTTGTTCGGTGAATCTATGTTATAACAAAACGCGTGTCTTCTTGTGGTTGACACTATAATGTGGTTTAACTTATTAAATTTTCGATAGGTGTGTATATATAGAAGAAAGTAAATCAATACTCACACTGAGCATTGGCAACATTCAACTGAAAATAAAAATGTGGACTTATCAGGACTTAAATGCGAACAATATTAATTTTGTTCCCGCATAAGTTACATAAACCTGGACGAACCACTTTACGGCAAAATTCCAAAGACACACTTTAACCATTTGTTTGGGTTTTTTAAAGTATGTATACCGATAATTGTAGGTAATATCATGTTCGATTAGCATGCAACCGTGTTTATTATTATATGAGATCGATGGAAGTTCTTGTTTTAGCGGAAGTGCGATGGTGGAATTGTGCTCTGAGTTACATCTCATGTAATCTCGTGTGTCTGTTCACATGTCTTTTTGTATGTCTATAAGCGACCTATTAAGGTCATATAATTTATAAATATCTAGTTGTTTTTATCTTTTAGCGCGTCTTTTTACGATATTCCTGATATGGTAAAATAAAGAACAGTTGTCAAGTCCCTCGCAGCTATAAAATTGCTTTGATTTTGGCGAGTTTTGTAATATTCTGCTGTTAGCTCATGGGTCTCAACAAATACACGAATGACTCAGATATAGACTTTACATGGCCCAGAACGCCGCAGTACAGTCACAGAAATGTATTTTCTGCTTTCAATGTTCCTTACAAAAGTGAGGTAATTCTCTCCATATCTGCCATATTAGCAAGAAATTAACATAGAACGATGTATATTGTTATAGTGGCCGCTGCATGTGAGACGTAATTGATTAATGGTCCCGACAAACTAATTTGGAAAGTAAAGCGGCGAGAGAGGCACTCTAAATCGCGTTGGGTAAATTTTTTTATTCCACACCATTGACGTGAGGCACATGTATTCAACGGAATCCCAGCCATTGAATACATAGTAGTGTATACCTCTAGTGGAATACAAGCCGGAACTATTCTTGTTGACGTTGTCGCCAAGAAAGATGACGTACATTACGTCGATCATCCGCTTCCGGTGACGGTAGGCAGTTGTTACCGGCCGGCTAAGGAAGGTTCGATTGTTGACCTTGACATGGTATGACCTTTCGTGACGGAAGTAAATTTATATTTCGCGCATGCGCTATGTGCAATTTTTCGTACTTGCGTAAAATGAAGCAAACAAAGTTTTTCATCTTGCTGAATTCAAACTTAATTGATTAGAACACGTATTTGAATACGATTATCAGAGTTTACCGAAATTGAATACAGTGGTATTGAGTGGGAACGTTACATCCTTCCATATGAATTCAACGACTATTGGCTGATGAACTGGTTAAAAATTCGATTTGAATCGAAGTTCGAGTGACCCTGACCGGATCAGCTCTATACGGACCCTCCAACCGGAAGTGGATGAATCGTGAATCAACAGGCTATGCAAAATGCAGAAAGTTGGATATTCAATGAATCGTCCGCCAACTTGACCTTGACCTTTGCGGCGACTTTGGGATTTGACTTTTAGCATTCTAGACTGTCTAGATGCCGTCTATTGACAGAAGTTCAGGGTGAATAACTATATTGCTTACAAATGCACGCATTTTAGTAACCTTTTAATCATTCATGTCAGCTAAATGTTACGAATCGGCGAACTGTCAATATGACGTCACGAATTACTATATCCGGTGTGAGGGTCCGTATAGAGACGTCGCCGACACTGACCGTGACGATGAATCGTGATATTGACATTCACATTGTTGTTGACATTTTTGATTGAATTTTGTTAGCGGCAACACTCGGGTCTCAACGAGACAAATTGAGCAACCTTGTACATCAGCGAACATTCGCACAAGAAGAAAACCACAGTGTTCACAAGTGATCTACTAATGTTTTCAAATGCAAGTGACTACTGGAACACAACAACACTCAAGTCTCAACACTGACAACAGTGTGTATAGCAACGCCAACAGAATGAATATGTACCAACTACACTGTGGAATTTGACAATACTATTATAAATAAGATTTGGACTGCATTGGTCTTAAGTCAAGCTGGAGTACATATTCAATTGCAATGGAATCATGGGTGTACAAGTGCCAAAAGACTCAATAGTTTATTTACAGTTACTAGTACTACCACTACTGCCTGATGAATAAATCCAGTGATTTTCGGTTCTATTTCATCATTGGAAAAGATGCAACACCATTCACTCAGCTTCAACAAATACGAGTTCCACTGTTGAGAATGACCGTCACCATGGACTGTCAAAATGAAACATCAGACTGACCAAATTCTTCAATTGTTGAATAAATCATGTACTACATGTATATAAATGAATAATTTCTTCTTTGACTGCCACCCCATAAAATCAATCCAGCATAACCTTGGGGACCTACACGAAGCATACATATTGCATATCTAAATTCAAAAGAGAAGGTTTAAACATGTATATTGAGAGTCCCAACACACTAACCAGTAACCAGATATGTTTTTATACTATAATTACTACAGCAAAAGTAAAATAATTTTGGGAAACAAATTTACAATTTCTTCTGTACTTTAATTTGAAGCATTTCACTGTTCAGGCTCTAACTTGAACCTGGTAATTATTTGCTTATATCATGTACCAAGGATTAATTAGACAAATAAATACACAAGGAGTAGATATATTCCAACTATATATGCATCAGATAAAATGATTTAAGCGTTGCACCGGGTAAAGAATGAGTAATTTATTAGGGCCCCTTCAAGTCATTTCAATTAATTATCACATGAGGTAAACATCACCCATTGCTTGACAATAAACAAAGTTACCTCTATCTTATAAGGTGATAACAGATGCTCTTTATTGCTATAAATTATATTTGTGCGTTTTTAAGTCATCTGATGTTAATGGCACTTATCCAATGACACTCCCCATGTCAAATTACCCACACATTTTCTGAGCTGATAATAAATGCTCTTCATTGATCATATATGTTAAGATAATTTATTAGTTCCCCTTTAAGTCACCTGAGGTCAAAGCGCCTAGCCCATGGTCAGGTGACCCATGTGTACCAATTTTCATACATATCGTCAAAGCTGATAACGAACGCTCTTTATTGTTCATCACATATGATAATATAATTTTAAAGTTTGCCTTTAGGGTCAATGGCACCTATACAATGGTACTCCTGTGTCAAGTTATCCCTACATACCGTACCAATTTCAAGTGAACAGGGTCCAACTAGTTTGGGTTTGTCATTAATTATTTAATTAAAATTATTTATTGGTGCCCCTTTGAGTTGTCTGAGGTCAATACCACTTATCCTATGACACCCAATTTGCCATGTGTACCAATTTTCATCAACTCCGCTATCCAAAATATATATATAATATTTGTGTATGTGAATGTTTTTTCCATGGTGGGGGGGGGGGGGGGTACACAGAGTTGGGAAATATAATCAGGGGCAGATGACGTGGTACGTGTACACCGGTACCAGCCAATCTTGATACAGAGAATATCAGAAGGCATCTTTGTTGAAGACTTATAATCAGTTTTGTCCATATTTTGCCAAGATAAATTATATTAACCCGTTTGCAGCATTACAGATCCTGTGACAGTGCATTCTCTTATATATGTGTCTCCCATAGGGAGAATGCACTGGTTTACAAGGTTGAGGTAAATATTGTTAGGTCAAGGTATGCTCTCATATATGTGAGGATCCATATGGGAGACTCATATATAAGAGAATGCACTGGCACAGGATCTTTATATATGTAAGAGAATGCATTGGCACAGGGTTTTTCACAAAATTTCAAGAAGCCCCAATCATGGAAGGGTTAATTATAAATGACCATATTGGCTCAATATTGGGAATATAATAGCAAATTTAAATAGCAAAATTGTTATTTTGTACATACATGTATATGTTTCACTGGTGTCCAAACTAGACTGAATTTTAAGGTAAATAATGTGAATGACTTGTTCATTTTCAGTAAATAGTACTTAATACTCCATTGGAATTAACCCTTTTATAACTAAACAATGTGGTGAATTGGTGATATGGGGTGGGGTTTATCCAGGATACCACACCCCAATTTTTTTAACAGTTGGGAATTTCATACCTGGTATATTTCAAACTAACTATAAGTCGAAAATTTTCTGATATTTATTTTTGCATTTATACTATAGGGACTAAATGTGTTTTTTTTTCTTAGTAAAAAAAACCCATGCATGTAGATGATCAACGAAGAGCGCTTGTTATTAGCTCAGAAGATATGTGGGATAATTTGTGCACACAGAGATAAATTGACATAGGGAGTGTCATGGGCTAGTTGATATTGACCTCAGATGACTTAAAGAGGCACTAATAATTACAAATAAAGAGCTTTTATTGTCAACTTAAAGAAAAACTGTGGGAATGTGCCAAATTCTACATATTCTGGTAAAGTATTTTAAAAGCAAGAGCAAAATTAAATAATTGAAATCCATATGCTCTACTTTTCTCATATTAACATTATATATACTAGATTGAACAAACTGTTAAAAAATTACACACAAAAAATTGAAGAAAATTAATCTCCAGAAAAAGTTTTCTCGAACACTATCTTTTAATTGATAATGAAGTTAATAAACGCTCTTTAGTGCCAATTATTAGTGCATCTAATCTTAGGTGAATGACACCTATACCATTAAACCATGGAGCTGATAACAACAATTCCCCATTGGTCATCTACATGTATGTTAGTATAATTTATTAGTCCCGCTTAAGTCATTTGAGGTCAAAGGCGCCTATTCCATTTTATTCCCCTGGTCAGGTGAACCATATGGTGTACCAATTTTCCTACATATCGTCTATACTGATGAGGAATCCTCTGTATTGCTCATATCTGATAATATAATTATTAAATCCCTCTTTAGTGTCAATGGCACATATCCATTTGTACAAACTGTGCCAATTTACCCCGGCATAAAATGTACAGCCTGCCACCATTTTGGGTTTTTGTAGCTCAACTTTACTTTGTAAAGTTTGAGCTATTGTCATGGCTTTGTCGTCCGTGTGTGCATGCGTGCGTGTGTATGTGCATGATACGTCAACAATTTCCTTTAGCACGGGCTACAGGTCGTACATTTGGTCGGATCATTATGAAATTTGTCATGGCTGTTGTCATTAACATGTAGATGGGAACGAGTCATTTTGGGATCATTTGGCAAAAAAATCCAATCCATTAGCACAAGCTACAGGTGGTACAGTTCGTCTGATCATCATGAAATTTGGCACGGATGTTAATATTGACATGTAGATGGGAACGAGTCATTTTGGGGTAGTTCGGCCAAAAAATATGGCCACCAGCAGCCATCTTGGATTTTACTCTTTGCATGACTAAATCCTTTGGCACGGGCTACAGGTTGTATCTTTGGTCCGATCATCATGAAATTTGTCATGGATGTTAACAATGACATGTAAATGGGACCGAGTCTTTTTAGGGTCATTCAGCAAAAAAAAAACATGACTGCCAGCAGCCATCTTGGATTTTACTCTTTGCATAACTACATGTAGGCCTTTAAACTTTCCACATTCCTAATCACTCCATTGACTGTAACACAAAAATTCTTTCATTGACATTGTCATTGACACTTTCGTTTAATTAAAATTTGATTACTAGTGCACCTTTAAGTCACAAGAGGTCAACAACACCTATCCGATGGCACTCATCGGGTCAATTTACCACAGTGAATAAATGTTCAACTATTCAATTCCAGATGCCAATATATAATTATTTATTTAGTTAAATTAAATATTAGTGCCCTTTTAAAGATATCTGCGCCTTATGATACTCCCAGTGTCAACATGAATCCATTTTTTAAAATACTATTTCAGGGCTTTCTTGTGAGACATATTTTAAGGTCACAACCTGTTATTTCTTCAACAAATGCCAAACATTGATTTTGATAATAGACACAAATTTTCACTTTGGCCAAGGGCTTAGGTCCAATCTTGTCTGCTGAATCTTAAATACATGGAAATATCTAGTTCTGGGTTAAATAGCCTTGATAATAGTGCAATGATGGATACCTTAAAGGTATACATTTGTTTTCTGGTTATTGTTAGAATTAAAAAAGATCAGATTATTTTTCAGCATATAATGTATTTCCATGACAAATATTTAGCACAAATGTCAATGCATATGGAATTATGGATTTCTATGTACTTCATCCTTTTTCTCTGCACTATTCCTAATTTATGGAACATTTATTTGAATCTGTGATAGTGCTAAACCTATATAATATCCATGCACAAGTCCACTGTGTATGGCTTGACTGGAGGCCCAAGTGGCAGTTTTTACTCTATTGGTGTTGGGGAAACGATGGATGTCCTGTGCATAAATTTAATAATTAGGTGTCACTTGAGTAAATAGGTGGTTGTTATATTATATTATCTTATTGTTCTTTGTCTTGTGAATTGATATGGATAAATCTTCAAAATGAGATCTTAGCCCACCAAATGTGCTTATATAGTTGGTACAATGATCCAGCTTAATATCATGAATATCCATGCTTTTGACCAGCAAGGGCCATCGTGGTAAACATACAGTTAGATTAGGTGAATAGCCACTGGGTCCATACCTGTATGGTGATTTTTATAGGATTTTGCCTACTGCAGTGGTAATGTAACAGTATGCCGTGGGGCAGATGTTGGATTAAATCAGCCAAGTTATACACCTTTTTAGTCAGGAAGAAATACTATATACATCTAAAATTCCCTGGATCTGCATTTGTGAAGAAATCTTCAAAGTCTAGTGCATTTATGAAAACAAATGGCAAACCCAGAGTAACATGTCATGTCCCCTGGATATTCCCCCACCTGGACATTTCCCTCCTGGATATCATCCCACCCCACCTATAAATAACAAAATTGACTCCTTTTATATTGTTTGATCCTGAAATGGCCAGAAAAAATACTTTTTGAGATTTAATTATATTTTTTTAATATTTGTTTTTCCAAGTGAGAATTTTTTTTTTACTCAGTGGTTACTGATATTGTTTTATCCTGAACTGGCCAGCAAAATGTTTTTGATATGATTATTGATTTTAGAGTTATCCATCTTCAACCCTGTTTGACCATGTGTTTATGCCAACTTTATGGGCCACATATTATTACACATCTCGAGAAATAACAAACTTAAATTTTTTATATCTGTTCACTCTGAACTTTGATGGGTGGGATCCTCAACTTTAAAGGCACGTGAGGCCTTAGTTGTCGAAAATATTCATATTTGTTCCAATCACCGTAAACAGAAAAACATTGAAATGCATACAGTTTCGTTCATATATACCATGACTATCGCGTAAACAGCATGTTATCATAAAGACCTATTATATTTTACCTAAGCAAGAGCCTGATTGTGTTACAGAAGACAGCACAATGCTACTGGCTAATCACACAAAAATGGCATAAACGCTCTTTATTTGTTCCATATCAGGAATTCACCAACAAAGAACGCTCTTTATGTTTACCATCATAATATAAACAAACACCAGAAAAGTAACTTTTTATGCTTTTGTTTACATAACAATGATCAAACAAATGACAATAACATACTGTTTATGCGATATTTCTTATTTGTATACGGACAAAGTCTGTCTACATTTTGATGTTCTTTCTGTTTGTGGCGGTTTTTGATGGGTGGAAATATTTTTACAGGATACCCACCGCCAAGGCCAACCGTACCTTTAATCAAATATTTATTACCCCTCTCCCAAAAGCCAAAGAAATAGTAATTTAGGAGCTACTGATAGGAATGAGTATCAATAAATGCATTCACACCAGCTAGTCAATTTAACTACAGGTAGTGTAAATATTGCATGCATGGATAACCCCCATGGCCAAACCCAACTACTTGTCCCACTATTGTCCCCAAAGTAGACACCATGAATAATTGATTCAATAACTTGATGTTTTCTATTGTTTTCCCTTAAGTTAATAACAATAACACAACACAACTTATAAAATATAAATCAACCTCTAAACCACAGCAGAATTTGGGGGATTTGTTTTTCAAGATTTAGTTGGAAATATTGCCATATTTCCGACTAAATCCTGAAAAAATTCCCATAATTCTGCTGTGGTTAACGGATCATATACTTAGAGCATTACTGTACTGTACATTGTTGAACTTTGAATATCCCACAAAATTTCACTCCACTATAAAATTATTTTTCACAAAAATGTAAGTTTGTCATATTTCTAACAATAATTATGTTATCACTGCTAGACAATTTTTTTTGTGTGGAATTCACATCATGAATAAAAAAATGTTTTGAGTGACGGTGAATGATATATAAACACGTCTGGTGAGCTTTAATTAATGCAGAGTGGGACTGAACTCAACTATAGATTGAACATAGTGAAGATAACCACAACCGACTATTTTCAACAACTGACACTAGGCCTATGACTTAAATTTAAATTTTTTGTCAATGCTGAACCTGACCGGATTGACAACATTGGAAAAATAACATTTCTACAGTTAAGTTATTTTTAACAAAACCAACTATGGTGCATTGAGAGGGGTGGGGTTGGTAACCGACATTTGGGGCTTCTTATTAATCTTAAAGTAATATCCCCCGCCCCCAAAAAATGGAATTAATTTGGATTGAAAGAAATTTAATCATACTCTTATTAATATTCTATACTAGACCACTAGTAATATTATAATTTCAACAATTAGAGTCTGGATTTGTAGGCCTACTGTTCCTTTCACTGTGCACAGGTATTGGAATTTCTGTCAAAAAACTTAGTTTTTATGACAATATACTCCTCTGAATAAGAATAGAATGAATTCTTATTCAGAGGAGTATATTGTCATAAAAACCTATTTTTTGACAGAAATTCCAATACCTGTGCACAATGTGAGTGTGTCAGATTAACAATGTCAATGCTTGTTAGCTGCTGCTGCTGCAGTGCTGGTGACAGTGGTGTGTACATTCACTTTGTGAATGTGATGACTGATGTTGTGTTGCAGAGTTCTAACTTCTATCTTCGTAGTCTGGGAGAGAATTGTTGACTCTTAACTTAACTAGTCATGAATTAACAGAATTTCAGAATCCCACACTCAGCCTCAGGACATTGCCAGACTCTGTGAGTGTGACTCACTGACTCGGTGTAACTTTGACTGACTGAGACGAGGCACAACACTCTCAGTTGTAAGCACATCGATTCCATCCCTGCAACGTAATCATTCTAAATTCATATTGTATTGTATTCTGGATTCCTTTGTTTCCATTACAGTTGACCGCGATTATCTAATAATTTGAAAAACATTTCGTAATTCGCGGATGTAAACACTTTCCAAACTGGTTTAACGCTCGATGTATCGTGACTACTAACTGCTTTCATGTTAATGTACTTCCTGCTGAATGTCCGCGCATGCGTACACCGACCTTCCTAAGCCGGCCGGTAACAACTGCCTACCTCCGGTGACCCCCCCCCCATAACTACTGGCTATTTGTCAGACTTAAATCGCAATAAACGTGGCTATAGTAACAATGGAGGTGACACTCATGGATTGAACTTATCTGACTGAACGGTGTAGAATAAATACAGAACACAACTTGCATCATAATCTCGAATCTTTTATCGAACTCGTTGCGGACGGCGCAAAGTTATATTTAGCTCGAGCTACGCTCTCGCGAAATATATCCTTGCGCCATCCGCAACTCATTCGATAAAAGATTCTCGATTAAGATGCGCGTTGTGTTCTGTCTATACCAACACAATGGTGCATATAGCGAACGTTTTACCCAATGTTGGGCAATGTTTTTACTCAACGCAGGGTAACAATTTACCTAATATTAATGTCCCTTCGGCGTTGGGCGATTTTTTGTACACGAACATTTGGGTGAATAATTACTTAATTATGGGTCAAATCAATGGATATTAATATTGGGTAAATTGTTAACCTGCATGCGTTGGGTAAAAACATTGCCCAACATTGGGTAAAATTTACCCAGCGTTCGCGTGGTGCTATATGCACCATTGTGTTGAGTAAAATTTACCCAACGCGATTTAGAGTGCATACAGGTAGCTCTACCACAGTAATTATGACAGTAAGTGGTCACCAAAATGCACAACAATAAGGCAGCACACCTACTGCGATATCGCTTATGTTAGCCGGTATTCACTGGAAAGATTCAGATACCGTCTTTAATGGTATTCGGTATTTATATAAAACGCTATTACGCGATTTTGATAGTCATACATTGTGGTATTTGGTGGCTAGAATGGGCACTTTTTTTTTATCATTTTCGTACCATTAATTAGGCGCCATTGGTATTCAGTATTCACCACCAATGTTAACCTACATTCGGTATTCACCACCAATGTTAACCTACATTCAGTATTCACCACCAATGTTAACCTACATTCAGTATTCATCACCAATGTTAACTGACAATGAGTAATCACCATCCATGTTAACTGATATTCAGGAATCAAGGGGTTGATTCCGGTTGACAGCCTCGTTCGTGAGTCTTTCAAATTGGAACCAATCAATACATATTGTGTACACATATTTTGTGAGTTTATGGTCATTGATTAACATCTTCCACAGTTTATGTGTGCCCGCAAACACTGCCGGATGATAGTAAACTGAAACATATTATTGGAACAGAACTGGTTTATCCAATGATCAATCCCATTGATGAAGGATTTTATTTTATTTTAGGATTTGTACATCATATTGCATATAATGGCAAAACTTGGCTATAAACATATTAGATTGAATAAGGATGTGGTGTGATTAGTCAGGAAAGAACGCCCAACTGTCTCATCTTTATTAGAATCACCATACACCACCAAGTTTGACATATTTTAATTTGATAGGATATCTAATTTGACGACGCCCAGAGTTTCATAACAAACATATCATATATGAAGGATAAATTTTAATGTATATTCTTTTAGCATTAGAACATATTATTTTAGATACTAATCGCAAACACTGATTACACGGTTGACCCCTAAAAATATTTTACATTGTATGCCTAAAATCTCTAAAATTCCATGAGCACATATATATTTCCAGGCTTCGAAATTGTCCAATATATAGTAGTCGTCGGTGACTGAAAATCATACTCGTAGTTTATACTCCATGCATATTTAGCAAATCATTAACATGTGAGACAATTTCTGCGTGTTTCCCAGACAGGGTACCCATGTTTGTGAACGTGGCCTTAGTCGGGACTGTATGTAAGCCATGTATGGAAGCTAACATGGCTGTAGAGAGCGCAAGACAGAGCGATATGAGTGTGTCTGCTTATTAAAACATTGTTTAGATGTAACATGTATTCGCATATATATGCTATGTTTGTATGTTCAATTGTTATTCAATAACAATATTTATAAAAACAAAAATATATATATATCATCATCCCTAAGCCTTTTTCATATCGACCATGCTTTTTCCCGCGATGCATATAACAGTTACAGATTTTAGTTTAAACCTATCTATTGCCATGTTCACATGTACACACATCAACCTTATTGGGACACAAGTACCTACACTTAGTTTTGTCCAATTCCCAGGTCAACTATCAAGTATCATCCAATCTCGAGATAAACCCAGAAAAACAAATATACGAATATTAAATAATCATTGCTTGATGCAGATATTTCTAATCACCTATTCATACAAAATCGACAATTTGGAAGAACAGCATAATCGCACCACGGTTATAAAATATGGACAACACAATAGTAACTGTTTGCAAGTTTACTTGAACGCCTCCTGATGGGGTGGATTGTCGTTTGCAAGACTAGTTGATACGTCGATATCATGCTATACATTCTCGCGGGTGGGGTGTCATGTATTGTTCTCGGAAATAACCAAGCCTTGAAATAGGGTGTCTGTCATTTGCAGAATGAGGTCCCCAGAGGGTGAATTTAGTGATGCTACCCCCCTATGCGGGTAGCATCACTAAATTCACCATCTGGGGACCTCATTCTGCAAATGACAGACACCCTATTTCAAGGCTTGGAAATAACTATTATAAGCACAATGCTTGATGTCGAATTCAAAACAGATACATACATGTACTTACACAAGAGGATACACGCGCCAGAATAATACACAATTAAGAGCATCGATGTCAACCATTAGTGACAATAATATCAAAAACAAATTATATATTAGAATGCTGACAGTGTTGTCATTTTTTTTAACTTGACCTGTTCTATCCAGTTGACTGTGTTCGATATCAACAACTATAACAACAATGAACTGGTCATGCACAGTGACGGATGAGAACGGATCTATACAATTCCAACTTACAAGTATAGCTATTACAATTACATGGACCGATTCATCCCATTTTCATAAATTTTCATTGAAACGTGTGGGTATGAGACATTATCGTCATTCGCCAATTGTTATCGCCAAGTTACTACGACAATTTACGGACCGGGAGTCTGCTATTGGTTAAATTAGCATGTTCAAACTACCTCTGGCTGTCTCACTGATATGATACTAGTAACACAATTTGATTCATCATGCTATCAAATTTCATCTAAAAATGTGACTATATGAGAACTTTGTCGCCAAGTCATCGCTCACAGTTATTACGGGGTCTGCTATTGTCTTAGATGTATTGTCTTAGATGTATCAGTCCAACTATAGCTGTGACTGTTACTGATATACTGTTGTGATGTACGCATTCACCCGTTGAGACAAAAACTGTGTTTACAAGTGACTGAATAATTTGACGCCTTAGATGTTACCAAAAAGTATGCCATTCAGATGTTTTACTTTCACATGTATATAAATTTGAGTTTTAACTGTGATAGCTTTGTTCCCTTGTGTCTTGATGGGTGGGCTTTTCAGCTGCTATCGTGTTATATTTACAGCCATTATTGATACAGTAGTTAGTGCGTGCGCTGACTTTTTCCGGATTAAACTCCATGAGGCAGATAACAAGTTTGTATCTTTTCCTTCTATTTTCTGTCACTTTATGTATTGAGGATTTAAGTTTCATCAAAACTATGATTGTACTGAAAGAACTAAGACATATTTTTCAGTTACCAACAATGCTAATTTCGACCATTCTAAAATATATTAATCGTAATGCCTACCGGAAAACTATGGGGATTTGGCTAATTGAGCACCTTCCAGATCGACAATGTCATCAAGAGTTTAATTTATAATTCACTCGCCGTCACCGCGAAGCTGATGTTTGGTGATAATAGTTGGTCCAATGATAAATTTAAATAACTATCGAAAACATTGACATGAAATAGACAACAGTTAAACGTGACCACAAATTGGGTTCTGATATCAAAAGTCATCCCCGAGTGGGCCCAGGGTAGAATAGGCATACCGCCCCACTGCGATGGGTAAGAATCCCCTAATGTGACACCCTGTTTACCGTGGGGTGAATCCCGTGAGGTGCGGTGTAGGAGTCATTGGTGCTAGGGCGGCCGTATCACACGAGGCATCGACTTGCGGATACGGCTTAGATCGTGGTCCTCTTCAAGACGGGTGGTGAAGTTGACCCGGCTAGTCACGCCTCTCCACATTGTTTCAGATTACATTTCTGCTATCTGTTCTACTACGTTTCTGGTGTCTAGTCATGTGTGTTTGCGTTTCAGCTATGTGCCAGTCTTTGGTCCTACCAGAATTCGAAGGGTAGTCCACGGCGGCTGCTTGGCTAGTTGTCGATTTTTAGCTTTTCGTATGGCAACTCAAATAAAAAAGCACCATATTGCTCGTAAGAATGTTCCAATGATGCTGTGGTATTCCCTCAGTTCTTGGCTTTGACCCAAATGTCACATGACCTTCTATCATTGTCATTGATAAAACGCTACAAAGCATTTCTGGACTATTGTACTCTGTTAAACCAATCTGGACTGGGCCAGTCAGTGGCTCCCTCTTGATTAAATGTTCAAAGAAAGTTAAATCTGATGCTCTGCTGCAGTTAACAGCTATTGCACATACATCAGTACGTATATTTAAAAAGACTGTTGATGGACTAAAATTTCCTCTGAGTAGTTATCTTCTGATCTTCAATCGGTGCGAACATCCACCGACGTTGAAGGATTGGTATGTGAAGATAGATTTAAGCACATTTGTTTCAAACCCATTGCGATGTTTTAAATGTCAGGGGTATGCCCATGGCCAGGAACATTGTAAAAGTAAAGAAACCATATGTGCACGAGTTATATTTCTGGTCATGATCATAAGGATTGTACGAATATTAAAACTGTTCAAACTGTTCAAACTGTCAAGGTTCACATGCTGCAATGGATCGCTCATGTCCTATTTGGGACTATGAATTCAAGATTCTACGATGTACAGCTGAGACATCTGTCATATATAGATGCTAAGAAGATAGTTGGTCCTCATCCACCCATTCCACGTGTCACATACCCAGCAATCGTGTCCTGTTTCAGCGGAGGTTTTAAGGATACAGCTTCTGCTGTTGGGACATTTCTCAGAGATAATCTACGCAAGTTGGTCCTATTGTTCCAAAAGGAAAAATCGCCCGTTGCTTCAAAGCAAAGATCGCCAAAGCACTCACAAGTTTGGACTCTCAAAAAGAGGGGTACATCTTTGAGCTTTCAAAATTTGACCTCATAATTGATGAGAAACGGTTAACTCTCAAAGACAGTAAACAGTATTTGTGGATCGAAGCTGTCGGTTGGGTGAAGGATGACATTCTGTCTCACCCACCCGACCATCAGCTTGAGGTATTGATAAAGGTTCATGGGCGATTCATCGAATATTATAAAATACTTTATCACTGTAAAATCTTATTTTAAAAGCTACTGCACATATTCCGATGTGGCTCCTTGGTAATTTCCTATTTTTTATTATCTATTCTTGTACTACTTGTCTACGTTTTATAGTATGATCCTCCAAGTCAAACATTCCTCTTGGGCGTTATATTTGCACATCACTCATAAATGCATTGTTTTAATCTAATACACTGTCTGATTTATGTACACAGTTGCTTCGCTACCATCTTTTTTATACCGGATTCTGTTCTTGGTCATGATATTGCCTGGGGGCTAAAACGACGTTAACACTCAATCAATCAATCAATCAATCACCAAGGTTGGCAGCGATGTTGCGAGGTATGACACAGATATACTGATCGGCATTTATTTTTTCTAACAGTGTGCTGGTAAAATCGTTTTCTCTATTGCTGGCCAGATTATTTGGAATTGCCTTCCGTGTGAATTCGGTGTCTGGGACATATTAAAATCGGAATTTAAGACATCCCTGTATTATATTCATGTGTGGTGATTTACTCCTGAGTTTTTGCCTTGGTTCATGCCGTCAAAGACTTTTCCTATTATTTGCTGAAACTTTCTCATTACTCGCATGCACATTGATTACTTTCGTTTTATTTTGGCATTTTCCTTTATTGACATTAATTAGATTTTAGTAATATGTCACATCCGCGTAGTCTTATTGTCTGGTTGTATGACTAGTAGTTATTGCTCTGTTTGATTTTAATGTCCATATCGATGTGGTTTGTTTTATCATTTTAATTTTCGCACGCGCGTGGTCCGATTTTTGTTGATTTCCGTGTCTCTTCGATCAGTTCTCCAGTAAATAACTAATTTATATTAACCTAAGTGGGACACGATCAAAACAGTCGTATATATCATTGAGCCGTGTGATTTTATTTTATTAATTGTCATACGGTTCATTTGACTAGTGGTACATGTAGTAAGTTTACTTCCTTCTCGTATATTTTTATATCCGTTTCTGTGTGATCTTAACTAATGCAGTTTCATAGAGCTCAATGTTTTAATATTCACACGCATTTTGTTTCATTCTTCTTCCCAATGTTTTACAGTGATTTGTATCCATGCATTTCTGACATCCACAAGCTGTTTCCTTTGCCAAATATCTTTTAAACTGTCATCAATTACATGCATATGGTCTTGAATGTGAAATATTTCTTTTAGATTATCCGTATGTATAAATTTATATCGCATGTGTTATACTAACATTTGCATTGCAACCCGTCTAGAACACACATGTGGTTTTACGGTTATATAGAAAGTAAGGTGGTCTATACACACATATCGGTATGTGATTTACCTCAAAATGTCAATGTATTTTATGATTTCTAGGTTTCTTTTGCAATAACACTATAATCATTTGGTATCGACACATCCACATTCAGGCATGTGCCTTCGTCATATTATATAAGCACCATTACTATTTATTATTATTATTGGTATATTATAGTTGTCGATATCTCCGATCATAATCGTCAATTACATGTACATGTTGTATGTACAAACACATGCCAGCAAAAACTATCGCTAAAAGTTTGAAAATTGTAGTTAACTATAATTCTTCTGAGATCAACTGATGTGCGCAAACCATTCGTCGAGAGCTCTTCGGTGGAATCAACAAGCGCTTGCCTGAATTTTCTTAGATACCAGAGAAATGTCGAGTGCGATCGTATAAAAAATGGCGGTAGCCACTTTTTATACACTTCTAATTGTGTTTCAAGGGCAAATTCATGGAAAAAAAGCGCTTAAAGGTATGTGTGCTGCGGCAGCTTGATTTTGGAAGACGAATACGGAAGACATAGATTTCCCATTGTTACTTGAAAGAATGAATTTTCGAATATGGCGTGGAAGTAAACCGTATACATATGAAACGTATTATGAAGCAAAAAAATATAAATAAAATACAGTAGAGTTCTAACACGCATATCAGAATTGTGAGCGTAGATCAGGCTGTTTGATTATGTGGGGTGTCATTACTTGGTGTTTCATAATTGATAATTTATGTGCGTTGGGGTTTGTTTTTCAGCACATATAACAAATTCCGAGATGCCATCATGCAGAAGAACATGCACCCTTTATTGTTACCGTAGTGGGAAAGCGTTATACGAATTTAGAAACGCTCTTTACTTTTAGTTCATAATAATAAACATAATCCGTGGAATAATTTTGAGTTCAGTTGGTTAATATACAGGTAGTTGTCACTTCGGTCGGTATATATGCCCTCCCATAGCGTACACATTCAACAAACAGCTGTGTAATTTATATGCGTCTAATTTGTAGTCTGAAATGACCATCCGTTTTATTTGCTAGTAAGATACATTTATGAGAAATAACAAGTCAATAATATTGAATCAAGCAACGTGTTGGTTTTCAACCTGTTGTTTATCAAGATTTCAATTTGCAATAGTTGCTTGAGGTACCAGTTGACCTGGTTCAAGGGGGGGGGGCAATTGAAAATATCAAGTTGGACACCCAACCACGAAACTCGATCTAGCCACGTCCCTATACCCGACAAGAGCGAATAAATAAAGCGGCATATAATATTAACCCTTTCATGACGAGGTTCATAACTGGATTTGCGCTGGTGCAGCATTAAATATCATGTGCCAGCGCATTATCTCATATATGCGAGTCTCCCATACTTAAGGAGCCTTTCATATATAGTAATGCACTGATTATAAGGTAAATATAAACCTTGTTAGGCCAATGGATTCCATGTGGGAGAGTAATATCCATCTGGAATAATCTACCAGAAGAAATAGTCTCCACAGAAAACATGATGACTTTCAAACAACTGTTAGATATTCACTTTTCAGACATCAAGTTTGAAAGTGATCTGGACTAAGTATTGTGTATTTTAAGCACACCTGCTTACAACGCTTGGAACTAAGAGTCGGTCAGACTCGTTCCGTGATTTATTTTGATTCGATTTGATTTGATTTGATTTGATATATAAGAGAATGCATTGGCACATGTTTAAAAAAAACTCAGGAAGCTCCAGTCACGAAAGGGTTAAAGCCTCAAATTATAACGACTTGTTATCGGCAGTGTTCAAATTAACCCTTATATAAAAGTATACATACGAATGTCCTTGTGTTCATCTGGGGATGTTCCGGTAATAAGGGGGGGGGGTGTTCCGGTAATAAAAGCAGACGACAGGCAGACGAAGAGATAATACAAATGGAGAACGGCCCTTTTTTAACTTATTAGCTGACCATTTCCTAATGAGTATGTAGTAAAGGCAGAGGGAAACATAGCAATTCGTCGTATTCGCCAAGTCCCATGTAGCGATGATGGGAGCTCGATATATACAGGAAATATTTATGAATATTCAAGTCAAACAATTTAGAAATGGCGGGCCCCGATTTTCATGATTACTGATATATAAAGAGCGTTTTTGTAATTATATTCTCATGATGTGACAAAGACGAAGAGCTATTATTAAACTTGTGTAAGGAACAGTGAACACAACTTGAACAATCGTATGGCTTTTGTATGTTTTTCAGTAAAACATGCCTGCAGATTGGTATTCCGTGTATTTATCGACTTATCTAAGTCCTCCTTCCAAATTACGAATACCTACCTACAAGGTTAAAATGCTCCATGTCGGTTTAACTTGATTAAAATAATAATTTTCGCAGGTGGCGTTACAATGTATCCCGATACCTATGTGTTCAAAAACTCTCTGCATGGCCTTGTTCTGTATTAATTCAGATTTACCAAAGTCTCAAAAATAGTAATTCACATTGTCCGACCAACATACCTAAATAAGTAGCACCCACAAGCATCGTAGCAGGTTTTGTGGCTCGTATACTCACCAGTATGAATGCAGTGCCCAGAAACACGTGAAACTTTGTAGCATCGAATGCTAGAAACATCATTGCGAGTTAACGTTGTCTAGTGAACGGAGATGAGTGACGAAATATATTCGAGTAAGATGTAATGATTAAATAAGGCATCGTTGTTACAACCAGTGCTTTGGACGAGAACAACTATTTTGAAAATAAAAAACCCATAAAGAGCTTTATGGACATAATATAGGGTGTTTATTACGGTGATATATCCGGATTGGAATTGATTAAACACATAATGAATATGCGAAACTGTTACGGCATGGTTCATCATGCTTTCGGTGATACCTGTCATTAATGGGAGTGAATATATGGCATCGTTATGTTCTTTTGGGAGTGGAGTCATTCTGTTCTAGGTACCTGTTTTAACTCTGAATGAAGGTTCCCAAAGGGAGCCTGTTTCAGCCAGTTAATCACGATAGTTGCCCCCGTGTTGCTTTCATGACATATCGGTCAATATTAATATAGCTAAGTATATTAACCAAAACAGTATGTTGATTAATTTGAACGTATTTCAAAAACCCAAATACGCCCACATCGGTATGATTTGAATCTGAATTACGCTCTATAAGAACGTAAGTGGGGTACGGAAACAGTCATATATGAGCGTATTCATATTACAAATACATCCGTATCATGCGTATTTGATGCACCCCATACGAAACCCGCCCATATTGGGACTGTTTGATCTAACTTTTTCATCGACACGACTTGTCAGATTCACGCTCTTTATAATGTGGTTTCACTGCGGTCCGCGCCATTCAACAACATAACGCTCTTTATAATGTGGTTTCACTGCGGTCCGCGCCATTCAACAACATAACGCTCTTTATAATGTGGTTTCACTGAGGTCCGCGCCATTCAACAACATAACGCTCTTTATAATGTGGTTTCACTGCGGTCCGCGCCACTCAACAACATAACGCTCTTTATAATGTGGTTTCACTGCGGTCCGCGCCATTCAACAAACTAACGGGTATATACCCATTATGACTTATTTTCAGAATCGACTGTTTTCGTGCCCCATTTACGTTAATATAGAGTGTATATAGAGTGCCAATATTTGGCGTATTTGGGGTTTTGAAATACGTTCAATATAAACCGATTTGCATGAGGATATAATTATTGAAGAGGCATAATAATATGATCAATATATATAAAAGTGTCAGGGGGGGGGGGGGGTGAAAAACAATTTCCGGCACGTATGCCGGGGTGGGTGGGTGGTCAAATCCACCAACAAGCAATTTTGTTCCGCAACTAAAAATAAAATTTCCTGCTTGTTTTTTTAGTGTTTTGGCAATGAGTTGGGCTTCAAAACCACTTTGAATGAGAGAAATAATGTCATTCTAACTGGTAAACTGATTGCATGCAGTTATCGTGTTGTATTTTGTTGCAAATTTTGAAATCCAAGATGGCCGCTGGTAGCCATGTTTTTTTGGCCGAATGACCTCAAAATGACTCATTCCTATTTACATGTCCATGTTAACATCCATGATAAATAGTATGCACAGAAATTCACATACAGCTGTTTACAGTGAATTTTCCCCCGCAAATCCGTTTTAGTGTTAAAAGGGGGGGTGGGTGTCAAAAAATGGTCGGAAAAAACTGCCGAAAACGGAAAAAAAATTGGCGGTGGGGGTGGGTGGGTACAAAAAATGATCGAAAGGGAAAAAATGCCATACGTGCCTGAAATTTTTTTCGACCCCCCCCCCCCCCTGAAAGTGTAGGAAGTCTGTCATGTACGCGAAGCTCACACACGGGCCACAGGCCGCTACGCACAAAGGGACCCATAGCCCATTTGACTATGAATGAAGGTTCCCAAAGGGAGCCTGTTTCAGCCAGTTAATCACGATAGCTATAAGTTGGTTAATCAAATTAGTAACTGAAAGTGGTTTGGCGGTTCTACGCGGCTGTTTGATTTTGACGCATTTGTGTTCCAAGATGATCTTCACCGACTTGGAATATGTCAATTGAACTAAAAACGGGGCTTTCAATGACGCAATTGGCGTCAAAAGTCACACCCACTTTCCTTTGTGAAGCCTATTTTTCCGGCATAGATCTACTTTCCTACTTCAGGTTTAACCATTTCTATGTTAAAGCATCATAAAACATCATGATCGGATTCGTCATCTCAGGTTTAAACCTGGTCTACGTAAACCTCTAGGTATAAACCGCCGTTTGACAGCAAAATCCGTGGTTTAAACCCGAGACCTCAGGTCTAAGTGACGCATTCGTCATATCTGGTTTAAATCTGGTCCAGCCAAACCAGTGGTAAGCAGTAGTGTATCTGTATTGTCGAATTAATTAATCGTAGTTTCCTAATGCGGACCGCCGCGTTATATTGATTGTGAGCATATTTTGATCGGAAATTTATTAGCGATAATTTTTGTCAATTTCGATATTTGTTTGCGTTTTATAAGCTTAAACCGGCAACGAAACCATATTATTCGACGGTCCAGTTAAACCAGTTTTACCGAAGCTAAACCTGAGATGATGAATCCGTCTTTGCTCGATCACGGTTTAGAACTGTCAAACAATCAGACCAAAGGGTGGAGCTGTTAATAATCTCGAGTGGGGGCGTGTCTAAGTGGCGACTGCCGACTGGTGTTATCACGTCAAAGTTGATTCATTCGCACGCGAGAGTTGCTCAGATGTGGATGTTCCTTCAATATGATTTTTACAACTATATTGTGGATTATTTTTGGCTTGCGGCAATCACAAATACTGGTGTTTTCTACGAATTCATTTGAAGGGTTTAACGTCTCAGTTTTGACACCAAAATTTAATGATGCTACTACATGACCAGATATGATATACACCAAGTTTGCTAAAATTATATAGCTTTATGGGTCAAATTTGATAACTTAGTTTGATTTAGATCATACCACAAAGCTCTACTCTGGCTACGCCCCTAAATTCCCATAATATTCCACCAGTTCAAAACCTGGGAACTTTTTTAGTTTCTGAATGGCGGGTAATTTATAACATTGAAAAAAGCAACGCATGTAATATATTTATTAATTAAAACCGGTCCCCCTGGTTGCCCACTTCCAACATTTCAGGTACCGCTTCTGTTGTATAATCATAAGCAAATTGTCTTTACTTGACTGACCTCTTGGTCCAGGATTGACTAGATTATGGAGGCTTTATTCAGCGACACCTTTGCGCACATTTTGATCATTTGAACATTTTAATTTTAATTTTTTTTTAAATATATATATTAATTTTTTTTATTCTTCTTAGATTCAACTCCTTACTCAAGTTAACAACACTATTTAAAAAAAAAAATTATTAAATATTTCTTATTTTTAAATCAAAATTTTGAAAACTTAACACCGTTATACCATCCGCCTGGCTACCCCAAGTCACCACACCTAATTTGGTTGAACTCGGTACTGGAAGAACAGTTGTGAACAGACAGACGGGCAGACAGACAGATAGACAGATCCTAAAATCTTTTATATAAAGAGTTATACATGTATATACACCAAATTTTATCTTTTCGGGTAAAGCATCTTGCAGAAAATCGATCACAAACAAAGTGATGAACGGTGCGCGAAACTCGCGTTGAGAGACATGCGTTTGTCATATTAATTTAAACCAAAATTGAGATCGGATTAGTGGTATTTATTTCTCAATGAATAAATCTCATTAGCGTGCACGAGGTTTCGCGATAATCTATGGCGTGTCAATAAGCAACTGAACGGCAAAAACGTCCCCTTAGACCCGGTTTGGCTGGACCGCCAATGTTGGTTTAAACCAGGTTTAAAGGGATACTGTACCCAAATGTTGTTGTTGGTTTCTATAGTCTCCGAGTCGGAGAATAAGGTAACACTTTTTCCATTATTTGAAAGTCTGTTGAGTACGAAGTAGTGTTACGGATGGCAAATTTACCGGAATGCAAAAATACAACTTGTTGTCGAGTAATTTTTGTACAGTTCTCAACCAAATATATCAAATAAAAGTTATATTATATATGCATACTAGTCCCATATACTCATTTATGTTATTGTATCGTCACTAGTCAGTGAGTGGCTTGAGTTTTCTCCCCGTATCAGCATAATGTTTCAAACGATCGTGTGTGCAATGGGTTTACTAATCCAGTATCCCTCAATTATAATTTGATTACGTCTTGTACACGGAAATTCGTATTTCAATTTACGCCATTTTATGGCTTCAGCCATAAATTCAATTTATATCAAATTATTAACTTTTAAAATATTAAATTTTAAGATAGTCTATCAACCTGAGCGTTTACAGAATACATCTTCGACTCACATTACTTATGTTTCTATATATTATCGATAATAGATCGTTGTTATCACCGGAAATTCATTGAAAATGGCGTACAGTACCCCTTTAAACCGGAGATGACGAATCCAACCCATAGGTCGTTTATCGAACTTATTATCTAAACATTTTCCTCAATAAATATAGGATTCCTGCTGCAATTTTATCGTCTGCTTTTAGCATCGTAACAACCCTCCAATTGAATAAATAGATCATCCCAAATGAACACTTTTTAACTGATTTTGAGAATCCATTTAGTATACGAAGGATTGATCATAACGACAGGAGTCACATAGTCACATACAAAAAAAGTTCATAAATTAAAACCCGTACATACATGCACGCACAGTGCACGAGCGTGTACAAGCGGGTTATGTATATCCGTAACCATTATTGCTATACTAAACTATTCCCCTGAAGACATTTTACCCCAGGGAAGTGTGTGGCGGATGTGAAAAGTAATATTCTCTATATTTAACTGTGCCATTATTGTATTATCAAACATATTATGCACTTGTGATGGCCACCTGCAAACATTAGTTCCGAAAGTTATTGTTTTTTCAGATGACTATATAGAAATGAGGGTGTCCGCCCGTCTTTCCACCCGTCTGTCTGAACAGTATGTTTTCCGGATGGTAACTTGTATAATATTTGACGGAATTTAATGATGCTTCGATACCATATTCTACAGCGTGCGAAGGTGATCAGCCTGACGTGTCTTAGCAATCCTATATGGTTTGCCTTAAAGCCACATGGTAGTTTGAACACTGCGTTATGCTCCTCTTTGTACGTCTCCCGGTACGGATTCAGTTATAAAAATATTAACTATATGTAGATAAATATATAAACTACTAGTATAAGGACTATATATGCCACTGAAAGACTTTTCGTCAGCAAAGAGTGTTCCTTGTGCGTGTATATACATTATACTGTAAAAATAAAGACCCCTGCATGTCTTACTCCTAACAAAATATGAGAGCTGGAAAAGTCCTATGACGTTCAGACTACATACATTTTCAATTTAATTGAATATTTTATTTAGACAACAAACTTGGTCGCACAATCTAATAACATAAACAACATAATTAGAAGCAGTATGTCATTTGCAGGTGCAGTTACATGTATTTTATATATGCCAGAAACCGATTTCTCCCCAGTAATATACCAGACAGAAAAACATAACCATTGACATCCTTGATGAAGTATTTAATATGACTGATGTATAGCTTCCCTTCGACGATTATACGCGTTCGTTAGGATGATAAACAGTTTCTTTAACACAATGTGATAATAATGGAAATGTTGTTAACGTTGTTGTTGTTGTTGTTGTTGTTGTTGTTGCAACTGTGATCATATGGAGATGGTCGGTGATGATGATGACGATAATGATGATGTTGATGATTATAATAAATTAATGATGATGACAACTGATTGTGCTAATGAGCAGGATGAACATTTCGATGAAGTGATTATGCTGACGACGGCAATGATGAGGATTAAGATTATGATGATGATAGCTATGATGATCACATTTAAATTCGACGACGTTGATAATTTTAATAATGATAATGACATGATGATGATGATATTGATTATGATGACGATAGTAATGATGATGACATGATGATGATGATGATGACAATGCTAAGTTTAATAATGATGATGATGACGATGATGATATTGGTTATGATGACGATATTAATGATGATGACATGATGATGATGATGATGACAATGCTAAGTTTAATAATGATGATGACGACGATGGTGATGTTGATTATGGTGACGATAGTAATGATGATGACATGATGATGATGACGATGATGATATTGATTATGGTGACGATAGTAATGATGATGATGACAATGACGATGATGATGTGACCATGATAGCGATGATTATAACAAAGGTGACGACGATGATGAAGAAGCGACAACTATATTTGAGCGAGACGACGATCACAATGCCTATGGTAATCATAATGATGATGATGACGATAAGATGATGAATACGATGATGTTGTTGATGATGACGATGATGGCGGCGATGATGATGATGTTGTTGATGATGACAATGATGGTGAAGGCGGCGATGATGATGATGGTGATGATGATGATTACCATACGTGTAATTCAGATTCAAGCAATGCCCATATGGGCTTATTTGGTTTTTTGAAATAAGTTCAATATGAGCTTATTTTCAGGAGAAAAGGCTTAGGGACGCATTACAAATTCAACGAACGCTTACTCTCCTGAAATGAATAATTGTATAAGATTCTTGATTACTGTGCATTTCGTACTCCGATTTGACACCATAATGTACGTTTCCTATTCAGGACATAATTAGATCGGACACATAAGGTCATTAAATAGGATGTCTCGGTCGCATTATATATAGTCCGTGGGCTAATTCTCATAAAGCCTCTAGTTTAGAAGTTGGCTGCACCCCCTCTAACAAAGGTATATATATACATCAAAGTAAAGGCCATTATATGACGCATCCAATATTGCTTGTTGGCCCCTTCAGAATATGTCCCAAAAATAGATTTTTCAGGGAAGACAACTCTTAAACAAAATAAATATGTCATCGATGACACGTGTTAGCGTAACAAAAGCTATTGCGGTTGTAAAATGGACAGGACATTGTATATATTAATTATAGATCATCATACAACGACATGAGATACAATACTAGACTAATTTATAAGCTAGTTCAAAAACAATTGCGATAAATATTGTGAAATTGTGAATAATTACTTGGATTTTTATTAAAAAAACAAAACACAGGTAATTGGCTATAACTTGTGAACCACACACGTTATTGATCCGCAATATGGTTCAAAAATTGCACCAAAGATCTACCAAATCGATTTTGATGATAGATTGCCAATTATTTATCTGCGAAAATGCGATGTGGGCGTAAACTTAACCCCACCCCTAAACTATAATTTTCTCAGAAACACGAATTGTATAGTTTACAATTAGAATGTCGCAGATTAAGTTGGCTTTAGGGGCATGCAATGAAAGAGTGTATAGATAGATGAAGGGGAATTATAAACAATCTTGTCCGAACGTGTTCTCAGGTGAAATTTGGGGGAAAATAGTGAAAAATGAGAATTTTTACTCATTTCTGAAAAATTTACAACATTGTGATTACATTTTGATAGAGGCATGGACAAAACACATGAGAACACTTGTCTAGAATTAAAAAAATTCATAAATCTTCGCATGACCATCTGTTTGTCAACTATTTAATATTTTCTCAATTTATATTTGAAAAATTAATTTGGAAAGATATATATATATTTGTTATTTGACAAAAGATGGCGTCCAAAACGGCCACCAAAAGGAAGATTCTCACACTTTTCGACACCAATTCAACTGAGTTCGTCATATGGTGATAAGGGAATTCTTCATTAAAAAATGCATTCACTGATGTTCGTCAACAAACTAAAGAAATAAATAAACCTATCGCGTCTCAATTCGTTTACTGCAATACATAATTGATAACCTTAAATGCCCAATAATTCTGGTCGTACTCAGGGTAGCCAGTTAAGTCCAAATTGACACTACTTCGGTTCTTGCAGCTGTCACAACATTTCATACACCAGTACATCATGTCATGTATATGGCCAAATAACACAAATCATTGCAACCAAATCGCAGCAGTTCCAGAACTGCATATACAGGGAGGGAGTGCCATCTATGCACTGTTGATCTGTCATTCTCAGAGACTCGGCCATTACCGCTTCGCTGAGGAAATAACCTCTTCCATAAATAGAAACTATATCTGCCTGTCTATTCCAATCACGTGATTGATCATGTGCATACTACCGGTAAATACGTCTATTGGCTGAGAGACTCGTCTGTTAAACTTTAACTAATTATTTATATTTATTAATATTTATCACTATTTAATGCTCTATTCACTATGCGTTGACGAGTCAAGGTTATTGCCATATTACCAGGGCCGTATATTGTATCATTGCGCCAATGTGGTTTCTAATTATGGAAATTGTAATTTCATCAGCGAAGGGGAAATGGCCGAGTCATTGAGAATGGTTGATATGTAGGACTCAAGTATCACTCACGCATCGACCACCCATGGAAAACCAACCCCATAAATTCTCATTCACCCCATATATCTGAGATCATTGTTTCCGGGTCATTTTATAAGCCTTGCACAGGTTTTTTTTAACTAAATTAAATAAATATTATCAGACAGTACCTCTGAAATCCAAAATCTGGTACCCAAACAGTCTATAGACGAGAGTGCCAAGTCAATATTGAAGGCACCAAGCAGAACTCATATGGCTTGGTTATATGTTAGCGCTGACGAATGGCCAGAGCCGCCCAGGATGAACTGCTACACCACATATCATGATTTTCGGGAACATTTTGGATTAAATGTAGCTGTTATGTTTCTACCTACCTATCTTGTGGATATATATTCTGTCAACTGAAATCATATGGATGTATTAACAACGTGAAGAGTATAATCGTAACATGACGTTGATCTATTCTATGAACCTGACGGGCATGCACGGGACAATGCGAGTGGACATGGACTAGCCGATCATGCTTACGTCTGAATCTTACTTCATCAGCGGTTTTCGATTCGTTCTTATTTCATGTGCATCTGGTGCTGGCTATTCCCGCTCTGTGATCAGGGGATAAAATCATTTAAATGACACACTAAGGGAATATAGGTAAAGGGACATACTTTAATACTCTAGGGACACTGCGTGTCACTGAGAGTAGTGTTGTAATCATATATCCCTACATATGTATCTCGATTACTATAAACAGACAGGGTTGTATATGCCGTGCAACGTATGGCTATATATGGAGCCCAAACTGCACAGGATTATTAGGACATGGCATTCCAGAATGGATGTGGGTGTGAGTGTATTGTGCCAAACAGAACGTGTTGCTCAAGGGGTCTGTGGTTGGTGTTATTGTTTTCGTTTTACAACAGAAGAACCTGTATCGCAATTCATCGAATTGACTGCATGTTGGCTTATCACATAGAGCACATACAAACTCTTGGAAGGATGTTGTTAGGTCATCGTCGATATTAGTATATTGTTGCGAAGTATGATACATTGCACTTCTTTTTTAGAATAAATAAAACGGCTACCTTTTTCCTGCAACCCGAGAATGCGATCGTGGTATTCTGGCAATGCTTCACATATCTTGCGTCCGTGTCACAGGTGTTCCAGGCAATGGAACATATGTATCATGCGGTGACAACAAAGCCTCCTCGCAGGATTCTAGTTTTCCCGAATGGTCGACTACAGCATCTACATGCCGTCTCAGAAATTATTTATTTGCCTTCGGGTCGGATGTCATATGATACGGTCCGTTAATGTCGACGTCCGCTGTGAGTTAGTTCCTGGGCTCATGCTAGTATGTGACCGCGAGGAAGCGGACTTGGGTATGATGTTACATGCAGCCAAATGCAGCACGACTCAGTCGAACGCTAGTTATTGTTGCGATCAACGGGTTCTTTCAATCATCTTCACTGGCGGACCTTGCACCATCTTAGAGACAAGGAGCCGGTAGAATAGCCAACTGATTTCGATCAACTAACTGGCATTCAACCATTTCATAGACGACGATTCCGTTGTACAAGCATGATACCACAACTTACACACAATCAGATTCCCCGCGCTATTGAAAAGTGCTTGTACAGTCAATTTCAGTTAATTGCATATCGTTTAAATGCATATTTCGGCTATCTGCATAAAATATGCATGCACCAAACCATTTTCTCATAAAAAGACTATTTTTTAATCGTTTATTTGCATAAGGGTCGGACTCTATTCCGTTTTTATGCATGTACCGATATATCAGACTCTGCCTTGTAATGACCCATTTCTGGTCTAAAAACTTTATCGGCGAAGGTTACGGTAAAATGTCGAAAACGAAGTGACAAACTCCTGATTGTTCAATCTTCCGTGAGCGCCACAAATCAAATTCAACACACACGGATACAGACGGTGATATTGAAAAATCACAATTTTGAAAGAATAATTTAGCATTTTAAGAAAATACTTACCATATTTAAGTGTCGTCACGCTAATTTTTATAAAATTGCAGAGAGGGCAACTTAGCATTTATCGATGCGCACTGGACGATTGTGCGATTTCGGACGGATTTAGCAGGAGCGGTGGACCCCCAGTGATAATATAATGTTGACGTCATCGATGCAGATCCATTTCATCGGCGTATTGATAAGCGACGCACAACAAGATACAATCTATTTGTACTTGCATCATTTATAATATGGTCCTGATATGAAGTGAGCAGCTTTATATTCTGGAATGGATAACATGTTTATCATTACGTTGCAGAATATTATATTTCAATTAGATTGTGATCAAACCACTGCGATGTTTACTACTTTCCGCGTATAGAGTCCTCTCCGGGGGGGGGGATACATTATCAATGTTTAAACTTTCTTCAACTGATTGGAACGTTGATTACCTTGCGAACGGATTTATATGGATTATCAATCCCGTAGACTAGTCCAACTACGACGTGATTTTCATGAGAAATATATTTTTTTTCATTTACCCAAAGCGCAATCATTTCAAGAACTAACTGACCTTCGTGAAGAACCCACACGGAATAACCAAACAAACTACCAGTTAGTTCTTTGCCACATGGTTCGTTTCTTCAAAAAGAACCAAACAAATGACCTGTTGGTTCTTCACAATTGCATATAGTTTGGTTATTCAACCTCATCCATTGGAACCAAATCCCTCGGAACCCGTGGTTCTTAATTTTGTCCCCAGGGCCGTGCAATCAAATGGTTCTTCATAAATTGATTTGATTCCGCGAAATGAACCGAACGCAGAGGAAATATCGGGGTGTTTTACTCTAGTCATATGCTGGTTTGGGTTTTACCACAAGGGTTATACATGGCGTAATATTGTGCTATCTGTGGTGTCGTGACATGACTGGCTGTCGTCAGCATATTATGAACATACTTTCTGCATTAGTATACGAAATTGACACACAACAACGGTTCTAGGCAATGCACTGTACTGGATAATTGATTATAGTAAAATACTGGCTATAATAGAATGAAATTGGCCATATTGGTCACCCGGCAACAGGTGGTTTTATTTCAATGTCACATGCTGTGGCAACAAAAACATAAACTCGAAATAAAGCGAACATAATAATCTTCAATAAAATAAAACATAAAAACCGAAAAATAAATATCCATTTCTATTCAATTAAACTATCTAACATTTCAATGTGCAGTGGTTGTATATTACATTAAATAGCGGAATATCTAATACTCAACTTGTATATATACCTATGTGTATAAATTATTCAAATTATATATCAATACTTTGTAATATTTATTATTTGTTATACTTATTACTTGTTATATTTATTATTGTATTTGTTATTTCACTTGTGTACTATTATTATGAACTGTTCTAAATCTTTCTGAAACAAAATATTTCTAATTTACTTCTAACACGTAAGCATGGGAACCGTTGTAAATAAGATATATTTAAATATAACGGTACTATAGATGTGTACAAAATAATGATGAAAAACATAGTTC
This sequence comes from Siphonodentalium dalli, assembly GCA_032622095.1. Taxonomy (NCBI): domain Eukaryota; kingdom Metazoa; phylum Mollusca; class Scaphopoda; order Gadilida; family Siphonodentaliidae; genus Siphonodentalium; species Siphonodentalium dalli. The sequence continues at coordinate 51,791,864 of CP136064.1, read as the reverse complement.
AAAATCCAGAAAAAAATTATCAATAGATAATGAGATTATAAATTATACAAAGGTCTGTCATCATACATATTCAGCAAACAATAGTGACTTTAGCAACTATTAGTGACTTTCAAGCAATAATTGTGCTCTTTCCACAGTCTGCTAGGATTATGCTTTTGTAGTCCTTTTATGCATATATTCAATATGAGCATATGTTGTTTTCATGGTGTGTGAACAAATGACTAGACTATAAACATCACATTACATCTTTACAGTTATTCACAGATACCCTTGTCAAAACATTTCAAATAAAGTATGAAATCAACAAAAAACACAATTCGATGGGAAAAATATCTCACCATTATTTTCAATGGAGCGGGGAATCTGACTGTGTGTAAGTTGTGGTATCATGCTTGTACAACGGAATCGTCGTCCAGGAAATGGTCGAATGCCAACCAGTTAATCGAAATCAGTTGGCTATTCTATCGGCTCCTGGTCTCTAAGTTGGTGCAAGGTCCACCCGTCAACACAAGAAAACTAAGATGCATGCATCAGATCGCTCGTGAAGTATTTATCATAGAATTCTTGTAGCTATCGATTATACATTTTGGAATATCTGTCTGTATATATGTGTGTATGAATGCATGTATGTATGTGTGTTATAGACTCGCACACTGCTCGACCGATCCGACTCGGATTTGGTATTTAACGTGTCAACCTGACCTCGCTCATATGCATGTTTCTGGACCTTGACCGATGCGACTAAAATGTGTGTGTAGGACTACTTCGATCCCGGGAGCAATATGGACGGGTCCAATTTCACGTGCGACCATGTCATCGAACGTGCTGATATAGGTATGTTTCTGGACCAATTGAAAAATAGTTTAAACAGATGCTGTATATACCGGTTACTGCCCAGATGCAGACGATCACAAAGAAATCCCTAAATAGCCCGAGCGAAGTCGAGTACATCAGCTAGTCTCTTCTATATATTTTGAGGACTCCTTGTATTCGAGAGATAGCCCACACCCTCCGGACCTCAATGATATGATCGTGAATGAGTATTGATATACCCCACTAAACTTTGACAAACACCAGTAATGGTGTGTAGATCATTTACATATCTCTCCTATATATTTTGATACAATCTATCTAATTTACATATATCTCTCTTATATATTTATGTGTGTGTGTGTGTTGTACTTCATACAAATCTACGATTCTCGACCGATCGGGACGAAACTTGGTACGTGTGTGTAGTTTGACCAGGCGGTGGTCGTTGTCGTATTGGCGAGCCCGTGCGACGCCCGTGCAGCGCATGCGCAGACGAGATATCGGAAACGGGTGGAGCTATCGACTTGAAATTTGCTATGTGAATGTATCTTGCGCCGGGTACAAATTTTATCGGGTCGCCGAGCCCGTGCGACGCCCGTGCAGCGCATGCGCAGACGAGATCTCGGAAACGTGTGGAGCTATCGACTTGAAATTTGCTATGCGAATGTATCTTGCGCCGGGTACAAATTTTCATGCGCAGACCAGATCTCGGAAACTGGTGGAGCTACCGGGTACAAATTTTGCTTATTGAAACGCGTGGAGCTAAAAATTAAAAAAATGTATGTAAAAATGTCATGTTTCGGACAAGCCGCCGGTGGCGGGCTAACCTGCTAGTCTCCTATATATTTTGAGACTTCCGTATATATATGTGTGTGGGTACTTTATAGAATCGAAAACGACTGGTCGGATCGAGCTCAAACTTCGTATATAAGGGTAAAAATCCACGGGGATCGTCCACGTCGCATTTTGGACAAGCTCTGAGCACTCATTCTCCGCTCCCAATCAATAAAATCACCGCCAACACGGCGGGGGTTAATAGCGTTGATAGTTAAAGAGCGTTCCTATCCACAGTGTAGTTGATAAAGAGCGTGTGTGCGTAATGTGATTCTTACGTCTGGGTCTGGGCGTGTGCGTTAGTATACAGACATGAGCATGTTGTGTGATTCTTACGTACTTAGGGCTTCCTAGGAATGCGGATCGGGTCTATTTTTCCGCCCTAGATGATCTTCACCGTGAAACGGGTACCATATATGTGTGTGTCCTTTATAGACTCGAACTGATTGAGCTCAAACTTGCTACCTACGGGAAGTGTCGTGGACCGGTTAAATTGTGACCCCGACCTGACCTTGACCTTGAAAATGATCAATTCAAGGTCAAATCGTGTTGTGTGATTCTTTCGTACTTAGGGCTTCCTGGGAACGCGGATCGGGTCACTTTTTCCGCCCTAGGTGATCTTAATCTTGAAACGGGTACCCACAAATGATATATATGTGTGTGCCCTTTATAGACTCGAACTGATTGAGCTCAAACTTGCTACCTGCGGGAAGTGTCGTGGACGGGTTAAATTGTGACCCCGACCTGACCTTGACCTTGAAAATTATCAATTCAAGGTCAAATCGGGTAAAAAAAACACTTGCTACCTACGGGAAGTGTCGTGGACCGGTTAAATTGTTACCCCGACCTGACCTTGACCTTGAAACTGATCAATTCAAGGTCAAATCGTGTTGTGTGATTCTTTCGTACTTAGGGCTTCCTAGGAACGCGGATCGGGTCAGTTTTTCCGCCCTAGGTGATCTTCATCTTGAAACGGGTACACACAAATGATATATATATGTGTGTCCTTTATAGACTCGAACTGATTGAGCTCAAACTTGCTACCTACGGGAAGTGTCGTGGACGGGTTAAATTGTGACCCCGACCTGACCTTGACCTTGAAAATGATCAATTCAAGGTCAAATCGTGTTGTGTGATTCTTTCGTACTTAGGGGTACGCACAAATGATATATGTGTGTGTCCTTTATAGACTCGAACTGATTGAGCTCAACCTTGCTACCTACGGGAAGTGTCGTGGACGAGCTAAATTGTGACCCCGACCTGACCTTGACCTTGAAAATGATCAATTCAAGGGCAAATCGGGTAAAAAACACTTGCTACCTACGGGAAGTGTCGTGGACCGGTTATATTGTGACCCCGACCTGACCTTGACCTTGAAAATGATCAATTCAAGGTCAAATCGTGTTGTGTGATTCTTTCGTACTTAGGGCTTCCTAGGAACGCGGATCGGGTCAGTTTTTACGCCCTAGGTGATCTTCATCTTGAAACGGGTACCAACAAATGATATATATGTGTGTGTCCTTTATAGACTCGAACTGATTGAGCTCAAACTTGCTATCTACGGGAAGTGTCGTGGACGGGTTAAATTGTGACCCCGACCTGACCTTGACCTGAAAATGATCAATTCAAGGTCAAATCGGGTAAAAAACAAAAAATTAAATTAAAAAATTTGAAATTAAAAAAATTATTAAAATAATAAAAAATTGTCATGTTTCTGACGAACGCCGCCAGTGGCGGGATAACCTGCTAATCTACTATATAATTTGAGAACTCCGTATATATATACACACAAACAGTGCTACATCTTATTACAGATTATTTCCACATATAATCAGTGACTACAGGCAGTCTAACAAAATAAAGTTTCAGTGACACTCGATCCGAAGAGTGGGATAACTTCATCTGTTACAGTCAATGGAGCGATTATGAATCTGGAAAGCTGAAATTTCTAAGTAATACTAGATATGGACATGACGAGTATAGTGTGTTTCAGAACGAAAAAGTTGAATAAAATCAACACATTTGTAAATTTAATAATATTCATTGAGAAACAACGGACCAAACGCCATATAACAACCCGTATACATCTTTTATTCCGAGCCGGCCTTTTATTCCGAGTTGGCACACGTCGATTGGGGCGAGTTAGCCCTGGGGCGAGTACGCCGATTCCGGCACCTTCTCGATTTGCAGCAGGTACACGTTTACGCTGGTTTACGCGTAATTTAAGAGATTGAGAGTTGTTGATCTCCACTAATCCAGCTTGAACTTTACAATATGACAATAATATTTATTTCAACCGTAGATACAAAGTATGAGCTGTGTTCTGGTAACCCGCCCATTCCTCTTCGAACTGCCCCGACGTTTTTCACTGTATTTAGTAGTGTGTGCAGCAGATATGTGTAGCATTAAGTAGAAGGTGTAAACGCGGTTATGCGGTTGCATAAAACGTAGTATGTTTCGCGTATACGGGGTCTTAGTGGATATAAGCAAATATAATTTCCAGATATAAAGACAGCCTCTGCCAGAGTATGTCGACAATTTTGCTTAAGTTGAGAATTTATTTAAGATACTAGTAGTCTACAATACTCCTTTGTATTTTGATAAATTGCGTTCATTGTATACCCCATGCATTGGGAACATGTCTCTATTCCGAAGGTTCGCTATTCCGAAGGTTCACTAATCCGAAGGTTCACTAATCCGAAGGTTCACTATTCCGAAGGTTCACTATTCCGAAGGTTCGCTATTCCGAAGGTTTTTGTTATTTTAAAAGTTAATTCTATATTCTAAAGTATTGAGAGGGTTCTTTAGTACGAAGACTCTTTTTATGAAGGAATTAACTTAAAACATTAAAAAAATTAATGTGATTTTTGTTTTCGTGGGTTTCCTTGAGATTTAACCCTTTTATATTTGGCGAGTAGAACGACATATATGTCGTCTATCGGCTGAGGACTAAAACGACATATATGTCGTTTTAGGAAATGTTATTTTACGTAGACATAACTTCAATAAATCATCTGATTTATAAATGATTTACATAGGAGTTATTTTGATTAATATAATGTCCCAAATGCTAAAGGCGGACTATAACAGTGGGGCTCTTACGGTCAATCAATACTGGAGCGCTATAACTTACTGTATAGCAGAATACCGCTGAATGGACCTGACTGCAATTCTGACTTTGTTTTGATTTTAATGTTGATGTTTCTTTCAAGTACAGATTGCCAGTTCGGGTAGAATGCATCTCTAACTCGTAGTTTATTTCAGTCATTGTGTTTTCAACTTTCTATAATATTAAAATGATAAACTGATACTGTCTTCTTGCTATTAATAACCGACATCTGGGACAAATTAGATATTAGATCGGGGTGTATAAATGTACGGGGGGGCAAATTTTGATTCATTTCTGGCTAAAAACTCCCATAATAGAAAACCTTCGGAATAGCGAACCTTCGGAATAGTGAACCTTCGGATTGGTGAACCTTCGGATTAGTGAACATTCGGATTAGTGAACCTTCGGAATAGCGAACCTTCGGAATAGAGAACCCTACCCCATGCATTATTGTGATAAAGCAAAATATTCGTGTTTCATCACTTGACCGGAGGCAACTATGACTACTATTTTAAGACACGGACAATAGGATCTACACATTTTACCCAGTACTCTAGTGAATTGTACTTGTGAATTTTGACTTATTTGATGTTGTAGATATAACAATAAATGATCGGTCACATTCGTGAGACTGCTCTGGGTACATATATTTCTGCTTCTAGAAAAGGTCACATAATCAACGAATCCATATTAAATCCCATATAACTGTTTAATTACACATATATCACACGATTCAAGATTAAAAGTACAGATAAAACTGGGTTATTTTTCTGTTTCTGGGCGCACAACAAGTCCAGATTTAACCGTTGCTTAAATCCTGCTTTCACAGCTCTTCGAGAATTCGAACATCTCTTATCAAAAGTTTCCCTTATACTCTGAAATCATTTTTTCTCGCATAATTCGAGAACTTATTCTGTCTTATAGGACTAGATTTCATTCGAATGTGTCAACTTAGGCCGCCATTTTGGGACAGACATTCTACCGATATGGTTTACGACTAAACATTGTTCGTGTGTATTTAATTTTACTAATTTGGTACTAGTTGGTGTACCTATACCACAGATAATTCTTACTGTGATATGTAAGCTTTTCCTGGATTCCATCCGTTTCATCAACCCTATCTTGATACATTCTCACATGTCAAGTCTTTAAGGTGTCAGTTTGCAGTGGGATATTGGGGAAAACAATTAGTTGCGTTGAGTTGATAGGCCGCACTTATTTAACTTCCAAGTCCCTGTGTGTGCTCGCGTCTGTGTAATTTGATTAAATATAAACATAAGGTGTCATATTTAACACATTTCATCTAATTCCCTTCATGAATTAGATAATGTACCTACATTTCATGGGTTCTATCACTTATCTTGATCCAGAAGCTGATCTCTTTCTCATTGTTTCTCGTCATTAAAATGATTTTGCTAGGTCATTTTGGGCAATTTTTGAGCCAGGTTGCAGGTCAATAGCCTGTGTGGTTCACAAGATGTAGCCAATTATATGTGACACATTTTTTCAAAATCCAAGCAAGTTTTCAGAATTTCAAAATATTTATCGCATTTTTGGTCTAACTAGCTCATAAATTGTCATGTGTTGCAATGTTTCTCTTGTCATTTTATGATAATTTACAATTAATATAAACGAGATATTCGTCAGTTTATAATCGCAATATTATATGTAGGCGCTGACATCTGTACTTGAGGAAAATTCCATTTTATTAATAGGGTAAGAGTTGTCTTCCCTGAAAAATCTATTTTGGGACAAATTCTGAAACGGACAACAAGCAAAATGCGTCATTTAATGACCTTTAATTTTAATCTTATTTGATATATAGAAACCTTTGTTGGGGGGGGTGCAGCCAACTTGAAAAAAATCCTACTTGGCCCAGGATTAATCGACGTTTAAAAGAGGAATTTTTAACATGTTTTGATTCTTTTTCAGCTTGGCAAAAAAATATCCCAATGATCGTCTCTTATAAAGAGCGTCACGATTCATTGGCCAAAACGCGGTAGATTATAAAGAGCGTTCTCAATTATGAGCTTTTGGTTTAGATGAATTACTTATATGACTTAGTGTGTAATACGAATGCTGGTGGTTGATTTTTTTTACTTGTCTTCTATCTGGTATGCGGGAAATATTTAGTGTCATATCGAACTGTTGACCCTTAAACTTATCAAACGAGTTCGTCATCATGCACATCAAACCACAGAGAAATTTCATATCTATATGTCTCATGTTTTATTATGCATGGGTGTATAGCACACTTCTCTATCTATATATCTCATGTTTTATTATTCATGGGTATATAGCACACTTCTCTATATATCTCATGTTTTATTATTCGTGGGTGTATAGCACACTTCTCTATCTATATATCTCATGTTTTATTATTCGCGGGTATATGCTAATTTATTTTAAAAACAAGTTGATACCTTATTGGTACCTAAATTTCTTTAACATTCTGCCCAAAGTTGCCAGTCGGAGGTTCGCGGCATACACCAGTCCATACGTCCTTCGACTGAAACTTTGGTCCGATGTTAGAGCAAACAAATATATAATGAGGTATCAGCTTGTTTGAAAAATCGTATAGCATAAGTATGCTCGTAGCTGCCAAAATACTATGTAATATATGTCATATCCTAGTTTATTACCTTTTTCCTAGTTTCTGGTCGCGTTTCGAAACCACGTGATTCCACACAGAGTATTTGGAAACACAGTGTGCAGACTGGAACACCATGAAGTAAGATTTAAAATAATTTAATAAGATCGCAGAATAACATTATGAACATATCATATCACAGTAATTGTTTGCCGATAGAGTTATTTAACTGCAACGGTGGAATAAATAGAAGGACTTTCCGAAAGGAAGAATTAAAAACGTAGATGTATCACAAACAACATACATCCACGAGGAGTGCGCAAACTAGCAACATAATACAAGTATGCCAGTCATAAAGTGGAATTTCGGATGCATTTGCGTCTTCATATCTTATCCTCCACCGACCACTGTAGGAGCGCGGCTTCATTCCCGCCAACTGAAATGATGTTCATGTCCTCCGAAGTGAAGCATAGACCAGTTATGTCCCCTGAATAAGCTTTACATGCTCGAAAGGCAGGCTGCAACGAAAACACGAGAATTTGTAGAGGTAGAAAATAATCAGAGATTACGAAATATCCCCAGTCCTTAAAATATGGTTCTGCATGGACATTTGCAGAATGTCATCCCCAGAGGGTGAATTTAGTGACGCTACCCCAAAAAGCATGGCCTCATCTGCTATGGGAGACGTAGAGACTCAGATTTAAGTTTCAAGATGGTGAAGCACAGGTCCCCAGAACAAAAATTGACCCCAACCGCAATGATACTTAATTCTATATGATTAAAGATACGGGCGGCGTTGGCGGTGGGTATGCTGTTAAATTATTCAGCTTCGTCAAAAGCCGCCATAAACAGAAAGCATAGTACAATATAGACAGACTTTGTACTTATACCAATAAGAAATATGGCATAAACAGTATGGTACTGTCAAATGTTTTCCTTTGTTATGTAAACAAAAGCAAAAAACGTTACTTTTCCTGGCGTTTGTTTAGATCCGGATATGGTAAACATAAAGAGCATTATTTGTTACTGTTTTCTTGATATGGAAATAATAAAGAGCGTTTATATCACTTGTGTGTGATTAACCAATAGAATTGCGCTGTGTAATGTAAACAGAAGCAGAACTTCTGTAACACGAGAAGGTTCTTGTTTACGTACACCATCGTACGTGTACGTATTGACGACAATATACTATTAACGCGCTGATTGTGATTGGCATATGCACAAAACTATATATATATATTAATATTCTTTCCGTTGATGGCAATTTGAACAAATATGAATATTTCTACAACGAACGCCACCCGTGCCTTTAAGTATCATTGGGGTGGGGTAAACAAATTTTCTCGGCACCTGTGTGGTGAACGTGCTTATGTGCACCCATTGTGCACCTCAATTGTGCATTGTGTCGTCTGCCAATTTGGGATATAAAGAAACTAAAACCGAAAAAAATATATCTAAAGTTCAAAAGAAAGTGAAAAACTTGTTAATGGTACTCAATCCGATCAGACGCTCCTAAATTACTATTTATTTGGCTTCGGCCAAGTTCGGGGGTAAAACATATTTGATTCGAGTCGAGGAACCCATCCATCAAAGCTCAGAGTGATTAGATACGGATGAAGATGGATAATTATAAAATCAAGTGGTTATTATTACCACTTGATTTTAGAGTTATCCATCGTCATCCGCATCTTCGTCGTCCGTTTGACCACGTGTTTCTGGCCCACAACCAATAGAAATAGCAAACTTCAAAAATCGATATATAATCACTCTGAGCATTGATGGGTGGGTTCCTCGACTCGAATCAAATATTTTTTACCCCCGAAGCCAAAGGAATAGTAATTTAGGAGCGTCTGATCTGATTGAGTACCTTTAATTCGATAATAAATATACATGTACTTTCCAGATAAGAAGCATAATTTAGTGAAGCTAGCCCGCTGTGTGGCATACTTTAAAACTCGGTTTGATAACTATATGGTATATGCTTCAGATAAAATTGACAACGGTATCATATGCTATACGAACCCAATTGATAAACTGGGAGGTGGTAATTATCCCTAAATGTACCGTTTTAAGCACATTTTTCAAACCATATAATAGGCTCATTAGTGTGTCCAATTATGTCGACAATGTTCGCATAATTTGTGTCTATATCTCCAATAGGAAGAAATAGATAATTAAACTAACAGCTAGCTAGTAATGTTAATACTTGATTCGGTTATGATATCTGATCATACATATATACAGTATACATATACTTTGTAAAACAACTTTTTTTGTGATACCCACCTTGTTTATTGACGAAGGATACTTGAACAACCTAAGACGCCCTTTATTGTCGCCAGTGACCATAAGATCCTGGTAGTTCGTCGTGGATCGTGCCACCACATTTATATACTCTTCATCTGTGACATGTGACCACGGTCCTGGAAACAAGCATTAAACTATTTGAATCGGAATAATTACACAGCCTGTTCTCCCGGAAATAAGCTCATATTGGAATTATCTATATGTGAAATAAGCCCTATGTGGGCATAAACGTTGGTTATTAAAACAGCCCTATATATTCAATATGAAATAAGCCCTTATTTTGCTTAGATTCACAGGAACAGGGTGGGAAATAACACGAATAAACCAACTCTCGACTTACGAGATGAGTGCTCTTTATAACGTGTTTTCACTGCGGCCCGTGCCATCTAACGGAATAACGGTTATACGTCCTCTGTATATATGCTTATTTCAGAATCAAATAAGACCAATATGAACCTTTGTGAATATTTAGGTCCAATATGAACATATTTCCACGAGTATGTGTTGGCATTAAACATCCAAGCTCCAAACGGATCACAATAATTGTTTGCTTACATCCATTTCTGTGAAATAAATAACAGAATACTAGCTATAGTATACAGACCTATTGTAGTCTAATATATGGTCTGAGTATGCTTAATAAGCACATGTCATAATTTACTCTGCAATCTGAAAAAACTCAAGAAGCCACCACAAAACATTATTCAACCAGACGCCACCCTCATCCTGACCAACACGTTTACTGCTATAAGATATAAATTTAAGAAATTGATGTTGATTGTGGTGCGTTCCGTAGAGTATGGATGCCAGTTGGTTCTACACATACAAATGTCAGATCAACTTGCATACATTCTCTATGGAACTCACCAAAATCAACACCCATTACATATAAATATTTACACTCAACCGAGTCAACTGGCAGATTAATAGTGCATTTGGCGTCCATTTGTAACGTTATTGGTAGTTCGTAGGGGCTACGCAATATGGCAGTACGTAGAGGTATCTGCGACGTCGTGTAACGTAATTTCGACCAACCAACGTCGTGCTTTCATTATTCACAGCGGGAGTGCATGTGGGAGTGTAACTATAGAGAAATATAGTGACATGATCTCCAGTGATAAGGTTAATTCTGAGCTTTTCACAAACACGACTAGTGTGGTGCAAGGTCTAAAATTTCAGCTCGATTCTATTTTTAATGCGGTGTCGTTGATCTCATATGAATCGTGATTGTTTTGTATAAGAGATGTGGATTAAATTATCATGTTCATGTATCTTACGAAAACACGAATATCACGGAACTGAACATACCTATCATTTCAAATGACATCACACAGTTCTGGGTGCTCCAGCTGGCGTCCTTCGTTGTCCGGCTATTCTTAGTAGCTTGCCTATTTTGTGTGTCAACTGAAATTATAGAATCGTCCAATGAGTGATAAATTATATATAAACAAACCGCAGTTAGTCGCTATAAGCTGGTGCAAAGAGGTCATGATGTGAAGAAAACTTAACGTTATATTTCTTAAACTATTCACAGAAAAAGCCATTATTTCAAAAGGACATTCAAGATACAAATTATATTTTAAAATGTTTTAATAACATTGACTGCGCTTGCAGATAGTGAAACTGACTCTAAGTTTTCCGGTTGTCCAAAAATGACCACAAACATGATAATTTAAAGTCACATGGCGGTTTCCGCTCCCAAATTCATCGACTAATATTCGTTTTTGAATTTATCCCGGTATCACAATAAGTTGATAAATACCTGAATACCTTTCTACGAGAATTCTGTGTAAAAAAAAAAATACATATGTTTCTAATGTCAGATCGGATATATCGATATGTTCATTTGTCAGAAGTTTGAATTATAATCCTTGTGCTCAAATTACGATTTTGACAGCTGGATGTTCGCTGACCAACATTTCCTTTTTGTTATGCACAGATAATATGTTCAACAAATTATTGTGATCAAGGGGTGCCTCAAAATGAAAAATTTATCACTCAAAATTATTTATTATTACAACTGAATTTTTGAATCCTCCCAGAAATGAAAGGGTTAGACTAAACATAGTCATCGGTGAGTAGGGACCCCTTAGAAAATGTTCAGATTATAATTCAACAAACGACTTATTATCTGAACATTTCCCTCCAATAAAGATGACTCCTTCTGTACTTTTATTACATGTCGTCTGCTTATTTTCCCCAGAAAACCCCTCCAGATGAATAACATACCGTTCCTATGTATATATAATTGAGTGGGAGAATATATTTAGTATAGAAAGGTTAATACAGATTACTAACGGAATGCCATATCAAAATCCGCTGACACTGCCTTGACGTATCTGCCATCCTCTGACCAGTCGAGCTGAACGATCGGCGATGGACACATCTGAAGTAAACACAGACCAATTATAAAGGTAAAGAAATCATATGGACAAGCTGTTTATTGCTGGTCATTATCATAAGGATTTTAAGACTTTCACAGTTCGCATGCTGCAATGAATCGTTGGACTATGAATTCAAGATTCGAAGATGTTAAGCTGTGAAATATGTACCATACGTAGATGCTACAGTTTAACACTAGCCACTCAAGTTGACGAGGCCGATATTACTTCTGTTCCGGAACATGTATCACATGACATGGATACATCAGCTGAAGTTGCCAGAGTTGTTCCAAAGCAATCTACTAAAGATGAGCTAGTTGCTACAACACAATCTACTAATGTTGATGCTAGTGGCGCCAAAACAAAAATCGCCAATATCTCTAAAACGTTTTGACTCTCAGAAACAGAGGTTGATATTTGAGTTTGCAAAGTTTGTCACGATGCTTGAAGAGAAACGATTAACATTGAACGATAACGAACCGTATTTGTGGATTTAAGCTACCGGTTGGGTGAAAGTTTGCCGTCTCTGCCACTGATGGATGGTCAACATGACGCATTGATAAAGGCTCATATATCATACAATATCATAAATATATTGTCAATGCATTAGAAACTGCTTGACATAGTTCGATGTGAAGCCTTGTTGACTTAATGTTATTTATTTGCTATTGATTATGCATGCATTTCTCCTGTATTCTTGTACTAATATAATGTTCTGCGTTTTGTATTATATGTCTGCACACAAGTCAGTTCTTGAATTTCTATTCCTGGCGCCAAGCGGAAACATTTCCTCCTGTTTGCATTTATTTGTATATAGCTCATTGTCTTAGTCTAATCCACTGTCTAGATTACCATACGATAGCACTAGACTACCTGATTCTGTTCTTAGTCGCCATATGGCTTGTCGCGTGAAACGATGTTAATCACCAATCAATCAATCAATCAATTAATCAATAAATCATAGAGAATACGGATCTGTTGTGAGGAAGATTTTAGGTCGGATTCTTATAGATAGTTTATACAATTCATTTATATGTTAGTTAAAGTTGTGTGAATTGATACAACTTACTTACCTTTGGAATAGTGTGGATCCTTCTGAATATTTGTCCATCATCTTCAACAGAGTACAGATGTAACGACCCATCGTGGCAGCCGACGGCAAGAAGTGACCCTTCTGGAAACAAAGAGCGGGAGATGGTCAATGATGTTATTTGACATAAAGCAAATTCAAATTGTTTTCTCACCATGTACAAACGTTTCTGTTATCGCCTTTTTGTCATCTTATAACAATGTATTGTCAATTTTGTACGGGAGAGGGACTACCTAAGTTGAAATAACTTGTGCCCCGATCCCTTTTGTATATTTATATACGAATAAAATATGTTTAAAGTAAAAATCAATATGGACATAGGTGAATGAATTCTGCGACTGATTCGTCATTGGCACATAAGACTTCGTGTACAATAGAGCAAGATGGAGAGGTACTGAAATGATGATGGTTCTTCGTATTTATCAGCGAAAAGAGGTCGAACAGTTTATTGTATATGTTATAAAACATTAGCTTTGACAACACTCCCAAGCGGTATAGATCAAACAAGTTGGCATCGAACAGGGCTCATATGCATGGTATCGCTAACGGAGCCAATGTCACCATGTTTTGGTGCATTGGGGCGCCAGCTATTGATATTTGTTACCCATGTGCAGAGTAAGATTTGTAGTTGTACGCTATGTCAATCTTAAAGTTATATATAGAGAAAACGAAAATAATAGCATCAGGTATTTAGTTGAAAGACGACTACCCAAATTAGTGTGAGATAATACGAGATAGGTAAGTAACATATGTTCTGAAGACACCACAATGGTTTAAGCTGGGTACCCAGAGCTGAACATTTCTTTCTAAAGATGGGTACCCAACACAGCAAAAATATGCGACAACTGCTGCACATGTATCAACTCAATTGAGCGAATTGAGCGAAATGGAAACAAATAAAATTTTGTAATCTGATCGTCAAAAACAAACTCATAAAGAAATTAAGAGATATGTTCTATGTTTACCTGCCGAGAACTGGACGCACTTAATCTGGCTTTCTGTTATCTGTACTGAAGTCGTGTGCATCCCAGTCGCCGTGTTCAATGCAATGATTCGTCCCGCGCTGGTACCTAGTGCCAACGAGCGACCACTGGGGTGGACACTGGCAGACAGGCATGGTTTCTGTAGAGATATAAGTCACAGAGTTGTGTGTACCCGTCGTTTGAATTGGGATAAACAATTAAGTATGCGAGTACCGTATATGTTGTTGCGATTGAACACCTATTGACCAACAGCAATAATTTGGACAAAAGTGTAAGTTCCATAAATGTTTTGCAAATTAAATGTACACTTAGCCTTCGACATAATGTCCCTGCTAATTGTAATTGTAATGTAAGCGAGATATATATAGAGAGAGAGGGATATATAGAGAGAGCGAGAGAGAGAGAGAGAGAGATGGAGAGACAGAGAGCGAGCGAGCGAGCGAGAGACAGACAGACAGAGAGAGAGGGCGTGTGTGGATATGCAAAAAATATATATCGACAGAAAAGTTACGCCATTTAGTCCTTAATTATCAGTTCGCTACTTGTTTTGAATTGAAGGTTGTTTCAAGCCTTGAGATCACCAAGTTGGTAGATGCATCAATAATCTGGTAAACAATTTGGTTATAACCCTCTTAACCCTTTGAGTGCCAGGTCCGATTTGTGTATCAACCCATATACCCTGTGCCAATGCATTCTCTTATATATGCGAGTCGACCATAGGTCGCCTCGCATATATAAGAGAATGCATTGGCCTAACAATTTTTCATCATTTGTTATTATTTTTTACAATTTTAATAATTTTTTCTTATATTCTTTAACAGACTTATTTTGTAGGTTTAGTGCCAGGGAATCTCACGTTTTTCATGGGCATCAAAATTATTACTATGAATACTTGGTGATAGTTTTGAGTTATAACATGCCCCTAAGGTTTTATCCAGTTTGTTTTTAAATTCGCTATAGCATACTTAAGCATACCTAAAAAAAATTCAACCAAAAAAAAAAAAAAATATATATATATAATAACAATTTAAATTTTTTTTAGGGCCGATTTTACAGACCGTAAATTAGGGCCGATGAGATCGGCTCCTGGCACTCAAAGGGTTAAAGATTACTTCATAGTAGATATGAAATGACAGAACGTAGATGCAAATGAAATACAAACCTCAACCGACACTTTCCAAACTATTTTGTGGGACACCGCCGACCATTTAATAACCAGTTGATCATGTCCTGCTGTGAAAAAGGCAGGCTCTATTGGGTGAGCAACTGTGGCCCAAACGGGTTCACTGTGTCCCTGTAAAATAGAAGTCATATTTTTGGGCATGGTTAGATAATTGACACCTGTGGCATAATGAACGACAACAGATAATTATTACGAATAGGGTACTACGTCACTAGAATTTGTGTTCTTTATATTCGTTGTCGTTTTCCCTATCCGATGTTACGAATACGGACGAACTGTATAAATATGCCAAGCGCAACTCACCAAGAACACATATACGGTCGGGTCACTCTAATGAAAGAAAATATTCGAGTATTATTCACTTAACCAAGCCCATCGCCATGTCAAAGTGTCCACCAGTCTCAATTTTGAAACAAATTTTACACCATTATAATGATAGCTGTAATGCGATTGGTGCAACTAACCACTTTCGGTTTCGCAGCCAATCGTATGTTCTCTTATTCTCACCGGCATATTTTTATCGGCAGAATTAAAAATAATTGTCACAGGCAGACACAGTAGTCTCAATGTGTGTTATTTTAATTCACCATTATTGCGATTCTCGCTTGGGTAGCCCAATTATTTTGGGAATGTGTTATTTGATGAGAATTTTATAAATTTCGAATGGTTAGGGATATGAACATTTTGGACACTGCTGAAACAATCTACAAGGTTTTCAAACTGGTATTGGATTTTATCAAACTTGTTTCGCTTTATCTTATTTAATGGCTGTTAGTTTTGAAGAATACCGTCGAAGGAAGGAATAGAGCTTCCAACAATATTGATAATTTGATAAAAGCCATTTCCACAGAATTATTTCCTCGAAAATCCACCTGTGGCCTTTCTTGTAATATAAGTTCCCGGACACCCGTGAGATCATGCCAGGAATATATACTGTGGTTAAGCCCGTAGAAATTATATTCCGCCCATTCAAAACCTGGGATTTTTTTTATGTATAGAACTGTTCTGACAGGGAACGTTATAACATTGAAAACATAGCGCAGGTAAGATATTTCTTTGTTAATACCTGTTCCATAATAATGTATTCCACAATATATGAAGGTGAAAGTTCGAAATGGTTTGCGCAACTTTAATGAGCCGATTTCGCTCTGCTTCGCTTACAATAATGAAATTTCCCTGAATAATAATTTCAATGTTTATCGTTAAATCGACCCACACAAGTTGTTTAAATCATGCAACCTCGAAATGGGACCTTGGCTTGCAGTGAAATACATTTTTAAGTAACAGGTATTGACTAAGAAATATATTTCCTATGTTATTTGTTCACTGTTATACAGTTCCCCGTCAGACCTTCAAAAGATTCCCATGTTTTGAATCTGTGAAACATGACATATAAGCGTATCCAGAGTATAGATGTATGGTATGATATAGAATACGTCAAACAAATCGTGTGTTTGTTTTTTACCCTTGGTCAGGGCGAACTTCGGTGGCGACCATGCTTCTCTCATAATCAGAATTGTTAATAACGATGTTCCAAAATACTTTTTTCATTTGTTAGAAATATGTTTGGAAACTTCCTCAGGAACTCATTTGACACCATAAGTGACAAATGATTGAATATAAACGTTTGACCAAGGGAAACACACAACAAAATCCATTGTCGCCACGTCCCCGTCAAAGGAGTTCCGTACATAACACCTTAGCATATGTTATGAGTGTGGGTAGACTAACCTTGTGGGCGGACTAAACGCGAGCTAATGTAAAAGAAATAGGTTCACCATTCTAACTCCATATGTGACCCGCCATATCAAATCCAGTCGTAAGTCGGGATTTGTTTTTTTACCCTGTGCAAATTCATTCTCTTATATATGCGAGTCGACCATACAATTCTTGTATTCTTTAACAATTTTATAATTTCACCCATACAGAGCCCTAGACAAACATGAGCAGACGACACTCTTCTATATGCTTCTATATATGTGTGGGGCTCCCTGTAGGGTAATGGATGTTTTTTTTTATTTTATGTCCTAAAAATTGTAAGAAACATTTATTTAAAAAAAATGATAAAAAATTGTTAGGCCAATGCATTCTCTTATATATGCGAGGCGACCTATGGTCGACTCGCATATATAAGAGAATGCATTGGCACAGGGTAAAATAAATCCCGACTTACGACTGGATTTGATATGGCGGGTCACATATAGTGAAAGTGGTGGATTCATATTGACATAGCCACTCTTTCGATAAACCTCGTTCGTACATAAAATCAGTTTACCTGAATAACAAATTTGAACTTATGTTGTAGGGAACCATCCAAGATGCATCCCCGCGTTGTTCCTATGTAGAGGGACCCATCAGTCCCTCCCGTTGACTGTGGTATCAAGGCACGGATGTTACCTGCAACGTCTGGTATCTGGAAACGGAAATTTCAAAATGGTTAGCACAAATACTGTGAAAATCAGAAAAACATCAATGTGTACAAGAGAACATCAGCTTTGTTGTATTGAATGCAAGATGTAACAGTTTAATCAAAAGATCCACCGTTGATAATAATGTCCTAATTTAATTTCGCAGTTTACCATGAAAAATAACACGAACAATACTTGAAACCAACACCATTAACATGGCACAATCGTATCGAAAACCGCACGATCACCCATAAGTAATACACCAAATCGATCACAAAAGCTCATAAACGCTCTTTATTGTATACCGCCTTTTGGGCGAATGAAGCATGGATACCTTTGTAAAAGACGACTATTTGATTTTTTGCCAAGCTGAGAAAAATTCAAAATGTGTTAAAACTTCCTCTTTTCAAAGTCGACATCTGCATGGTCACTAATACCTCATATTTATGGGGGGGGGTTTAGGGTCCGATGTAATCATTTTGGGTATAGAAAAAAGTGCAGATGATGGTTGCATCGTGTCGCATCGGACAGCTGGGCATATTTAATCAGAGAAAGCTAGACACATTTATATTAACTGCGGATCGATTTTGTCTAAGACGCAAAGCTGATGGCAAAGAATTATAGGAAAATAAAACTGATTCATTATGTGTATACTCAAGTGTTCGGGAAAGTTCAGTTCTTTGATACACACCGCATGAATATATATGTTACTGACTTTTTTAAATTAAGATTTGTTCATTCTCTGGGTAGGCAGAAAAGCTAGTGTTCCAGGTCTGAAACATGTCGAGTTAAAATGTTATATCTCAAACATCTTCAAATTTCCGTCAATCACAGCAAAAGAGCAATTCATGGACATGGTTGTGTTGAGTAATCAATTAGAGGCGCATGTATACATGTACGAATATAGATTGTGCTGTACCCGTTTGTGCCTCTGGTGTCCAAAAATGCCTCTAATTTTGGGACACATCATACTTTTAAAATATGGTTAACCAGACTCTTCCTAGATAGTCTGGATTGTCAGTCATATCGGTTAGTTTTAGATGCATCACGTTTTTTGGTGAAATTTATATTCTGATGTATATTCTGATTGTATATTTATGATTTAACACAACCAGTGATTCGTTCTGTAAGATATGTACCGTTCTCTCTTTGATTTTGCGGTAGTCGCTGCCAGTGTCCCATGCTTTGACTTCGTTCCCGCCACCAGTTAGCATGATGCCGTCTTGAAGCACACAGCATGCCAACACGGGTTTCTACAAAGGGACGATAAAGCTTTGAGTATTGGTTAACTTTTTGAACCAAATGTTCAAAACTAACGTGCTTGTATGCCCATACAAAACTATGTTTCTATTTTTAGCAAAATTAGTAATTTGCTTCAGGTCTTTTTTTCATTTTCGCAACGTCATTTCAATTAGTAACAGGTACGCACGATCGTTGTAATAAACCTGAGTGTAACATTAAATTAATGGCAGTTAGCTTTAATAGAGTTTACCGCAATCTCTGTTTAAGTAACAGTAAAGTTCACCACGTGTGTTTTGCCAGCCTCTTCTCCCGAAAATACGCACATATATGATCTGCATATAAAGAACTTTTTTAGGTAGATAATCTGCTTAGAATAGCCTCATTTTGAGTCGATAATATGCTGAAAATGAAAGCATTTTAGTCACATTATCGACTAAAATGAGGCGATTGTAAGCAGATTATGTGCGGAAAATGACACAAATAAGCCAACCCACGACTTTTCATGTGTACGCTCTTTAACAAATGTTTTCACTGTGACCCGCGCCATTAAAAGAAATAACGGCTAGTAGTCCATTATCTGCTTATTTCAGAATCACATAATTACATTATGTACCTATTTCACACTATATGTCGATTATGTGCGTATTTGCGCTAGTATAATTATGTCGAACTATCTGTTCTGTGAGAAGCTTTTAATGTCCACACGAAATAATATATGCTTGAACATTAGGTATTAACCTTAATTTTGGAACCAACTTTCGCCAGGAATATGCCAAAAGAAGAGACAACCATACCTAACCATACCTGGCAGAAACATTTCTAAATTCATGTCGGGGCGGTCAATACCCAAAGGTACATGGTATGGACCACAATTATCCCCCATGGTCTTAGCAAACAAATCAACTTGGAACATGACCTCTATCTGACCATAATTCAAATTTGTCAGTCGGGAAAGCGCCAAAATGGCGAGCTGCTGTGCAGAAAATCTCTATGTTTTGGATAATATGTATGAACATTGGACTTTTCTTCTCTAAATATTGTTTTTTGCAAAATATGAGTAAATGTATTATTCGTACTATTCCAGTATTACTTAATCTTCAAGAGATAAGAATATTACTTATTTTGGTAACATTTCCAATTTCTGTTGTAAACATGCATGTTCTCATATGAGACAACACAACGTGGATTCATGGAATATGGGACATGGCCGTGTATGCGTGGAATATGGGACACCGTGTATGCATGGACTATGGGACACCGTGTATGCATGCAATATGGGACATGGTCGTGCAATGGAATATGGGACATGGCCGTGTATGCATGGAATATGGGACACCGTGTACCTCAAAACTTATCACCATGCAAATACGTTTGTATCGTCATCTTGATTTCATGTGTGTTGTTATATTGTGTTGGGAGAGGGGCTTCATAAGTTGGAAAAACTTGTGCCCCAATCCCTTTTGTATATTATGCAAATAAAATATGTTTCAAGTCAAGTCACCGTGTATGCATGGAATATGGGACATGGCCGTGTATGCATGGAATATGGGACACCGTGTATGCATGGAATATGGGACACCGTGTATGCATGGAATATGAGACATGGCTGTGTATGCATGGAATATGGGACATGGCTGTGTATGCATGGAATATGGGACATGGCCGTGTATGAATTGCATATGGGACATGGTCGTGTATGAGTGGAATATAGGACATGGTCGTGTATGCATGGAATATGGTACATCGCCGTGTATGCATGCAATATGGGACATGGCATGAGGTTATAATTTTAAAGTTAACTCATAAAATGTTTATCCTTTTTTTTTCAGAAAAAAATAATCACCTTGTATAGCTACATTAATACTCGCACTGTATGTATAGTCGTCAAGTTAGTGTACAAATCCTGGTGTATTCACATGAGCATTAATTGTGATCAAAACCAACGTGGGTAAATATAATTTTAAAATTAGACTTATTTTGGGCTTAAACTATCATTATCCAAAAAATCAACAGTCCTTTTTGTGAACACGAGATCTGAACTACACGAACATGTAAACAAACGGCGGTGAAATAGCAAGCATACCACAATCACACCCCATGTATGTCCCAAGCATACTACAATCACACCCCATGTATGTCTCAGGAACATACTTTTACTTTAAACATATTTTATTCGTATATAAATATACAAAAGGGATCGGAGCACAAGTTATTTCAACTTAGGTAGCCCCTCTCCCGTACAAAGTTGACAATACATTGTTATAAAATGACAAAAAGGCGATAACAGAAACGTTTGTACATGGTGAGAAAACAATTTGAGTTTGCATTATGTCGAATAACATCTTTCAGCGTATATATGTGTTTATGGATTACCATTAGGACGAGCATAAATCTATGCATATCTATATCTATTGTGATATTTAAGGAAGATGTGAAATATAGGTTTCAAGGCTATGTATGTATCAAACATTTGACTGTAAGGTTAAGCTGAATTGGTATAGTAGTG
Source organism: Siphonodentalium dalli (assembly GCA_032622095.1). Lineage (NCBI taxonomy): Eukaryota > Metazoa > Mollusca > Scaphopoda > Gadilida > Siphonodentaliidae > Siphonodentalium > Siphonodentalium dalli. The sequence goes on along the minus strand of CP136064.1, from coordinate 51,770,418 downwards.
AATTTGGCGATTCACCCGATGACGCCCTTGACAGTTACACTGTAAGAAATTATCGATGTGTATACAAATGGTGGATGTGGCGATCCGAATGAGGGGGGTGTCTAGCAATGTTTGTGTTTGGTGTATGTATCCCGAAAAGAAACTGAGCGATGTCGGTTATAACGAAGCGTTCGCGGTTACCGTCAAGTTCCAACCGTTCATTTTGATATAAAGGGCACATAGCAAGCATACCACAATCACACCCCATGTATGTCCCAAGCATACCACAATCACACTCCATGTATGTCCCAGGAACATAGCAAGCATACCACAATCACACCCATGTATGTCCCAGGAACATGTTACCCTAACCATACCTCATATTATGTACCCCAAATGTACCCCACATAACTTTTGGCCACACATACCCAAACCATACTCTATAGGCATAACGCAACCAGCTGTTTGTAAAATTATATACCCACACCACAGGCGAGGTGTCACATGCACCGTAGTTACCTTTCGAGACCATACCCAATGACTACCATATCCAAACCCTGACCACACTCCAAAAACAATAATAACGGTGTATACTCGTGCATGTATGCTGTATGACAGCTTCAAAACATTGGCGTTAAATGTTCTGTACCTTCTGCGAAATGTCTAAGAGCCCATATACATGTGCATGATATATATATTTTTAATGCAATTTAAGAATATTGGCACTTACCCTGTGTGCGAATTTCAACGCCGCCGTAGATTGCCGATCCATCACGAATGCTGACGATTTGTCTCGTATCCATACAGTAATGGAACCTTCCGAGTCACCCGTGATGACGTCACCATCGCTGAATCCGATACACGTCATACTAGCATTGGGATGTTCGTCCTGCATTATGGAAATATTTTCGAATTTACTTTGAATTCTGGGTGTTATGGGGATTATGTCTTGGAGCCATAGCTATACGAAAACAATATTGCAAATGTAGCAAAATGTTTCAGGATTGTCAAGTTGGCGGAAAATCATGTTGATTGCTATCGTATGTGCTATGAAAAGACCCAAATATTCCGTTATATTTCTTGGCAGTTTGAAGCCTCGAATGGTAATTGTGCATCCATGTCATGTTGCAGGAATCAAAATAGGCCGATAACTATTTGAAATATGTTGATAGGGACTTTATATGCAAAAACTTATATATATGGAATGGTTTATTCACAAAACATAGTATCTCGTTTTCTTCAACATCATAAAAAAATCATTTTTAGTCTTTGTTCGCTTGGCATAAAACCACAATAACGACTAATGTCGTCTCACCATGGAGGGAACAATGTGATGCTCAGTTAACCCTTTACCCAACAGAAGGGCCCTGTGCCAATGCATTCTCTTATATATGCGAGTCGACCATAGGTCGCCTCGCATATATAAGAGAATGCATTGGCTTAACACATTAAACATTATAAAATTGTTAAAGAATGTAAGAAAAAATGGTAAAAAGTTAAAAAAAAAAAAGAAGAGTTTTTTTAGGCCAATGCATTCTCTTGTATATGCGAGGCGACATATGGTCGACTCGCATATATAAGAGAATGCATTGGCACAGGGCATAACTGTAACTATCACAATGTGGTCAAGGAGCCGGTTCCAATGATATCCATATTTGTATGGTTCTATTGAGACAGACCGAAGATATTTTAGGCTGTTGAAGCTTTATTTGGCCGGTTTTGGCCGGTTTGTTGGGTAAAGGGTTAACGAGAACATAAAACGACACGCCAAACCATAACGTTTCCAAGTACTAAATGTTCAGGTTTCGTAGATTTGCAGACTCCACGTAACTAACCTCGAAGACGCCACTTTTCTTGTCCCTCAGGATGCGACCTTCTTTTTCTTTCGTTGGATCCCAAAACAGTTTCCAGAAGAATATATGTTCCTTGCCATAAGTGATGAGAATTGTGTCGTCCAAAGGATAGAATGTACCACCCGTAACCTGCTCGTTGGAATTCTGAAAAGCAAACTTATAATATTAGTGGTGCAACGCAGAATCGTAGTGTGTGTATACTCAATCATAACATTCGTTTAATATTCATATTGAACTAATATAATCACCGTCCATAGCTCCAGTGTTATTAAGATATATAACACAATGATACTATACACCAGTACCTGCATAGCTCCCATGTTATTAAATATAACTCCAGGATACTTCAACATTACGATCCACCAATACCAAGATATATGTACGTCTAGTTGTTACAATTGAGCATTTGGAGGACCGAAGTACACCACACTTACCTCAAAAATTGAGTATGAAAATGGAGACAGAATTAGGCATGATGGTAGCAACTTGAACATTGAGATCAAAATATATCCATTGCAGCGAATATTTTACATTATATAAACAAACAATTATAACGCTTAAGTGACATGTATGGTAACCAGGATATCTGATGCGTTGATTACGGTACACCCGATCTTTAAATGCCCCATAGCTGAGAAATAGTATTCTTATACTCTTGGGGTCCAAATAAGCATACAGATCGGAATAAGAATACAGGGTGGACAATTCTGATAAAGCCAATAAGAATACGGCGCGGAATAACAATACAGAGTGGTAATTCCAAAATGGAAGGAGGTCTATCTGAAATACTATAAAGTCAACCTTAAATATTACTCAAATTCTGCACTATTTGTTGTTGTCATGCCTGAGTTAAGGCTCCAGTAAATTATGATAGGCATGCAGTAGACTGCACGACAGCCTCATTTTAAATAAGCACACGGACCAAAATAAGCACAGGGTGGCAATTTTTTCAAAAATTAATAAGCATAGTCACGGGTATGCTCATTTAGATCCCAGGAATAGTTGTCTTCCATTAAATTATTCGTCGGTGTTATTATAGATTGTATTCATACTGTCCAAACAAAAATAGACAACGGCAATGAATTCAATTAGATATATATATTCCGAAGTCACCGTCGTCTGGTTTTGTCTCTTTTGTATCAAACAATATTTCGAGATCATCGGTACTCTTCTCAACGTTTTAGTTATCTTCGGCGTATTCCTTAAAGATACGGGCGGCGTTGGCGGTGGGTATGCTGTTAAAATATTCACCTCCGTCAAAACCCGCCATAACAGAAAGAATAGTAAAATGTAGACAGACTTTGTTCTTACACCAATCAGAAATGTGACACAAACAGTATGTTATTGTCAAATGTTTTTCCTTTGTTATGTAAACAAAAGTAAAAAACGTTACAGAACCTGGCTTTTGTTTAGATCCGAATATGGTAAACATAAAGAGCGTCATTTGTTACTGTTTTCCTGATATGGAAATAATAAAGAGCGTTTATATCATTTGTGTGTGATTAACCAATAGAATTGAGCTGTGTTATGTAAACAGAAGCAAAACTTCCGTAACACGAGCAGGCTCTTGTTTGCGTACACCATCGTACGTCTTGGCGACAATACATGTATACTATTTACGCGCTGATTATGTTTGGCATATGAACAACACTATATATATTTTAATATTCCTTCTGTTGATGGCGATTTGAAAAAATATGAATATTTCTGCAACGAACGCCGTCCGTGCCTTTAACCCGTTCTATACTAAATTTGTTCTCCAGCTCAGTTATAATAGTATACATTGGGATGGTCCATTATTCATTTGGTGGGGTGTTCAGGGATATGAACATCCGAATTACTGATGAACAACAAAATACAAACACATGTACATATGAATACTTATTCTTTTGCGGGAAATGTTCAGATAATAAGTTCAACAAACGTTTGTTGAACTTATTATCTGAACATTTCCTGAGGAACTGCGCGGCAATGCGTACAGAGTACAGAACGGGTTCATCAATATCACTGTCATATGTCAATGGCAATGAAACAACACTTAGCCTTAAAACAGATATATTATAGTACATAACTTATATAACAAGAATGTATACAGTGAAGGGGAATGAACGAAACAATATATCGAATCATCCAATGTATAGTGCAAGTGTTAACTGTTATATATTTAGAAAGACACAATAATAGCTGTTATGATACCAGTAGTAAGTACTGTGCGTTACATTTCTTTTTAGTATCAAGTACTTACACAAAGGATGTTATTTCAAATCTTGCAATCCAAGATCTCACCAGGCCAACATTACATTTGAGTATGAACAGATTGTAAGATGACCTGATGAATCTTTCACCTAGCCCACTTCATATTGGAATATTTACACATATGTACGTGGAAGTTAGAAATTGCTAGTATATATGTGACCCGCCATATCAAATCCAGTCGTAAGTCGGGATTTTTTTTACCCTGTCCCAATGCATTCTCTTATATATGCGAGTCGACCATAGGTCGCCTCGCATATATAAGAGAATGCATTGGCCTAACAATTTTTTACAATTTTAATAATTTTTTCTTGTATTCTTTAACAATTTTATAATTTCACCCATACAGAGCCCCAGACAAACATGAGCAGACGACACTCTTCTATATGCTTCTATATATGTGTGGGGCTCCCTGCAGGGTATTGGATGTTTTTTTTATTTTATGTCCAAAAAATTGTAAGAAACATTTATTTTTAAAAAATGATAAAAAATTGTTAGGCCAATGCATTCTCTTATATATGCGAGGCGACCTATGGTCGACTCACATATATAAGAGAATGCATTGGCACAGGGTAAAAAAATCCCGACTTACGACTGGATTTGATATGGCGGGTCACATATATACTCGCGATATGGTCTTACGGCTAACACGGCGTTAATCTCCAACCAACCAAACAAAAAGACTGTATACACTTTCAACAAGCTACCTAAGTCAGCAATTTTCTATTTGTTTTTAATTGTTATGAACAGTTAATAGACAAATGATCTTAAATGTTGGCAATATATGTATTTTCCCCAACTGTATTTGGTGTACATTATAATCAGTTCTGAGGATCAGTGCGAATGTGTGAGCATGCACTGCATATGCTTGATCCTGCTTATCTAAATATCTCATTATAATTTAACTGTTATCATATTAGTTATGTCATCGGGACTAAGACTGTATTTGATTATTTCCTCGACATATTAGTTAGTTTATAACATACACGTGTTATATTTTAACCATTGTGAGCAACTACCGGGTTATTCATATTTTCCACAAGATATAACTTCGATGTTATTACTATATACATTGCTGCCATGGCAACACCAATTGTACTATCTCAACACCCACAGGGGAGTAAATATGGCGCCATATTTGTTTACAATGCTTTCACATATAGTACTATGGACGATGTGAACATGGCACCATCTTGTCACGGTTTGTTGTGATGTAAAGAAAACGTCTCAATGTACGTTCTTATTGACAAGGGGCTGTTTATAATGTAATAAACGGGGTAGTGCACGTATAATTAATTTTAGACATAATCTTTTTTCATAATTTGAACTATTTTTTAATTATGTTTTTTTTTTAAATTATAAGTCGCATGCTTATGGTCGTTGGTTTTTTACTTTTGTTTTGTTTTTTAGTAATTTCTTAGTCACATGCAGATGCTCGTTATGAATTTTTTAATGCTCATTTACTACTTTTTAACTCTTACCTTGTATATTTTTATTTGTATTGATTGATGTAAGCGCATTGAAACTAATTTACTGTAGAATGCGTTTTAAATGTATATATAATAATAATAAATAATAATAATAATAATATTTAACAGCGTGTTCAAAGATGATAAAATGACAGCTATAGATAAGGAAATGACAGTCATCTGACTATATTCAGTCATTACGTAATTTACATTTTCTTAGACGGATATTCATCTTATATGTGTAACACACAAGCAAGGAAAAACTGCACGAGATAAAATGATGAAAAATATGTATAAATGTTTACAAATTCATCAACATACATGCAAAGACTAAAATATGACGAACGTGTGCGATGAGTTCAAAATCTGCTGTGCGCATAAATAAAAAATGAAGCGGATAAAATAAGAAAGATCTTTGAAGAAAGCTATTTACTCGTTCAGATTTGGTCAGCATCTCCTTCTGAAAAGAGAATAATTAGTAATGTTGGCTTCCATGGACGCGAGAATACGTTTAGGCATGCCAAATAAATTGAGTGGCTTCCCTTCCAGACCACACATCTACTCGACTGAAACACATGAGGCGAAAACACCGGAGAGAAGAGAAAAAAAAGACCAAAAGTTATTGTCAACTGTATATAGCAATTGACCATTTCTTGTGAGTAATTTTACCCTTTATCGTTTTCCGAGTTGGTGTTGTATATGTACACATAGTTCCCATGACTATATTACTTACGAATATATGTCAGCCCCGTTTGTTTGTTTGTTTGTTTGTTTGTATCAACGTGGGTTTTTTTTTATCGTGGTAAATGTATATATACTATTATCAACCACCCTTGTCGTGTGTAGTAGTGCTTTAATATGTTGCTTACCACACAAATAACTACACGTACAGTGTGTGATAAATACAACTGGCATATGACCATATGACATTACAACACTCACATTCGTTTTAGCAACCAGGTTTTCTTTCTGCCAGTTCCATACGCTGAGTACATGTCTTTCGCTAGCATCAACACTCATCATGTAATAACCATCACTCTGCAAACATATTTTGTTATATTTCGCAATATATAAAAAAAAACAATAATATCCTCGTTGCTACTATAATGTGCAATCAAGGCAAAAACCAGCGGTACTACATATATATCAACGTCTACAGTGGAATACTTTCAAATAATATTATGTACACCGGGAATATGGCATCACAAGTTGGAGTCTCTGACGTTGAATATCTTATTTAAAATAAACATCATGTGGCCTCATAAAATCTCAAAGAGATGTAGACTAATTGGGAAGTAACATGGCGGCACTTTCAAAAAGTTTACCTGGTTTGAGAAGGATATCGCTATTACACCAGTGGAAATTATTCCCAATCCGACGACTGCCTTTGTAGTCAGTGTAATCCCGTGCCACACCCGGATATGTGCCTGAAAATAAATAAATATTCATGTTTAAGAGGCATTTGCTTGTCTACCGAATTGCTTACTTGAATTCTGCTTGCATGGGTATTGATTAAATCAATATCTGCGAAAGCAGTTTTAATGTCAAGAGCAGGCAACAAGGTGTTAACAGTTTGGAGTATGCAGTGATGTTTTTTCTGTATATCCGTCCTGCCTCATTCCCGTCCCACCCCCTACTCAACAGAAGTGTATGCTGGTTTTATCTCTGTAACTTCTCATTCATGATTTCTCAAACATTACATTGATAGAACGACACAAGTGTGTGAACTAGTTAACGTTAATGTACAAATGTGTTGAGCCCCGATGGTAAAACGAGAAACGTAGGTTCGAGTTTTACATCGCGACAGTTATCGTAGTTAACGTTAATGTACGAGTGCATGTGTTGTGCCGCGATGGTAAAACGAATACCGTAGATTCGAGTTTTACCTCGCGACACGACAAACGCGTGCAATAACGTTAACATGTTCGCACAACTGTGTTGTACAATATTATTATGATTTTGGTGATTATAGTTATTTATACTATTGGTCCAATGATAAATTTAAATAACTACAGAAAACATTGACACGAAACAGCTAAACGTGACCACAGCGGCCGTATATAAAATGATATCAGAAGTCATCAAGCAGTTTGAAGTTGTTGAGTAATACGCACCACTCATTACACATAAACTAATATATATTTTCCAGTTTGTTCGCTCTTTTGAACTTTTCTAGTCGTACAATATTTCGAGTAAGGTATGCGAATTTGAGGCTTTCTTACCGCTGGGGGTTTATCGGTTTAAACATTATTGGCACACTCACTGCGTTCTCTGTTTCTTCACCCGTCATCTGCCCGGTTGCAACATGGACGCCATCTGGATGTAGTGCCAGACATGTTATGTCCTCGTTGTGCCCCAGGTAATGTCTTTGTATGTCCTTATATTTGTCGAACAACACAGCCACTCCAGCTACATAGTAAACCAGCTCACTGGTTTTTGTCAGAACCTCGATATTGCACCGTACGTCCCGCCCATTAAATCCATATCTTCGCGAGTTAAGAAAATACGTTATGCGTACATTGATAGGAAACATGTCCTTTCGACTCACAATGCGAACATTTTGACTAATTACTGTTTCGAGTTAAATTATTCAATGTCCATTGAACTAAGCGCGTTGGTTAATTGGCAGAGAACAAAGGGCATTTGTTAAGGGATTGGAACAAACACATTGATATAAACATCTCAAAATAAATACGGTCACACTGACATATTACACTGCAGGGAGCCGATTGTCGGGAACTTTTACATGTATATCCAGGACTCATTTGGATGGGTGTTCATGTAATGAAAGTAGATGACAGGCAGAAACACAGATACTACAATAACAGAATGATTCTTTGGTGGGAAATGTTCAGATAATAAGTTCATATGGACATTTGTTGAACGTTTTAACTGAATATTTCCTATGGATACTACATGTCAATGAGTATTTAGTATAGGAGGGGTTAATTAAAGCAGACAAAGTAATAAGGGTGTGTGAAACCCCAGGTTTATTTGATTGCACGTATGTTCACCCAATATGCCTTACAAGTCTGAGTTTAGTGTGCCTGACATTTGCAGAATGAGGTCCCAAGAGGGTAATTTAGTGACGCTATCCCGCATAGCAGGCCAGCATCACCAAATTCACCCTCTGGGGACCTCATTCTGCTTTTGCCTCATCTTCTCTGGAAAGTTTCTTTAATATCAAATATTTTAGAAACTTCTTCACTTAGTTTCTTCAATCTGGGTCCATGTCTTCCATAGCAGATGATGCCATGCAGTGTCCCCAGAGGGTGAATTTGGTGATGCTCTCGCTGTGCGAGAGAGCATCACTAAATTCACCCTCTGGGGACCTCATTTTGCAAATGACAGGTACACTGAACTCAGGCTTGATACCTTACCTTAAGATAATTAGGACTCATATGAAGTGAGTGAATTTCGACCCGCCAAGTGAGTGCATACTTGATTAAGCACACTTCGTGTGGTGTTCAATACAACATTCACAGAACCGTTATAGGGATTGAAACACTGGTGTGAAGAATTGCTCAGTACTGTATGTAACATCGTGTCACGACAAAACTTGGATGCATCATCATTGTAATGGATAGACACTGGATTCAAAATAACATGAGGCTGCCAATTCCTCTTGCAGTGGATGAGGAATGTCATACGTGAACATATTTACCCTTTTTTGGAAAAAAATGGACCTCCCAATTCAAATGGTTTTCCTCCAAGCACATGGCGGCTCATCATATTATTTATAAATTATGTTGGTCGAAAGATTATGTCGCCAACGTTTCATCGTATTCTGATTATCACAACTGAAGTTATTTCCTTCAAAAATGTCAGGGGAACCTTTCTTTTTATGTGTTTACATGCAGAAAAATGACACCGTTCTTTCAATTGCGAATTTCTTGTGAACGAAATTGTGTCGCTATGAATGATCTGCTTAGAAATTGAAATAGGTTGGCAGGACATATGACAGTCCACTGCACATAGGAACTACACTCTTGTCCGAATATACAAATCAAAATATCCAGCCAAGCTACATGTATATTCCTTCGCCCGGATCGGGACTCGGGAATCTATCCTGTTTCATCATTTTGTTCTAATTTGAGGGGGATCTGGGTATTTTTTATGTCGATGAGATCCAAAACCAGCTACACATGCTGAACATATGAATGGTCAGAAGTTCACAAAGGATACACCCAGTCAAGTGTGATGGCCTTCGATGGTTTTTTTCCGTCATCGTTCTCGTCTCGATATGTCGGTGGATAGAACTCTGCGACTGTTGAGAGACAGTTAAGATATCAATATGGAAAAACAGTTCTCAGTTTCACGTAACACCACATATATGTCAGGTTTTGGTGCAGAAAATATTTTTCTTTTTCTTATTTGAATTATACTCGAGTTAGAAAATGTAAGTTTATCACGCAAAACATGGAACATTTTTAAACGACTTCCAAATTTAACTTTTAATCCTCGTTTTTTACAATCGTGATAATAGTTGCATTTTTTCTTGTTGGAAGATTCCGCATTAGACGTAATGGCTTCTGTGATAGAAAAACAGTATCCCAATAACCCAGTTACGAATGAGTAATTAAAGACATAGTAAGTGCTTATTCCACTACTTCAAACTGATATTTTACGACTCAGCGACAACACCTATTTGACGAATGCATCATTATATGATTGTGTCGAAAAATGTAAATGTACAAAAAAACACAACACAACGTCTCAACTATGTAAACAAACAGTCAACAATTCACCCACAATTAGTCCCTAATTATTTCGCCAACGAGAGAGAGTCACTATATTTGATTTACATGATATAACGAGAGTCACTATATTTGATTTATATGACATAAGGACGTCGTGGGCTGACAATTGAGATACCAAATTAATTACAAGACCTGTAATGAGCAAGTTTATTTGCTATGCACATCACCTTCAATATTTTGCGTTCTAATCTGGACATATATGTACAGCATATGGGTCTCTAATTTCATGTGAGTAATCCCTGCACAACAGTTTAAACAATCGGATAACTACACCAGGCGGAGATAAACAAACATCCACTACAATTTAACCCTGTACTGCTCAGCACCCCATCCCTCCCGAATCATTCAACCCATCCCTCCCGAATCATTCAACCCATCCCTCCCGAATCATTCACTCCATCCCTCCCGAATCATTCAACCCATCCCTCCCGAATCATTCACTCCATCCCTCCGGAAGTCAAAATAATCAACAAGTTATAATTCTAGAGTTGCCTACCCTTATCTCGAAATTCAAGTATGTATCCCAACATTAACCTCAGTAAGTTTCCACAACAAATATTAACTTATTTCATTATTACATTATAGTGACGACGGATGCATCATTGAGCTATCTTGACATCTGAACGGACGTACTACAGAGGAAGGAAAACCAGCGATTCCTATTTTTATTCCGAGACAAAATTCGGAACAACGATATATAGTTTTCTCAGAAAAGTTAACGAAGTGCGATTATGACTAATCGTATTTATTTCCCAATTATAGTACACAATATCAACATTCTTGTGATTGGAGGATGAAAATAACTTTTAAAGTATCTACATACTCGGGCGAGTGGTACAAAGATCTCTGTCCCATTATTGGCTACAATTGTACATTGATATTAATCTGCACTGTACCATAGCTATGTTATCCAAAATGTTTTCTTTGAGGTGACCAATATATATTAAATGCCTGAGTTTTAAGCTTACAAACTTAATATTCAATCTTGAAATTGTGTCGATATAACTGTAGACTCACCCTTTGTTTTGCCATCTATATCCACCACTATCTTCTCTGTGTCCAATGGTTTGCCTCTTGGTGTAGGCATTGACTGCGTGTCGATCCGGGATTTCCTAGACCTCGAGGGTGAGCCTTTGTCGTTTGGCATCCGACCTCTTTCAGAACGGTTAGGTGAAGCTCTCGTCGGAGATTTTATAGCACCGTTCAGAAGAACCTCTAGAATAGACGCGTTTTATGTTTGTTTTGATATATTAATATCTATTTCCATTAGAAGTAAATCAATCATGATGGATGCTAAAATAGCCATTGTGTATGTATGGCCGTCTGCGCGGGTAACATAATCTTCTATATAATATACTCTAGGCTGCCTGTTGCTGTGGGGAAACATATTACAACGCACGCGTGTAACCTGTAAATTATATGTATATATGTTAATTGATGTTGTCTAAATGTCATTAATTGATTTACATAGACAATAAACTTGATTGATTGATCTATGGATGCAACATCAAACAAACAATAACATTAGAAAAAGTAATAATTCACACACGCGCATTCACATATGTGACCCGCCATATCAAATCCAGTCGTAAGTCGGGATATTTTTTTACCCTGTGCCAATGCATTCTCTGATATATGCGAGTCGAACATAGGTCGCCTCGCATATATAAGAGAATGCATTGGCCTAACAATTTTTTACAATTTTAATAATTTTTTCTTGTATTCTTTAACAATTTTATAATTTCACCCATACAGAGCCCCAGACAAACATGAGCAGACGACACTCTTCTATATGCTTCTATATATGTGTGGGGCTCCCTGCAGGGTAATGGATGTTTTTTATTTTATGTCCTAAAAATTGTAAGAAACATTTATTTTTAAAAAATAATAAAATATTGTTAGGCCAATGCATTCTCTTATATATGCGAGGCGACCTATGGTCGACTCGCATATTTAAGAGAATGCATTGGCACAGGGTAAAAAAAAATCCCGACTTACGACTGGATTTGATATGGCGGGTCACATATGTTCACAATAAGTCTCTTTGAAAAACCGACGGAAATCCTATAATATTTACGTCTCTGGATCTGTCACAGAAATGTGTTACCTGTATTGATGGGATCCCCTCCATTGCGTTGGTTATGGCAGGTAGAAGCTACTCTCAAATTAAACTTGAAGTTCTAGAAACAGCCAAAACTCTGGCCTTGACCTTATCCCCTGACCACGAGAAGTGTCAGATATGTCATAAAATATTTGAAAACGAAATCGAACATGCAATCCTTTTATGTTCCGCCTTAGCCGAATCAAGAATCGAAATATGGTTCTTAAATATTGATGACTTGGACACCATAGATTCCGCCACCCATTCGAGACCTCGTAAGTGATATTAAGCAATGATTGTTTCTTGTTCGCAATACATTCAAACAGTGGAAAATGTATATGGATCGGATCCGGCCATCATTCCGGCTCGAGTCTATCGACTATATGGATCAGTCGTTAAACAGCTTGTATTACGAACTGCTCTGCTTGAAGACAGAAGACAAGATATACGGATTCAATATGTGATATATAATAGATATGTGAATGGCCGACTATCGAACCCTCGGACTTTCGAACCCTCGGACTATTGAACTTTCGGACTATTGAACCCTCGGACAATTGAACCCTCGGACTAACATACTGTACCCACACACACACACACACACACACATATATATATATATATATATATATATATATATATGTGTATATATATATATACTAGAAGGTGACCCGACTTCGTCCGGGCTTTGACCTTGAATTGTCCATTTTGAAGGCCAAGGTCAGGTGGGGTCACGATTTGACCCGTCCAAAACACTGCCCGAACAAAAGTACCCGACAAAAGTACCCGTCGAAATCCATCCGGTTTTACCCGATTTGACCTCGAATTGATCATTTTGAAGATTTGACCCGTCCAAAACACTCAGTGGACAAAAGTAACCCCATGTATCAAATTTCGTCGAAATCCCATCAAAATTCGCGATTTGACCTTGAATTGACCCGATTTGAAGGTCAAAGTCACGTCGCACGGGAAAATGAATATGCTTATGAGACTCTCCATACGAAAGTATCCCTAGACACTAATTTTCATCGATATGCCGTGATAATCTGGCGTTTGACTTTGAAATGACCCGATTTCAAGGTTAATGTCACGTCGCACGGGCAAATGAATATGTTTATGCCACTCCCCGACAGAAGGTACCCCCACATACCAAGTTTCATCGAAATCCCGTGATATTCGGACGTTTGACCTTGAAATTACCCGAGTTCAAGGTCAAGGTCACGTCACACGGGCAAATTAATAGTCCTATGTCACTCCCCGGCCGAAAATACCCCCACATACCAAGTTTCATCGAAATCGGCTCAGCCGTTTTCGTGTTCATCGATTACAGACAGACACACACACACATAGACAGATCTTCCAAAATATATAATAGACTAGAAGGTGACCCGACTTCGTCCGGGCTTTGACCTTGAATTGTCCATTTTGAAGGTCAAGGTCAGGTCGGGGTCACGATTTGACCAGTCCAAAACACTCAGTGGACAAAAGTAACCCTATGTATAAAATGTCGTCGAAATCCCATAAAAATTGGCGACTTGACCTTGAATTGACCCGATTTCAAGATCAAGGTCACGTCGCACGGGCAAATGAATATGCTTATGAGACTCCCCATACGAAAGTACCCCCTACATACCAAGTTTCATCGAAATCCCGTGATATTCGGGCGTTTGACCTTGAAATGACCCGATTTCAAGGTCAAGTCGCACGGGCAAATTAATAGGTTTATGCCACTCCCCGGCCGAATGTACCCCCACATACCAAGTTTCATCGAAATCCCGTGATATTCGGGCGTTTGACCTTGAAGTTACCCGATTTCAAGGTCAAGGTCACGTCGCACGGGCAAATTAATAGGCCCATGTCACTCCTCGGCCGAAAATATCCCCACATACCAAGTTTCATCGAATTCGGCTCTTCCGTTTTCGAGTCCATCGATTACAGACAGACACACACACACACACCCCCCGATCTTCCAAAATATATAATAGACTAGCCGATGAGCCCGACGTTGTCCGGGCTATTAAAAAACCAAATTTCAAGTCTATAGCTCTACCCGTTTCCGAGATCTGGTCTGCGCATGCGCGAAGCTGGCATCGCACGGGCTCGGCGACCCGATAAAATTCGTATCCGGGGCAAGATACATTCACATACCAAATTTCAAGTCGATAGCTCCACCCGTTTCCGAGATCTCGTCTGCACATGCACCAAATTTCAAGTCGATAGCTCTACCCGTTTCCGAGATCTGGTCTGCGCATACGCGAAGCTGGTGTCGCATGGGCTAGGCGACCCGATACAATTCGTATACGGGGCAAGATACATTCACATACCAAATTTCAAGTCGATAGCTCCACCCGTTTCCGAGATATCGTCTGCGCATACGACAACGACGACCACCTGGTCAAACTACACACACATACCAAGTTTCGTCCCGATCGGTCGAGAATCGTAGATTTGTATAAATGACATACATACATACAGACAGACATACAGGCAAACAGAGGTCTTCAAATATATATATATAGATAATGAAATTATATATGTACTGGTATATAGTATTTGAGTTGATTGTGATGACTTTCGTGTAGTTTTGTGGTAATATGAGAGCACATGCGTGCCTTCTTATTGTCCCCCTGATTTCCGTATGTTGTCTACTTTAAAAATATATCTTTTCCAATATGGGTGGCACCAGGATATCTCTCGATTATATCTACAAGGCAGACTACTGCAGATCTCCCGGTTGTAGCCCCTCCCTGTTTTCCAACAAAATCTAATATTGATGATTTCTCATAATCAGTGAATGCAAGGCCACCCTTTTGTCATGGGGTGCCAGACAGGGGCGTTATGACATGGGCTGGTTATGCAGGGGTGTTACCCCCCCCCCCCCCCATAGCCAAACCTCACACATTTAGTTGGAAATTATACCAAAATTAGGTTTGATTTTCCAATGTTCAATTTATTAGTGACATATTTGTTTGTTTATTTAGACGTTGTCCGGGCTATTCATCCGGGCTATTCAAAAACCAAATTTCAAGTCGATAGCTCTACCCGTTTCCGAGATCTGGTCTGCGCATGCCAAATTTCAAGTCGATAGCTCTACCCGTTTCCGAGATCTGGTCTGCGCATGCGCGAAGCTGGCGTCGCACGGGCTCGGCGACCCGATAAAATTCGTATCCGGGGCAAGATACATTCACATACCAAATTTCAAGTTGATAGCTCCACCCGTTTCCGAGATCTCGTCTGCGCATGTGCGAAGCTGGCGTCGCACGGGCTCGGCGACCCGATAAAATTCGTATCCGGGGCAAGATACATTCACATACCAAATTTCAAGTCGATAGCTCCACCCGTTTCCGAGATCTCGTCTGCGCATGCGCGAAGCTGGCGTCGCACGGGCTCGGCGACCCGATAAAATCCGTATCCGGGGCAAGATACATTCACATAGCAAATTTCAAGTCGATAGCTCCACCCGTTTCCGAGATCTCGTCTGCGCATGCGCGAAGCGATCGCCGCACGGGCTCGCCAATACGACAACGTCCACCGCCTGGTCAAACTACACACACGCACCAAGTTTCGTCCCGATCGGTCGAGAATCGTAGATTTGTATTAATGACAAACATACAGACAAACATACAGACAGACAGACAGACAGAGGTCTTCAAAATATATATGAGATAGATACACACACACACACACACACACACACACACACACCCTCACACACACACACACACACACACACACACACACCCCTAGTACGGATACCAAGCACACGGAATAGTTAATTTTTTTCCAACAAACCCATATCACACATATAATTAACTTATTATTTTTGAAGGTGCACGTACATGCACTTGTATAATTTACTACAAACGATGTATGTGTTTCTTATTAAAGTGATTGTATTTAAAACAAAAATACCATTCAAGATTATCCCGTTTTTCACTATTTGTATCGCGATGTGTCATAAAACGATATTGCTTCGTGTTCAAAATTTACGCGACGTGTATTGAGAATGGTCGTGGTGGTGAGTCATTTTCAGATTTAATTTGGCTGCATATATAGCCTAAATTTCGTACACAACGTTGGTGTAAACATATCTTTATTTCCGATTCTGGTAGCACACAAGGAAAATAACATCAATTCAAACAAAAGTAAATACAGTAGCGTACGAATACATACACGGAATGATTTGGAGCGGGGATTAAACGACAACCCCATGTATAAACGCGAATAAATCTTCAGTATTCTATTCTACTATATATTTTGGGACTTCTGTCTGTCTGTTAGCTATGGCCGGGAAAACTGTCAGACGGATTGAGCCCAAACTTCCTATCTAAGGGTAAAATTCCATATGGAATGTCATCGCACCGCTTCTGAGAACGTCAGAGCACTCATTCTCCAACCCCCGCCACGCAATGGATAGTTCATGGGTTAATCGCGTGATAGTTAAAGAGCGTTCGTATCCGTAGTGTCGTTGATAAAGAGCGTTATGTGTTGTGTGATTCTGTGTTCGTACTTATGGGTTCCTGGGAATGGGGGAGATTTTCATCGGGTTAGTTTTTCCGCCCGAGGTGACCTTCACCTTGAAACGGGTACCCACAAATGATCTAATATATATTTTGGGACTTCTGTCTGTTTGTTTGTCTGTTAGCTATGGCCGGGAAAACTGCTGGACGGATTTCGACGAAATTTGATACCTACGGATGATTTTGTCCGGGGAGTGTTTTGGACGCGTCAAATCGTGACTCCGACCTGACCTTGACCTTCAAAATGGTCAATTCAAGGTCAAAGCCCGGACGAAGTCGGGTCACCTGCTAGTAACATATATTTATCGTATTCATGTACCTGGTTGATCAGTATAACATATATTTATCGTATTCATGTACCTGGTTGATCAGTATAACATATATTTATCGTATTCATGTACCTGGTTGATCAGTATAACATATAGTTATCGTATGCATGTACCTGGTTGATCAAGACCTCGATGTTGTTGTCTCTTCTTAGGGATACTTTTTCTCTCATTTGACTCGTTGCTGGAATTACTGCCTGGAGCAGGTCGTTTTTTCTTCATTTCAACTGGGAACTCCTCGTCTCCGCATAAAAGGAAGGAGTCGATGTCCTTGAGCTCTCTAAAGAGCTGAGAAAAACTCTCCACCTGAAAATTATGGACTCAACGACATCTGACAGTATTCATTACATTCCGTTTGTGTCGCATGCATGTAAAACCATCATGGTTAAGTGTTCATTTCCAATGCCATGATGTTTGTGGTTCCCAAAGTGTCATTTTCGATATTTATATATGTGGCAAGTGTTAAAGACATGTACATTATCTTTTGGGCAAATTTAAGCATGTAGATACTGAATGGATTCTCCCACTCAGTTATAACAGTTCACATTGGAATGCTCTATTATTCATTGGATAGGGCTTGCAGGAAAAATGGGGCAGACGGCAGATAATACAAGTGCAGAAGGAGTCATGTTTATTGGATGGAAATATTCAGATAATAAGTTCAACAAACTGAACAAACCATGGACATTTGTTGAACTTATTATCTGAACATATCTTAAGGGATAGCTACTCGTTAATGAGTATTTAGCGTATAAAGTGTTAATGGTGTCCTGCCAGATGTAATACCACAAAATCGCCAGAAAATAATTAGATCGTACACATGAGTACATTATAACACTTTCTATACTAAAGCACCATAGACGAGTAGGGAATGTTCAGATAATAAGTTCAACAAACGACCGTTCGTTCCCTTAAAAAAATAGGACTCTTTCTGCACTTTTATTTATCTGTCGTCTGCTTGTATCACCTTAGTATCCCTCCAAATCAATAATAGACCATTCCGATGTACAATTTTAACTGACTGGGAAAATCCATTTAGTATAGACAGGGTTAATAAAGGGTTGCATCGCGATCGCAAAATCAGCATCTTGTGGCGCCCATTTGTTGGGAGTTCAACTGTTCGTATCATGCATGTTCGTTAGTTTGCAGGTTCGTTGGTGATTATTTGTTCCATGTTTGTGCGTGGACGTCCTTCTGCGGACACTCGAGGCGCATACAGATGGAAGAAATAACTTTGGGTCACCAATAAACTACAAAACATCGATACGTAAGGTTCACATACCTCATATATTGTAATTGTTCATGGATTAAAACACAGTTTAAAACCAAAACAGCGACACTATACCCGTATTTCTTTTGTAAAGAGCTGAAAAGCATCTGTTATATTTATTTGTTTATTTTTTATCTACAGCCGGACAGAACAACACAAACTGTTCTTTGTTTGAATGTTGTCCAACATGAGTCCTTTCGATTCGATCCAACCTGATGTTCGTCTGTCTATTTGTCTTTCCGCTATATATATAGAAGGGGCCAACATGGGTTAACTTTTTTATGGAGAATCTAAAAGTGTTTTTGTTAATAAAGTTGATTACAAACATAATGTTAACGACAATAAACGATATTGAAATTCCCAACTATACTACACCTTTTACCGGACTCGGCCTCCGGTCGCAGTTCGACTTTTAATCCACCCAAAAATTCCCATTCTATAAATAAAACGCCCAGGCGGAACAAGAATCTCTACACCAGTATACACACGGAGCGCGCGTAATAAGAATCGACTGCTAACCAAAATTTGATCGTTCGGTTCTCTACGGGTTAACGACACCAATGTCATCGGCGTTATGATGTCTCAAAATGGTTTAATAATGAGACTAAGATGACGTTTACACATAGCCGGTGAAGCCGTTACCCGGCGAACCCATTAGCCGGCGAAGGTTGGGTAGAGTGTTTACACATCGCCGGCGAAGCATATATTCATGTGTCTCCGTTACTTGTTAATAGTTTTCGTTTTAGTTCTCACTGAACTGCAATATGATATTGCTGTACACCTGTAGACATCTAGCCGCTTCCTGTTAGAGATATGGTTGGGCAGTATAGTGAAATGAAACTTTTTAGAAATGGAAATGCCGAAATTATTAATATCCAACTCAAACTTTCAGGTATTGCTATTGGTAATTTTATAGATATTTAAACAACATTGTTAATGGTTTGTTTGGGTTCATAGACAGCCTGTGAAGTGAGTGTCGGACCAAAAGCATGGTCATTGTCAGTTTTGATATCTTTTCGTCGCATCCATCTACAAATTGGTGTCTAATCATTCGGATTGGATTTTATATTATATAAATTATATAAGTTTCAACAATGCGAATCAAATGTGACACATTTTCCGTTTGCATATTATACAATAAAATATGTTTTTCATTTTACTCGGGCGTTCACCATGTCCATGTATATAGGGCCGTGGCGATGGGGGTGTCTCATCCCAACTTTAATCAAAATATTCAAAAGCTGGAATTTTCATACCTGACACGGCAATAGTTGGAAATTTGACATAAGCAATATGTTGAAATTGTTCTCGTAGTTTTATTTTCAACAATTTGTTATTGGTGATTGCTTTAGGCAACATTTGCTTATTTTTTGGCCAAATTGTTGGACTGAAATGGCCATCAGTTGGAAATGGTCCAACCTTAGAGGTGCGTCATGTTTGGAAAATGTCCAACAATTGGAAATCTTAAGGCTGGATGCTAGGATTGTGCAATTTTCAGGGTTCAGATTAAAACAATTTCTCACACCTGGCCATAACCACGGTCGGTCGATAAATTCCAAAGATGAACAGTCCCACACCTCCAAATCAGGCCCTCTAGACCCGTCCCTGTGTACATATGTCAACGGCGCACTCAGATTTAGATTATTGAACTAATTGTCCATTAAGTTTGAATCCATAGAAACGTGCCATCCCATTTCTTCCACATATATATGGACATACATGTACATGAATTAATTACCTCGAATGCGCAATAGATGTACCATGCACATGCAGAGTACGTGTACATGTACCATCATCAGTTAGTATTTATAATAATAGCTTACAACCAAGGTGCGTGACCACCGACGGACAGCTGATTAGAGACAATCAAACTGGCACACTGACCAATATATACACAGGTGAAAAGCGGGCTGGTCTATCAGCGATTGCACAATAATATTGTTCGAGTTAATTGTTGAAAGGAAATCACCCATGACGGCATGACCCCAGATAAACATCTAACTTAACAGCAGAGCGAATTAGAATCCATACGACAATCAGGTGCTTGTACTAAATCATTTTATCCAAAAGTTGAAAACCGTATAGCTGAGTATCCGGATAGCCGTAATTCTTATCCGGCGAAGTATAAACACTCTATTGTTATCGCTGCCGGCTAAAGCGAATGCGATCTTCGCCGGGTAATGTATAAACACCCCCTAAAGTATCAGTACCATGTCCTGTTGTTGGTCGAACATGATGTTCAAATGTATCCTAGTTCACACGTAGAGTAGGGGGTGGTGGGTCCCCGTTTGAGCGGAATTTTGTTTCACCCATGTGTACGGAATTTGGGGGGGGAGTCTGCAATAAAATTCCGTACACACGGGTGAAAAAAACTATTCCACCCAACCGGGTACCCACCACCCCACTCACCCATACGGTGCAAAAAAAATATTTTGTCCTCCAACAATTGTAGACACACACCCCCTTTTCCATAACTTTTACATTTATGGCTGCTTTTTTAAATGAGATATCTCCCAATGTTTGTTTGCTGGTAATTGGAATTGGTATCACCCTTAATGCTGATCAATTTATAAAACCAATCTATCAATGATTACTATTTGATGCAGCTATAAAGCTATTTCTCTGTTAAACGTGCAGCGGATATGATATTTGTCAGCTAATACCTGCATGTCTTAGATGACTTTGTTAAATTTCACCTAAATTTGTTATTTAAATTGAGTTGTACACATTTGATGATTTCGAGCGATATATACCGGCAGTATCAATTATTTTCATAAAATGGTGCCCGACAATATGATTGTTCTATCTTGTATTTTTTGTATATAATTTCAAAGTGGAATAGAATATGTATATTTTGTTGTATTCTTTCTTGTGTTATCGTTCACTCGTACCATTATTTGTATAACTGTATTCTAAGCTCTCTGTTATGTGGAGGAACTATTCTGTAAGTGCAGGATTTGCATATCTATGACGTCATATAACACATTTATATGGATGATGTTAGATTACTTTATTATTCATTATAACACGCCAATCAGCCCTCGACCAATGGAAGTTATCTAATGAGGTCCGGTGACCGACCTTTATTACTGTAAAGATCTTTAAGTCGTCGCCTGTTCTATCAAACGGTCTGTCGTGATTACAACAAGCGTATGCATTGTATTCGCGGCGCACACCTTGATTGACCAATTATGCCACCCGTTCATTCAATTAAATGGGCATTTGCTTTGTTAGAAAACGCCTGCAGTTAATAACCTGAACAGTGGCAAATTTAGTACCCCCTCACCAACACAATGAACAAAGTTTTTAATGTAATCAACGACAGACCGTTTTGCAGCGCAGACAATAACTAACCGATATTTACAGTAACTAAAGGTCACTGTGTTGCCGGACCCCATTAAATAACTTACATTTGACGAAAGTGCTGTTTGTGATATTATAAATATGGCTTGGAATGTATGGAATAAATAAATCTGATACCTAGGAATAATGCACAATAGAGTAGAAGTGTAGTGTGCTCTCTAGTTAATCAACGATTAACACAAAAGTAAATTGAATGTCATGATTCGGCATAAATGCAATTCGTTGAACAATCTGGGTGAAATACTGGCCATGGGGTATTGATTGGTATTCACCGGACCATTGTAAGACTGACCACACATTTAATTGGTAACAGAAACTCATCACTGATTTAAGTTTCTCGGGCTGATTGGGTGTCATAAATATGTTATAAGCACGGCGTCCGATTTATAAGTGAAATAAATACAATGCGCGCCCTCCGGGCGCTTGTGATCTTTATTTAACTTATAAATCGATCTGAAAGACATCCACCCTTAATATATTTTGTTTCTAACCATTCCCATGACGGGAGCTGCGCTTGTGCAGCCTGCGCCAGTGAAATATCTTATATAAGCGAGTCTCCCATCATATATAGGGAGCCTCGCATATATAAGAGAATACACTGGCTTACAAGGTCAATGTAAATATCGTTAGGCCAATGTATATTCTCTTATATATACGAGGCTCCCTATGGGATGGAAGGTTTAAAGAAATATACTCCTGAATACTCTTATGGGAGACATCGAATAGCGCGGCTGTTGCCTTGGTTACGTACCTTCGTTTGTGGGGCGCTGAAACGATACATCGCACGAACCGGCGGCTTCTTGATTAAAACAGAGTTGGAAATATCTGATAACCATTCTTCGAAATTTTGAGTTGTCTGTGGGTTGAGAATGAGCTTCTCGGTACTCTGTCTATTGAGGTTGCTGATGACTGTGAAAATGATTGGTTTTTTCTGTGTCGGTGAGACCGATGGTCCGTTCTCACCTTTCTTGTACAGCTCATTATCTCCCGTTCGTATAGTTCCCGCTGTCGGTTTCCTGTTCGTCCAGTAACTCTCCCTAGAGAAACCATACTGCTTCTTCCGGTCGACTTTCCTAACACTCGAAACTAGGTATGTTTTCGTTGGTTGGAAATCAGTCACACTTCGAATCTCCTTTCCTTCTGGCCAACTGAAAACAAATTTGACGCCAGTCGACGTTGGGATCTTCTCGTTTAAATGTACCAAGAGTTGTTCGAAATTTGTAAAGTTTTTATGATTTATGCAAACAACGATTCCCTTGAAATCGGCATCTCCGTTTCGATAGAACGTAACTAATATTCCTTTCTGTTTAGGTTTTTTCTTGTTGCTGGGTGCCTTCTCGTCGCCGTAGTCTTGCTGCTCGTATCGCTGGGACTCGCTGTCGTCATATGACATCGCACGGCTCGACAAACTGGCGTTGTCGTCTATAATATCCAGGTTGTCATCATCGACAAAGGTTTGGTAACTGTCGCTCTGCAAGTAAAATAAGACAAATTCATTTTCATCAACAAAACTTATGTTTGATTCTAAGTACGACGGTTTCGTAGCTATATCACTCTACAAGAAAATAAGATAACTGTGTATCCAGGTTTTCGTCATCGACAAAGGTTCGGTAACTGTCGCTCTGCAAGAAAAATAAGACAAATTCATTTTCGTCAACAAAACTTATGTTTGATACTATGTACAAAGGTTCCGTAGCTATATCACTCTGCAAGAAAATAAGATAAATTATGTTTAATCAACAACACTTCTTTGTTTCTTTAACCCTGTCTTTACTGTATACTCATTGACGAATAGTTATCCCTTAGACAAAGTTCAGATAGCAAGTTTAACGGAGTCCATATGTCGTTTGTTGAACTTATTATCTGAACATTTACCGTCAATGCATAGGCATCATACTGCACTTGCATTATATGTCGTCTGCTCATATTTCCCGAACATCCCTCCAGATAAATAATAGACCATCCCAATATATAATTTTATAACTGAGTGTGAAACTCCATTTGATATAGAAATGGTTAAGTAGAATAATTAAGTCGTTCCGGTGCACAGATAGGCTTTAACACAAAAACAGGACAATGCGAATTACTTATTACCATAGTCAGTCCCAAGTCCCAAATCAGTGATACAATTAGATCAATTTCTGCGCATGCGTAAAACATGAGTGTTCAGCAACGAAAACGGGACACACGATTATCACATAAACAAAATAAAAAATCAATAAGGTATTTTTTCAAATAAATCCTGTCAATATCAACGCGGCTTTGAGCACACTTGCGTGGGTCGAAGTGGGGAGAGGTTTGTTTTGCCCAAACAGAGTGACTCTTCAACGGACCGCCGTGTGTAATCAGAACGCTCCTGGGAATTGATGCTATCCGGGAAACAGATCCGAAGAGTTGATAACTTTCCACGCTGTATACCAGTGTCATCCCTGATCGCTCTGGTGGAACGATAGTGTTTTGGTCGAATCAATTATTCATCAAAGCATTTTATGTTATATTCTCTTTTCAATATGTCCACATCAATAGGGATATAAACAAATAAACAGTTTCACCTACATGAAAAGTACATAAGATAAGATAATTTATTCTTCTGCCGTAACAACATAGTCACACGAAGAGAAGTACGCATATGGCATTAAAAGTGCATAGCAAATAAGACATGACTGTGTATAAACACAAAAATATAGTAACATAAAAGTACATATATTCGATATACCTCTAAGCGTATATACATGTCGGTTGCCTGGTTTAGTCGGTGATGGACATATGTATTGCTTCTATTTTTATAGTCGAGTGACATGATTTCAAAGTCAAATGTATTAATTAGTAAATTTACTAATACGCGACTAGGGCGTATATCGCATAGTCCATACCAGTCAGATGTCGAGCCTTGTTTAAAAGTATATATCTTGTACATGTAGCATGCTACGCTTTGCATTGTTAAAGGAAATATGTTTGAGTTGACGAATGATCATGGTTCTAAAATTGAAAGTATATGAACTAGCACTAGGAGGGATTTGTTCAAACCAAGGTTACACGCCCGGAGTACCTTTACACCAGTTTCCAATACGAACACGCCGCGAATTATACGAATGGTCCTTCTGAACAGCGCCATACGAATAGCCACACATGAGCGTCGATAAATCATGGACGCGATGGACAAATACAGGGGTGTGTCTTTTTACCGGATTCCGGATCCCGGATTTCGACCCGGATTTAGGTGTCTTTTTACCGGATTTCGACCCGGATTCGGGTATGAATTTCATGCTTGTTTTATCACACATTTAACCCATTAAAAGCCGTTTCTGACACGATTAAACCAATATAGGGCTGTCGTGCTCATTCAACCCGATTAAGCTTATTTAAAGGTACTTATCGTGCCCGGATCAGCATACTTCTTATTTTTTCATATAGACACGACGGTTGGATTGATTTTACGTGATCATGATGGCATTTAAGGGAACACAACATGTCCGGATCCGAATTAATTATCTCGTAATTATTGATAATATTTAAAGGTAGATATCATGTCCGGATCCGGTTTTTCTCTCTCTCTCTTTTTTCCATATAAATTATCGTCTTTTTGATATATTAAATGTCACGTGGAACAAAGTTATAAGTTGATTTTGAGACGTTATACTATGCTGTTGGATTGATTTCACAAAATGATTATCGCATTTAAAGGTACACACCATGTGCGGAACCGAATTAATTTCCACGTATTTACTGATAATATTTAAAGGTACAGATTATGCCCGGATCCGGATTTTCTTCTTATAAAGTAATGCTTATTTAATACAATAAATGTAAACTGAGTCGCGTGGAACTAGGTTATAGATGTTGATGTTTAGGTCAGATCTTTCCCGGATTCGGATACGAATAGTTCTTTTCTATTTCATATAAATAGTCAAGTATTTAATACATTAAATGGCAGCTGAGCCACGCGGAACTCAGTTTATTTGGAAACGGTGAACATGGCGCTTGGATTGATTTCACGCGAGAATGAGCCCATTTACAGACAGACTTTATGCCCGGATCTGGATCCGGATTTTATGTGTCTTTTTCTAATTTCGACCCGAACCCTGATCTCAATTTTATGTTTATTATAACCCATGTTTAACACATTAAAAGACATTTCAGACCCGCGAAAACATGGCACAGGTTGCGTTTAACAGTAATATCATTCGGATTGAAATAAATTGACTTGCTTTTGTGAAGATTTTTTGTTCTCCAGCCCACAAAAAAAACCTGGTGCAGTTTAAATGGTTTATTGTTTTAGTTCGATTATAAACGAGTATATTTGTGATACTAGTAGTATTACTATTGTAAATTCGATATTTAAGCCGGTTTAAGTGAGATAGATGTACGACTTGTATTAAGCGTTTTGTGTCACGACGCCCGAATCGTTATAAAAACACTGCTAGCATATTCATCCCGTTGCAGCCAGCTACAGTTTATACAGTGATTATCTAGTTTAAAGGTACAGACCATGCCCGGATCCGGTTTAAAAAAAATCTCCATATAAATTAACGCCTATTTAATATATTAAATGTCAGCTGAGTTAAGAGGAAGTTAGAAGTTGATTTTGAGATGTTAGACCCGGCTGTTGGATTTATTTCACGGATCACGATCACGATGATCGCATTTAAAGGTGCATGCCATGCACGGATCCGAATTAATTATCGCGTATTTATTAATCATTTTTTAAAGGTACAGATTATGCCCGGATCCCGATTGTTCTCCTTTCACTTATAAATTAACTCCTATTTTATACGGAGTCACGTGAAACCAGGTTCCACGCGACTCAGTTTACATTTATGGTATTAAATAAGCATTACTTTATAAGAAGAAAATCCGGATCCTGGCATAATCTGTACCTTTAAATATTATCAGTAAATACGTGGAAATTAATTCGGTTCCGCACATGGTGTGTACCTTTAAATGCGATAATCATTCGGTGAAATCAATCCAACAGCCTAGTATAACGTCTCAAAATAAACTTATAACTTTGTTCCACGTGACATTTAATATATCAAAAAGACGATAATTTATATGGAAAAAAGAGAGAGAAAAAAACCTGATCCGGACATGATATCTACCTTTAAATATGATCAATACTTACGAGATAATTAATTCGGATCCGGACATGGTGTGTTCCCTTAAATGTCATCATGATCACGTAAAATCAATCCAACCGCCGTGTCTATATGAACAAATAAGAAGTATGCTGATCCGGGCACGATATGTACCTTTAAATACGATTAATCGGGTTGAATAAGCACGACAGCCCTATATTGGTTTAATCGTGTCAGAAACGGCTTTTAATGGGTTAAATGTGTGATAAAACAAGCATGAAATTCATACCCGAATCCGGGTCGAAATCCGGTAAAAAGACACCTAAATCCGGGTCGAAATCCGGGATCCGGAATCCGGAATCCGGTAAAAAGACACACCCCAAATACAGTGATTGGTGCTGATACTCTTGAATCGCTCAGTATACATTTTTATATTAACCCTTTCTATACTAAATCTTACTTACAAAAAATGGAACATTATGGAATTAGAGGCATGGCAAACAAATGGTTTCGAAGCTATCTCAATGAGAGACAATACGTAGAATTCAATGGAAGCAAGTCAAATACCCTTAAAACTGTAGGTGGTGTTCTTCAGGGATCCTTACTCGGGGCCCATAATTTGTCTCCTCTACGTGAACGATATGTCAAATGCAACTACTATGGAACTGTTATCATATGCCGGTGATACCACCCGTATGGCCAGTGAACAAAATTACGCGTTAATCCAAAGTTATGTCAATAACGAATTAAGAAATACATCTGACTGTTGCTGCAACAAACTAGCCACCAATGCTAATAAGAGGAATTATGCTCTTGCATCCACAAAACAATGATAAAAAATGGAATACAATTAAAATATTTCTTAATTGAGCCGAACTCAGACGGACATGGAACATGCGGAAATTTTTAGATATCCATATAGATAAAAACCCGACTTTAACAAACACATTTCCATTGTATGCTCAAAATGGCTCAAGCAATTTATTGCATTAATAAAGTTAAACATTTACTCCCGAGCAAGGCCCATAAAACATTATACTTCGACCTAGTCCAAAGCCACTTAGTTTATGGCATCCAGATATGGGGACATGTTCCAGTAGTGAAGAAACTATATTTATTACAAAAAACGAGCCATCAGAATTATATGTAACAAAACACATAGAAGTCACACCGATCCTCTTTTCAAACAAGAGAACATTTAAAAAATAGATGATTTACATAAATTACATGCATCCAATTTCAAGCATGACTGGTACTACGATCGATTACCGGCTTCTTTTTCTGGTATGTATGACCAGAGAGCAGAACCAACTAGACGACAACCTAATCCTATAGTACAAACAAAATCAGGACCATCTCTTTTTCTAAAGTTCTCCCATACCATTCATTCCCCTCAATATGGAATTCCCAAGAAAGTAAATACGCCTCCAAGCAATCAAGACATGTCTTTCGAAAACGTATTAAAACGGATATCATTAATACCTATGCAGCGAGCATTCGATCCAAAAACCGAAGATGCCCTGCATGTATAAACGATACATTTTTTGCTAACAAACATAACAAAACAAACATGTATACATGCTAATTAAAATATTCCCAAAACCTCACTCTCATTATTCCTATTCGGTTTAACTGACACATATATATTCGTAGTATTCATTCATTATGTCGACCAAGTAGGTACATATACATATGAACCACCCTAACAAAGCATATTAAAACAGTCCGCACACGATAAACGTAACCCAAAATACAATAAAATGCAAACGGTCATCTACATCATATAGTCTGTCACCACAATCAGATGATCAGGGGTGATAGGAAGACAGTCGGTCATGACTATATCACATCTAACAATATACATGTATAGTCTATTAATATTATATTTATTTGTAATTGTACTTTCCATGTGTGCATATTGTAAATAAAATTATCCTATCCTATGGATTTTCCCAGTCACTTAAAAAGTGTACATCGGAATGGTCTATGATTGTGTTGGAGGGATTTTAATGCGATAAAAGCAGACGACACATAAATATTCATAAATTGATGACGTTCGCACGTAATCGTGGGGGAAATTAGGCTTGTTACTGGAATTGTCAGGAGACAAGTATATTGTAGTGTTGGTTAAACACGCATCTCTTGGTCTGCTTGCAGTAGCATTCTGGAAATATTCATGTTAATGATGTATTAAGCGAACCAACTATTAATTGTTAGTTCTAACCACGATTATCAGTTTTTTTTACGAGAGCTGCCAATGCTGCTGCTGGAGCGCAGAGACTTAACGTATATACTATCTGTATTCGATGACCTGGTGAATTGCAATCGCTGCTTTGTCTGCAAACTGGACTTCTGTTACCACGCGATTGCTGAGCACCAAGTCAAGATAATGGTTGCTATACGAAGTACTGTCGCAATACTGTTGTAACTTATATTCGTTGCACACAGAATTAATAAAGTCCTCGGATCTTTGTGTTGACCAGGATGTCGGCTGCAATATTCCTTGAGAATCAAGGGACCAAGCAATGTCTCTCATATTGAAGTCGCCAACCATCAAAACTACAACTTCGTGTAACAACCATTATCTTTACGTGGTGCTCAGAGGTGATAGGAAGACAGTCAGTCATGACTATATCACCCCAAGCAATATCCTATGGATTTCCCCAGTCAGTTAAAAAGTGTATATCGGAATGGTCTATGATTGTGTTGGAGGGATTTTAATGCGATAAAAGCAGATAAATATTCATTAATTGCCTACTATACGCTGATAGATAGATAGATAGATAGATATTTTAATAGGTAAACACTACGGGATATATATCCCATTTACAGGTGAAGACAATTATTATGCATGAATCGACACCAAAACGACATGCATCAGGGCACCCCAAGCATTGCACGATTATGCCGAGACATGGAACATGAATGTCAACACATCAGAAACAAAACTTGTTATATTTTGTAATAAAATGCCAGTGTTCTACGATAATTCACAGTCACAAGTACTTAGAGAAAGAATTCTTCTATATATAACGGCCGGTTTTGCGAAGCTATCAAAAGAAACGATGTGACTGTGGCGAAATTACGGACTATTGAACACAGTGAGAAAAGTTGATATGTGACCTGCCATATCAAATCCAGTCGTAAGTGGGGATTTTTTACCCTGTGCCAATGCATTCTCTTATATATGCGAGTCGACCATAGGTCGCCTCGCATATATAAGAGAATGCATTGGCCTAACAATTGTCTATCCTTTTTTTTAAATAAATGTTTCTTACAATTTTTAGGACATAAAATAAAAACATCCATTACCCTGCAGTATAGAAGCATATAGAAGAGTGTCGTCTGCTCATGTTTGTCTGGGGCTCTGTATGGGTGAAATTATAAAATTGTTAAAGAATACAAGAAAAAATTATTAAAATTGTAAAAAATTGTTAGGCCAATGCATTCTCTTATATATGCGAGGCGACCTATGGTCGACTCGCATATATAAGAGAATGCATTGGCACAGGGTAAAAAAAAATCCCGACTTACGACTGGATTTGATATGGCGGGTCACATATTCCAATAAACCTCATGTTAAGGCTCTTTGACATAATGGTGTTACAAGTATTAAAGTGTGGCAGCGAAATACGGTATCGAATCTCACAAGTCCATTGAAACAATACTGCAAACACCTGTTCAATATGAAAACTAGTAAACCAAGGCCCAAACTGCATAGTATATGGTGAGTTGTGAAGAATACATGCCTTATCTGTGGAAATTTATTAATTTGATATTGGTTCCGACTTATTGCCGAAGAGGGATCCTAATTTGCAAAACAGATATACCATCTTTCGTGCTTGAAGTATACAATAGTAACAACAAACAGTAACGCCCACTTTAAGTGGATTGATTGTATTGAAAATACTCTTAGAGATGTCGGGTTTAGCTATAATTGGCTATCGCAGAATCCGCTATCGAGGACTCATATGAAAGTTATCAAACAGAAAATATTTGACCAATCTTATCAAGAATGGCTTGGTTCCATGACTTCAAATCGCAGATAAAGCTACTTATCCCTGAAAAATCCCATAATATTTGGTAGAATTCTTCACGAAATTCTCACCTCAAATCATAAACACCAAGGCGGAGGTCGAAACATCGATCAACATTAGAGAGACCATGCATGCAATCTGTGTCAAATATTTGGATGAATACTACTGGCTATATGATGCAAAGAATTCGTTAACATTAGAAAGAAACTCATTCCTAAATTTGACTGGGAGCAGCCAACGAGAGAGAAATTCTACTGATTTATTTCAATTGAGAATATATGATCAATCTAAATCGAGTTTGTAGATTCCTGAAATGCGCCTTCAAGAAACTAAGTTGTCTTTGAAAACCGACCACTGACGGTTGAGTTGTTAATCTTGATTGCAATCAATTAATTTTTGTATATTCAATATATAAGTTCGCCAATAGTCTGGTTTTGTTGTCAGATAATTAAACCCATCTGCCCATAGTATCTCAACACCCTGCTATTGACGAGCTAACCATCCCAGCAGGTCTATGTCACTCTGAATGAATGGACACGTTCCATAAGCAATCTCTGCCATGTCAAAGTAAGCTAATTACACACACCAACATGTAATAGGTAGATAATAGGAAAGACAGTAAGTGGTGAAAATTCGAATATTCTTCGGGGCAGTTTTGATTTCATGTTTCTATGGGGGCGGGTGTGGAACAATGGTCCGAAAAAACTTGCTAAAACGGAAAATAATTTGGGTCGAGGGTATGGACTGTTTCATGTTGTAAAATTACCAAATATCTGGTATATGTAGGTCTATGTCACTCCGAATGAATGGACACGTTCCATAAGCAATCACTGCCATGTCAAAGTAAGCTAATTACATACACCAACATGTAATAGGTAGATAATAGGAAACAGACAGTAAGTGGTGAAAATTAGAATATTCTTCGGAACAGTTTTGATTTCGTGTTTCTGTGGTGGCAGGTGTGGAACAATGGTCCGAAAAAACTTGCTAAAACTGAAAACAATTTGGGTCGAGGGTCCCAAAAATTAACAAACAAAAAAAGTATATCTGAAATGTTTTTCTCCTCATGCCATGACCTAGCGGTTGAAACGACGACCACAGTCCTGTGCATCATTAATTATAATAGTAAATTTAAAACACTGAAAAAAGCTGAATTTATATTTGGTGATATGACATCACAATTAACTGAGAAGAACGCCACTCCATCTTTTGAGATTGCACATAACAGGTGTCACCAAGTATGAAAGGTGGGGAAACCTTCAGTCAATCTTTGTTGCCAAACTGGTGTTTCATATATTATAAAAAGGATTTATATACCGGTATTTGAAAGGTAAGGTTTAGTTGTTACATTTATTACTGAAATTAATTATTTTTTTAACAAGTGATTCCTGGAGACTGTGCGTCGGCTAACCCCGATAAACCAAACCAACACAATTGTGAGAGCAAATATAAACCCTTTCTTTACTAAATGGATTCTCCCATGCACCCAGCTATCACAGTGTATATTTGAATGGTCTATGGTGAATTTGGAGGAGTGGTCTTCTTGGTATATAAGCAGACGACAGACAAGACAGAACAGATACCACAACAGCAGAAGAAGTCATTTTCAGTGGGGGGAAATGTTCAGATAATAAGTTCAACAAACGAACTATATTGAACGTATTATTCTGAATATTTCCTACGGGAACTACCCATCAATGAGTATTTAGTACAGAAAGGGTTAAATTATATTATATACTCACTCGAGCCGTAGATGGCGGGGAAATATATATACTCTCCTTGTACATGGCACAACTGAGTCAATATCCAGGGGTGGCGGTCGTTTCACCGGTGTATACTCAAACATCGAACTCAATCCTTTACCCAGGGTGCATGTGGATAATATAGATCGCAAGCGTCCGGTTCTGCTCGAAGTCACAACATTTTAAATACTATTGGGAAATCTCCTCTCCCCCAGGTTACAGTGACAACATGCTCAATTTACTCATTGCCATCCGATAACCGCGAACCACGAAATATACGCAAGACTGTATATCAACAAATGAAAGAACTCACGGACAACAAAAGAGCATTCGAATCAATAACGTCATCTATGGTCGCGCTACACGGGTTTAATTTCAATACAAGCATCAATTATGGAATAATTATTAAACAAGTGAGCATGTGGGTTTAATTCTAATCGATTCAATGAAACTAAAATGTTATGACCGTTTGTGCACCAGAATACTGTCAATTAATATCGACTTCCGAATAATGGTCCCACTCGTGTTAAATCTGCAGTCTCAGTCAACTTCAGACCCATATATATAATACTGGGTCTGATTGCCTGTCGTAGAATTTCTATCCCCTGATCGCGTGATTCCGAATCAATATCACCAATCAGAGTCACTTCTAGTAGCTCCAAGATAAAGGCGTCCAATCGAAACGATTAACGTGTGGCATAATTTGGGGCAAGCCCACATGCTTCCGAGAAATGATATGTCGACGAGACTTCGATAGACTCTGTGTGTCAGCAGGACTCTGAGTGCTTGATAAATTATATGCTTGCTTAACCCGGCCTTAACCCCCGGCCATGTGTTCTATTGTTTGCCCTTGCGTGTGCGTTATCTGGATTATCTCCAACTGGGCATTATTTTAACAGTAACTGTGGAATATTTGAAAACATTCCCGCGTTTTTGTTAAGATAATCACCGGTTATTGTTCGATTGCACTGGCCCTATCTATCAGCTAACACACTTCGAGATAAATGAACAAAGTATTACAGGATTATCCGATAGAACACGATCGACGAGCACAAGACACCAATCATCGCATTTCGTTTGGTAAGAACAGGGACATTGGATGCGATCGGCAGATTGCATTGTCTCCAATTACATCCCCGATCGAAACTTAGGAACGTGGCCATAGAGTGTCTTCATTTGTTATAGAGAAGGGGTCCAAAAATATATAAAGTTACTTTAACTTGTTCGCTGTCACGCACCACCACAAATAGAACACCAAGTGTCAAGCATGATGTGCATGGATTGTATGGATATGGTTAATTTGGTGTATATTAGGCGTTCTTCGGTATAATTTACACAACAAGATGTGAGTGAAAATATGGTTGGGTCACGTGAAGCCACTGTGCACACCCTATATATGCCACTTGACATCAGCATCGTTTTGGAATTATGATTGTATGGTTGTATTTCGCAAGAGCGGGAATCATGACTTCCGGTTACCACACTCCGGAAGACGCTATATAATTAAAGTAAACTAATCTCAACAACGCCGTAATAAAACAATTAATTGTTTTAGTACATATGTTTACTGTAGAAAAAGGATCGACACTTAAAGATACGGGCGGCGTTGTCGGTGGGTGTGCTGTTAAAATATTCACCTCCGTCAAAAACCGCCATAAACAGAAAGAATAGTAAAATATAGACAGATTTTGTTCTTATACCAATAAGAAATATGGCATAAACAGTATGTTATTGTCAAATGTTTTTCCTTTGTTGTGTAAACAAAAGCAAAAAACGTTACAGAACCTGGCTTTTGTTTAGATCCTGATATGGTAAACATAAAGATCGTTATTTGTTACTGTTCTCCTGATATGGAAATAATAAAGAGCGTTTATATCATTTGTGTGTGATTGACCAATAGAATTGAGCTGTGTTATGTAAACAGAAGCAAAACTTCTGTAACACGAGAAGGCCCTTGTTTACGTACACCATCGTACGTCTTGACGGCAATATACTATTTACGCGCTGATTATGTTTGGCATATGAACAAAATTATATATATTTTAATATTCCTTCTGTTGATGGCGATTTGAACACATATGAATATTTCTGCAACGAACGCCGCCCGTGCCTTTAACATCATCTATAAATGGATTTATTTCAACTGATGTCAATTTCAGTCCAAATAGTGAATAGATATGAGTTCAAATGTGCTAATTATGTGGAAAAACCATATCAACGATAACTATCATGTCTCATACATTCCATAATGTTATGTTCAGTTAGTCGGGCCATGGGTTGCTTTGACCACCCATTGAGGTCACGTGTCCTTGGTGGCCGTCTTGAATTTGTAATTGCATGCATGGCTATATTTGAGGCATATCAAGGCTTACTATTGTACAAACGTAGCTTTTTGTATTTTGTTTCTAACTTGTTAACATGCGTTCGCAATTGTTTTGTACATGACACACCATACCTTATTATAACCACATTGAAGAGGTCACATTTATGTCCACCAAGCAATTATCCAAGTCCAGATAGATATGTTCTGTCAGAACACCAACAGTCGAATACAGAGTATAGCCACGACAAATAAAATAAGCCTGTTTGAATTTATATGACTTCAAACTATACCCATCACATAAATCGTTTACCATTATTGTGAGTTATAATAGTACACCCATTCCCCAAACTACACATCGTTATATAACCATGTATACCCATGTCAGTCTGGTCTGGATAGCATCCCCTTATTCCCTTTATGATAAATTTTGTATCAAATTGAACAGTGGATTTGTTAAGACGCTTCACACCAATAACATTATTTACACCAAGTATAAATAATGGCGCATCATTCTGTCTCAAACTGTCATCAAAGAATACAATGACCTTGACCCCGTGTTGTCAATATTGCCCGTTTACATCAGGTCCATCTACAAACAATAAATAGATAACCATCAGCGCATGCCTTCAAAGAGTGACACATCATCGACCAAAGATAGCCTCTAATCTAGCAAAGTTGGCATCAAACGGATAATTCGCAATAATGCGTGAGTGGCATCAAAAGAGAAAATAATCTCAATTCTGGGAAAACCTTATTTTTACCCGCTTGGCATACCCATTTGACGCTAACCACCAGGCAGAACATTAAGCTATAAAAACTATCAAGCTCTTCTTTTATTGTGCTTGAAATTTCTAAATGCTTTCGATTCAATTAGGAAATGTCTAGCAGTTGCACATTTTAACCAAAGTGTGTGTCAATGGTATCGTTTCTGATATATACTTTCATTTCTCGCCGAATTTCGGGTGGTTCTATCTCGCCAAATAAAATTTACTTTAGATTCACCGTTTGAGCTAACATACATGACCGTATAACACAAAAAAGTAAGCACTCATTCGTCAACAGAGGTATACATTGGAATCGAGCATTGTTCAGGAAATATAAGGCTAATATAAGCAGGCGACAAAAAATATAAACTGCAGACTGATTCCTATTTCATGTGTGGAAATTGTTCAAATAATATGTATGGTCGTTTTTTTTAACGTATTATCTTAATGGATAACGACTTGTTAATGACTATTTAGTTACGAAAGGGTTAATAAAGTAATTTATAGGGTTCACAACTTTATTTTGTAAAAATGGTAGTATTGTTTATTAGTGGAATGAACACCTTCATACTAAGACTCGCCAACAGAAAGTGAAACGCGCGAGGTTTCTATCACTTAATGGCGTCTTCCCTGGGCATATACATATAGCCCGTTCATAACTATTACATGCATATACTGACATCAGCTCAACCACAGAACGTGCACAGGCGGGCAATTACTATATAGGATTTGCATGAGACAAGAAGAGTGTCGTGTTAGCATTTCATGGCATGCAGAGAGCTTCGGTAAACTTATACAGAGAAGATTAATGTAATAATCGACACAATTTGTCCAAAGATTTCGGACGTAACGACATTTATCAACGATACAACACATGGAAATACATAATTAGATTCAAATATACCACATAGACAGTAGTTAACTTATTACTGTAAACTGTTTCATATATAGGTAACGGATTACTGTAAACTGTTACGTATATATTCTCGGTGACTTACAGTTTGCTCTGCTGGATCTAGCGATGTTAGATAATCATCATAGGAAGTTGTGCCGTGTCCGATATTCATATTTGGAACAATTGGCTGTGTTCCGTTCATTGGCTTCGCAATGATCTGTGTTTCTAATTTCTGTCTGGCAACCTTCCAGTAATCGTGCGCCTGTTTCCTGGATATTGCTTTTCTCATGCAGGTCGTTTCTGTCTGTATGCACTTGTCGACTGTGACACTCTTGGTTGAAGAAATTCCAGAGCTCTTTCTGGAATGAGATGCGGTTTCAATCGAACTAAGTTGAATTCCAGCTGTGACGCTCTCAGTTGAAGGAATTCCAGAGCTCTTTCTGGACTGAAATGCTGTTTCAATCGAACTAAATGGAACTCCAGCAGACAGTGTCGGAGACGGAACTCTGAGTAAGTATGTCGTCTGGTTAGAAGGATTATTGTAACTCTCACTTTTTTTATCAGTGGAAGTCGATTCTGTAGTCGACTGGTTACACGCTACCTCGACAGCGTCACCTTTCAGATCAAACTGACTAACCGAATCTGCCTGTTCGGTATTTCTCTCCTGTTCAGAAGTTGCTGAGTGGACCCTTGTCGTCGAGCGCGACGAAGTTCGCAATTCTTCTCCGGTAGTTGCTCTGACTAGACCCTGCTTCCAGCTGTCTTCTAAAATCAAGTCTATCTGTTCTCCCACAGACGACGCGTCCTTTTCTACTATATTGCTTTCTAACTTTTCTTCTCGATTATAGTCGTTACGGTTGTCGTCGAGATTCGTATCCGGTTCCTGTTTTGGAATGTCTCCTCCTGAATTTGATTCGCTACTTTCTAACTCCGCTGGTTTCTCTATAATCTTGTTTTCTATTTCTTCTAGAATATTTTCATTTCGTGTTTCGTCGGGATTAGTATCGCATTCCGGTTCTTGAATGTCTAATGAGTTCTCGATACTTTCTTTCTCCACAGGTTTCTGAATTCTTCTGTCGAATGTTGGTGTATCCGCGCGCGATGGTGTGCCCTCTCTTGAATAGAATGTGGTGTCTGCCGCTGCAGGCTGCTCGCTTGTTATCTGAGCAATAGAATCCTGGGATTCCTCAGGCCGCTTCACAGACCTTGGTCTCACAGAAGTAGTCTGTGTATTTCCTTTCTTAGATTTGTTACTGAATCTGGAGAATATGCCTGACATCTGCACATAGATGGGCACTCTCATTAACTGTAATATCCTAGGCCGCGTTGACCACTGAAGACTATGAAACAAGATATATCAGTTCCGAATTCCGAAATCACGTCAGGTAGCCGACATAAATCAACCTTTAATAGTGCATTCAACTCAGATTATAAAAGGATGAATGCTGTGGCGTTTATCGTCGATCATGCATATCTCAAACCGGCAAATCGGGATATAAACTAACAATTATCGAACTTAAAAACACACAGGAAAATGCTTTACACCCGTCATTTGTTATTGTCACTGGGGACTGATCGCGATCCTAACCTATCCCGATCTATAACCTTTCACGAGTTCGATATTGCAGAAAGTTGATCTTCAAAAGACTCGATGATCAGCTTGTATTAAATAATTCAAACATTGTTCGTCGCTTTGACGCAAACATCCCCTATCGAGAAAAGATCTTGTTGTTTGATTGTTTGGTTGCTCTAGCTACGGAGTTTTAAGGTATTGTTCACCGTCATCCGCAAACGCCCATTATCGAAGAACGATCTTACCATAATATCCGATTGTTTTTAATTGAACTAGATAGGCTGCGTAACATATACGACACACAAATGCATTACAAATACATGGGTGTGCATGGAAGTAGCCAACAATGTATTGTTGGCTATATAGAAGCCGGCATACTACACGACCTGTTAGAATCTGTACTGGAGTACATGTACCAAATTTCCACAATACATGTATGTTTTTTTTCGGACAGCGTTATTCCCTAAACTTGGTAGTGTAGATATATGTACATGTAAGAAAGCAATCTGTTACTAGTTATATTGTAGCTTATTCGTTAATATATTCAGTCATCTGGAATTACATCCAAAATGAATGTGTATATGCTCTCTCTCTCCCTCTCTCTCTATCTATCTCTCTCTCTCTCTCTCTCTCTCTCTCTATATATATATATATATATATAAATAAACATGTTCGAAACGATTTGGGATAACGGACTTGGTTAATATTTCCCCCAGTTATAATGTATTCTGTTTGACATTGTAAAACGTTGTAGAGGAGCGGTCTTGACCAGAATTTTTTTTTTATAATTTTTTTTTTTACACACGGAAAATTATATATCATATGAAAGTAGAAGATGTCGGCTTTATGTTCCGCGCTGCTGTAAAATGTGAAAGTGGTGCCGTAGCCATGGAAACGGAATGTAAACAATGTAGACACATTTTCAGATAAAACCTTTTAGCAAATGGTAAAAACTAATTTAATCCCATTCTAGGACACGAACAGACGTTGAAGATCATTTGTTGATTATTTGTCCATTATAACCATGTTCCAACTATTCCAGTATTAAATAAGATGCACATGTAGGTTATAATGGTCTTTATTGCCATTTTGGGGTGAAAATTGGTGATTTTTGCAAAAAAATACGATAATTTTGGAATTGGAGCATTTATTGGATACTACATTGGTTACAGTAATAATTTATGCATAATATGATGGTATCATATTCGTACGTAAAATTTGTCAATATATATTGTTAGTTAAGTCAATATATGCAGCTACTTTGCAATTATAAGCAATATTGGTCAATATATGTGGTTCGTTAGTCAATATATGCAGCTAATTTGTCAATATTTGTGGTTAGTTAGTCAATATGTGTAGCTCCCTTGACATTATATGCAGCTAATTTGTCAATATATGCAGCTAATTTGTCAATATATGCAGCTACGTTATCAATATATGTGGTTAGATAGTCAGTATGTGCACCTACTTTGTCGATTAATTTGGTTAGTTGGTCAATAGATGCAACTTCTTTGTCAATATTTTCGGTTAGTTAGTCAATATATACATCAACATTGTCAAAATGTGCAATTGCTTTGACAATATATGCAACCACTTTATGAATATATGTGGTTAATTAGTCATTATATGCAGCTACTTAGTCAATATATGTGGTTAGTTAGTCAATATATTCAGTTAATTTGTCAATATTTGTAGTTACTTAGTCGATATATGCAGCTAATTTGTCAATATTTGTGGTTAGTTAGTCAATATATGTAGCTGATTTGCCATTATATGCAGCTAATGTGTCAACATATGCAGCTAATTTGTCAATATATGTGGTTAGGTAGTCAATATATGCAGCTACTTTGTCGAAAAAAATTGTCAGTTAGTCAATATATGCAGTTTGTTTGTCAATATATGTGGTTAGTTTGTCAATATATACATCTACTTTGTCAAAATATGCAATTGCGTTGACAATATATGCAGCTACGTTATCAATATATATGGTAAGTTAGTCATTATATGCAGCTACTTAGTCAATATATGTGGTTAGTTGGTCAATATATGTAGCGCATTTCCGATTATATGCAGCTAATTTGTCACTATATTCAGCTAATTTGTCAATATATGCAGCTATGCATGTTATAAATATATGTGGTTAATTTGTCAAGTTATGCAGCTAGATCGTCCATTAATTTGCAATTAGTCGATTCTGATAACTGAAGCGGCATTTCAAGAAATGTTGTTGTTGGAATTTGATGATATGGGGACACTTGAATCGGATTGTGTGCCTTTAACATAAGGCAGCTGTGGCGTTCCATTGCTATGATGATGTTCTGATGGCGGTGACGATGACGGGCGGCAACGATGATAATGATGACAATAATGCTGCCGATGATGTGGTGATGATGGCAGTGATGATGATGATGATGATGATACTGATGGTTATATTGTGTCGCAAGGATTATAGGACTTCATTTCTATCCAATAATGCCATTTTTTAGTATATTTTTCAAAATCGTTTCCATGGTAACAGGTATTTCTCACGGTATTGGGCATTTTCGGCGGTTTAATCACAATGCATTTTAAGTAGACGTATGCAGCTGCTTCAGTACGCATAAATTATTACTGTTACCAATGTAATACATGTACCTAATAAATGTTCCAATAACAAAATTATCGCATTTTTGGTAAAAATCACCATTTTCACCACAAAACAGGGGGGGGGGGGGTCGGAAAAAAGTGACATGACATTAGGCTGAAAAAACTTTTTTCCGGCTCTTGGGTACCCACCACCCCCCTATTTGAAGGAAAACATATTTTTTCCAATTATTGGCAGATCATAGCGCATGTGCACGAACTTCCATGCTATAACCAGATATTGAGAAGCTCTATTTATTCAAATCTTAATTGTCGTATCGGAATTCGTAAGTATTTTAGGAACGGTGGGTGAAGATGGTAGAAATGTTGTGACAAAATGTATGTAACTAACTTAAATTTGATCGAATTATATAAACAGTACGTCTAATTTGATGTTGTTCAATCCTTAAGTTCGTTCTGGTACGGAAAACATGGCAGGAATACCTGGTCCAGAAGAAAGTCAAGTGATCCCAGTTTACTGTCGATAGATCATCTTAAAGGGAGATTTACCCAAATTTCAATACATTTCTGATAATAGCATTCTAATATCGATAATAGATTTGAAAATAATTAGTTTGAGCCGAAGATTCTGCTGAATACGTTCCGGTTAACAGGCTGTCATAAAAATCAAATTGAATTGTTAATATAAATCATTTTATGGCTGTATTCATACATTAAGTTACGAATTTCCGAAGACGCGACGTAACCACAATTAATTAACGGATATGGATTTGGTAACATTTAACACACACCTTGTAAAAATCTATCTCGATGTCAGCGTTCTATTCATTGTATTCCGATTATGCTGCCATCCGTAAAATATTTGTATTTCCATCGATTCGTACTCCCGTCATTTCGTATTCAATAATGTGAAAGTAGACATATTTTGGTCGACTAACATGTTTTAATGTGGCATATTGGTAAAGTTCTTGTTATTACTTCAGGCTAAACGTATCCCTCAAACACAGGACATTTGAGTACAGTCTCCCTTTTAAGAAAGAGTTATCGTCCCTTGATCAGTACATCGCGAGGATTTTATTGAACGAAACTATTTGAAAGCTTCAGCTTCCAGATCAGTTAGTTGTTTTGCGAAAATGTCAGGATTTTGTATACAATTTATCGATTTTAAAATGTTGTTTCAATTCCTTTAATCGGTGATAGTGCTAATTCCTAAGTTGAAGCGATTTCGCGCGACATAAATGTAAAATATATTGCATGAGTGTTTTCCTCTGTGCAGGTATAATTTACTGTGTCTAAGGACCGACGAAATCATAGAAGATGCCTCGGTCGGCTTGAAGATTTTACATAGGAGAATGACTTAACTATCAATGTAGATAAAACTAAATCCATGATTTTTCGATCCTCAAAACATTTACCGACATTTTCGATAGCAGAACATAATCTCGAAACTATTAAAGGCACGTGCGGCCTTGGCGGTGGCTATCCTGTGAAAATATATCCACCTGTCAAAAACCGCCACAAACAGAAAGAACATCAAAATGTAGATAGACTTTGTCCGTATACAAATAAGAAATATCGCATAAACAGTATGTTATGGTCATATGTTTGACCATTGTTATGTAAACAACAGCATAAAAAGTTACTTTTCTGGTGTTTGTTTATATTATGATGGTAAACATAAAGAGCGTTCTTTGTGGGTGAATTCCTGATATGGAACGAATAAAGAGCGTTTATGCCATTTGTGTGTGATTAGCCAGCAGCATTGTGTTGTCTTCTGTAACACAATCAGCCTCTTGCTTAGGTAATATATAGTAAATCTTTATGATAACATGCTGTTTACGCGATGGTCATGGTATATATGAACGGA
This sequence comes from Siphonodentalium dalli, assembly GCA_032622095.1. Classification (NCBI taxonomy): domain Eukaryota; kingdom Metazoa; phylum Mollusca; class Scaphopoda; order Gadilida; family Siphonodentaliidae; genus Siphonodentalium; species Siphonodentalium dalli. The sequence goes on along the minus strand of CP136064.1, from coordinate 51,727,665 downwards.
ACTGTATGCGTTTTAATGTTTTTCTGTTTACGGTGTTTGGAACAAATAAGAATATTTTCGACAATTAAGGCCGCACGTGCCTTTAAAGGCACGTGCGGCCTTGGCGGTGGGTATCCTGTGAAAATATATCCACCTGTCAAAAACCGCCACAAACAGAAAGAACATCAAAATGTAGATAGACTTTGTCCGTATACAAATAAGAAATATCGCATAAACAGTATGTTGTGGTCATATGTTTGACCATTGTTATGTAAACAACAGCATAAAAAGTTACTTTTCTGGTGTTTGTTTATATTATGATGGTAAACATAAAGAGCGTTCTTTGTGGGTGAATTCCTGATATTGAACGAATAAAGAGCGTTTATGCCATTTGTGTGTGATTAGCCAGCAGCATTGTGTTGTCTTCTGTAACACAATCAGCCTCTTGCTTAGGTAATATATAGTAAATCTTGATGATAACATGCTGTTTACGCGATGGTCATGGTATATATGAACGGAACTGTATGCGTTTTAATGTTTTTCTGTTTACGGTGTTTGGAACAAATAAGAATATTTTCGACAATTAAGGCCGCACGTGCCTTTAAAGTTTTTAATAAAGTTGACAGTAACCTTATCATAAATGAGGGTTTGAATGGTTGATTGATTGATAGAGGGTTTAACGTCGATTTAGCCACTAGGCCATATCACGACCAAGAACAGAATCAGGTATAAAAAGCGAAGCAACTGTGCACATTAATCAGACAGTGGATTATATTAAAACAATGCAATGAAGAGATATGTACAAATAAAAGCACCCAAGAGGAATATTTCCCCTGGGAGTCAGAAAGATAAATTCAAGGGTATGCGGCTTATACGGACCCTGGCTCTTACGGACCCTGGCTCTTACGGACCACCGGCTTTTACGGACAACCGGCTGATACGGACCCTGGCTTATACGGACCCCGGCTCATACGGACCTCAATTAAAATATGCAATTTTCAAACTTATATTTATGAATTTACTATATAATTATGATTGTCTTTTCACACATATATCTGTATTAATTGAGAATTTCGGTGATGTTCTGGCTTGAAAAAACATGTATTGAATGGTGTTAATTAATCTCTTCACCGTTGTATAAACACGCGTGTGCAATCATACTATAAAAGCAGTCAGTACAAGACTAGATAATAAATAACTAATAAATAACACGAAACTACCGAGGAACCACGTCGAATCATGCAAAGCCCCCAAAATCAGATTTTGCAGGATAGGATAGGATAATTTATTACAATACACACATGAATTATACAATGGCAGTAATACGTAATAAGGTAAAGCAGTATATTGTCGGGGGTAGCCTAGCCCTATCGGGCTGTCTTCCTGCTACCCCCTAAAACAAGTATCACTTTTAATAATTGACTGGATGCTTGTATTTCATATCCACGCACACGTACATACTTTAATCATATATAAAACTTTCTAGAATCTAGTACTTAGGGCATATAACAAACAAGTATTGGTGTGGTTGTGAGCCAATCCAGACGAGCTATAAGATCGAAAATGTATTATCTCTCCATATGAATGTTTTGAACTGTTCAGATATTTAAAAAACATATGAAGTTTCGGTTCCAGTTCCAGTTCAATGGGTATATTAGGAACAAAATATTTAGTATTTTGTGTTATACAACGGATTCAGGTGAGAGATACCGCCATCTTTAGTTAAGTGACAAGGCATCTACAAACCCGATGAACCGCGCACGGACCCCATCAACGCGTCAAGCCGACGGTAGGGTGGGTGAGACAGAATGACACCCTCACCCAACCGACAGCCTCGATCCACAAATACTGTTTCTTGTCTTTGAGAGTTAACCGCCTGCCACCAACCATGTGGCCAACACTTGAACGCTCAAAGATGCACCTCTCCCTCCGAGAGTTTGAGTGACTTGGCGATCTTTATTTCGAAGCAACAGGCGATTTTTCTGTTGGGACAATAGGATCAACTTGCATAGATTGTGTCGGAGGAAACGTCTCAACGGCAGAATATGTATACATAACATGCGCTTCTGGTTCTGAAAAAGGAATAATATCAGTTGCCCCAACTTGTGTTGCTAGTGATATACTGGCACCAAACACTTGTTTGTAGAGGCGACTGCCGAGTATGTGACATGTGAATGGAATGTCTAGGACCAACTATTTTCTTAGCATCCACATATGACAAATGATTCTCAGCTTCACATCGCTGAATCTTGAATTAATAGTCCCAAATGGGACAGGAGAGATCCATCGCATCATGTGAACCTTGATAGTTTGAACATCTTTTAAGATTCTTATGATCATGACCAGAAATAGAACATCGTTCACATATGGTTTCTTTACTTTTACAATGCTCATGGCCATGGCCATACCCCGCATACCTTCAAACCTTCAATATCGGTGGATGTTCTCATCGATTGGATGTCAGAAGATTACTATTCAGAGAAACGTTTAGTCCGTCAACAGTTTTTGTAAATCTATGGACTTCTGTAACTCCCTCTGGTGCCAACTCCGCCAATATTTATTATTCCGAATAATCAGCTATATCGCGGGTCGCAACACAGCTCTGCTACTATTCAATGTCTTGTGATGAGTAACCAACATTGTTGTCTGTGTAATAGTTGTTAACTGTAGCAGAGCATCAAATTGAACTTTCTTTGAACATTCAATCAAGATAGAGCCACTGATTGGACCAGTCCTGATTGGTTTAACAAAATTTGTCCAACAATGCTTTGTAGCGTTTTATCAATAACAAAGATAGAATGTCTTTTCACATTTGGATCAAAGCCAAGAACCAAGTACTGAGGGAATACCACAGCATCGTTGGGACTTGATGAGTCATCATGCACCCCGCTCCAAACAGTGTGCCACATTAGGGGATTTTTACCCCTCGCAGTGGGGCGGTAGGAATATTCTACCCCGGTCCCACACGGGGCTGCCGGTTTGAACAACGTTCACCCGTCGTTCATAAATCAATGTGAGCGATGAAGCATCTAAACAGGGAGTGACAAATTACGGACATATTGCCTTTTGAACACTACTTTTCAAATTGAACCATACTTGCTCAATACCCAATCCATTGAAAACAACATAACATTCTCGAGATTAAGAATAACTAATCACGCACTACCGATATAGCGTGGTAGACATTACCAACCCCCGATACTTTTACCAGATAGAATGTGTATATATTGTTTCAATACAAGAAGGTAATGGAGGACGAAGTTCACTTCATTGTGGATTGCCCTCTTCACGCGACCCTGATACCATAATTATTCTCCAGTATGGAAAATAATTACATAAATTTCCAACTATTAGACAGAGGGTATCAATTCATAACTATTCTAGAAAACAAATGTCCTCGCATATGTGCGAAGATCTGCAAAGTGATCCATCAATTCTTCAAAATTCGTGCAGGAAAATGTTAACTCATTTAGGATTATTGGGCAGAATAGATCTGATAAACAAACGTTATTCATCTACACTGTTTATAGAATTACATGTATGTATAAATGTTATACGACAGCATGCTTGTATTCACATCGACATACTGGCATATACCCAGTATAGGTATACCGTACGCGGTTAGTGTAAAACGCTATTCACCTACATTGTGTTATGGTTATATGTCCAAATGTTATATGATAACATGCTTATATTCAACAGCTATTTTTATACCCATTATATGTATTACGCTGTATATGGCAACCTGCCCATGTGGGTGTTATTACTAAACATTATCTTATCTTAGACGATGGCCGGTGTAAAGCCACCATGGTAAGATCGACTGTAGACTTCGTCTGGTTATTCACTCGGTTCAGGTTGAAATGCCACAATTACACAAGATATATCACCATCTCGTGTGTTTATCCGCTTATCAAAGCCGTGTGTTTCCACTGATTTGGGTATCAGGATCTCAACATGTTAGTTTTAGGGTACATATACGACCTATATATAGACAATAACTCGACCGATAGTTAAAAATCTTAGTCATATTTCTAATACAGTCCAACTGTGTAAATTGGAGATTAACCCTTTCTATACTAAATGGATTATCCCATGGCAGTCAGTTAGTAGTGTACGTCGGAATGGTCTATTATTCATTTGGATGGATGTTAAGGTGATAAATGGAGACGGCAGATAAATAAAATTGCAGAAGGAGCCCTACTTATTAAGAGAAATTCGTAGATAATAAGTTCAACAAACGACATATTGCATGGTTGAACTTATTATCTGAACATTTCTTAATAATCACAACTACTCATCATTGATAATTTAGTATAGAAATGGTTAAATATTGCGTCATGGAAATAACTGATATACAAGCTGCAGCTTTGTAAATTTAAATTGTACCAATATACACATGGCGATCCAACGCGCAATAGCTGTTGTTTATAAGCCATGCATCACATGTTTTGTAGCCCTTTCACGACGGGAGCAGCGCTGGTGCAACATTAAATATCATGTGCCAGTTCATTATCTATTATATATTTTGAAAGATCTGTGTGTGTGTTTGTTTGTAAGTTTGTTTGTGTGTTTGAAATCGATGGACTCCAAAACGACTAAGCCAATTTCGATGAAATTTGGTATTTGGATGTGTTTTCGGCCGGAGACGAACATAGGCATAAACATTAACATAAACAAATAATCCATGCACAACTCCTACAATTCAATATTCTCTGGTGGTTCTAGTGGTTTTCTGTTTCTACACAAATAAGGATTAGATCAATCTTAGCTTTTTATTCAGAGTAGATTTTCTACACTTTCATTTGTCGGTGTAGTAGCATAAAAACAATATATGTGCCAATGCATTCTCTTACATATTGTAAATACGAGGCTCCCTATATAAGATAATACATTGGCCTAACAATATTTACATTGTATATGCCAGTGCATTCTCTTATACATGCGAGTCTCCCATAGTCTCAATTCAATTCAATTGTTTATTCTCGTCACTCAAAATTACATGGGTATTGAGACATATGGAACATCGCATATGTACGAGAATGCACTAGCACAAGCTACACCAGCACAGCTCCCGTCATGAAAGTGCTAAACTCCAAACATATAGCTCTATTTTTATAGTTGGCACCAACAAGTAGTGTGTTGTAATTAATTGTGTGCTAATTAATTAATTAATAAGTTATTAGTAATATGTTATAGCATAGATGTATGTCATTCAAATATATTGACACTATGCTGTAACAATATCTCGCCGATATTTATTGATTATAATCACTCACAGGATTACTTATAGACATATTATCGACTTGTTCGGGTGCGTGAAACTGATAAATTAGTACACAGGCGCTATGCTAACTTGGGGGAATGTAGCATTCTAATAGCATTGCCCAAAATCTCAAAGAAATCGACCATACAATTCGATAGAAAACACCGTCTGAACTACGCTCTCTTGTAAATATTTAATTCTCGATTCGTGACGCAACAATCGGCGATAAACTAACGCAAATGATTTCGCCATCGATACTCATTGCATTTAATAAATATATAAGACTAACTGTGTTTGGATTAATATTCATAAAAATAACTACCTTGAGCAAGATTATTCTCCATTTATATTTGATCACCCAACCGGAGTGTTTCACATCACTTTAAGACATACTTCCTCTCACCGAAGGCGGCACATGGTCGTGCACATGAACGACTACATACATTGTAGCTTATAACAGATTGCTCAACATATAATACAGTTCGTTCGAACTTATTTTCAATAAGTTACATTTAATATGCACAGTATTAGTTCGTGAGCCACATTGACTATAGTTTTAACGAAGCAAGTAATATGTTGTAACAGATAAATAGTTGTAACATGATAATAACATGTTATGACAGTATAGTAATTTGTTACAGCATAGTGCCATTATAATTGAATTACATACAACCATGCTATAACAGATTACTAATTATTTAAATAATTAGCACACAAATAGTTACTACTTGTTTGTGCCAAATTATAAATTGGTGAAATGATGGCGCTTACATATTTACATGTGTATATGTTAATGAGCTAAATTAACACTCCTAACAGTTGTAGCATGGTATAATAATCGGGCTTACCAAATTAGTCATCATTTATGACAACTGTCGTAATCTGGTATAAACGAATGCCAATATACACTTCTGCTATGATATATCACTAATTAACGAATTAGCACCCCCATGTAGGCCCAGGGTATAGTATGAATACGCAGGGGGTAAGAATCCCTTAGTTTGGCACCCTGTTTGCCGCGGTGTGCATCCCCCGTGATGTGGTGTCTTTGGTGGTACTAGGGCGGCCGTATCACATGAGGCATCGATCTGTAGACACGGCGTTGCTCGTGGTCCAATGTGTCCTACATCTCTTCAAGAGGGGTGGTTGAGTTAACCCGGCTCAATCAATCGGCTAGTCACGCCTCTCCAGTTTTCAGATTAAATTTCTGTCATATGTTTGTTCCGGGTGTCTGCAGTTTTGTTTTGTATTTTTCGTGTATGCTGTTTCTGTCGTGTCATGTCTCATTGTATTTCGTCTTGATGATTGTTACATGTTTAAATATAGTAGTTAGATATAGTACTGTTCACCCCTGTCTCACTGCGGGGAGGTACCGAGAGGCTGCTATACGCAATGGCTAAACCGGTCACCGCTTCATATATCTACCAGTACTTGGCCAGAATTATGCTGGGGTTGTTATCTATAATTTGGTTTTCATATGGAAACTCAAACCAAAAACAAGTTATTGGTCGTTAGTCTGATGACTTGGTCAGTCCCAGTGATGCTAAAGTATTCTCTCATTACTTGCTTCTTACAATTCGAACCGACTGTTAAAAGACCGTCTGTATTTGTCATCGATATACTCTTCAAAATGTTGCTGGATAATTGAAATATGTCAAACCAATCAGAACACGGGTCATTAAGTGGCTCTCCCCTGATTGAATGTTCAAAATACGTTCAAGCTGACGCTCTTCTAAATTTAATAACTATTGCACAAACACAAGTGTTGGTTACTCATCGCAAGACATTGAATAGTAGAGCCGTTTTGAAAAACCCCGATATAACTGATTCTTCTGTATCGGGAATACTGGCCCATCTCCCACTCCAGTGAGTTACTGATGGTCGTAAACACAGTTGATGGAAAAAAGGTGCGTTTGAACAGTCATATTTTCACAGACAACAGAAAAGTCAGAAACATCAGCTAATTGTGAAATGGAAATATCGGGTAAAGTGGTTGAAATCCCAAAACCAAGAACAGAAGTTAACATCAGGTAACTGTGAGATAGATGAATCAGAAAAAGGAAGAACCAAAACAAAAAGAAGTTGAAGTTAGGAAATGATGACTATATGATAGAGAGGATCAAACATGAAATGACAATGTTTGATGAATTTATGGAAATTAATAGATAAAAACCGCTACGATCTATGGATACGTGGCTGTAGATATTTTTATGTTTCTACCATAGAATATGAATGCATGTACCTTGACGAAGATCAATCTGTGGAAGATATTGATTATATATTCAAGGCACATGTATGACCGTGAAGTAGTGGAAACATCTGATCGAATTGTGCTCACAGAAACACAATCGAAGAATATATCGGACTGAAACCACTTCCTAGTAATGTTGAACAAAATAAATGTTTAGTGAATGCATGTTAGCATTTAATTCAAGTTTTTACATGTCACAGTGTATCGTAGTCTTGGATAACAACAGTAATGAACGATGTTCATTTGCTGCTTGTTGCTATTACGAATGTGTTCTAATTGTTTATAACCATGTATGTTATATGTATTTACACAATGGTCAGTTTCTGAATAGTTTCTTATCTCAATTGAGCACCCTTACTTTGAATTTGGTGTTTATTTTTGAGTTTATTTTTGCTCATTGTAGTCTAATTCACTGTTATTTCTGGGCACATTTGATTCGCTTATTCTTGATTTAGTTTCTCTGAGTTGTGTTGTTCTAACGACTAAAACGACATTAAACACTAACTAAGCAAACAACCCAACGAATTAGAACACTACATTCCCATTACAACCAACTATACTAGTCTGTTATAACTACTCATATATTGGGAACAATCCCATAGAGGAGGACATACTGTTCACTGTGTAAACGATCAGTTTCAACCCATAGTTAGTTTATGATTATCGATCGTAGTTACCGTGTATAGAATACACGACCTATACGAGAGGTGCATCACATCTGAATGGTCGCACGAAAATAGCGACACACTCCGGAAACTCTTTCTCGGGTATGTTGAGTTTCCGCATCGATTTAAACCGGATTAAGCGACTTGTGTGAGCCGATTTCTCGAGAAACATTGAATTGCCAACGCATCTGATTGTGTGCAGTTCAGGAGCCCGGGGATATCAAAATCATTATAAATATAGACTCCAAGGCTAACACCAGAATATCGCAAGCTAAAACAGAAATTTAAATATAGCAATACGTAGGCCCAACTGATGAGATATTGCTTGTGTCACATGTAAATATCGGTTTGGGGTTTGTAGAATGGGACATAGTGCCAACATATTCGCATACCCTGCACTTATGATATAACAGATTACTACGTGTAATGTATTAGCTATTTATCACACTAGTATAGTCTGTCATAATAAACTAATCATATTTTGTAAGAATTTAGTAACTGGTGAAATTACGGCGATAATACCCGCCGTATATACATGTATGTATATATGTTTGTGAGATTCGAGTGCTTGGTGATAATCGCACAGAGGAAGTACTGTTATCTGTGTAAACGGTCAGTTCCAACCCGTAGTACTTTATGACTATCGATCATAGTTACCAACCGTGTATAGAATCCACAACTAAACGAGAGATGCATCACATCTCAATGCTCACACGAAAATAGCGACACACTCCGGAAACTCTTTCTCGGGTATGTTGAGCTTGCGCATCGATAACCGGAAGTCATGTTTATCTTCGACAGAAACGGAAGCCGCGTGCGTGTCGGTCATACATCGACACATACCGCAAAACCTTACGATGCACTGTTTTGGTACCGGGGTACGTGCCTCTTAATAAGTGCTGAAGTGACAACGCCAGTGGGTACGTGCTTGTTGCTGTGAATAAATCTATAGATCTGATGTCGAAAAGGAAGATGTATTTCAGCGTCGGTAAAACTGAATCATGTATATATCTAGAGAAAACGGCATATTATATTGGCCCTCCCATTGTCCAAATGTTTTCGAATTGCCGGTAACCCTTTTCTTTTTTTGACATATCTCGACAAATTTATCTTTAACCCTTTCATGGCGGGAACTTCGCTCGTGCAGCATTAATGATCCCGTGTCATTCTCTTATATATTCGAGTTTACCAGAGTGATCCTCGCATATATATGAGAATGCACTGGTTTATCAGGTCAAGGTAATTATTGTTAGGCCAATGTTTTCTCTTATATGCAAGTCTCCCAATGCATGGGAGACTTGCATATATAAGAGAATACATTGGCACAGGGTTTATGCAAAATTTCAGGAAGCTCCAGTCATGAAAGTGTTAATGCATCTATTGCCGAGCCAATCCATTGAGGTATCATCATACATGTAGTTGTTACAGCAAGAGAGATACAACTTTCTTTTTTCCTGTTACAGCAAGAGAGAGAGACATGTTTCTTTTTTCCTGTTACAGTAAGAGAGAGACAGGTTTCTTTTTTCCTGTTACAGAAAGAGAGAGACAGGTTTCTTTTTTCCTGTTACAGCAAGAGAGAGTCAGGTATCTTTTTTCCTGTTACAGCAAGAGAGAGAGACAGGTTTCTTTTTTCCTGTTACAGTAAGAGAGAGACGGGTTTCTTTTTTCCTGTTACAGTAAGAGAGAGACATGTTTCTTTTGTCCTGTTACAGAAAGAGAGAGACAGGTTTCTTTTTTCCTGTTACAGCAAGAGAGAGACAGGTTTCTTTTTTCCTGTTACAGCAAGAGATAGTCAGGTTTCTTTTTTCCTGTTACAGCAAGAGAGATATGTTTCTTTTTCCTCTTACAGTAAGAGAGAGACGTGTTTCTTTTTTCATGTTACAGTAAGAGAGAGACATGTGTCTTTTTTTCCTGTTACAGTAAGAGAGAGACAGGATTCTTTTTTCCTGTTACAGTAAGAGAGATACGGGTTTCTTTTTTCCTGTTACAGTAAGAGAGAGACATGTTTCTTTCTCAATGGACTGTTATAAAGAGACCCTGTCCGATTTAACACACTTTAGTTCGCATTGAATTAAAAACATTTGATTTGAGTCGAGGAACCCACCCTTCAAAACAGAGAGCTATTAGATTTCGATCTTTGAAATTTATGTATTTCTCCACATCGGAATTGTTCTCAGGCTAGCAAAAATTCCACCGGAAATATATATGGACATTCGCGGACACAGTTGCGATAGTTTTGTAAGCCACGGCTGGCGGTGCATGCACGGTGTTGATCGAAATTGATTCTCGGCATAAAAGACGACGAATATTATTAACATAAAAAAATTGACAGTACCTTGTGATAGTTGGCATGGGTAGACATATGTATATCCATACTTATACCCGATTCAGTAATCGCGTTTTATACTTGAAAATAGAAAAGTTATACTACCAATCTACCATGTCGATCACACGTGGAAGATGTTCATATTTGTGACGACACGCGCTCTTCAAACTTGGCATCACCATAATTATATGTGACCCGCCATATCAAATGCAGTCAGAAGTCGGGATTTTTTTTACCCTGTGCCAATGCATTCTCTTATATATGCGAGTCGACCATAGGTCGCCTCGCATAAATAAGAGAATGCATTGGCCTAACATTTTTTTACAATTTTATTAATTTTTTCTTGTATTCTTTAACAATTTTATAATTTCACCCATACAGAGCCCCAGACAAACATGAGCAGACTCTTCTATATGTTTCTATATATGTGTGGGGCTCCCTGCAGGGTAATGGATGTTTTTTTGTTTTATGTCCTAAAAATTGTAAGAAACATTTATTTAAAAAACATGATAAAAAATTGTTAGGCCAATGCATTCTCTTATATATGCGAGGCGACCTATGGTCGACTCGCATATATAAGAGAATGCATTGGCACAGGGTAAAAAAAATCTCGACTTCCGACTGTATTTGTTATGGCGGGTCACATATGAAGTTCCATGTGGAGAAAATAACTTTATTTATTAACTCTGAACTTTTAATGGTGGGTACCTCGACTTAAATCAAATGTTTCACCCCCGACGCGGAAGAAATATTAATTTCGGGAGGGGTACATGTTAAATGAGACAGGCCATCTTTACTGAACATGACTGAGAAGTATCCCAAATGACACCTAGTGTGGTGGGCACAGAGAATAGGGCGGGAGCAATGAACAAAACATCAGTCCAATGTTTCGCTATATATGGGTGTGACTAATTACCGCCCGGGGACCGCCCGGGACCGCCCGGGGACCGCCCGGGACCGCCCGGGCGGCCCAACGAGCCCGTGGACACAATATCTCGACGGTATAACGTAGCGACATGCCACCTGAGGGCAACATAGAAAAATTTACTCGCTCGCTCGTCTCCGGCCGGTCATATTAACCCCACAAATGCCGATATTGGCTAAAATAGCCTGGGTGATTACTGGTGTCTTCGTGTGTGTTCAGACAGATTATTTTGGTGATTCTCGGTAGTGCAATAAGTGCAATACACCTGAGTGTTAATTCCATGTATTGACTCGTTGACGCGTCCACGGCCGATGTTATTAACCCCTCAAATTCCGGTAAAATAGTGTATAAACAAAAGAACCTTGGAACCGCCCGGGACCGCCCGGGCGGCCCCATGGGCCCGTGGACACTATATCTCGATGTTATAACATAGCGACATACCCCACGAGGTCAACCTACAAAATGTTACTCCCTCGCTCGACCCCGGCCGGCGTTATTAACCCCTCAAAATCCGATAAAATGGTAAATAGACAAAAAGAACATTAGGACTGCCCGGGACCGCCCGGGTGGCCCCACGTGCCCGTGGACACAATATCTCGACGTTATATCGTAGCGACATACCCCATGAGGTCAACCTAGAAAATGTTACTTGCTCGCTCGACCCCGGCCGGTGTTATTAACCCCTCAAAATCCAACAAAATGGTTTATAAACAAAAATAACATTGGGACCGCCCGGAACCGCCCGGGTGGCCCCACGTGCCCGTGGACACAATATCTCGACGTTATAACGTAGCGACATACCCCACGAGGTCAAACTACAAAATGTTACTCGCTCGCTCGACTCCGGCCGGTGTTATTAACCCCTCAAAATCCGATAAAATGGTTTATAAACAAAAAGAACATTGGGACCGCCCGAAACCGCCCGGGAGGCACCATGGGCCCGTGGACACTATATCTCGACGTTATAACGTAGCGACATACCCCACGAGATCAACCTACAAAATGTTGCTTGCTCGCTCGACTCCGGCCGGTGTTATTAACCCCTCAAAATCCGATAAAATGGTATATAAACAATAAGAACACTGGGACCCCCGGGACCGCCCGGGAGGCCCCATGGGCACGTGGACACTATATCTCGACGTTATAACATAGCGACATACCCCATCTAGAAAATGATTCTCGCTCGCTCGACCCCGGCCGGTGTTATTAACCCCTCAAAATCCGACAAAATGGTATATAAACAAAAAGAACATTGGGACCGCCCGGGAACGCCCGGGAGGCCCCATGGGCCCGTGGACACTATATCTCGACGTTATAACGTAGCGACATACCCCACGAGGTCAACCTACAAAATGGTACTCGCTCGCTCGACTCCGGCCGGTGTTATTAACCCCTCAACATCCGATAAAATGGTATATAAACAAAAAGAACATTGGGACCGCCCGGGACCGCCCGGGAGGCCCCATGGGCTCGTGTACACTATATCTCGACGTTATAACATAGCGACATACCCCACGAGGTCAACCTACAAAATGTTACTCCCTCGCTCGACCCCGGCCGGCGTTATTAACCCCTCAAAATCCGATAAAATGGTAAATAGACAAAAAGAACATTAGGACCGCCCGGGACCGCCCGGGTGGTCCCACGTGCCCGTGGACACAATATCTCGACGTTATAACGTAGCGACATACCCCATGAGGTCAACCTACAAAATGTTACTCGCTCGCTCGAGCCCGGCCGGTGTTATTAACCCCTCAAACTCCGACAAAATGGTATATAGACAAAAAGAACATTGGGACCGCCCGAAACCGCCCGGGAGGCACTATGGGCCCGTGGACACTATATCTCGACGTTATAACATAGCGACATACCCCACGAGGTCAACCTACAAAATGTTACTCCCTCGCTCTACCCCGGCCGGCGTTATTAACCCCTCAAAATCCGATAAAATGGTAAATAGACAAAAAGAACATTAGGACCGCCCGGGACCGCCCGGGTGGCCCCACGTATCACAATATCAGCCGTTTTCAATTCTATCGAGGACACATATATATACGAAGTCTCAAAATATATAGTATAGACTAGCAGGTTAGCCCGCCACTGGCCGCGTTCGGGGGGGAAACGTTACCCCCCCCCCCCCCCCCCCCCCCCCACCCCCACAAACCAAATCAGATCACATATATTTGTTCGCAGGTCTATCTCCACTTATAGAAATTGAAAAGTCACTATTTAAGGTTCGACTAGTCTAATCTAACGCACCAATTTATACATGCCTGGAATATTATCATATTATGACCAATACAGAGCGTTTTATTGATCGTATTTGCCCCTTTAAGTCGTCTGAAGTCAACAGCATCTATAACTCTTAACACGCTGTGGGCTAATTTTACCCACATGTTTCAATTCTCACCGATCAGATTGCAACAATTTTGGTTATAAATTTAATTATTTTATTTTACCAATACTTAGTGCCCTTTTCTCTTGACACGCCATGGGCCAATTTTACCCACATGTTTCAATTTTCACCGATTAGATTTCAACAATTTTGGTTATATAATTAATGTTTTTATTTTATTAATAATTAGTGCCCTTTTAAGACATCTGATGTCAACTGGACATGTATAATATGATTTTCCTGCATGGTCAAAGTACCTCCCCATATTGCAACCCAACCCACGACCTTTTGGGCAAGGACTGAAAACATTATTCCCGGTGATGGAGGTCATCATACTCTCCATATGTGGAGCAAATAAAGAAAATATATAATATGTAATATGGTCATATAAAATATATTGACTCACCTTCAGCTTCAGTAGAGCAGACGGAACACGGATACAGCACCATGGATGGAAGCGTGAATCGAATACGTGGTCGCATGATTTTAAGATATTTAAAATTATATTTTATTTTTAATTCACACACGATTATATATAATCTACCCCATAACGTAATATCGTGTGATTGGTCGGTAAGCAAATTAAGTACACGGGTTTCCAATATCACAAATACTCTCTTCGTCATCTTGATCGTTATTGTCTAGCACCAAGAAGATTTTGGGATTACGACCATTTTCGATTGCAATAAAAACACGAAAACCTCATCGCAAATCTCCGCTGTTGTCACGAGATTACCTGTTCGTCTTCCCCAAGTGTTATGAAAACACAGTTTCGGTTTAAATCCGCCAATATGTCTTCTGATTATTGTGAAGTGGTTAATGTATACAATATAACAATTGCGATACCGTTTTACTGCTAATTGATATCAACACATTCAAACAGCTGCCGCGGCTCTCTTCAGACAAGCAGTTGCTGTCGAAATCAACACAATTACACCCGCTCGTGTCAAAATATAAAAATTATAGGTGTAAAGTTATTAATTTTTATTGAAAACATTCAAGAAAATTGCGATATTTACGATCATGTAGAGCCGAATATTTATGGTGATACGGTATTTTGTGTTGACGCGTCAGCGAGTCAATATCTGGAAGTCACTATCAGGTGGTATTGCACTACCATGCATCATCAAAATATGCTGTTTGAAATCAAAAGAAGACACCGAGCTGTCCGTGCCCTCTTATCCAATATTGGATTTTTAGGGGTTAATAATACCGACCGGAGTCGAGTGAGCGAGTAAGATTTTCTAGGTTGACCTCGTGGGGTATGTCGCTACGTTATAACGTCGAGATATAGTGTCCACGGGCCCATGGGGCCTCCCGGGCGGTCCCGGGCGGTCCCAATGTTCTTATTGTTTATATACCATTTTATCGGATTTTGAGGGGTTAATAACACCGGCCGGAGTCGAGCGAGCGAGTACCATTTTGTAGGTTGACCTCGTGGGGTATGTCGCTACGTTATAACGTCGAGATATAGTGTCCACGGGCCCATGGGGCCTCCCGGGCGGTCCCGGGCGGTCCCGGGCGGTCCCAATGTTCTTTTTGTTTATATACCATTTTATCGGATGTTGAGGGGTTAATAACACCGACCGGAGTCGAGCGAGCGAGTACCATTTTGTAGGTTGACCTCGTGGGGTATGTCGCTACGTTGTAACGTCGAGATATAGTGTCCACGGGCCCATGGGGCCTCCCGGGCGGTCCCGGGCGGTCCCAATGTTCTTATTGTTTATATACCATTTTATCGGATTTTGAGGGGTTAATAACACCGGCCGGGGTCGAGCGAGCGAGTAACATTTTCTAGGTTGACCTCATGGGGTATGTCGCTACGTTATAACGTCGATATATAGTGTCCACGTGCCCATGGGGCCTCCCGGGCGGTCCCGGGCGGTCCCGGTCGGTCCCGGGCGGTCCCAATGTTCTTTTTGTTTATATACCATTTTATCGGATGTTGAGGGGTTAATAACACCGGCCGGAGTCGAGCGAGCGAGTACCATTTTGTAGGTTAACCTCGTGGGGTATGTCGCTACGTTATAACGTCGAGATATAGTGTACACGGGCCCATGGGGCCTCCCGGGCGGTCCCGGGCGGTCCCAATGTTATTTTTGTTTATAAACCATTTTGTTGGATTTTGGGGGGTTAATAACACCGGCCGGGGTCGAGCGAGCGAGTAACATTTTCTAGGTTGACCTCATGGGGTATGTCGCTACGTTATAACGTCGAGATATTGTGTCCACGGGAACGTGGGGCCACCCGGGCGGTCCCGGGCGGTCCCAATGTTCTTTTTGTCTATATACCATTTTGTCGGATTTTGAGGGGTTAATAACACCGGCCGGGGTCGAGCGAGCGAGTAACATTTTCTAGGTTGACCTCATGGGGTATGTCGCTACGTTATAACGTCGAGATATTGTGTCCACGGGCACGTGGGGCCACCCGGGCGGTCCCGGGCGGTCCTAATGTTCTTTTTGTCTATTTACCATTTTATCGGATTTTGAGGGGTTAATAACGCCGGCCGGGGTCGAACGAGGGAGTAACATTTTGTATGTTGACCTCGTGGGGTATGTCGCTATGTTATAACGTCGAGATATAGTGTCCACGGGCCCATGGGGCCGCCCGGGCGGTCCCGGGCGGTTCCAAGGTTCTTTTGTTTATACATTATTTTACCGGAATTTGAGGGGTTAATAACATCGGCCGTGGACGCGCCAACGAGTCAATACATGGAATTAACACTCAGGTGTATTGCACTTATTGCACTACCGAGAATCACCAAAATAATCTGTCTGAACACACACGAAGACACCAGTAATCACCCAGGCTCTTTTAGCCAATATCGGCATTTGTGGGGTTAATATGACCGGCCGGAGACGAGCGAGCGAGTAAATTTTTCTATGTTGCCCTCAGGTGGCATGTCGCTACGTTATACCGTCGAGATATTGTGTCCACGGGCTCGTTGGGCCGCCCGGGCGGTCCCGGGCGGTCCCCGGGCGGTCCCGGGCGGTCCCCGGGCGGTAATTAGTCACACCGCTATATATGGACTGGTGACTCATACGTGTCATTCAACCTTCACATTTGAGTGTAGAAATGTTATCTAGATTCGTAACCAATAATCGTAAACAACAATAACGTGGTATGCCAACGTTCCGCAGACCAATATCCTTCATGACTGACAACAACAATGTTGAGTAGGGTTAATGTATCCAGTAAGTATGTAATGCTTTATTCTCAGCCAATTGGTAATTTGGTACATGAGAAAACATATAATACACTATGTACAAATGAGAACGCTCCGGTCTAGATATTTGAAAATACACATGCAAACAGTAAATACAGAAAACAATAATCACACACCCAATCTAATATCAACAACCCGCTGTCTCGACATGCATGTATATGATCAGTCTATTTAAAAGCAGACTAATGAACAAGCTACGCGTTCCTGGAACGCGTATATAGTCTTGTTTAATAGTCTGATTTATAATAACAATGGCATATGATTAGCCTCCCTGTGTGAAATATTGGTCCTACAGTGTATACGTATGGTTTGTTTTATGTACAAATACATACCGTTCATATTTTATCTCAACTACTATGTATTACATATGTTATATACGAATAAACTAATTGAATTGAATTGCACCAGAACCTCTTTTCAATGGCCATAAGGAGCGGACTCCTATATACTGGACCAACTGAAGAGAGCGGTGTACAAAAAGGTTGATAATGACACGGAGGCTCATGGCCTTCATCGGATACAAGAAGAATAGACAATCAAGTCACAATATTGGACCCATGTCGAGTCAATAAAATGGTGGCACTTTGCCTGCCAAGTCACGACACAGCACGATTGTTGTCAAGCCTGCAAATAGCGTGTCTGTAATTTGCAGAATGAGGTCCCCAGAGGGTGAATTTAGTGACGCTATCCCGCATAGCGGGCTAGCATCACTAAATTCACCCTCTGAGGACCTCACTCTGCCAATGTACAGTGTTGATATGTTCATCAGGTACTATAGACATCAGAATGTTTTATTGACAGATTTACAGTGTTTATATGTTCATCAGGTACTATAGACATCAGAATGGTTTATTGACAGATGTACAGTGTTGATATGTGTATCAGGTACTATAGACACCAGAATGGTTTATTGACAATGTACAGTGTTGATATGTTTATCAGGTACTATAGACATCATAATGGTTTATTGACAGATGTACAGTGTTGATATGTTCATCGGGTACTATAGACATCAGTATGGTTTATTGACAGATGTACAGTGTTGATATGTTCATCAGGTACTAAAGACATCAGAATGGTTTATTGACAGATGTACAGTGTTGATATGTTTTTTTCTTGAACGAAGATTAATATTATCCATCATGACCTGGGGTGTGGGATGGAAAAATCTCACCCGAGGGGCCAGATATTTGGGCCGGACACGAGGCTTGCCGAGTGTCCGGACCAAATATCTGGCCCCGAGGGTGAGATTTTTCCATCCCACACCTCAGGTCATGATGGATCATTTTTCTCCCAACCCAAGAGCCTCATTCCGATTTTTTGTTTTATACCAATCTTTGGCACATTCCAGTAGCTTCGTAACGGTATATCTGGGGAGAAATCTGATGCGATATTCGTGATTAACTGGGATGATTTCGGTATATACCAGAGGTATATACGATAAAAACAAAGCGCGTTACCCGTGCGCGCAGGGTTAATACGTTAGAGTGAAATCGACACGGTCAAGATTGTGAAAACGACACGGACACGTCACATCATTGCACCTGCATAAATTCCGAGAAACGCGCGTATTGATATGAAATATATACAACTGGACTAACCGTGTTTGTCATCGGAAATGACCATATCGATACCATTTGAAAAGGAAACATGTGAATATATGATAGACAAATGTTAGTTAGACGCGTTCGACGATGACAACTGTTCGAATGTGGAATTATTTCGTTCGTCATTTGTGAAGCGGCTATTGTTTACCTGTTACGAAATGTGCCAGTTTCGCTTGGGGGTCTTCCGTTTTATGGAATATGTTCACAAATTAGTCGTTTATATTTCATGTTATATATGTAACTCTGTGTCTGCAAGTGAGGTTATGTTGAAGGTTTTTCGTGATTAACAGTTGAGGCTTATCTCCATTTGTATTAGCGTCCATGAATTCGTCCGTATTTATTTACTTGAAACGTGAAGCGTAACTGGTTGGTCGCCATTGTTTTGATCTGTTTTAGTTCACACATAACTTGATGACGGATTGTTAAATTAGTTCCGGCTCTTAATTAAATAGGTAAAGCAGTCACGTGGGTGGTGTGAGATAGATGGTCACGTGTTATGTGAGACAGGGAAATCTCACCCAGCTATCTCACACTGGCTGCATGTGCTAAAGTGTGTAGGGGGTGGGAGAAAAGTATATCTTAAATGAGGGGCATCTCAATGCGCCAATCCGTTCGATTCTTGGCCATTTCGATAATAAACGAGTTCACGCTCACTGAAGAAAGCACATTTGAAGAGCGTGAACAAATTCTCATTTCTTATCGAAATGGCCAAGTGTCGATCGGAATGGCACATTGAAATGTCCCTCAAACAAGATTAAGTTTGAAAATCGGTCCCGATTTTCGCACATGCCGGGGTTCGAACCCGCGCCAGCCTCGTCTAGCCCAGACTGCGATTATCGTATCCTCGACCCAACCACATCGGCTACGGGAATATTCTGAAAGAAATCCCTTTCACCGAGAGTTGGGAAGCGCATCAGTTGGAACATGGGTTCGACCCACTTCCTCCGAAAGTCTTGATCTGTCATTCCGACATAGAACAACACACTTCCTCCGAAATTGCATATGTGACCATATGCGATTACTGGTATGTACTGGCGTATATATATCAGAGTTATGGAGGCACGGACTAAGTATGAATGTTCATTAATTGATTCATATGTGCTTAACTCAGTGAGCGTGAAAAAATTCTCATTTATCATCGAAATATCGGAATTGAGATGTCTCTCAAACCAGACAAGCTTGACAATCGCTCCCGATATTCGCCCATGCCGGGATTCGAACCCGCGCCATCCTTAATTATCAATACTACAAAATCGAGTGTGTATGGTAACAGAGAGTGGCTTTCTTCTGGGCGGTGGCTTTTCTGCATACACTTTTGAGTCACTGAGCATTATCCACAGACAAACGATTCGATTCCACCATGTTAGCGCGGTTTCCCTTTTCAAGTTCATGATA
Source organism: Siphonodentalium dalli (assembly GCA_032622095.1). Classification (NCBI taxonomy): domain Eukaryota; kingdom Metazoa; phylum Mollusca; class Scaphopoda; order Gadilida; family Siphonodentaliidae; genus Siphonodentalium; species Siphonodentalium dalli. The sequence goes on along the minus strand of CP136064.1, from coordinate 51,707,630 downwards.
GTAGTGTTCGGTCAGAATATTCGAACATTCGAATATTCGCTCGAATGATTTTGGATTTCGAATATTCCTCAGAACATTCGTTTACTCGGCATAAAAATATTGCTTTGGCTTTCGGTCGTCATTGTACATCGGGTTCTGTGTAATGCTTGGAACACTATAAACTTGTACTTGCGTTGAGTTACAGCTTATAGCAAATTATTATGGTGCAGGTATTGACTTTGTTTCTTCAAAACGATGAATGTACTGCACGTTTTCGCATTTTTACATTGTCCAAAACATTCGAATATTAGTTGGCCGAATATTCGAATGCCAAAATGGGCCGAATACCGAACACTATATGATAGTGATTATAAAATTGTAAAATCCATCGGTGATAATGCTCTATGGTTCTCGATATATAGTGTAAATTGGCGATCGAACTATCACATTTCGACTGGCTTCGTGCACAAAGGTTTCATATCGAATAGTCTATATATACTATATACGAGTTCATTTATAGGGGAAGTCGTCTTTGGTGTTTACTAAAATTAGACAATGCACCAGATGAAATCTGGAATAATGGCGTAATTGTAAAAGGCTTTAGTTATCATAATTGTCCAATTAATTGCCAACAATGTATATATATACAAATTATTGTGAAGAAAACTGCTATGCAATAGACAATCAATTGGCTACTGAGATCGTATGCAATAATTGGCAAATACTGCTCCACACTCAATGCCCTATGCTTGGTTTCACAATCAACTACCTAGTCCATTTCAACACTGTTTTCACAATTGTACAAAAAGGCACACAGAATGGGACGCTAACGTCCGGAAAACATATTTTCTCAGATTTACCAGAACATACTTTTCCAAAAATATGGGATCAATTAAAAGATAGACTTAAATAACCCCAAAACAAGCCCAATGTTTAATAACGATTTGTATCGAACGAATCTATCTACTTACTAAACGAAACCAACGAATACCTACAAAAGATTGCTCAGATGAGTAATTCCTTATAATTTAATTTTGTTTAATGATTGATTATCAAATTGAATGTTGAATTATTTCGTCATTAATAAGAACATTTAAATTTAATCATACTCTAGGATTACCATCTTCCATTTCATCTCACTGGGAACATTTATCATTGTTGACTTATGACCTCTTCCTACATACCACATAATATATTATACACGTTGTTTTATCAACTGAGCGATGGACGATTATTATTTCTTCATTTCCAAACGAATGTAACACTTCTGTATTTGTTTGATTAACTTTATGATTTATTTATAATCTTCCTTTTAGGGTACAACAGGAAGACAGTCTTATATGGTAATGTCGTCCCTGATAACTCACTATCTGTATATATCAATTATATTTCAATAATTTGTTCTACCGAATTATGAATATTCATATAGTTATAGTCAGAACTTTATAGTATAGTGAACTAATTTAACTGATTCTGCAATGATTTTAATAAAGAAATAAAGACTGAACATATAGTTGGTCCGCAGTGAAATATTTATCCTTGATATCAGAAATACGCTAACAAACTTCATATATTTAAAATTCAATAATTAATCTCAAGTTCTCTGTCTATATAAAACAATTGGTTGTCGCTTAAAGGCACGGTTGGCCTTCATTGTCGAAAATATTCATATTTGTTCCAAACACCGTAGACAGCAAAAACATTAAAACGTTACAGTTTCGTCCATATATACCATGACCATCGCGTAAACAGCATGTTATCATAAAGATCTACTATATTTTACCTAAGCAAAAGTCTGATTGTGTTACATAAAACAGCACAATGCTACTGGCTAATCACACACAAATGGCATAAACGCTCTTTATTAGCTCCCTATCAGGAATTTACCAACAAAGAACGCTCTTTATGTTTACCATCATAATATAAACAAACGCCAGAAAAGTAACTTTTTATGCTTTTGTTTACATAACAATGGTCAAACATATGACAATAACATACTGTTTATGCGATATTTCTTATTTGTATACGGACAAAGTATGTCTACATTTTGATGTTCTTTCTGTTTGTGGCGGTTTTTGACGGGTGAAAATATTTTCACATGATAGCCACCGCCAAGGCCAACCGTACCTTTAATTAGCTATTAATCGATAATATTAATCGGTGTCGGTCACTCTTATAGAAAGCTTGTGTGCGCACGGACAGCAGGTCCACACGTGTTTTGGAACGATACCAGAATTGTTGATTTCATTTAACCGACCAATGAAATTGATTGAAAGGTTCCCAGGACATAATTGTTGGTTGCAAGGAATTTATCAAATTTAATGGTGAAACTAGACGGTTTTTTTTTTACCAATACTTTGAATAAATTACAAGAAATAACTCTAGTTTACATTAATGTTGTGAGTGATAACTGAACATTTTGAAGGTAATTTACTGTATAACGCGCTGCGATTATAACTGCATAGCCTTATTCGACAGAAGAGTTATTTATTACTTCACCTACATCCATACGACAATTCGCTAATGTAAACTTCGTGAATGGGCGCACGACTATCGCAGTAAATCCCAGAACATGTACGTAGCATAGAACGTAGAACATGCATGTATACGATCATCTCGCAACAAGCAAAACATAGCCTGAGTACTTGGTGATCCATACACATTACTCATTCTCGGGTCGCTCAGATTTGTCAAAGACGATCAAAGGACAACGTATGAAGACATAACGGTAACATATAAGCATTGCTTAATAATCCTAATACGCAAGAGATGTGTTAACTAGACCCACCAATATATGGAAGCAGGAAAGACCAGATACGTACATTACAGGGTGATCAAGGTTCAAACAGTTCACTATTATTTTATGCTTCGAATGTGTGTTTGAAAGCAGAAAAAAACTTTGGATATAATCAAATAGGTAACATTGTTCATATATCGTGTTTGCAATCATTGTCTACCCTCCCAATAATATCGACATACACTAAGCGGGTTGGGTGTATGTGACAATAATGACATTCACTTCATTTTCAATGGCATTGTCCCATTAGTGTCCAGAAAGCTAATGCGTTTAGATGGGGTAATGCATTAGGATGTAAGTGTACGTTGAGTGTAGGAATCTCATCACGGCAGCATGCGATGTCGCGGCAATTAACGTCAATATAAAGTTCTTATGTAAATCATCTGAAAATGCCCGATTAGGTTGATATGTTTTTTTAAGTAATTACACTTATAAAACATGGGTTCATGATTGTTACAAACTTATATAAATCGCAACTTATGCTCATGTTTGTGATCGGCCCCAGATATTTATAAAGTATAATTACATCATTATATAAGGAAATGAAGATTAAGCCCTATACTAATACGAGTATTCGCCTCGAAATTTCGTACTCACCCTATCTGAACGGCCCCTCGACACTTGACTTGCCGAAGTCGGAAGATCTTCCTCTCGGAATTGACTAGAATCTAGCGATTCGTCAGATATATACGTCTTAACCTCGCTAAATTCCTCACCGTCCTCATCCTCGCTCGATATTACGTTCTTGGAAACCACAGACGGATTATGTGGAGTCAGCTGATTTCTGCTGGATGCTTTGGAATTTACTAATCCATCCCGAGAACGAGAATTCGTCTTATTCATATGTGGAGAATAACCATAGCTACCCCTTTGAGTGTTGCTTATATGTTTGGAGACTTCGCGGCTGATGTAGCCTGACTCATCGGGAGGACTCCGTTTTCGGTGCTCGTGTTTGGACGAATCTGCATCCAGATCTGCCCGACCGTTGGTCGTTCCAACTGATTCTAAATTATCACTACGAGACGATTTTTGTCTGTGTAAATTATCAGTTTGTCTGTCACGTGGGGCACGTCCATGAGAATAGTCACTAGATTCGTTGTGTGAACTGAGTCTTCGTTCGACACGCTTATTGTCGTTATCTTTGGGAGTGATATCTTGACGATTCTGCGCGGATTGCGAAACAGAAATATCAGTTACTGATGCCGATGGAACTCTTGTTTTAACAACCACAGACGAATCTTTCCTTTTCTCAATCGTGTATTGTGTGTTGTCTTTCAATTTGTTTGGTTTTGTTTCCTCATCGTTATCTGAAAGAGTGAATGTCCCATTGTCTTTTCTTTGTTCTCGTTCCTTGATTAGTTGCTCGGCTCTTTGGATTATGGAAGCCCGCCCAGCGGGTGTTCGAGCTTTCGGAATAGTTTCTTTTTTCTCTGCAGCCGAACTGACAGAAGGAAGACGAATTTGCGGAATTCTGTCTGAAACACCCTCAGGTAGATGGTCCTTATTTGTGGAATTGAGGGCTCCAACAGAGTGGTTTCTATAGGCCTTTTTAGGTTTCCTTTTACGCCGGTGTGGAGAAATATGTCTTTTAAACTTCTCATTTTCTGAATCGCTATCGCTCTCAACTCGACTAGGTTTATTAGTTGAATCCAGCGATCCATTTCTCGCCACATGTGGCAGAGACATCCTTTTTTTGAGCGAAGCGAGTGATTTTCTGGCTTTTTGTGCGGTATCATCACTATCCTCGCTGCCCGTTTTCAGAACGTCCGTGTTATCCGTTTGTTGTGGCTTCTTCCCCTTCATCTTTTTAACGTCTTTTCCTTGAACTTTGTATTGCTGATCATCGAGGTAGAAGTTTATATCTTCCAGGTTATACATAGAGGAAGCCACAGATGGCTGGAAGAGAAGAGAACATACTTTAACCAATTATTTACTGCATGGATTATCCAACTGAGGCATCAAATATACATTTAGTGGTCTGTTATACATCTGGATGGATGTTAGTGTAAACAATATTTTATTTCTCAAGTAGCCACATAAATACATTTAAAACACAAACAATAAGACATAAGAGATAAATGGACCTGGCAGTAAGCCTATGCTCATTCGTGGCCATTTCCGCGATATCAAAATTGCTTCATGATTTGTTTTGGTCTTGAATAATGAATTGTCCGCCCCACGAACACCCGCGGGCATATACGTGGCTGATCGCTGCAGGTCCGAAAACCCCCGCACTACATACTTTGATATAAACAGTATTTTATTCCATATAATTCAAAAATGCATGGTAAAAAATATGGTGCATGAATATTGTTTGTATGGAGGGAATCCGGCATCAAGCTTAAAAGCTTTTGGGTGTCGTTTCAGATTACGAGTGAATAAGCCCACACCGTGAGAATGATTACATAATATTAGGTAATAGTGTTCATGATAATTTTAGAAGATCGTTGTTGGTATATCATAAATGTTTATATATATGTTACTCAGCTACTCACAGTGTGGGCTGGGTCGATATATATATCAAAATGAGATTTTTTCATATGGAGTAATGGAAAGAAATTGATTTGAAAATATATTTAGAATAGTTAGGACGAAGTACAGGTCGGTTTATAAAATAGCGTGAGGTGACATATCAAACGGTTGAGTGAGTCTGGCATGCCTTATACAGTACACTAATTTTGTGTTGCATCCGAGCCGACACCACTATCATTTGGATTTGTATGAATATTTATTATATGCGTCCCCATTAAATAGTGGGAAATTGCCGTGGCGTAGAGCGTTATATCCATCGCCTGGACCGACTCGATGGATAACACTGACCGACTCGATGGATAACACAATAGTATTACTTTTTCGGAGATTACTTCCGGTTTATAGCGGCGAATCACATTAAGTTTTAAAGCGTATCAATAACAGCCGGACTATAGTTTTAATTATTGATTTTCACGGTTCATAAACTGTTATTTAATTGTTATAATGTTAACTCATTTGTTTTAATATATTCTTATCTCTAAATTATGTATACATTAATTTTCTCGCATCATTTCAAAATAAAACAATGGGGACTATTTCTTATGGCGGCTATGCTCGATATTTGTCATTCAGTGGTGAGCAAATCCATTGATGGAATGTAAACAAAATGCAAATATCGAAGCTTTCTAACAATTTGAAGTGAACTGTAGGACAAAACTAGCAGTTTTGGTGCGGTTTATAGCGCATATAATAAAAAGAACACCTACGGGTTTTGGTTGAATACCCGGATTATCTCATTCGTGGGTACAAGGAAATACAGAATTTCCACTCGCGGCTTGCAGCCGCTCGTGGAAATTTTGTATTTCCTTGTACCCACTCAAGAGATAATCCGGGTATTCAACCAAAACCCGTAGGTATTCTCTATTTATTAACACCAACATTAATATTTCAATCTCACGCGATTTTTTCACGACATGAGTCGCATTATGTACCTGTTAGATGATATGCATATGTGTGGTTCAAGTGGTAGCCCTTGGTTTGTGTTGGAGGCATTATTTGAATATTTTTGTTCGAATAGTGTATTTCTGAACTTCTCGGAAAATCATTATGTTATCTTCCTGTGATAGTTCATTAGAACCATGTAGAAGTATATATTGGTGAAGATGTTACATATATCAGATACTTCGTTCATAAATAAGACTCGCTGTGCACTGTAACATTGGCATTCAATTAGACAATGTTATGTGTCCTCTACTTCACCACAGGTACAATGGAATGATCGGAAACAAAGTTAGAATATTTGTGGTAATTGAGATTGTTACAGTTTAATCTGAGGCGGGCATGCATAATATGCGCTTCACGCGTCTTAGTGTGGTATAACCATTTAGGGGTCATCTTTCGTTTGGGTTCCAGAGAATGCTAGAAAGTCGCTAAGGAGTCCATGATTACCTTGTTTGTGTCTAGATTGTTCCACAAAATTGTTGTTGATTGGAGAAACGATTTTGTTGTAATAGTCATAGTCAAAACCAGGGACCCTAAGCTTGTTAGACTGTCTTGTTTCACGTCGTGATATCTGCCCATGAGTAGGAGGAGGAACTAGGTTTCTGAGATAGACAGGCGATTGACCTTTTTTTTTTACCATTTTATAAACTAATTTTAGTTTATGTTTTACCGCCGTGATTTAAGGGTTTCCCAACTAGTGTCTCAAAGAAGAGATCCATTACTGACAGACCTTGTCGCGCCTGTCACAATACGAGCTGCCTCGCATTGTATATCTTCGATGTTGTCAGATTCTTGCTGGCTACAACCATCCCAGACAACACACGAATATTGTAAAATTGTAAAATAACATTATTCGAGAGCTGCTCTGTCGAGATATAATCGATATTATCTCAAGAATAAATGCGTTTCCATGCGGTTTTCATCACTTATTCGACATGAGGTCCCCAACTGCCTGTTTTACTCAAAATAACTCCAAGATCTTATTGTGTATCTACATCTTCAATAGGCTGTTGGTTCATGAACAGGGTTGTGTGAACAAGCTTTATACGTTTCCGATGTCAATGTCGATTCTAGTCTATTGATATCATGCTGTAAAATAGTCGCTCATATGTTTGGGTCGTCGATGACAATGCGAGAGAAGCGTCATCGGCGAAAAGCCGAATGTCACATGCCATATTTTCGACTATATACTTTTGCTATGTGAATTGGAGAGCACTCTTGTATGTTTTCACTACCGTTTAGATGAGATATGTATCAGTTCGTGATGGTGCTCGGTTAAATCGTTTGGTTCTGTCTAATGAACTTTTGAAGTGAAATGAAAATGGAGGGATGTTCAGGACATATTATAAGCAGACGGCGAGCAGTCGAATATATAATATAAAGTACACAGGGATTTCTATTAACTGGTTGGAAATGTTGGGTCCGTGAAGTTAGCACAACATTCAACATTCAACATTCGTTCAACATTCGTGTGAAGTTGGCACAACATTCAACATTCGTTCAACATTCGATTTTTCTTGTACATAAGTTTTTTTTAACGTGAATGGATTAAGTGGGTCGTATATATAGCACTCCTATCAAAATTAGAGTATTCGATACTTCGATGCTCATTTTTGAGCAATTTTAACATACGATTTTTCTTGTACGTAAATTGTTTTAACGTGAATGCATGGATTTAGTGGGTCGTATATATAGCATTCCTATCAAAATGAGTATTCGATACTTCGATGCTCATTTTTGAGCAATTTCAATTCCGGGGGAAATAGAGGGGCACATCATATACGCATGATCGGATCTGGCCCATATATGAAGGGATTTACCCTGATGGTACTTTAATTCTACATAGGGCCCACGCCTAGCATGTGTGGTTTTCGCTGGCGAATGTTGAACAGAAAGAACAATCAACATTCGTTCAACATTCGTGTGAAGTTGGCACAACATTCAACATTCGTTCAACATTCGACTTTTCTTGTACATAAGTTTTTTCAACGTGAATGGATTAAGTGTGTCGTATATATAGCACCCTATCAAAATTAGAGTATTCGATACTTCGATGCTCATTTTTGAGCAATTTTAACATTCGATTTTCTTGTACATAAATTGTTTTAACGTGAATGGAATTGGTGGGTCGTATATATAGCTCTCCTATCAAAATGAGTATTGGATACTTCGACGCTCATTTTTGAGCAATTTCAATTCCGGGGGAGAGAGAGGGGCACATCATATACGCATGATCGGATCGGGCCCATATATGCAGGAATTTACCCTGATTGTACTTGAATTCTCCATAGGGCCCACGCCGAGCATGTGTAGTTTTCGCTGGCGCCCAACTAAATCCATTCACGTTAAAACAATTTATGTACAAGAAAAATCGAATGTTAAAATTGCTCAAAAAAGAGCATCGAAGTATCGAATACTCATTTTGATAGGAGTGCTATATATACGACCCACTAATTCCATTCACGTTAAAACAATTTATGTACAAGAAAAATCGAATGTTAAAATTGCTCAAAAATGAGCATCGAAGTATCGAATACTCTAATTTTGATAGGGGTGCTATATATACGACACACTTAATCCATTCACGTATAAAAAACTTATGTACAAGAAAATTCGAATGTTGAACGAATGTTGAATGTTGTGCCAACTTCACACGAATGTTGAACGAATGTTGAATGTTCTTTCTGTTCAACATTCGCCAGCGAAAACCACACATGCTAGGCGTGGGCCATATGGAGAATTAAAGTACCATCAGGGTAAATCCCTTCATATATGGGCCCGATCCGATCATGCGTATATGATGTGCCCCTCTCTTTCCCCCGGATTTGAAATTGCTCAAAAATGAGCATCGAAGTATCGAATACTCATTTTGATAGGAGTGCTATATATACGACCCACTAAATCCATTCACGTTAAAACAATTTAAGTACAAGAAAAGTCGAATGTTAAAATTGCTCAAAAATGAGCATCGAAGTATCGAATACTCTAATTTTTATAGGAGTGCTATATATACGACCCACTTAATCCATTCACGATAAAAAAAACTTATGTACAAGAAAAATCGAATGTTGAACGAATGTTGAATGTTGTGCTAACTTCACGGACCCGGAAATGTTCAGTTAATAATTTCAACAGTTGGACTATGGTTAAAAGAACATTCAATCAGAATTATGTAAATAAAGTGTTAAATTACTCCAGAAGTATTGAGTACATATATAGTGTCATATCATCTGGGAGAAGGCATTGATGTGTTTGGGGGTCATTGTCACTATATGGAATTACTCTATATCTCTATATTTTAGAACATATATGTTTTGTATTTCTGCTCTGCAGTGTGGTATACATGTATACGTTTACTTAACTTTTGGGCATTTTTATAATTCCAAATATTGTTTGAATCTTGTCACAGGGGCATTCGAACTATATGTATATGTAATGTATTGCCAAACGCGTTCTAAATATAGTAACTGTTGCATGTGTAATACAAATAAGACTCAAACAATATCATCCAATTTGCACGGATAGTATCAGCTAACATACACGATCTTACTTGTACCGTTAATATCAACATATCTGATATATAGCTGATGTTGAATTACAACCATGTGTTCAACTAGTAGTACGCACTGCATGGCTACGGGTATGCCATCTCACAGCTCCATTCGTGGGGCGAATACTGATAAAGTAGATGGAACAACATTCGAATATCCAATGTGATTTATAGCTGTGTGAACATTAAAATATTGTGATTTAAAATTTCAATGCTGTGCTTCTGCTTCTATCTATAACGGTGATCGTATGCCATACGAAAAAAAACCCCGGAATAGTGGACTTTCTGATCCGCGCAATTTGAATAACAGAACTTCTGAAGTTCTGATCAGCCAGAATTCTGAAGATATACATATAAAATCGCTATAACCTCATTACGATCTCAACTCGTCCCCAAGGCACAGGTTGTTTAGAGAAAAAACAGTCCAATTCTCATTCGCCATATCTTCTACTTTATATATATTTATATATGTGTATAGACGCTATAGACTTGAAAAACGGCTGTACCGATTGAGCCCAAACTCCATATCTAAGGGTAAAAACACGCGGACAGTGTCATCGCATCGCTTTTCAGAAGGTCCGAGCACCCATTCTCCTACTCCCTGTCACCGTCCTTGGCAGGGATTGGTTAACGCAATAACGCTCCTTAATTTTCCATATTTGATTTTGTTAACCGAAAAACGCTCTTTATTGTCGTGGGGTTCGCCTGCGGCTGTTTGCGAGCTAATTTTCCATATTTGGTTTTGTTAACCGAATAACGCTCTTTATTGCCTTGTGTTTTCTCATACGGCTGTTTGCAAGCTTTGCGACGTGTCGATGGGTCAGTAATTATCCAGGTGGGGATGTGGAGTCGAGATTGCTTTATTAGCTCAATCGCTGCGCTCAACACGGGACGGGGAATACTTGAAACGGGTATCCGCAATGTATGGTCAACTCAGGACGTGACATTGATATTTCGGGCATCAGCATGCTGTCGGCGTGCCTGTATGGGGTTACCTTAAAAAACCAAAAATAATGCATCGACCAAATCCATGGGTTGAATCTCGCCAGGAGCGGGCTAATCTGCAAATCGGGTCCAATTTTGCATGCGCCCGTCTCCTTGCTCATATACGCTCATATAGTCATGTTTCTTACAAATGCCGCTAGTGGCTGGCTAATCTGCTAGTATTATATATTTCTCAAATATTCATATTTTACACAAGAATTACATGCAAATCGTATTCAAAACCGTAGTGTACCTATATAGTTCCATATAACCTCTAGCACGTACCCAATGTGGAATGGTTTGGTGTGGGAAATCGAAAATCCAAGATTAGTAGACTACGAACTAATTTCAGTAACCTATATTTCGATAAATATCGTAATTTCATTTACCCATCCCCTAGATGTACTTATGGATACCAAGAAGAAACAGCACTTCACTTCATGGGCCCCCTGTACACGCTACAATAGATAATCATGCTTGAATGCTTTGATCGTCTTGGAATAATATATGAGTCCTAACAACCGAAGCAACATATCCTAGCGCAAATATGAACATAATCGACCTATAAAGTGAAATAGGTACATAATGTGATTATTTGATTCTGAAATAAGCAGACAATGGAGACATGTCCGTCATTTCGTTATATTGCGCGGGTCACATGTGAAAACACATGGAGACATGTCCGTCATTTCGTTATATGGCGCGGGTCACAGGTGAAAATTCATGTCAAAAAACGTACACCTGAAACGTGGCGAGTTGGTTTTTATGTGTCATTGTGCACACATAATCTGCTTAGAATACCATCATTATGAGTCGATTATGTGACTCATTTTCAGCACATTATCGACTCAAATTAGACAATTCTCAGCAGATTATCAACCTAAAACAAGTTGTAATGTAAGCAGATGTGCGCAATTTCGGGAGAACAGGCTGACCGAATAGTTACTTTTTAGCGACCCGCCGTTCTTATAAAAGTAATGTCGAACATTTCAAGATAGGACAGGCATACATCAATACTACTAAACGATTTGAAGAATGACCTTTAGATAATATATACTAATATACATGTACCACAACTGGAACTTAAATGAATGTTGTTTGAATGTTGTTTACGTGCACATTTATACAGTACAGCTTTACATGTGCAGGGGAGGCATGGCCAATACAGGCCTTATTCATGTCACCCATGTAATATGACGTTGCATGTATAGTTAAGATGGCGTTCATATGTGAAAAATGAGTATTCACAACAAGGATGGGCGTCGAAGGTGTCTTTTTCAATGAGAAATATTCTTATAAAAATAGGACAGTTTGGCGTTCGAATATGTGTTTAATGTTAGGGCTAAGATAATTATGTACGTATTATACGTATTATGAAATTACTCATTATAGGTGAGGGTAACAACATCAAATGGAATAGTAGTAGTCCTTTCCTATGTCGGTTTCAGCAGTGGAACACTGATGACATTTTGCCTCCAAATTTGTTTGTTCTATTCGTATTTGTTTTTGCGCTGTCAATGTTATAATTGTATTGTTATAATTTTATCATTTTGTAATATTCTTTTGGTAGAGGAGCAATTGCCAGTTGTGCAACTTGTGATGTGATCCCTTAAGCTGAGCTTAGCTTAATAACTTTGTTTAAACTAAGATATGTGTACATAATTATACATTCTTGAATTGAAAACAAAAACCAACAACCATAAACTTACGGAGAACCTAAGGATCATTTTATTCCGCCTTGATCTTGGAGAGTCACTGATCATATTATAGTTGTTTTGTAAATTTCCAGGTGTATATCGATATTGTGGTCACCCATTGGGTGTGGAACAATGTGATATTTCCAGTACAATGAGAATAGTAAAGGAAAACAACAAGAAATCACAGCAGTGTCGCATCCCGCATGGTCAAACATAGTTAGATAATTCCATTAAGAGTTAATATCCAGTTCTTTATAATCAGTCGCCTAATGATCGAGATCGCGACGGGAATTATCATAATCTGCATAAGCCGACATGTTATTTGCTCGATATACTTCCGTCGTTAACGGCGAACATAACCTTTTTCTACAATAATGAGGAACCAGACTCTCATTTCTGGGGTAACATCGATTCTTCGCATCAAGACACAATCGAGCTTCTGTATTTCTATTAAACGTAAGGTCGCTGCAACCATTCAATGCATTCAGCATACTGTAGTGTCGATATAAAGCACGATAAATTCTTAGAGGTTGCAACCGGTCTATAGTTACTTTTCATATATGTGTATTTGAATGTGTACCCATACATGTACTCATTGACTTTGAGGATCTCGCAACGTTTATGATCCTAATCAGAATAGCGTCATTTGATGGCACTATAGATTGCATAAACACTATAGAGATGAACGCAACAATTTTGCTGTGCAAAAAAAAAAAATGCCGCCAGGCCAGATGTCCCCCCGAATAAGGTGGCTTTATTTGACCGGTGGCTTTTTCTTAGAAATGTAAACTTTCTTTATGGGAGCACCAATTGAATCAAACTTTTCTTCCTACTGTCTATGTTAATTGTTAACACGCCTTTTGATTTGAAACCAGAATAATCAGTAAAGTCGACAAGGGTCATAACTCCGGTAAAAATAGTTGAACAGAACCCAAATTCGAACTTTACCTGTATGTTCATGTGTGTAATCTACGTACATAATTTGAAAACAATAAAATAAATAAAACTAAATTTATCACCCCAGAAACCATTTGGGACGGACGCCCCGACACACGGACGGACCCCGGTGATTTCTATAGTCCTCCGAAAATTTGTTTTCGGGGGACTATATATATAGTTCCACATAACATGACATCCATATTCCCCTCCACCGGTTGAATCCAAATTGCATAAGCTTGTGTGGTTGCCATATATATGATGCCTCTACAACTATAGATAAGATAAACACAGTTAATTAAACCAGGTTGGTTTAGCTGGGCCAGGCGAAAGCGAAAATATGAATCCAAATGGCATTTTAAACAGAACGATTTTCGTCGCTCTCCAATCATGGCTTAAGGTCAAAATTTAAAGTGGCTTTGCCTCAATGTCACACAAACAGCCATTAATAAACACCGGCAGAGATTAGAGGGTAACATCTGAGTACATCGTATCCAAATTAATTCACCCCGATTGCAGCTGCCGGTTATCTCTGGAACATGACTCTTAATCTATCAGGTGTATACTCTGATACCAGGCTTGCTCAAGACATGACAATGATAATTTTTAACTTTAATTCATCCTAATCGCACGCTTGTAGTTGACCTGGGGCTTTTCAGTCGGATTTCCGTTATAGTATGGGTAGTACAGCGTTCTGGCGTCTATAATGTGATTGTATCATCTTTGATCTCTTCTCCAGATATACAACAAGCGCATTTGCTGTACGAACATCAACCAATCAATATGATATCTTACTGCAAATCCAGGTTGAAACTAATTAGGAAGGAGATACATGTACAATATATGTCGATAAATACATGAACTATTGATATGTATACCGGCTTCACGTGCTCTGAAAAATACTCGCCAAAAAAATATTCATTACAGCTGATTTGATTTGTCCGTAGAGAAGTGAAACAAACGCTCTTTATTTCTACCATATCAGGAATAGACTAACAAGTAACGCTCTTTTTTTGTCACGTGTCGAAGAAAGTTCGGAACCAGAAGTTTCTACATTCGGTCACTTGAATATGTATTATATTAATCGACCTATGTATTATATTAATCGACCGATGTTGGTCCCTGGGGCCGGACCGTGGTGTAATAAAAGCGAGCATAATCTGGACATTCAGACCGCCAAGTGGCTTTATAAACCCTGCGTCAAACTCTAGATGGTCAATCAGACCTTTATGTTTTCCGTCCGCATAAATACGCTTGGCGTCCAATGAGCGTTAGTTATACAAATAATGTGCATCACGTCTATATTCGTTACTCGTATTTAATTTCGCGCAGTACTATTTTTTATTCCGTTTTTAATTCGCTCAATTTGAATTCAGATTGAGCAGATATAACATTTTTAAGTCCATTATTTTCACCACCGATAATTTTTAGTGGCCCAGTAAACAGTCGACGAGAAGACGGTCTCTGACCAAATTGCGGATGAAGATGGATAACTCTAAAATCAAGTGGCTTTCTTGTGTCAAATATTTGACAAACCGGCAAAATTTCGTTGAACAGAATATTTACAAATTACTATAGTTGACTGTGGTTAGCATTATTTTTGGGCAATTAATCGATTCTGATATCTGAAGCGGCATTTAAAAAAATGTTGTTGTTGTTGTTGTTGTTGTTGGAATCTGATGATATGGGGACCATCGAATCGGATTGAGTACCTTAAAGACAATCTCGATGAAAATTCACATCGAATATAACACAAATGCATAATAATTTTCTTGTGAAGATGTGTGCTTACATGTATATGGTCCAAATAATCATTCTGATATTTAATAAATATTTGTGGACATCATGGAATGGAAATCGAAAGAAGTAAAACCACAAACGCGTATAGCCGTACTATTGTTCCAACATATCCTCGTGCAAATAGGTTCATATTGGACCTAAATATTGACATATTGAGCTTATTTTTTAAAAACAATTTATATTTATGTATTAACCCTTTGAGTGCCAGGTCCGATTTTTGTATCAACCCATATACCCTGTGCCAATGCATTCTCTTATATATGCGAGTCGACCATAGGTCGCCTCGCATATATAAGAGAATGCATTGGCATAACAATTTTTCGTCATTTGTTATTATTTTTTACAATTTTAATAATTTTTTCTTATATTCTTTAAAGGTACGGTTGGCCTTGGCGGTGGGTATCCTGTGAAAATATTTCCACCCGTCAAAAACCGCCACAAACAGAAAGAACTTCAAATTTTAGACTTTGTCCGTATATAAATAAGAAATATCGCATAAACAGTATGTTATTCTCATATGTTTAACCATTGTTATGTAAACAAAAGCATAACAAGTTACTTTTCTGGTGTTTGTTTATATTATGATGGTAAACATAAAGAGCGTTCTTTGTTGGTGAATTCCTGATATGGAACTAATAAAGAGCGTTTATGCCACTTGTGTGTGATTAGCCAATAGCATTGTGCTGTCCTCTGTAACCCAATCAGGCTCTTGCTTAGGTAAAATATAGTAGGTATTTATGATAACATGCTGTTTACGCGATGGTCATGGTATATATGAACGAAACTGTATGCGTTTTAATGTTTTCTGTTTACGGTATTTGGAACAAATATGAATATTTTCGACAGTTAAGGCCTCACGTGCCTTTAACAGACTTATTTTATAGGTTTAGTGCCAGGGAATCTTACGTTTTTCATGGGCATAAGTGTTTTCACTTTAGTACGCGCCATCCAAATAGGTTCATATTGGACCTAAATATTGACATAGGTCCATATTAGACTGATTGGATTCTGACATAAGCCCATAGTGGACTTATACCCGTTATTCCGTTTGGTGGCACAGGCCACGATGAAAACACATTTATAAAGAGCATACGTCTGGAAATTCGATTTAGGTTCATATAGAGTATAATTCAGATTCAAATAATGCCGACATGGGCTTATTTCTGTTTTTAAAGTAAGTTCAATATGGGCTTATTTTCAGGAGAACAGGTTGATTTTTTAAATTCGCTCACCGATGGATGCGCGAAACATATCGCGAATTAAAATACGAGTAATGTATACACTTGGTACTGCCAACAGCCCACATATCTTATCCAAAGTTGTTGGACCCAATTATCACAAGAAAACCCTTTTGATATTTCGATAAAGCACTGGTTATATATATAGGACAAGTTCCTGTTTTCGATGTATCAATAAACTATATGTTCGGTCCCCAAATATCATTTTATAATAAATATTTCACTTACGGTCATATATCTTAATCTATCCTATTCCTATACCACCACCCTACAATACATTACGAATTTTCCGATCACAATACCGAGTTTATTAGAGTCAGTTGTCATGTTAAAATCATCCCAGTGATTCCACACCATTTGCCGCGTGGTAATCGACATCAGTCAGACTCAATGACTAATAGTGATGCCTGCTAATGACCGCGTCAAGGGTTCTCAATATCATTGAAATGTTCCTGCAGTCATCGATTCCATGTCTTAATAATGGACCGTAGAAGTGAATGTACATAAAACATGTATGACTTTCATTGTAGACATTGAAAACTGAAAATCATTTTCTCCATCAACGCCATGTTCAGAAAAGCAAAAACGCATATAACATACAACACGACGCACGTATATCACTGAAAAACAAATCTGTGTCACCTGACAAATAAATTTGTCCTCAGAATCCAGGTCAATTGACACATCTATAGTCATACAACCAGGTCAAATGACACACCTGCAAAAAAGCATGTGTCGGTCAAATAGGTATACCCTTTGTCGCCACCTATACAAGGGAAAAAAGATGTTACGAATATTGGGGAGACTCCCAGTTTGCCAGTATATTACTATGATATTTCGATACGCGGTAATTTTATGCTATGTGATGACGTTTCTCACTTGTCTTATATTACGGAGATGGATTAATAAATATCTAATTATTCCCACGCAACCTTGAAGGCAAGATGCATGTAGTTCGATAAATGCATTAAATCAACTATTGATACAATATGGGAGGCATCGATCTCCCCCGAAATTAGTTTTAAAAATGGACGCCAGCAGCCATCTTGGATTTCAAATTTGAATCCACCGGCACACCCTGCAGTCCGCATTTACTGAAGAAGTGTTTGGAAAATTACAGGCATATTTAGGATCACATCTAGATGGGGAGCTATGGAATTTTAACAATTTACGATTTAAAAAAAACATCCTTTACACTCTACATACCACATTCCTATTCCGATCGTAACAAAACATAAGGATCTTCGGGGTGGGTGACCACTAGATGGGAGCCATCGAATTTTTCATAATTTCGTTGAAAAATATGCCCGCCAGCAGCATTCTGGAACTTTACTCTTTGCATGACTAAATCCTTCGGCACACCCTATACAGACCACGACCCTCAACCGATCATCACCTCACTTCATATGGATCGTCTGGTGATGATTTCTAGATGGGAGCCTTTGATTTTTTTCCCCGCAATTTGTTAAACATGTGGCCGCCATCAGCCACCTTTGATCCACCGATCGACATACCCTGCAGCCCCCATTTATCTGAGAATTTTATAGGTATATTTAGGATCACCTCTAGATGGGAGATATTTGAATTTGAACAAATTTCGATAAAACAAATCATGGCCACCGATAGCCATTGTGGAATTTACTCTTTGCATGACTCAATCCTTTGGTACACCATACATACCACATTCTTACGACCGTCACCACACTCTATATGGATTTTCTGAGTGAGCACTGGGTGGGGATCATCAAATGTTTCCGAATTTCGTGGGAAAATATGGCCGTCAGCGGCCATCTATGATTTTACTCTTTGCATGACTAAATCTTCGACACACCCTTCATGCTACATCCCTCATCAGATCGTCACCACAATTCATATGGTTCTTCGGGGTGATCGCTAGCCAGCGGACATCTTGGATTCCACATTTGGATCCATGGCCATACACTGCTGCCCACATTTATTGGAGAAATGTTTGAAATGAAAACAATTTCATCTACACATTACAATCCCTTTACTGACACCCTTTGACTGTCCTTTACCATTCAATTGACAGCTCAGCATAAAACTAACGCCTCCCCAAGTTACAGCTACATTGTCATTTGACACTTTCATTTTTAATTTGCTTGTGAAATTGTGAGTGATTGGTGCCACCAGGTTAATTGCGATTTAATCATCATGTTTATTCACCCGGTAAACGGAAACTTGCTTCAGAAATGTTCAATAATTTGCTGTGTAATCGGGACGATTCATCATCAGTACATGTTCAGATAATAAAGTAATGTCCGTACTGGCATAAAATAAATGTCGATATGCTAGCTTTAAATGTTTAGCATATTGGTTAGTGCTGTGGCATTTACACACTCGTCGTTTCACTCGATTATGCCTGCCTATAATGGATGCTCCTATTCAGTTATAAAATTATACATTAGACCGGTCTTTTATTCATCTGGATTCAGATGAGCAGACAGATAAACAGATAATACAATAGCAAAATGATTCCTGTTCATTGGTATGTTCATGTTATTCAAAGTTCAGATAATTAGTGGAACTTATAATCAATCTGAAAAATTTCTACGGGAACTACTCGTCAATGAGTATTTAGTATAGAAATGGTTCGTTGGATCGTTTGAAGATTTCTACAATATGTAAGTCATGTGGAAGGTGGGATATCCACATACCCACTACAATAAGAAGAAATTCAACCTATATTGATACATTGCGATATGTGATGTTCGGTGCCATATAAATATATTTATATTCCGTATTCTGGATTTCATTTAAGAAATGAATGTAGTGGGTGAGTGTGTGTGTGGGGGCACATTTAGTAAGAACCGCTGCAACGACCACAGCGCCGTATCCCACAATAAAACACACACTACATTTATTTCTTATATTTATATAGCTTTTTGATGATTTATTCCCACACAAAAAAGCTGAGTGTCTTCTTATTTATTTTCACAAAATTTGCCAATAATTTGAGACTAGCTCACGCGGTTCGTTAAGTCAGCCCAATGTAAGATTTCCAAGCACTTAGCCACGATGACGTGATCGATATAAACAACTGGCTTCAGATGCAATTCGGCTGAACTTTGAAAAGCACGCTAAGTTATTCTGCTAACCGCCTTTACTGGATATATATATATAGCAGATATGGAACAGTAGCATGGTTAGGTTAGGTCAGATTATGTCAATAATTTGTGACGTGTTACGAAGTGGGCCACGCAATTGGCAGCGGACCAATCACCGAACATGATTTAATGTAACACAGACGGGCTAGGTAAATATCACTCGCTATCGCGCGCGATGTGAAATTAATCAGTAAATTATTATATGACTATTTTTATTACGCGCGCCGCGTGTATACTAATGTACAAATTCCTGTTTCGCCTGGGCGCTGGAGTTTGCGCTGGGGGTTTTATTTATAGAAATGGGATTTTTGGGACGGATTTAAAAGTCGAACTGCGCGACCCGGAGGCCGAGTCCGGTAAAAGGTGTAGTTGGGAATTTCAATTTCGTTTATTGTCCTTTACATTATAATGTCAATAATGTTGATTTTCTGTTTGTGACAAACTATGTCAATTACAAATAACAGAAATGAAATAGATAATTTGTAAGTCTTATATTTCAACTCTTATAGACAAGACATATTTCGTTATGCAGCCCACTGGGGGTTGTGGGCCGAATTGGCGGCCTTTTCGTTAATTGTGTGCTGGTTTTTATTGTTATTTTAACGGAATTCTGGGTTAGTCATTCGCGAAACCAATATATTTTATATTCTATAGTTACAAACATGGGTATATAATATATGATCTTGGGCGCGTTACCATTTCTGACATTGGTTTTCTTGTATGTCTAAAACTATTCTAAGAATTCACAGAGACGCCTATTGCTCTGCTTAGTATCATGCCTATAATGCAGGCAATTCTTTAAGGATTGGCCATTTATAAATGAACAATCGGAACCTAAAAAGGTCATTAGTATATGGTCAATCGCAACCACGCGTGGTCGATTGTCCATTTAGAAAGAACCATTAACGCTAATCATTTAATTTAATTTGTATTAACTAAATAACGGAGATATTTGAAGAAGTGTTTTTAACGAAATAACGGAGATATTTGAAGAAGTGTTTTCGACGAAATAACGGAAATATTTGAAGAAGTGTTTTTACAGAGCGTTGTGTAGGACATTACTGTCACTATAAATAACTTGTATATGCAATTTATGCAGTATGACGCCACTGCATGCGCACAAATATATTTACGCGACAGATATCTCCTTTATATATCCGCCTCTTCAAACTGGTATTCTTGGAATTACACACTTGTATTCTCCTTTCTATATGTATTATTGGTCAATCATGGACTCTTCGCGTACGCTTCTAGTGTGAAATCTCTAATTTTGTTTAACACTCTGCGAAATTATCAAATGTGACAGAATATGTATTGCGATATTTTTAGCTAAGTGGCGAATCCATTATCAAATGTGACAGAATATGTATTGCGCTATTTTTAGCTATGTGGCGAATCCATTATAAAATATTACAGAATATGTATTGCGCTATTTTAGCTATGTGGTGAATCCATTATCAAATGTGACAGAATATGTATTGCGCTATTTTTAGCTATGTGGCGAATCCACCGCTGTGTGGAATTCCGACAATCGACGGAATGGCTGCTTCGCTTTGCCCCAAGTTTGCTGATAGATGTTTTGATTGGCTGACACTGACGTAATGTTTGCTTGTGGTAATTGACTCCCATGCACTCATTTTCTTTAGACAGACTGTGTACGGAGAAGCCGTTCCAGGCTGATTTTAATAAAGACAGGTAACTCCGATGTAGATGGTCTTCAACAGCTATTCAAGACATGCATCAGGTACACACTCCAGTGGTGCTAATTGACTATTGATTTTTTCTGGCGTCGCACGCCTTCGCTTCGCGACTACATTGTCACAGCGCCACGAAACAACGTGCTCCTGTGTTTGTTTCGAGACAAAAGCGAAATCACCAACAAGCTGTCTGAGAGTCATATTGTCTGATAGTACTCCAGATTATACAAGGCATTGTGATACTGCGTTTTGTTTGCCCTATATCCTTTACAATCAGGATTGTTGTGTCGCAAAGACATAAGCCAAGGCTTGATCGATTGTTTTCGAATTGTGCTGGAATCGGTACAGGCGACTCCGTGATCGTCCTCAATATTACACGGTATTGCAACCACAATATTGTAGTTATTTTTTCATAGGTTATCAAATAATTGTCAGAAAGTCGTTTGTATTATATCTGATAACGAATTCGACAGACGATGTCGCCAAACACACGTAATAAAGAGGTTTCTCAAACTCACAGATAGCTATTACGATTACGGTTACCGTACCACGTTATCAAATTATACACACGTTCTAACAGTAACCGTGATGACCTAACTTTCACAGTGGATAAGGTATCAAATTCAATTTCTTCGATTTGTAGCCCATTCAATTAATTGTGTGGTATCACACATCCATCACTTACCAAGCGTCGGATAACTATCATCAATGTGCCGATTTAATAGATTATTTTATTATATGATTGCCTTTAAAATAGCGGAAAATTACCGAAACGTATATAAATCGTCGGATGTATCTCTTAAAAGCTACAGTGAAATACGATTTTGTTATTTCATTGTAGCTTGTGTCTTGCCGAATGACGTCAACACCTGAAAGCGGTTTGCAACCAATCAGCTGATCGGTGTCCGAAAATTTGGGTCAATCAGGTGTTGCTTTCCGTGTATTGTTTAATTTGTTGTGCTATTAAAAATTAATATGCTGCATAATTTAGCAACTAATAAAAAGAGCACCTACAGTTTCTGTTTGAATACCTGAAACATCTTGCAGCCGCTCGTGAACATTCGATATATCTTTCCAGACACTCCTGAGATAATTCGGTATTCAAACAAAAGATGTAGGTATTCTCTATGTCCGCGTTGTCCTTGACCTGGTAGATCGTGCAAAGCGAAAATCTCACTGCAATCGATAATCCATGCATTGTCGTTTATTGAACGTTTTGAAACCTTATGTACTTTGCTGTATTTCGTAAACATAACGCAATTGGTGTGCAATAAATATTAGCAAACGTAACGTTGCTGCTTACTGAGTTTTCTAGTGTGAAGTTGAGATGCAAAATGGGAAGTACACACTTGGAAGCTTAATTTATTACAGACTTTTTTGTTGGTCTTCAATACTTTGTAATATTCATAATATTACGTGTATATAGTCATCCAATGCGCACACGATTGAATAGAAATATACTTAATCGGGGTTCGCGTTTAGATATCGATTGATATTCAATCCGTGTAACACGTCCCACGCGAGCTTAGTGTTGTGGTTAGGATTGTATTGACGAAATAACTGAGATATCTGAAGTGTTTTAAAGGGCATACCCTAATCTCACACAAGTCCACCCACCCAATATGATAATTTGAATTATGTTCGACCAAAGTTGATCACTTGGAGTATTGTAAATTCTTTCAGACAAATATCCGTTATTTCGCCAAAGTAGGTTCTATATAATTATGTTCTATATATCACTCTTCCGATGAACTCATGATACTCATTTGGTAGTGGACTACCCTTCGAATTCTGGTCAGGCCACATAGCTGAAGAGGTGACCCGTTTAGCCACCACATATAGCAGCCTCCAGTTACCTCTCCACAGTGAGACAGACGTGAACAATACAGGATTCAACACTCTATAATCATCAGGACGAACACAAATGAGACAGGAGAAAATAGAAACATCATACGTGAAAAAAACCAGAAAACAATACTTCAAACATCAGACGAGCAATACTATATATATACAAAAAATTTAATCTGAAACACTGTGGAGAGGCGTGACTTGAAGAGACGTATGACCAAAGTGGACCATGCGCTAAGTCATATCCGCAGGTCGAAGCCTCACGTGATGCGACCGCCTTAGTACCTCCAGGACTACTACACCACACCTCACGGGATGCACCCCACGGCAAGCAGGGTGCCACATTAGGGGATTTGTAACCCTCGCAGTGGGGCGGTAGACCTATTCTACCCCGGGCCCACACGGGTCGGCATTATCAATAATCACATGCTGCAATGCATCGCTCATGTCCCATTTGGGACTATGAATTCAAGATTCAACGATGTAAAGCTGAGTAGTATCTGTTTTTATATATAGATGCCAAGAAAATAGTTGGTCCTCGACCATCCATTCCACATGTCACTTACTCGGATATTGAGTTTACAAATAGTGCGTTCGCCAGTATGTTATATGTTATGATAGAGTTGTGTGTACGCTCTTGTGTGGGTGCTGTTTCGGTTTTAGCAACTGCATGAAGTTGATGAAGTTGTCGCACTGTCCCTAACAATGTTCAGGCACTGTAACTGGACGGTGGACGGTGGAGTGTTGTTGAGTGGTGGACTGTGATCTCCCAATATCCCTGTGGTAATGTTGAAAGAGTAGAGAGTGTATACTAGTGTATAGAGAGAGAGACAGAAGAAAGAAGGCTTGCCAGTAGTTATGATGTAAGAGTGGTGAGTTTTCGGAAGATAGCGAGAGAGAGAGATAGAGATAGAGATGAAAGTAGTCACGCCAGTAGTGTGTATAGGATGAGTGCAAGAGAGAGAACAAAGAAGGCTTGCACTCATCATATACACACTACTGGCGGTTGATGCCACCATTCAGATATCTGCACTTTTTTATACCTGATTATGTTCTTGGTCGTGATATGGCCTTGTGGCTAAAACGACGTTCGTTAACCTTCAATCAATCAATTATTGCCATTGGCAAACATATTGGACATTGTTTTGATATTTTTTCCAACATAGTTGCAATTTGGTTGCCTGTCCAGGAACATTAACTTTGGCACTAGATTTGGTAATAATCTGCAGAATTCAACCGACAAAATGAAGCATTCTGACACTGTTTTCGTTACACAATTTCAACAGGTCCCTGGAAAAAAATTCTTATCTTAAAACTGTTTTTCTTTTGTTTTGTTATTAATTTGTATTGAAGAGAGAAAAACAAAGGAAAATTACAGTATCCTTTCAAACGTCCATGTTCACTAACCCAGACAGATTAGATGTGTCCCCTGCTAAACCCGGGACTCATCTGGAAACTTCATACTTGTGACAACTTCACCATGACGGTGACCTCATTGAATATTGTCAACAGTTATATGCAGTTTAACCATTTCTTTACTGAACGGATTATCCAGTTCAATTGTAAAAGCATTATCATATAGAGGTATGTTCACTAAATATGAGAACGACGAAAGGTCATACAAGCGCAGAAGGATTCCTGTTTATTGGTGGAAAATACTCAAATAAAATTGGTGAAATTATAATCCGAACATCCCCCGATGGAACTACTCATCAATGAGTTTTTACTTCCGAAAGTACGACATACAGCGAACACCTGCAGTGACATGTAGTTAAGATATTTAATTATGATGTAAGAGAGCATTCCATACATCGTATGTTGTATTGAGGTGCGCCTTAAAATCGTGAGCTACCTTTTTAATTCTAAATAAATATTTTAACGACAAACTTCTCTGCATAACACATTCTTTGGCGGGGCAATAAAACTAAAGAACCAACGGTGTGTTTTCATTTCTGAATTTTGCCTACAGCTATTGACAGTTGTCCCCTCATTAAACTTCGGGTTCGTTGACAGGGCGTTTCTGTTGTGTGCCGTCGGTTCTATTTATTGATTTAACAGATACATGTACTCAATATAGTTTTCAACTTTTTCAAAAAATCATAAGAAATCGGTGCTATGCCTATGCGTGTGTGTTGTTTTTCATTATGGAAACATATTGCCCACATATGATATCGAAAGTTTAGACTTTTGGTACTGGAAACAGTGGAACGAAGTCAAACTTACTGTTAATTACGAGAAGAATATCTTTATATAATTGTGTTGGCAATCGTCCGTGTATGTGTGTTTCGATACATGCAATTACATCTTCAAAATTGCCGATACATTGCTTGGAAATTCAAACGAGCAATACCAGTTTATCGATAATCCTCCCCGCTCATAACACATTCTTTGAAAATGAAAAGCATTTTAAAAACGCGATGAAAATAAAGAACCAACGGTGTATTTTCATTTCTGAATTATGCCGACAGCTATTGACAGCGGGATCTTCATTAAACTTCGTGTGTGTTGACATGGCGTTTTGTTGTGGGATCATTCGTTGGACTTATTGATTTTATAAATACTTAATTTTGTTGAGGTGTCGTGCTTTCAATGATTCGACCCAGGATAAACTCTACGGGCAATGTGGCGATTAACTCAATACCATTCTGTGCAAATGATCCTTTATACTAGCGGGCTGAAATCTTGATATGGCACGGTGATACATGATGTGTTCACTTTCAAGCACTTGTAAACACCCTGACATTATAGTTCATAATTATAGGCTAGCAGTAAAGTACTTTGTGTACTTGAAATGTGGGTGACGACAAATTAACCATATACAGATCTATGCTACTGTTCAGTATCAGCTCTGAAATTCTACAGAATATTCATGAATATCTAAACTCTTTCATGTCGGGAGCTGTGCTGGTGCAGCAGTAGAGACCCTGTGCCAGTGTATTCTCTCTCCCATAGGGAGCCTCGCATATATAAGATAATGCATTGGCTTACAGGATCAAGGTAAATATTGTTAGGCCAATGCATTATCGTATATATGCGAGACTCCCTATGGGAGACTCGCACTTATAAGAGAATGCATTGGCACACGATTTTCGCAAAATTTCAGGAATTTCCAGCCATGAAAGGGTTAATAATATATTTCTAGCTATTCGAAAATCTAACTGCGGACCCCGAAATTGTGTTTCGACCATTTAACAGGATTGTACCGTTTCCTGACAGTTATAGGCGTCTTTTGAACAAACGTTTAGTCAAATTTCCCATGTCCGTATGTTAACTGACAATGGTACGGCGGTGCAAGTATAGGTCATAATAAATAGTAACTAAATTTAGCGGTATAAACTTATGTATAAAGCAGACGTGCAGTACAGTATATTTGATACCCTGTACATCGATTCTAGTTTTAGGTATTTCGTGGTGGATATATATTCTAACAAGATCGTCGAATAAAATCTAGAATCGTAATCGAATGACATTTAAGATGCCCTGTCTGATTTAATACCATAAAACCGAAATACCTTCGTGTTCTGTATCAGTAAATAATTTGATCGAACCCTTGAGCCCATTAATACAAGGTATCTATGGCCCGATATCGACTTTCAAACGTGGAAACGTTTTGACTTTTCAGCCTGGCAAATTTCCAATGACCATCTCTTATAAAGAGCGTTCATGTTCCGTCTACCAAAAGCGATACATAATAAAGAGCGTTCTCAATTATGATCTGTTCTCATTTTTAGCGAAAACTTATGAATTTGTTTGTCTATTTTCGCGAGACTTTTGCCATAGGAATTATGGTGATTGCATGTATTTTTCATTTTCCTTTTGCCGAGTTTACTGAAAATTAACTATAAATTGACTAATTTGGTGTCAATTCGCGACTGTGCATCTCTAAACTGGGTTAAAGTTAAAGATGTACTGTACAATAAATTCGACCATTTATGGGACCATCTCCTTTAAAGACACGGTTGGCCTTGGCGGTGGGTATCCTGTGAAAATATCTCCACCCGTCAAAAACCGCCACAAACAGAAAGAACATCAAAATGGTGTCAGACCGGTTTTCCGAAGACCTATTACTACGAAGGCCCACAACTCCGAAGACCCGATTCTCCGACGGCCCACAACTCCGAAGACCCGATTCTCCGACGGCCCATAAACTCCGAAGACCCGATTCTCCGACGGCCCATAACTCCGAAGATCCGATTCTCCGAAAGCCCATAACTCCGAAGGGCCGATTCTCCGAAGACCTATAACTCCGAAGACCTATAACTCCGAAGGGCCGATTCTCCGAAGACCTATAACTCCGAAGGTCCGATTCTCCGAAGGTCCGATTCTCCGAAGATTTTGTTTTATCGGGGTATTATCGTTTACTAAATAGTGTACAGTCCAGTGGCGAAGCCAAGGGGTCCCACAATTCCCACTGCCCCCATTAAATCTCTACTTGCTATTTCAGACAATATGGGCCCCTACCAAAACATGTCCAATGTCATGTAAACGCCCGGAAATAGTTCATGGGGCATCAAAATATTCAAACTTTTCCTGCTGCCCCCACCTAAATGGGAATCCTGGCCCGCCACTGACTATACACCAGATACTATAACGTTACGTTGGCCCATGAGATGCCAGAGTAAAAAGTACAGGGGTGAACGGGGAAGAACTTGTCGCCCCTGTGCATGTTAGGCTACTCTGACATTCTTGCAGCGTTTCGTTATAATATACCCGGTGCACACCAGTGGCGGAGCCAGGATTCCCATTTAGGGGTGCACATTAATTAGCATATGTGGGGGATATATCATGCATATGATATGCCGAAAGCATATCACGAAGGCCTGATTTGGGGAGCGCATACATGGGAGGGGTCGTCCCCAATCGTTGGTCCGGGGACTCCCCTGGACAGGAACACTGTGAATATTTGAATGCCTAGGAGTGATTTCCTGACGTTTACATGACATTTAACAAGTTTTTTGGGGGCGGTCGTCCCTAGGGCCCCATTGACCCCGCCACTGGACTGTACACTATTTAATAAGCGATAAAACATGATCTTCGGAGAATCGGACCTTCGGAGAATCGAACCTTCGGAGAATCGGCCCTTCGGAGTTATAGACCTTCGGAGTTATGGGCGTTCGGAGTTATAGGCCTTCGGAGTTATGGGATTTCGGAGAATCGGGACTTCGGAGTTATGGGCTTTCGGAGAATCGGGGCGTCGGAGAATCTGACCTTCGGAGAATCGGACCTTCGGAGTTATGGGTCTTCGGAAAAACGCTACGTAACCCATCAAAATGTAGATAGACTTTGTCCGTATACAAATAAGAAATATCGCATAAACAGTATGTTATGGTCATATGTTTGACCATTGTTATGTAAACAAAAGCATAAAAAGTTACTTTTCTGGTGTTTGTTTATATTATGATGGTAAACATAAAGAGCGTTCTT
This sequence comes from Siphonodentalium dalli, assembly GCA_032622095.1. Taxonomy (NCBI): domain Eukaryota; kingdom Metazoa; phylum Mollusca; class Scaphopoda; order Gadilida; family Siphonodentaliidae; genus Siphonodentalium; species Siphonodentalium dalli. The sequence goes on along the minus strand of CP136064.1, from coordinate 51,679,081 downwards.
TGTTGGTGAATACCTGATGTGGAACTAATAAAGAGCGTTTATGCCATTTTTGTGTGATTAGCCAGTAGCATTGTGCTGTCTTCTGTAACACAAACAGGCTCTTGCTTGGGTAAAATATAGTAGGTCTTTATGATAACATGCTGTGTACGCGATGGTCATGGTATATATGAACGGAACTGTATGCGTTTTAATGTTTTTCTGTTACGGTGTTTGGAACAAATATGAATATTTTCGACAATTAAGGCCGCACGTGCCTTTAATACTGAACAGAATATATGCAACAAATGAATTAATTTGACCCATGGATTAGTGCAAAATACACTAATGAAGGATGCAAACAACATGGTAAATATAATGACAATGAATTTATGACTGTGGGTGTATTTTGCAATCGCCATGGCTCAAATTAATTCATTTGTTGCAGTTATTCTGTTGAATATAAAAGGAGATGATCCCAAAAATGGCACGATTTAGTGTACAGTACGTCTTTAGGGGAGTGACTAATTCACAAGCGTTCTCATAGATGTAAATGTATGTATACGTTTGGCATAATCCAGGCTAAACTTGCAAGAGGTCTTCAACAAAGAATTTCTCTGGATCTATTCGGCGAAAATTCTTTAATTTCACAAATCAACATCTTCGTTTTATATAGAATCGGAACAATTATTGAGAGAAGACAAAAACATGATTTTATTACATTTGAGAGTTTGAAAAAATTATTTTCGTTTTTTTGTCCCTTCAGGTACCAAGAACTGCTAAAAATGATTTATAAATTCACACAGCTTATTTTCTTGGCTCTATATGGAATCGGCTTCATATTACAACGAAGAAAGCTGCCACAAATACTTCAGCACAATCAAAACAAATGTAAGTATTCAGGCTAGTCCACTCAAGAAGGAACATATCAATTAGCAATAGGCCACTGTGTTAGAGGTGAGGATTTGGCTAAGGACCTATGACATAAAACTCATCTCAGCTCAAAGTTTTTATTGTTGTCCGGAACATTCTCAAAAATATTTATGGGGGTGTCTTTTTAATTGAAAATAATTACGAAATATCATGAGAATTCAGTCTCCTCTCACGATCTTCAGATATGATATCATGGATATATGGACTACACTTTTGAAAAAAAGTTCTATCTTACAGAAGTTCTTGGTACCAGAAAACAGCGATTGTTTTCACATTTTTAAGCCACAAAAGTATAGTAAATGGGGTTATAATTTCCAACTAGTTGACCGCTCTTAATTATTGTGTCACAATAATCGCTTGTAACAAATTTCAAAACAGAAATTCGAGACAGATTTCGAGAAAATCCATTTTGAAAAATCAGAAATTTTGGCTAAACGTGTTGCTGACCCTTCGGTAATAATACATGTACATATGCCACCGCCCTCCTCAACATAGTATGAAACGAAGCTCTGCGTGAGCCCAGGATAGAATGTCTACCGCCAGGGATAGGGGTCCCATAATGGGTTTATCGCGGCATGCCTCTTGTTATACATCTTGAATCAAATTGACGTCCTGTGGTTACGGCTCAGCTCAAGGTCCGCTTTTGGGTGGTTGAGTTGACTAGGCTCAATCGGCTAGTCATGCATATATTCTGGGTTTAAGATCACATTGGTATCTGTCGTATTGTCGCCACATTGTCTCCTATCTCAGTCTTGTTGTATTTATTTCACACCTGTCTCACTGTTGATTTATTTGTAACGGCTAAATGGGCCACTGATTAAGTTAAAGTTGGGTACCAGCTGTTCAATTCAATTCAGTTTATTTTGTCTTAACGTCATTACATTTGACATACAAAGACCATATATTATAACATATATACAGTAAATTGTAATACTTGTTATGTGTGCAAATGTATCCATGGAAGAGATACAAATGTATTCATGTTGCACAACTGACCATACATGCAGTACATAGTGCTATAAGGGATAATTACTGGTACAAAACAATAAGGTCGACTCATATACATACATACATGTATATATACATGTACACACATACATATATACATATATATACATACATACATATACATAGCTGTTTATTTTGTATGTGGTTAGTAAGTTCTCACTCTCCTATCGCGGCCGTTTTTGGTTCCCCACTAGTATGCATACCAATATACTGTGAATATATTCTATGAGGAACATGTATTTAGTTAAAATTACAATATTGAATGTTATATACATGCTGCATTTTCTCTAGAATTGTAACAAGTTAGTGAGAATCCAATGCTGTCCTCTAATACAAATTCTAAGATTATGTTACAACAGTGAATTTAGGGTGAATTTATATTACATGTTTAACAAGGGGCCACGACGGGTAGTAAGTTACATTGAGCGCATATGAAGTGAGGGACTGTTTAATACTACCAGTTCCAAAAAGGTTACCAATCATAACTTATTATTAAAGTCATAAGTTTCATACATTGGAAGCACTATGGTTAAAAAAAACTCTCCATAGATCAGTTTGCACAACAGTTATCATTGGCCGTCAGAAAAGCTAGGCTTTCCAGTGGATTTACACCGAGAGCTACTTGGGAGGCCTCTGCGGTTAGGTGGAGTTACATTTTCGTCTTAAAGGCACGCGATGCCTTAGTTGTCGAAAATATTCATATTTGTTCTAATCACCGTAAACAGAAAAACATTAAAACGCATAAAGTTTCGTTCATATATACCATGACCATCACGTAAACATCATGTTATCATAAAGACCTACTATATTTTACCTAAGCAAGAGCCTGATTGTGTTACAGAAGACAGCACAATGCTACTGGCTAATCACACACAAATGGCATAAACGCTCTTTATTAGTTCCATATCAGGAATTCACCAACAAAGAACGCTCTTTATGTTTACCATCATAATATAAACAAACACCAGAAAAGTAACTTTTTATGCTTTTGTTTACATAACAATGGTAAAACATTTGACAATAACATACTGTTTATGCGATATTTCTTATTTGTATACGGACAAAGTCTGTCTACATTATGATGTTCTTTCTGTTTGTGGCGGTTTTTGACGGGTGGAAATATTTTCACAGGATACCCACCGCCAAGGCCAACCGTACCTTTAAGTAAATAATTCATTTTGTTTTGTTTTGTCTACATGCCTTTAATCATCAACATGTATTTAATTGGATATCCAAAATTCCAAGGTGGAAATTTCACAGTATAATCATCAATTAAGTCTAGTAAATTTACTTGGTTCAGTAAAAATATTCATTTCATTTAATCGTTTAATCATGACTAGTGTTGAATCTGTAAGTATTCAGTATTTGCTAATGCCATTTTATGAAACAAATTTAACTGTCTCATGGCCTGTGTGCATACATGCAACTATAGAGCGCATTAACAATTGGTTTGGGCACAATTTATATCGTGTGATTGCACATGTAACTAATAATAGCAAAAATGCAATATGGCATACTTTATAATGATTCACAATGTTGCTCTATCACAGTACCAGTCTACTGGTGTAAATATTAATATTAGCTGCATTTATTGATTCTATAATATGCATTATTATCTTCAAGTCATCGGGCGAGTTCCCAATATGTAGTTAAGTGATCTTCATCATCATCATGAGTCACGGATCAATATAAGTACCAAGATTTGAACTTAGCAGATGAATTCAAGGGTTAACCTAACAACAGTGTCATGACATGATTAAATGAATTAAGTCCATAGTACAGAATACTAGTGTGCTACTAGTATTAGGATGTGCATATATATATATATATATCTAAGTGTACATGCATGTATGTAACATGCTATGGTGCTAAGTAGTTATATAATTGCAGCATAGTACTATGTTGTAAGTATGCACATGTATTAAATTAATATATGATTAATAATACTATTAATTAATATATCCTTTTAGCTTGGGAAATATATATATTAAAAATCAGTCAACATTTCTGAAAAGTCTATTTCTCATGAGCATTGATAGTGGCTACTTTTTAATACAAAAGTGGTTTATTTCCGTTATGAACAGGCTCAGACTTTGCATTGTTTTCAGTTCCACATTAGTGAATAGTTTAAATAGTTTATAGACGCTTGGTCTTTGGTAGTAGTATGGGTCAATATATTTCTTTCTAAGATGTCTCACACTTGGGCACACAAGAATAACATGGTATTCGTCGCCTAGGCCCGACCCACACAGTGTACATGTTCTTTTTGAGATGTCAATGTCATACCAGTCACCAACCTCAATAGGTAATTTATGATTTCTTGTTCTAAATCTCAGAATTTTCTGTGCCTGCGGTACAGACAGGCATTTTAAGGAGGGTTCCACGGTAAATTCTTTCTTTATTGCTTTGTAAAATGAGTATTCCAAGCATGCATTCCACTGTTGGAAGTATATGTCATGCAATCTCTGTCTGGTAGAGATTTTAAACCACTCAATGCCAAATGTATTCTGTTCATTCCAAACAAAAGTTAGTCCTAATTCATTTAGTGGATTTTCAATGTGTCATATCCATTTAAACCACTGTTTACCCTTTCGTCTGGTTAATATGGCATAGTAGACTGAGAATGCCAATTTTGAGCGGTTTCCATCTATTAATTTGGCCCAATAGCACAACATCCTGCATGTGTTTAATGAAGACGGCAGTAGGTGGTATAAAACCTGCTTCACCATATACCATTGCTGTTGGTGTAGTTTTTTTCATTCAAAAGATAAATTTCAGGAACCATAGCTCAGTTGAGTCAATAATTGAATTGTCACCAAAACCCCAGACTTCACACCCATATGTCAAAATAGGTGTGATCATCTTTTTGTATATACTTATGACAACTTCTAGTGATAAGTTAAACTTTCTCATTTTATAGATTAAAGCGAACATTGCTTTTTTTTTGCCTCACCACATCTTCTTTTCTTTTCATCAATAAATTTGCAATCATTTGAGAAAACTACACCAAGGTATTTATAATTATTAACTGTTTCAATACTCTCATTCCCAATGTAAAATTCTGGCTGATCCACACTACCGTCTCCAAATATCACAACCTTTGTATTACTATAGTTGACGTTATGCTGCCATTTCTCACAATAGTGATGGTATGCATCCAACAATTCATCAAGGCCATCAATCGTGTCAGATATCAGAACAGTATCATCTGTATAGAGAAGTGATATATCTAAACATAATTTTCCCAGTCAATGCTGATAAGCTAAGTGGATTAATACAACGAATTTCCTAGAATTGTCCTAAGTCATTAAGGAACATCGAAAAAAAGTAGGAACATCGAACAAAGTATTGGTGAGAGTGTTTGCGCCTTGCCGAACGCCCATTTGGGCATCCGAAAAGTGGAGAATCTCCTTTCTCAGTGGTGATATATGATTTGATATCGTTATACATTGAACAAATTATATTCAAGACACACCCATCAATACCAGAAGCTATAAGTTTATTCCACAAAGCTGCTCTCCATATACTATCAAAGGCTTTTGATTATCAAAGGCTTTTGATAGGTCCACAAAAGCACAATAGAGACTACCCCCTAATGTCTTTGACATTTCAATCATAGATCTCAATGTGAAGATATGATCAAGGGTAGAATACTGGGGCCGGAATCCTACTTGGTTTTCCTTCAAAATGTTGTTTAAATCTATAAAATCCTGTAAGCGCTTGCTTAGTATACTTGTAAATAACTTTGAAATGCAACTTACAAGTGTTATCTGTCTATAATTATTAGGTTGTGTAGCATCTCCAGATTTATATATAGGTTTAATTACTCCAATACTCCATTTCTTTGGTATAAGTCCTGTTTTTAATAACAGGTTAAACAGCTTTAAGGGCACGTTTTGTGAGTTAGGAGAGATAGCTTTAAAGGCACGGGAGGTCTTAGTTGTCGAAAATATTCATATTTGTTCCAGTCACCGTAAATAGAAAAACATTAAAACGCATAAAGTTTCGTTCATATATACCATGACCATCGCGTAAACAGCATGCTATCATAAAGACCTACTATATTTTACCTAAGCAAGAGCCTGACTGGGTTACAGAGGACAGCACAATGCTATTGGCTAATCACACACAAATGATATAAACGCTCTTTATTAGTCGCATATAAGGAATGCAGCAACAAAGAACGCTCTTTATGTTTACCATCATAATATAAACAAACACCAGGAAAGTAACGTTTTATGCTTTTGTTTACTAACAATGGTCAAACATATGACAATAACATACTGTTTACGTGATCTTTCTTATTTGTATATCTACATTTTAATATTCTTTATGTTTGTGGCGGTTTTTGACGGGTGGAAATATTTTCACAGGATACCCACCACCAAGGCCTCCCGTACCTTTAAGGTACTCATTCATTATATTGTCAACTCCAGGGGCTTTGTCATTTTAAAGTTGTTTTACTGCTATTGCTAATTCTTCTTGGGTAATAGGGCTATTTAAGGCTGATGTATCAATGTCATTTACAAAAGAGTCACACCCTGGTGGTGTTCTTTCGGGAGCTTCCACTGTCCTAGAGAAGTGATCACCAAATTCATTGGGAGATGGGATTTTGGTCTTCGGTTTAGGCACATTCATACCCTTGATCATCTTCCAGAATTATTACAATTATTACATATTAGTCACTTTATGTCTTAACCCTTTACCCAACAGAATGGCCCTGTGCCAATGCATTCTCTTATATATGCGAGTCGACCATAGTCGACCATAGGTCGCCTCGCATATATAAGAGAATGCATTGGCTTAACACATATTAAAAATGATAAAATTGTCTAAGAATGTAGAAAAATATTATAAAATTTGTTAAAAAATGTAAGAAAAATATTATAAAATTGTTAAAGAATGTAAGAACAAATGGTAAAAAGTGTTAAAAAAAGATTTGTTTAGGTCAATGCATTCTCTTATATATGCGAGGCGACCTATGTTCGACTCGCATATATAAGAGAATGCATTGGCACAGGGCATAACTCTAACCATCACAATGTGGTCAATGAACCGGTTCCAATGATATCCATATTTGTATGGTTCTATTGAGACAGACCCAATATATTTTAGGCTGTTGAAGCTTTATTTGGGCGTTTTTGGCCGTTTTGTTGGGTAAAGGGTTAAGTCTCTGTTATATCTCAATTTACTATTTCTCAACGCTAACTTGTATTTATGCCTACTATCAAGAAGTTTCCGGTGATTCTCATTTGATCGGTCTTTCATATATATTTTCCTGTCTTTTCGATACTGAGTTCTACAATGAGCACAATCATAATTGAACCATGGCAACTATAATTCGAAAGATAACCAGAGGCGGCTTATGGGAAATTTTCCGAACATGTGTCTGTCATATGGCAACTCAATAAACAGTACAGCAAGCTGCTCCAAAACTATCGCCAAAGTAGCTTAAAGATTATGACTTCAACCAACAGAGGTTGATATATGCGATTGATCAGTTCCACGCTACGCCCGAAGAGAAACGCACTGGCAAAGACATAAATTGGGTTGAAGATTATGGTTTTGGCGAGAGACGTCGGCATCCACCCGATCGCCAAATTAATGGCACTGTAACGACTCACACCAGATTCACATTGGCAATGCCAAATCTGACATTAGAAGGTTTGGTAAATAGACATTCACTATTCTGTTTTGATTGTTCAAAAGAGTTATTTATTCTGCGTGAAGATTATGCTAATGTTATGTGTTTAGAGACTATACGTTTGCAAGCTAGTCATTCCTTGAATATATATGCATGACTTTAAGTGGATAAAGCTTGCACTTTTGATGATTTTATTTGTACATAAATATGTGTTTAATCTCATTTGCTCTCTGGTTTATATAATTTGTTGCATCATCACATGGTATGATGTTGTTGCTCTGTTCTCAGTCGTGATAGGGCCTAGCGGCAGCTAGCGCCTTTAACATCGTTAACCACAACAGTTACTCACCAATCAACCATAAACTGACAAGGAAGTCAGCATCATTGTATCTGCTTTACACAGCAAGCCCGTCTTCAAATGTGTGCTATTGCAATGAATGAGAGCTAGAACACCAATGAAAATGAACTGAACATTTCGTCTGGATTATCTAATGGAAATAGAGTACAATGTAGTTGTATTCTTCAATTTTATATCCAAATTGACAGTACCCTACGCCATTCTTAGACATGAATTATACGCAGCTGTTCTCGTTGGCAGAACAATTTCCGTTTGTTTATTGGCGACATAATTGTGCGTAATTCAAGCGACTGATTCAACCAACGGAAACTGGTGCACAAACACACATATTTTGTAATGCATTTTTGCCTGCTCTAAATTGGAGTTTACAGGAACATGGAACGAAGTGTTCCGGTTCCAATAGGAAATAATCATGATATAAGGTTTGAACATGTAGACAGCATTGTACTTACTGTTCGAGAACCCTTCCTAGCACACATAGTGTTGGGCGACGAAAATACTCTTAAACATCAGAGTAATAATGAAATAAATATCCGTACTCGAGAAACAGATGCATGGCAAGTTTTGTCGCGAGGAGCCATGCGTGGAAAAGGGTTATGTAGCATGCAAGCCATCAAACTCGACAACGCAACAACTAAAGGTTTTACACAATCATCACTCCATTATCTCAATATCTTCGCCATGAAATGTAGCGTAAGCTAAATCACAGAGATTTTAATACCCGATTTATGTCACAGAAATCGGCTTTGTGGGAATATATCCTTCTATGCATTCAGTCGTTATGTTCGACATTTGAATACCCAATATGTGAAATAGAATTCAGATCTCGAGTACGCCGCTTTATGGCCAATTCCATTCGCTCCCACAATGATACCACCTTGTATCAACATTGTCAGTAAACAGTTATGGTCCTGGTCAGGATACCCATGAGTTCTGCTGCCCGAGAGACCAATTAACCTTCACACAACATTTGTACTATGGAACGCGATTCTTGTGCAATATTTTGTTTATAGAAAACGTTCTCACTTGAAACCCAGACGCACTTTTGGGGTACACGTTATGATGATGTCTGAAAACTCAAAAGGAATTTCTCAAAATCTATCTGGTTAAAACGTTCCAGTTGGAAATTAAAAGCGCGATGTGTATACGTGTTATAACATGGAACATCATAACGCTGTCTTCATATATAGCAATAACTTCTGAGGAGTTGAACATTCCGCATCCATAGCTTACTAGTGGGGTGACCCGGCAAGCGCTGCCCATGTTCAAGTGATGTGGAATCCTCCAATGTGGACATTTGGTGGGAATAGAGAATACTCTTGCTCAAAGTGTTATTCACATAAATAGTATACCAACTGGGCACCACGAAACGTCATTCCCATATACATAGATTATAAGAAGTGACCCACAATGGAATGATTGCCATTTGTATATCTTTTTTTAATTGTACAATCGATGTGGCTGGAATTATCGTCAATTAGAGTACGTAGACGGTTGTCATATTATTCCAGATTGGATAATGCCTGAATATTCACTGATATTCACTGATCAAGTTGTATTGATTCAATAAATTGACACACAGTTTGCATTTAAAAAATTAACTCAACATTCAATATGGTTAAATTTTCTATTGGCACTTTTTTGGTCAAATTTGGTGCCGCGACCGCGCCATAACTCAGAGGGTGCCACTATGGACTTTTAAAACCAAACCAGTAGATTCCTCGTAACATTTAAATTATAACAAATTATAACGTAGATAGCTTGCCCTGGCGCCGCTCTACCAACTTTGAGCCACACCATTAGACTCATGGCGATGCCTACATGGATATTTAATTTTGGTAATAATTGGCTGTACAATGTTTTATCCCGGTTTCTGGTGCCCACCTGTCCCCAATACCTGGTCCCTACGACGCCGCCTTTAAGCCCTCACCACACTCTAACGCCGCCACTGTTAGAATATTTACAAGATTACACTCATCACACCATGAAGGAGATTATGAATAAGTTTGGTGAAAATCGGCGACAATTTTGTTGCCTCCCCCTTGTTCTGTCTCTGACACCAACGACGTCATTTTTGACAGTTTTAACCTGCACGGTGCACCATCATCTTCCTCGTAACAAGTTACCCATGTTAGCCCTTTTGTGCCATATAGATGGTCCCCCGTTAATAATATATATAAAAAATATATATAGTTTGAAAATTAAGAAAGGTATCCATTCATTGTTGAATATTTATTACATGTATGTACATACAGCTATACCGGTTTCGGCACATCTTGCCTTTTCAATAGCTTGGAGTCACTGCTATATATATAATATCCATGACATCATATATGGAGACCATGATAGAGGACTGTTCCTGTATCAAAAAAATGTCACACGTTCATTCAGACATTATTTATTGCATGTTTATGATAAATAATAAAGTTATGTCCTTGTGTCGTCCATATACATGTTTGTTATCCTTCATCCCATTTTCCTCTCTTCTGATTGGCTGAGAGTGTGTCACATGGCGGGCCGTAAATCACCATATTACCCTCGAGGGTAACATTGTCTCAGTTATTGACCGCTGAGCTGTTATGTTACCAGTAAACACATAACTACGAAGAACTCAACGCGCAGAGATTCTCTGACAGCTCTCTAATAATTTCGAAAAACACTGTTTTTATAAACCCCACTGTTTCACAACAACCGCGAACTGTGGTGTTTGCTAATTTGCATAATTGTGTGTTTTTTTTTATTTGCAATTAAAGCACGCTATGTATAAATGGTGTTATCACAGACACAAATCCGTTATAAGGTGTAATGTTCCTATTGGACATTTTTATATCGATAATAAAGACCGTGGGACAAATAGATAAACCTTATTATGCAGTTGGTATGTGCTGCAGACAATTGCACATATGATGTACATACGTTACAACTACGTTTATGTACTAGATATAATAGCCACTCTTTGCTGTTTATCAATTGACTATTTCTTTTCTTCAATACATTCCTCAGACTTCAGAGAATACCCGTATGTTGCGTAACGATCTGTGACATATGTCAATTTCTTTTTGCACTACTACAACCTGTTAGTTTCACATTTTAGCATTCTGGAAATTAACACGTCTGTCGGCGTCTTCACGCTCATTTGAACTAAAGCGAACATTTCGCTGCATGGCTACTCAACTTCGAAATTGCTTTACTCCTCTTTCCGTGAACCGATTTCCACCATGCACCAAGCAAACTGACCGGAGAATAGCTGCGCAAACGTTAATTGATCCAGATTATGAATGATTTATTTTCTAAATAGCGATGATTCCAACATAAAATTAACCCTTCGAACTGGAATAAAGAATATATGCGCGCATTTATGCCTGCCATTAAGGAGGTTCGTGTGTACTCCTTTGTCAGATAACAAAACAGTTATCACCCTTGTTTTCGTGAGACACGGGGATTTGTCGCCGCTCTCGAACTGGAATGTCACCCTCGGGCCTGGCGGCCCTCGGGTGACATTCCAGTCTCGAGCGGGCGACAAATCCCCGTCTCTCACTCAATCGCGGGCGATAACTGTATAATATTGTATATCACGTCACTTGCTCGGCTTCTGGTTGTATAAGATCTATACCCATGCATAATGTGTGTAAAGTTCACCTGTTGTTCAACATTTGTGCTTAATGCCAATGCATGAACATTTTAAAAGTATGATACTGTTTGCGTTATAATGAGTTAATTGTGTTCGCTAAATTGTCAGAATGTTGTGTTGTTATTTGTTCGGTATGCGGAGCAAGCAAATGATCTTCTCAATTGACAATTGCGGTCGATTAAAAAGACATTCCACAACAGCCCTTCCACAAATTTATTTTGTCTCAAAGGTCGCTCGGCTTCCGGTCCATCCGGATAAGAAATATGACGACTTAGTGTTGTTCTGTGTTGTCAATACTTCATCTGTATCTACTGATATGCCAGTTTTAAATAGACATCTGAGTGAAAATGGCGGAACTTTTCAATTTGGTCTTGGTCACATTGCAATTTGCAAATCGACAACAGGTCAAGCTGACCGGTCAGAAAAATCCCGAAATGGAGGGAGATGATATGCTAAAATGACGTTCGATACAATATACTGGAGCATGTGATGTCGTCGGCCATTCTAATTTAGTGCCCATCGGGAGTGATGTACAGTAATGCCCTAAATAATCGACTCCTTAGCCACAGCATAATTATGGGTAACTTTTCAGGATTTAGTCGGAAATATGGCTTGTTGCCATTCATTGGAAAGCTCAAGCGTTCCGATGAATGACAACAAGCCAAATTTCCGACTAAATCCTGAAAAGTTACCCATAATTCTGCTGTGGTTAAGGAGTCGATTATTTAGGGCATTACTGTAGTTCCCGCGCAGAGCGTTTAAATTGTCGTAGTCAGCTCCAAGCCATGCTGTATAAGCCTTGTCACTGAGTCGCTGCCATATTGGATCCATTCAGCCCTGTCCCCTTGTTTTAGAGTTACAGGTCACAGTTCTGGAGTAGCATTCCATATATGGAACTTTTTTGAATATTCATGAATTCCATAATGGAATGCTACTCCAAACTATATCCACGTGGGCAAGTTTGTCAATTATTCTGAACGGGTCGGTGTGTTCTACGTGCTGTAGAGTTATTTCAAAGTGAAATTAACCCTCGGCGCTATTTCATCCATCAATAAAAATGACATCGTCGTCATATATAACACAGTGTCTGAAACAACGATAAGCCACGACACTCAAATCCTATCCTTTCATCAGTACATGTATCATGTTGAGATAGGGTAGTCGGCCACATTGCTCAGAACGTCTCGGTAACCATGCCACTATTTAACACGCACTCGCGTTTATTGTCCAAATGATTATTCTGAGATTGAATTGACAGAAACTGTATAAGTGCATGTAAATTGTTGAAACAATTGCAGTGTAGTGTCAATATGTTTAATCCTGTATTCGGTTTTCGTGGACAGGGGATACCATATGGAACAATATGTCCCATTATAGCTATTTATGAACGCACACGCCTATGCCTAAGTCATACAAGAAAACGTGCCACATCGTATATCAGTTCGTTGTGGCGAGTTGAACACGACACGAAAAACCAATGCGATGACGTTAACCCATCGACACGTGGAAATATTGTCGAATATTTATCTCACGTGACTTCTCGCATTCTGATTGGCTGAGCGGTTTAACACTAATTCCCTTAGAGTTCAATCATTTTGGGTGATGAGCACTACACCCGCGGGAACTATACCTGATCGACGCCTTGAGCGTTCCGTCATGTGTGCTCCATCTTTATTCCTTCTAAAGTATGATTTTCAAATAATAGTTGTGCGTTATTCAAATTACTTCAGTTCATCTAATAGTCATAATTTCGGGTTTTGTTAATTTATTGCGTTTTGATGAAATAAGTATACAATGACTATTTCCGGTATTTATTTATTTTTCGTTCGTTCGATTACAGCCACTGGAGACTAGAGTGCGAAACACTACAAGTCGGAGTCTACTTTTCCCTCGGCTTTAATGTGCACATACATTAGGTATACAGAGAATATTGTCGAATATTGTAGACAAGTTTGTCATAAACTTATTTAATACAGTAACTTTATCCACGCACGTGCCGACAATATGTTGTCATTATAATCGGGATGCTTGAGATTTGTTATATATGGCCTGTATCTCACGACAAGAAAATAATTACTTACTAAAGTAACTTCATTCGCATACGACGTGCCGACATTGTCGTTTTATGATTAATACGAACAAGACTGCTGCTTGCATTTCCCTGTGTTCGAACAGAGGTCACTGACACAAAATTAGTCATAACGTTAGGAGTACTAAACTGTTATACAAGTAATAATATAAGAAAATATATCACTACAACCACGGTATTCCTGGAATGTTTCATTTAATTTTGGTATATCTCAAATTAAACCACATGAGACCAGCGAAAGAAAGTGGTCACGACCATATGACCGGACACAGTCCATGTTTTCACCGGTCTTAGATGGTTTCAGAGAAGCTTACGTGTATCTCCCCCGTCGATGACCGAAACTGGTTGCTCCGTATATCAAAATGTATGGAATTATCATAGAAATACGACTGATCGGTCGTGATATTTAATTTTGTTATGGATGTCTCCCCGAGTTGTCGGGTATTCGGAAATATAATTAACGAGGCGAAGCTGATGTGTGTTTTTTTTGGCCGAATACCAGACAGCTAGTGAGCTCGGGGAATAGCATTATAATTTGACTTAAGCTATACTTGACGGTCTCTAAATCCACATACCTCGTGTCAAATACCTCTAGAGTTCGGGAGAAAAACGAAGTTCGATTATTGCACAGTTTTCCATACCTATGCATTTAAAAGTGACGGTAATAAAAACTTGAATTGAATTGGAACGTGCATTCAGTCAAACATAGACTCCAATTGCATGCACCTTGTGGTGAAGATAACAATTTCCAGAAACATTTACCTAATATGTGGTGGCATTTGGAGCCATAATATATAATAACGACATACGTCAAACGCATTAACACGAATATCCATCAAGTAACACCAACAGATATACAAAGTTCAGCTCCGCTTGCCCTAGCGATGTCCACAATATGATACAACTGTGAGCTGATCGAGCAATAAACTGACCGGTCTGTTCAATCAGTTGCCGTCAACAGATCAGAATAATTGCACGTACATACTCGATTAGTGTGGTCCGCTCATGACCACGATAAAGGGACGATTATCTATTTCCACGGATGGTTGAGTTAGCACGAAGAAGGTAATTCGCCAGATCAACCAATGCATTGTTGAGTAGAATCCATATACACGTGGAGTCACACACAGAACATCTATACAACCGGGGGGGGGGGGGGTCAGGACAAAAATACAGGATGCAAGGTTGAAATGCTGAAATATTTGGATTTATAATATTTGGAAGTTTTTTCCTGTCCGATCTTGGACACCCTCCAAATCAATGCAAGTTTTTTCCAAGAACAATCTGGAACCCACCCCAAATATTGATGATAAATTGTGAAGATAGCAGGATAGGACAGACAAAGGGTGTGAAATGTTTTCATAATCATGCGGGTGAAATTCCAATCATGTATTCTTAATGACAAGCACCAGAAATGTCAGAAAATAAGTGAACACTCGCTAACTAAACTTGTCAAAAAAGATGCAGCATCCATACGCACAGGTTATCCGCATAACCAGTATACGCGACAAAGATGGATATGTACAGAAGGGCAGTCTGTAATGTGGTGATTATCCCCGACTAGACAACAAAATGGCCCCATAGTCTCTGTTTAATTATATAATTTGAAGTCTGTTCAATGACCCATAACAAGTAGAATATCGAAGAACACACCGACAAAATATTGGGTAAATATTCAAACTGCGAGCTCTATTCTCTTGATTAATGGTCTATTTCAAGTTTATAAGCCTGAACATTTATTCTCATATTAGTTGTCATTGGTTTTTAAACATGGATTTGAGAGACAAGTTACATGGTATCGGAAAAATCTGAGATAAGCGCTCATTGGGAAAATTCATATTTGAAACCACGTCAGTTGTACTTAAAATTGTTTTGATAGTTTTTCCAACAAATGTTTAGAATGAAATAGGTTGTTTTAAGGACATAAGATGTACTTGTCCGGGTGCGTCAAACTGATAAATTAGTGCACTATGCCAACTAAAGGAATTAGTGCTTAGGCGCTATGCCAACTAAAGGAATGTAACATTCTATTAACATCGCCGAAAATCTGAAGCAAATCGACCGTACCACTCCATAGAAAACATCGTCTGAACTACGCTCAATAAGTTAGACATAACCATCGGAATACACGCTGGCGTATCATATTGTTGCATGCGTCATCGGAAATTTCATTTTAAAAACTATAATTAAAAAACAACAAATAAGCAAAACAAACACACACGGATAAGTTGTTGGGCGTATTGTCAACTGTGAGATTGCTTCGCCTATATAGACTACGTGACTTGTCAAATGTTAAGTAGAAATAGAATTCCAAGAGAAAATTTGCACAGTTTAATCAAACAACAATCTACTAAATTATTTCAGGGTGGCCAAGGCTATTTACTATACAATATATGATACTATCGGCCATAACATCGAAGCACAGTTGACATAACAATTCAGTATTGTTGTTCTTGTTTAGGAATATTTACGAAATCTATATTTTTTGCTGATATGATAGTATTGTCTGGTTAGAAAATGATTGATCCCGACTTTTTTCGTAAGGGACATCGTTGAGATTATGTATGTATAACAGTTATGAGTACAAAGTCGATACCGACTGAATCAGAAGTCACATAATGTTTACATGCCAACATACATGAGGGTGTCACCCCCCCCCCCCCTTCTGTACGCGGGATTCAGTGTGTTTTGAAGCCGTACGCGGGATTCATACCCCCGAATTAACTGGTATTCGGGTTCAAGCAAAACATGTTGGACGCAGGTTTGATGGCGCAAAATAATATTTTGTGCTAGTTATCTGTATGAATGAGTGGGTAGAATAGCTTCCTGTGCATATATGCCATCATAAAGTATCATTAATCGTATAATAACGGCCTCATAACGCCCATAACGCGACCGGCGTCTCTTCGGTCGTTAACCGGAAAGCCTCTGGAAACTATATTTGATTTGTGTTCCAATTCCAAACTTTTAATTAACCGGTATATTAAAACAGTAAATTTGTATGTCATTTATCGCATATTATTTCTTAACATGTATTCAGGATTCACCCCCAAAAATTAACTGGTATTCAGGATTCATGTCTTACATGACAGCCATTTGACAGTAACGGTCGTCGAATATTTAACCTATACATTCATTCAACCAACCGACTACAAAAATCGAAACCATCAATTTAGAACAGAAAATATAATATGGTCGTACGTGACACGTATTGGAGCAACCACACATGTTGCGATTCGATATTACAACAATTATAGGGCGATAGTTATGTGTAGTATCACAACTACTATTACTATACCACTCGAAGATACCTTGGCCTACATGTTGTACTATCATCAAATTAAAATACCAAATTTGATAGGGGCTAAAATACTAGTATATATATAGTTATCACTGGCAGGTTACCCGGCTATTCGTCAAACCTCGTCATTCTCCATAACCGCGCCTTTAACAGGTGAAAGATCGATGAATCCAGAATGGTTTCCAGCGTTGCCCAGAATGAGAAGTATTCAAACCTTTGCAAACCTTTTATGTGGTTTTCTATCGGTTAAAGCCACACAGGGACATGGGTAGAATGTTTTCATTTGTGGCTCCCCACCTTGGAAATTCAAACTACACACCCTTGTCCCAGATTGCACACCACCCTTGGCTCGGAATTGATATTTCAATATTTCCATCCTATGTTTGGAATTTCCTGCTAAATTTTAGCCTGAAGATTCTATCGAAACGGCGAAAGTATAGTACAATATTCGATTTTTGGTATATTCCATACTAACTATATGTTGGATCATTGAACTATCATAACAATTTCAACCTATGTGCTTTGCAATTTCCAACTGTTGCCTAACGGCATTGAATTTCCAAATGGTGAATATATTTATCAAAGTTGGAGGGGCGGATTCCACAGCCCCATCACCCTGCCAATACGTTTCTGGTTAAAACAACTCAAACTAAACCTAGTAATTTCCCATATGTTTGTCATGTTCTGATGACTAAAATATGTCGGTAAACGCAGGAAATACTATATAATTTTATAGACGTCGTATTCTGAAAAGTTTTATACATTAAGTAAGCTGTTTCCGAATTTCTAACACATTGTACGCATTAGAGCACCAATGGGTGTCCCTCGTTGAAGCGTGACTGTGTATATATAATGTCTAGTCTAGTGACGTGAAAACAGTGTTCCCAGCGGAGACCACATAACAAGTTCATTCTTGTCTGGATTCTGGCACACAAAGCCAAATGACGTCATGGAAATATCATGACGTCTTCGTGGGTTATCGCTCGGCTATCCCACGAAATTGGTCGAAATGAAATTAATTTATAGGTCTAAATCGCATAGGAATTCTTCGGAACGGTGAAGTTGTCAATTTCATATTCATCACATTGGTCCATTGCCGATTCCGAATTTATTTGGATGATCAATTGCTCCCAGAGGGGATATCAATTCGACAGCAATACATGACCGGAAGTCACGTGATTTTTCACCCCTATTTTATGTGCCGTGGCAGATCGCATCGAAATTTTGTTACATGGTATAGTAGAAATTAATGATGTCATACACGCCTAAACCTAAAAAAAAACAACAACGCGCCTGCGGCGCTTTGTGGTTACTATAAACGTTCACAAAAGGTGAAGATGATTGGAAAGAGACGTTACATGGCATAAACCAGAATATATCCAATCCGGACTGGAATTATGACAATGATTGGGTGACAAAAATGTCATTATAATATGCGATAGCATGATATGTCTATGAAATGTTTGGCGGGGTTAATAGTTCCTAAGCCAATCAACCAAACACTACCAAATGTCGTGCATGTGAGTGGTGTGTCAATGTGAACCGTAATATGAACACTAAGATATACATGCGATTAGTGTGTGGTGGTAAATCTGGATATGAATCATGAGAATGGTTGGGTGAAAAATATGTGAGTTATCACACTGGATACAGAAAGTGCCTGTGGAATGGAGGATGGGTTTAATATTTTTTAAGCAAATCAACCAATAATACCGGAATGATACAGGTGAGAGGTGTGACGTAAATTTTACATGACATATGAACACAATTAGTTGTAAATTAGTTGAGTTATCCGATCAGATAGTGTATGAGAATGTGTGGAATGAAAGTGGTTAACCCTTTACCCAACAGAACGGCCCTGTGCCAATGCATTCTCTTATATATGCGAGCCGACCATAGGTCGCCTCGCATATATAAGAGAATGCATTGGCTTAACACATATTAAAAATGATCAAATTGTCAAAGAATGTAGAAAATATTATAAGAAAAAATGGTAAAAAGTGTTAAAAAAAAGAATTGTTTTAGGCCAATGCATTCTCTTATATATGCGAGGCGACCTATGGTCGACTCGCATATATAGGAGAATGCATTGGCACAGGGCATAACTGTAACCATCACAATGTGGTCAATGAACCGGTTCCAATGATATCCATATTTGTATGGTGTTATTGAGACAGACCGAAGATATTTTAGGCTGTTGAAGATTTATATGGGCGTTTTTGGCCGTTTTGTTGGGTAAAGGGTTAATATGATGTATCATACTTTCGCCTAGGTCTGCCACTTATAGGGGTACTATACACTGGATCCGGCCATTTATGGAACCATCTCCTGTTATACTCAACATAATGTATGCAACAAATGATTGAATTTGATCCATTGATTAGGGCCAAATACACTCATATGCTATATGAACGATGCAAACAACATGGTAGTTATAATGAACATGAATTTATGACTCGAGTCATAAATTCGTTTTCATTATAATTTCCATGTTGTTTGCATCGTTCATATAGCACATGGGTGTATTTTGAACTAATACATAGCTCAAATTCATTCATTTGTTGCATATATTCGGGTGAGTATAACTCGAGTCATAAATTCGTTTTCATTATAATGTCCATGTTGTTTGCATCGTTTATAGAGCACATGGGTGTATTTTGAACTAATACATAGCTCAAATTCATTCATTTGTTGCATATATTCGGGTGAGTATAACTCGAGTCATAAATTCGTTTTCATTATAATTTCCATGTTGTTTGCATCATTCATAGAGCACATGGGTGTATTTTGGACTAATACATAGCTCAAATTCATTTATTTGTTGCATATATTCGGTTGAGTATAAAAGGACATGGTCCCATAAATGACCGGATTTAGGGTACAGTACCTCTTTAATTGCCACAGAGATAATTAATTATCCTTCAGCTTTAAATTGACACAGAATATAAACAACCCGGCTCAATATTCCAATGACTGGGGTGGTGTGTTCTTTACGTTGAGTTGTAGACCTTATATCATAGGTGATTAATTTCTTTAACAGCCATACTTAATTAATATTTGGTAAGGAAGGGCGTGAGTGATAATAATTAGAATCCATATGACTATATAACTAGAGGTGTGGTATGAGAATTTTCAGATTGAAAATATTTTAGTTGTTGCATTGGCTAGCATGTGTCTATGGGATGGGTGGGAAGAATTATTGTTTTCTAAGCTGATCATTGGAAAGATACAAAAAATGTTTGTAAACATCAGAAATGTAAACTAAACAGCCAGGGCCCAGGCCACTAGCTTGTCAGTACAGTGATACATTTATGTTTATTATACCTCATATTAAAAGCCTATGTTAATTTCCCATAGGGTGTGATTTTACAATATGCAATGTTTCCCGCCCATGAAACATTGCCGGTCACCATTTTTTGCAATGTTTACCGCTCCGACCGAAAGAGCCCGAAGATGTTCACGGAAGCACCCGAACGAAATGTTATGACGTATTTTGACCGTGACATTCAAACCGGAAACCCCAAATTGTCACGATTCAGACAACTTTCGCATTCTTCAAGATAAACATCATGGATGCCGGTGTCAAATCGAAGCGATTCGCGGATGTTTCACCCGATGATATGACATGGTTCTTCGGTATAATAAAAACAATGGTGACGTGGCTCGAGGGCAACATTGGAGATAGTCT
This sequence comes from Siphonodentalium dalli, assembly GCA_032622095.1. Lineage (NCBI taxonomy): Eukaryota > Metazoa > Mollusca > Scaphopoda > Gadilida > Siphonodentaliidae > Siphonodentalium > Siphonodentalium dalli. The sequence goes on along the minus strand of CP136064.1, from coordinate 51,658,453 downwards.
CCCCTTGGAACCAATGTCTCCATCGGCTCCGCCTCGGGACATAGGTTCCTCGGGGAGACAATCCGCAATGTTGCCCTCGTGCCACGTCAGCATTTTTATAATAATTACTCATCTGTTATCACTAGAATAAGTTCATTCGTGCCTATAGTATGGACGGAAAGCGTAAATAGTGTTTTAACCAATCAACTGATCGATAGCAAAACTATACTGATGAGGGGTGTGCCATCATAAACCTACACATAAAATAAAAACACGAACCAATACAAATACTCGAGTTATCGCGTCGGATAGCATGGCTAGATGGACGGACAGACGAACGACGGATGGTTGATCTGAACGTCGGCATTATGTGTAACATACATGGTATGGGTACACATAAAACAAATACAGGACATTTCGTTCTAAATGGGACTATACATATTGGCCAGTGACACAGTGCGTGATTGGTTGTCATAATCAGGTACGTGAACTGTGTCACTGCGCGTGGTCCCTATATCTATATATACAAAAGAGTAGTACCTGTCTGTATGTCTGTCTGTCTGTCCGGATTTTTCTTCAAGACTGCTGGTCCGATTTCAACGGGGGTTAGACGGCGTTATTTTTTCAAATTTTTTATTTAAAAAAAAGTTAATTAAATAAAAAACAATTTAATAAGCTCATTATGGGCCAATTTCAGAACCAAATAAGTCCAATATGAACCTTTGAGAATATTTAGGTCCAATATGAACCTATTTGCACCAGGATATGTTGCAGCACCAAATGTACGCTCTGCGCTATATGTGTTTTCGCTGTGGCCCGCGGCCCGCACCATCCAACGAAATAACGGGTATAAATCCACTATGGGCTTATTCCAGAATCAAATAAGTCAATATTGAACCAATGTCAATGTTTAGGTCCAATATGAACATATCTGCACGAGGATATATTGGAGTGGCCTAATAAATATTATCTCTATATATTAAAGAATAAAATATGTCTGTCATGTGTGCGAAGCTCACACAGGGGCAGCATGCGGCTTGCACATAAAGGGGCCGCAGTCCCCTCCGACACTGAAAAAAATAGGCTACCAAAGCGAGCCTGTTTCAGCTAGTAATTTCATAATTTAAGCACAATGTTCATTGCTATTAGGACACCCGGGACGGATTCTTCATGTCAGGTTTAAAACCTGGTTTAAGTAAAGATCTAGGTTTAAACAGACGTTTGACAGCTAAATCCGTGGTTTAAACCCGTGACTGCAGGTCAAGTGATGAATTATTCAGCTTGGGTTTAAACCTGGTCCAGGCAGACCAGATTGAAGCAGAAGTGTCTCTGTATCGTCAAGCTGAACAATCGTGTGTGTGTGTATAATGCGAACCGCCGCGTCCTATAGAGGATGAACAGCGATAATTACGACAACGAGCATATTTTGATTTGAAATGTATAAAAGCGCGAGAAGAGCTAACACTAGTAAAGTGTGTGGGGATAATTGTTTGTAAATTGCGATCATTGTTTTGCGTTAAACGCGGTTTAGGGAGGCTAGAGTTGAGATGAACAATACTCATTTGCTGGACCCGGTCTACATGGGTGGAGCTGTACATAATATCGACTGACGGCGTTTCTTTATGGGATGAGAGTGTGGCTTAGTATAATAATGTCACCATTGATTCGTTCTGAAAGGGTTGTTATAAGCTTGTGTTTTTTTTTCGTGTTAATTGAGTGAGGACCAATAATTATTTTACCGGCCTCCGTGTTGTCCACCTGGTAACTGTGTAGTTTGATTGCATGCTAATCTCATCGAATCAGACAGCCACTGAACGACCACAAACACCCACTCGGTTTTGCTGGACTGTCAATGTAGGTTTAACCCAGGTTTAAACTGGAGATAAAGAATCCGACCGTAGGTTTGTGTGCTCGTGCATAATTCATAGATATCTACAACAAGTCATTGTTAGCGGGTGTCAAATGAACAATTTATAATGTGTGGTGAGTCTTTGCAAGTCTCCACGGTAACAAATACTACGCGTGCACGTGGTATTTATTCCAGGGGTGACTAGATACAAAAATGACAATTGGTTATTAGTATGGCCGATGGATTTGGTAAATGTCCCATTAACATACTTAAAGATACGGGCGGCGTTGGCGGTGGGTATGCTGTTAAAATGTCACCTCTGTCATAAACCGCCATAAACAAAAAGAATAGTATAAAATATAGACAGACTTTGTTCTTACACCAATCAGAAATATGGCATAAACAGTATGTTATTGTCATATGTTTTTCTTTGTTATGTAAACAAAAGTAAAAAACGTTACGTTCCTGGCTTTTGTTTAGATCCTGATACGGTAAACATAAAAAGCGTTATTTGTTACCGCTTTCCTGATATGGAAATAATAAAGAGCGTTTATGTCATTTGTGTGTGATTAACCAATAGTATTGAGCTGTGTTATGTAAACAGAAGCAAAACTTCTGTAACACGAGCAGGCTCTTGTTTACGTACACCATCGTACGTATTGACGACAATATACTATTTACGCGCTGATTATGTTTGGCAAATGAACAAAACTATATATTTTTTAATATTCCTTCTGCTGATGGCGATTTGAACAAATATGAATATTTCTGCAACGAACGCCGCCCGTGCCGTTAAGTTCATATTTATGACTGTTTCATGACAATATCCATTAAGAATTAACCAGTCGATCTCACATGTAACATCGTTGACTTCCATTTGCTGAACACATGTTTGCTCGCCTTTCAATTGTCCGTGTGACCCCCAGTGTGTCTCCCATTGTGAAGTGGACAACAAACATAGTACATATATGTGGGTGTAATGATTTGAATGATTCTAATCATTCTTATAGTTAAGTCAACAACGGGTCCACTGTCACTATGCTAAGCTGATAGATAAAACCCTTAACCCAGTCCCATTCGTATGGAATGCATGTACTGAACATAACAGAAAAGCTGAACCCATTAACTGACTTTGGTGAAAAAGTCGTCCACTACATATACACTCGATGGTCTTTTTAGAAAATAACACGGATCCCTTACAAAGTATAAACTCGTCAAGATCTTATAATATAGCTTATGTGTGATTGTGATGCCGATGTACTATTTAGAGGATATAACTGGTTGGTTTGATATTAGGCCCGATATCAGCCCTCGGTAACCTCATATCAGCGTGAGACCGAATGTCGAAGGCTGATATGAGGTCACCGAGGGCTGAAATCGGTCCTATAATGACTGCGGACACACGTATCACATTAGTGATGGCATAGTAGGTGTGACAATTATATATGGTGGAGTTTGGTGACAATTGGTTGTCATAATTAATATGCCATAGCTAGCGATGTCGCCCGCTGCATATTCGCACAATGAGTCCTCCAAAGTTCGTTATAATTAGCATTGTTCTTGTTTTTGGTCTTTGCATAGTTCGCTTTGTTTATTCAAGATACTTTCTCGCAGCTGCATTTACTTCAACAGTTCCGATAGCTTCATTGGCCCACATGATAATATTAGCAGAATTATGCGGAGAACTAAACGTCGCAAAATAAAAACCGCAATTGGGGAACTGTCCTAATACGCATGAAATTAATATAAGTGGATAAACATGTATTGATATGATATCAACAAAACGTACTGCATGCATGATATGTGAGTGAATGAGGGATTGCCATGGTCAATCACATTCTGGACGATCGGTCAAGCAATTATATATATCGTGGAGAATACAATGTAGCAAACGTAATGAGTATAGAGATCAACCTTGGTGAAACGCAATGGGTTAATTGGTCGAGTCGACTCATTGTGCGGAAACTCGGCGCGAAACATGGCAAGCTATGGCACAGAAATATGACGACCAATTGTCACCAAACTGCACAATGATAAATTGTCACACCTACAATGCCATCGCTACTGTGGTACGTGTGTCCGCAGCCAATATCAAACAAAACAAGCAATATCCTATTTATTAATTCGATCGCCTATTATATTGTAATTGACAACTCTTTCAAATGAGTGACATACAAAAACGAAACATGTAACTACGCATTAATTTATCAGTGAAGCATACTTGAGGCATGTCGTAAAACGATATTACTCGGATTTTTTGTGATGTCGTAAAATGATATTACTCGGATTGGTGATATCGTAAAATGATATATTACTCGGATTGGTGATGTCGTAAAATGATATTACTCGGATTGGTGATGTCGTAAAATAATATTACTCGGTTTAATGACAAATAGAAGCGATATTCCCATAGTTCGATAACAAGTTGTTCTGGATAATAATGTCATATCTAATTAATAGACTGGTATACTGGGCTCTCAAACTTTCACATATATAAAATACGAGACCCTACCATAAACAATGGGTTCCATGTATTACAGTAGAGACATTATTTTCGAGAAATCGCCCACGACGCGGGGTCAAGGCCTTGCACATTTTACGAGTCTGCATTGATATATTGCTTTATGGCCGACGTTCAACTTGTAATAATGATATTCAACATAATTGTATTATATTTATAATAGTTATAATAACATCACACCGTCTGTTTGTCGAATTCTCACGATCGTTTATGATATTTATCGCGCGATATCTACATGTACATCACGGGTCAATTTGCCTATATTTGCAACATGTTTCCTGTAGAGGGGATGTTAACTCTGGAACACAGCACATGTATAATAACAGGGCCGGAAACTTACGTCGCTTCAGACGTTCGGATAGCTGCTATCTAGAACCCATGAAGTGGATGAGCTAGATATCATTGTCACCCTCCTCTCAATTTTACCCGCACGTATCGGGCGACAAATCACATTGTTATCCTCCTCCCTATTTTCCACCCTTCTGATTGGCCCATGTGCTGTCACGTATCGGGCGACAAATCACATTGTTATCCTCCTCCCTATTTTCCACCCGTCTGATTGGCCCATGTGCTGTCACGTATCGGGCGACAAATCACATTGTTATCCTCCTCCCTATTTTCCACCCTTCTGATTGGCCCATGTGCTGTCACGTATCGGGTGACAAATCACATTGTTATCCTCCTCCCTATTTTCCACCCTTCTGATTGGCCCATGTGCTGTCATGTGCCGGGCGACAAATCACATTGTTGCAGGTGTTATTGTACTTACGAGTGAAAAGGATTAAGTGCATTTTGTGAACATCTATTAACCCTTAGAGTGCCAGGTCCGATTTTTGTATCAACCCTTATACCCTGTGCCAATGCATTCTCTTATATATGCGAGTCGACCATAGGTCGACTCTCATATATAAGAGAATGCATTGGCCTAACAATTTTTCATCTTTTGTTATTATTTTTTACAATTTTAATAATTTTTTCTTATTTCTTACAGGTATATTTAGTAGGTTTAGTGCCAGGGAATCTTATGTTTTTTATGGGCATCAAAATTATTACTATGAATACTTGGTGATAGTTTTGAGTTATAACATGCCCCTAAGGTATTATCCAGTTTGTTTTTAAATTCGCTATAGCATGCTTAAGCATACCCAAAAAAAATTCAACCCCAAAAAAAATAATTCTAAAAATAATTCTAAAAACAAAAACAATATTTTTTATTTTTTTTTAGGGCCGATTTTACACGCCGTAAATTAGAGCCGATGAGATCGGCCCGTGGCACTCAAAGGGTTAAATGATTCAGGTGTGTTTGACGTTCGGAATCGGGGCAAAATCTATACATGTTTTCATTGTAAATTTAAGTTATATATATGAATTTTTAATGATAACTGGTTCTTGAATGTGGATTGTAAATTTACTCAGCTCATGTACTAGTTTATCAATTCAGACAAACGTTTATATTTTATTAAATGAAACCCGCTTTGGGTTATAGACTTAATGATTTGTAACGCCGGTTTGCTGGCCCTAAATAACCACGTCAATATAATATGGAACATAGATCGCTTCAGCTCACGAGATAAACACGAATCTGTTTCACTTCTATCTACCATCTTGGAAGCCATCTTCAGTAAACCAAGGTGTCTATGGTTTACATACTTCTATTATTCCAATTTTATTTCAAGGACGGGAAGTTTTTGATAACAGAATGCATTATTACATGATCTTTCTTGATGTAAAACAGATTAAGCTTGGCAAATTCTGCCAACATGAAGTCCGACGGTTATAAATGTTACGCTTTCATCCGAGAAGGACAAATTGTGACCCGCCATATCAAATCCAGTCGTAAGTCGGGATTTGTTTTACCCTGTGCCAATGCATTCTCTTATATATGCGAGTCGACCATAGGTCGCCTCGCATATATAAGAGAATGCATTGGCCTAACAATTTTTTACAATTTTAATAATTTGTTCTTGTATTCTTTAACAATTTTATAATTTCACCCATACAGAGCCCCAGACAGACATGAGCAGACGCCACTCTTCTATATGCTTCTATATAAATGTGTGTGGGGCTCCCTGCAGGGTAATGGATGTTTTTTTTATTTTATGTCCTAAAACTTGTAAGAAACATTTATTTAAAAAACATGATAAAAAAATTGTTAGGCCAATGCATTCTCTTATATATGAGGCGACCTATGGTCAAGAAAGTATAGCTGGTCGTCCGCCGACCGGGTATAGACACAGGTCCCTAACAATTATTGGTAGCACCGAAAGTACCTACGTGTAGGTACGCGGGTGTCATGCTTGCACCCTTACATAAATAAAGACCTGGATCATGAATACCAGTTAACAGAGAAGGGTGAATACTGCGTACAAATTAAGAAAATATGGAATACATAGACAGAACACAACTTGCATCATAATCTCGAATATTTTATCGAATGAGTTGCGGAATATAACTTTGCGCCGTCCGCAACGAGTTCGATAAAATATTCGAGATTATGATGCAAGTTGTGTTCTGTATTTATTCTACACCGTTCAGTCAGATAAGATCAATCCATGAATGTCACCTTCATTGTTACTATAGCTACCTTTATTGTGATTTAATAACCAATGACAAATAACAAGTAATTATGGGGGGATCACCGGAAGCGGATGATCGACGTAATGTACGCCATCTGTCTTGGCGACAACGTCAACAAGAATAGTTCCGGCTTGTATTCCACTAGAGGTATACACTAATATGTATTCAGTAGCTGGGATTCCGTTGAATACATGTGACTCACGTCAATGGGTGTGGAATAAAAAACAGTAATTTCACAATAAAATTATAGTTTCACAGTGATTTCACATATTTACTGAATTGTTGTCCATAAATTAAGAGCAAATTTTTTTATAAATTAAATCAATTTTATGCTATATATAAATATAGCTGCATATATGTCAGTCTTTTTTGTTGAATCATGAATAAAGATTAAATTGCGCAATATTTATCCCGATCGAGTAAGATTCAATATGTGATATGTATCATGAATACCACCCAAAATCTCGCGTACCAGAAAAGAGGGGTGACCCCTTCAAATATAGGACTTATAATTGTTTATATAATATATACTGTTTATTGTTATGGACCATTGTTGCCAGGGACCTGCATGTGTCCATAGACGAATAGTGCATGCCTCTCTAACAGAGAATTGATTTGCCACATATGTCCCATACCTCTTTGGTCCTGCAGACACGTGTAATCCTGGAGAATTCTTCATGTTCATATTGACAGATAACACAGATTTCCTCGAATATAATTAAATTAAGTCTCCATTAAGCGCATAATGTACAGCTAATTCCCATATATTTTCCTGGGTTATTTATCAACCTCAACAACAAACGATTTAATATCAATTGCCCTGCAATTCTGTTCGGGCATGTTTACACAGCCATACAGGACTACAATGTAAAGAGTTGACATTGATGGCATGAATAGCAAAGAAGGGCTCGCAGCGGTTATGTCATTTATGTACACTGTGTAAATTTTCGAGAATGGCTTGTCATTTCATATCAATAAAAGTTATGATCGATCCCTAGAAAACATGCTGTATTTATTCAATCGCGTCGCTTGATTATCGAGTTGATACCAGGACCAGACACGTGACGCGGCCGTTATAATTCGACCCATGTATAGGTTTAAGTGACTGTCAAATAAACTAGTCAATGAGAACACTTCTTTGATTTTATCGGTATACACGAAACATGAATCAATGTAATTGCTATTAAATGGGATCAGTACAGAGCAGTACAGTTTCGTTCTCAAAGGTTTTGCTTGTTCCGCGCTGCAACTTGTGCAAGGACATGTACTTATTATGTCTATATTTTCTGCAACACAGATATTTTATACCTTCTGAAAAATATGCGTGGCATCTACAAAGAACACACGGACAAAGGGCGCATTTAAACATATAATTGAGTTATTATGCCCCTGCTATCGAAGAGTGTCGCACGTGCTGGATCAAATGAGTTCGTCAGTCACGGTGTTTGTTCGTCGCGCATATCTCAGACGTACAGGCTACTGGATCATAATAGAATTTTTTATGAAGATTCTTCAACAGAACCGCTTTAAAAATGGTCCGAAATGTTGTTCATCGTTCCGCGCAGTCATAGCTAGACAACTTTTAAGACGTGTGGCTGCCCTTTCTTTCATTGGTGTTAAACTACACCATATTAGTGAACAACTTCACGCGAACTTCATGGCACCGACCATATATAAGTTGCCTGTACCTGTTGTATACTTGTACAATACAGATTGTGGTATCTCTGGCGGTTCTGGAACATCACGTCCGAGATCATATAAAAATCGTTTTGATGACACACTCTTATTAGTATGACCGAAAACATGTGCGAAAGCATTTGTCACATATGTCTGTGAATGTGCACGCATCTTCACTACAGATGTGATTAAAATTAAATTTCCATCGCTGTTGTTAGTTTACTGATGTCTTCGATTCTAATAAAACTTCAGAAAACAGAAATCACGTCTTTGAAACAACCCCACTATACCATGAGTAGTTTATATCTGCTACATATTGTCATTTCAAACTGCTTCGCTGCCAATCACCTTGGTGCCCTTACGACACATGCTATATAGTACGGTTCCATAGAAGATGATGTATACAGCGTGAGAGAGGCAGAGGGGCAGCGGGTCGCGTTAGAAGCCCCTGTGACATGCTATATGAAATTGTTGATTTCCACTCCACATTATCGAGTATAGTCAGATAGTACTAATTAGTACTAGATAGATATGTTTATTTGCACAAAAATATATAATACATTAATAAAATATTAAACAAAAGTATATTATTGCACAGGAGCAGCATGACCTATTGACCTAGCTGACAGTCTTCCTGTTGCCCCTGAATGATAGGTGCAATATGAACATATGATGACCTATTTACAATTTCACACAGACTATTTGGTATTTGTATGTAGATGTAGACATAGTACTACAGTTGAAATGGTCCATCCTTTTCACCACATGAGACACAAAATTGTGTTATGTCTTACAATGAGCAGCAGTCTCTCATATGGGTGCTAAAAGTAAGGATTATAACATAAACAGAGTTCTTTGCCAGCATAAATCGAGTCGTCAGAGGACATTAATTCCGGTCAAGAACTCTGCATGTGTTATGACAGACTCAGAGCACCGTTTGTTATCTCGCGGGTTGAGTTTGTCTGATAAGGGGATTATCCAACAGTTGCCAACCGCTGATTGGTCAACCGGTGTGTGGCACCATGCATAAGTTATATATCCATTTTTTTTCATTTCTTCAAATCGATAAATGATTTTATTTTAGTTGAGCTCGAGTACGTGGCCAGCGTCGATTCATTCACAACCTATTTTTGGCCGCTCTAAAAAAACTCAAAATAAATTGGGACACATCGTGATGTCGCCCACCAAGTAATATTACTTTTCTAAATGCAAATTATTTATGACTCGGCGATTGCGTGGATGATAATTCAAAGCGCTCGTGAAAATAATTGTCATACTGTCAGGCGCTGTATAAATTCAATTCAGTATCATGCATTATCACTGCTCTAGGTGAGTGTGTACCAATGGCTAACTTCTAAAAGCATCTGATTATTCGTGATACGGGCAACCTTTAACAATACAATCAGGGGGGGGGGGGTCGGAAAAAATATTCTGGCACGTATGCTGATCTTTACCTTTCGACCCTTGTTGGGACCCACCCACCCCCGCGTCCAAATTTTTTTCCGTTTTCGGCAGTTTTTTCCGACCATTTTTTTGACACCCCCCCCCCTTTTAACACTAACACAGAGATTTGCGGGGGGGGGGGGGGAATTCACTGCAAACAGCTGTATATGAATTTCTGTGCATACTATTTGTCACAAAATACAATCAGTTTAACAGTTATAATTACATTATTTCTCTTATTCTAAGGTGTTTTAAGCCAAACTCATTGCAAAAACAGTCAAAAAACTTGCAGGAAAAAATGTTTTGAGTTGCAGAAAAAAAAAATTGTTGGTCCCATCGACCACCCATCCACCCCGGCATACATGCCCGGAAACCCCCCCCCCCTGATACAATGAAAATGATTACAAATCCCTTTAAAAACAATTACGACTTGCACTGCTGCCTCACAGTGGCACTCGCCCAATCGTCAAGACAGTGGCACTGCATGCATGTATGGGTAAGCAATCACAATATTGCTTAATCCAATTGTCACCGAATTGTCATTTTGAGAGCGGTACAACAATAGTTGGTTAAAGGCAAAGTCCCGTTATTTGTTCAAGTGGCATAAAGTTTGCCAAAGTGTATAGAGTCACTTTTACTTAGAGTAGTTTTCATAGCGAATTCTTATTTGTTGACTTCGTATTCGGTAATCGTTCAAGCACGTTATAAATATAGAATAAAACTGGCAGAAACGTTCAGTTGAGTCGCAGAGAAGGAATACATTGTTGGCAATTTATGCTGCATCTATGGTCTTATAGACTCTTGATTTAAAGACATATGATGTACTTGTTCGGGTGCGTGAAACTTGATAAATTAGTTCGCAGGTGCCATGTCAACTGGGGGGAATATATCATTATACTAACATCGCCGAAAATCTCAAAGAAATTGACCATACCATGCCATAGAAAACATCGTCTGAACTACGCTCAATAGTAAATATTTACATCTCGATTCGGGACTCATCAATGGGCGATTAAATAATGCAAATGATGTCGTCATTCGCGTGAACAAACTATCCATGATTTTGTTGGGTCCGATTAGTTTGAACATATTTTATTAGCAAGAATATCTAACTGGATTGGGGCACAAGTTATTGCTAACTTATTGACGCCCCTTTCCAACAAACAATTGACAATTAACAAAAAGAGTTAGGCTTCCTGCCCGCAATACATATAATACAAAGGTATACAAACAACATTTGTTTGATTAAAATATGATAATAAAGTGGGGATACACGTTAAGATGTCAAAGTGTACTGTTTGCGTCAGAATGGGGGTGTGGTTGTGGGCCTTCGATCGATGATGTGATATTTTGTTTCCTAATTTATATATTACTATTTCCATTCGCTAGGTTTGGTATACTATTAATCATTAAATCGTTGTGTTTCTATAATATACTTTTGAGCAAAAATGAATAACTTGCAATTTATTTGCTCAGTCTCATGGGTGGAGCCGAATTTTTTCAAGGTAATAAAATCAGAACAGGACAAAACATCAAATAGTTCCCAGGGTTTTGAATGGGTGGAACATGATATATACGGGCGTAGGCAAAGTAGAGAGTATGATAATTTCTTCTCTAACCCATAAACGAATTGTTAATTTTATCATTAGTCCATCATTAATTATTCTTTTCGCTTATTTTCGGGAAAGAGAAAGGTTGGTTGTCAAGGGATTGATGGAATCATAGATGGACAAGGGGTTGACTATTATACTAGGCCCATCGAACCATATTTGGAAGAAATAGAATAACGTTTGTTGGAATATGGCGCGTTCACGTGGATCAGCAAGAAAATGTCAGGTTTTCCCCATGTGACTTGATTAGACAATAAAAACAATAATACGAGAACATTTTCCACGGAGACTGTGCACTGCTGTTTTATCATTAGATGGTGATCAGTGTTCAACTTGATTTGTGGACATTGTGGTCCATTAAAGGAATAGGCGGCATTATAGGCCCCTAACTGTTCACGCGATTGGGTTTGATCCATCAATGCTTTCATCTGTTGTCAGAATCGCTGAAGTATATATCGATATGTGTCATCGACAGACACGTGCTATAGATAACCCACCACCCCATGGTCTAATTAAACCAAACATACCCAACTCTCTCAAACTGCATATGGTGTCCCGATGGGGGAGGGGTCCAATCAGCTGACAAAAAGATATTTGTTCCACGTCCATACATGCATGTATGGTTAAAATATAATACACGCGAGTACCTATTTTGTTTGGTTAGAATCCGTTTATACGCGAGTGCAGGAACAGGGGATGGGTTTGGTGTCTCACCCCTCCCAACTTAGGCCAAAATGTTGAAGGGTTGGAAGTTTATTGCCGGACCTTAAGTTGGTTGGAAATTTCAGACAAAAAGCAGTTTGAATTGTTCCAATAGTTTAATATTAAAACCTTGCATAATTTAGTGTGAAATTAGCTGTATTTGTCAGACAAAACATCCAATGTTTCCTGTATTCTCGGTCAAACGGACTGAAACCCTGCGAGTATGAACATTGAATTTCTCAAACTTGGAAAATGTTGGGTCTGCTTCGGATGGGGGGGGGGTTGCAGTTCCATGTTTGGTACCCACAGCAGAGACCATCTAGCCACGTCGTCCCTGCACGACACACTCAGCGGTTGAACATTCCAATACAGACTTTAGTTTTATTTGTGAACGCAGCAGTGCGAATGCCGTTCTAAAAAAAAAAACAATCTTCCATTGGTAATCAGGCCACGCGTCGAGCACACTGGTATAATCTTTGCAGCAATAAAATGTCAGGTTACATTTGTATCTTATATTTTCGACATATTCTTGCTGGTACATGTGAACGTGTCATAATCACGCTCACGTCACGAAATTGATACCTGGAAAACAATACTAAGAGGCAAGCCTTGAAATAGGGTGTCTGTCATTTGCAGAATGAGGTCCCCAGAGGGTGAATTTAGTGATGCTACCCCGCATAGCGGGCTAGCATCACCAAATTCACCCTCTGGGAACCTCATTCTGCTGAGGTGTAAGCAGTGTATGTCGGAACAGGCAGACGCCCACAGTAATTCACTCTACCATTGGTCCAGTCTTGTTAACTTAAACAATATAATAGTTATGAAGAGGAGAATATATTAAATTCCAGTGGCTGCTGGTGGCTGGAGATAAATCTCAGATAATGCAGAGTGTCCAGAGTAAAAATTCCCAACAGCAATTGTTCCAGGTCTCACATGTAACTTGAATAATTACCGTAAAATGGGGTGAATCGGGACATCATTTTGATTCTTTGTGAAACAAACAATGTACCTATACTCAACTTTCTTTTACTTGGGCGTTTATAACTCCATTTTGTGTCCATAGGTAAGGGCAACATTGTACCATGTTATACTCTACAATTCCTTTTACAATATGGGTCTTGTTTCTTAAGTTACGTGAAATAGCTGTCCCTACTCACCCCATTAACTAATGGGTGTATAGGGACAGCCAATAACTTAGACCTGCTGTCACAATAGTGTACCCTGAAGAGGCCATTATAGGGACAAATGCTATGTTTTATGAACTTTATTTAAAGAACCTTTAAGATAGCTAGAACAATGGAACCCAAGGACATTGCATAATTTCAACTAGCTTTTGTTCTGTGATTGGCATGTAACAACGAAGTTTCAACCATATTTTTTTCATGAAAATAGCTGTCGTGTTTCAAATAACCATACCGTTAGATGGTAAACATAATGTGGAGGGGCTTATCATAGATAGTTGGGGCAAGGATGGAACTAAATACCTAAACACAACAAGAAATAGTCCATAGCGAATAATGTGGCAACTGGTATGGTTTATAGGACCATACTATTCTTTATACCCTCCAAGAGGGGTCGATACTTCTTAGAAAAATAATCAATGCATTTATATAGTGCATTCCACAGTAAATTAGTTTCAATGTTCTTTACATGATTATTACACTGGCCATAGGGTATTGATCGCCCATCCTCTTTTAGGAGCAAATGGGTTAATGCAACAACTCTAATATGAGGTCACTTGTCGAAGGCCACCATCGACATAAAACCACACTGCTTACTCTGTTTAAGAATTAACTTACCAATCAAAAATCGGGAAAAAATCGTCCCTTTTCACTTCGGAGTTCCCATTCACACAGTACTGCGGTTCTCAGCCAATTGCATATGGGAAGGGAGACTTATTATTTTTATTTATTCCATGAATTCTAGAAATTAATGGATATATGGGTAATTTTATGGCAAAAAATCCTACAATTTTCCAAGCAATGTATAGAATAAATCCTTCATGCCTTAAAGCGATTTAACTGTAGGAAAATACTGAATGAAATGGCAAATAAATTATTTTGTTGATGCTCTCTTTTGGGTGATGAGGGTGGTGCCTGAGAACACAGTATTTTTATTTATTTATCTGAACATTACATCCTTACGATCGATTAATAGAGCATATCATTGTATACTTCAATATACGAATTGGATGTTCTTTAAACGGACACAATGCACTCACAGTGGGTGAATGTACACAAAATATAAAATTCTCTAAAAACATCACCACTAAATAAGAGCATGGAGAAATAAATAAATATTGTCCTTATATTCATTATTGGTAGATCTTCAAGAACGAAATTAACATGTCGCAACCATTGTTAAATAAACAAAACTGTTACAGTGATTTTTCAACAAACTTTGCCAATCGTGTAGTAAGTTCACATATTTTAGACTGATTATGATTTTCAAAATATTTTTCAATATCTTTGATCTTTTCCAATGTTTACCATAAAGTTTTGATTAAACTTTGGCATCTTATTGGACCAATTTGACTTTTATCCACAATTTCGAGGTGACAGTAATGTCTACATAACAATGGTTTTGACATGTGACATCTCATTATTTGAGAGTTATTAAAGGTACTCAATCCGATAAAACTCCTCTCAATTACCATTTCAATGGCTTCGGGGGTCAAAAATATTTGATTCGAGTCGAGGAAGTCACCCATCAAAGCTCAGATTTGTTAGATATCGATTTTAGAAATCTATTATTTTTCATTATCGGGAATTCTTTCTGGCCCAGAAGACAGTCAAAATTTCGTTATTATTACCACTTGATTATAGAGTTATCCATCCTTGTCTGTTTGAATAGAGTTTTGACGTAAAATCTCGAGCAGGTTACCAAATTGACGGCAGTTATTAGTACTCATCTCGAGCAATTAACAAATTTCAAAAATCAATATCTAATAACTCTGAGCTTTGTTTGATGGGTTCCTCGACTCGAATCATATATTTTTTACCCCCAAAGCCAAAGAAATAGTAATATAGGACCCTCTGATCGGATTGTTGTTGTTGGAATCTGTTGAGATGGGGACCCTCTTTACGGATTGAGTACCTTTAACACTTTCTATGCTAAATGTATTATCCCACTCAGTTATCTCATTCAGGAAATATGAGCAGCCGACAGACGATACAAAGTGAAGAAGGAATCCAATTCATTGGTTGGAAATGTTCAGATAATTAGATAATCAATCTGAACATTAACATTAACAATCCATCAATGTTCACGCTGTCGGTGGCCAAATTGGCCAATGGCCAATCTTTTTCGAATTTGGCTAATGAACATTTCATTTGGCTAAACTTTTTTTTACCCCAATTGGACACCGAAAGCATGGAGCTGGAAAGCTAATTAAAAAGCGCTGAATAGATCGACATTCAAGACGAAGTTAGGCGACGAAAGTATTTCGTACTTCAGAATTATCGTACTGTAACGGTCCAATAAAAATGCGGATTTTTGTTTATGCGCGGTCGATGACACCAACTATGTAAACATGTATGATTTGAAGCGAGTTGTTATCAATGAGCACAATGAATAGGTGAATACCTGGTGATGGCGCTGTTGTTTTATGGAGTATTTTTGTAATGTCCAATGCATTGGCGGATCGGAATAGTATCCATCATGCACATTCACTGCACATAATCAAACGTCACGAGACAGCAACAGGTAAGCTCTAACATTTAACCAGCCTAATCGTCAAAACGCTTAATCTGTAAACTGGTTATGTAATTTTTTTTTATTAGGCAGTCTGTAAGATAAAATACCTAAATGCATTGTTCCTTAATTGGAAGTACAGGCAAGCAGTTCTTAACTCAATGGTTATGTAATGTGTCATAAACTGCATCCTGTCTAATAACCACCTGGCTTCACATTATAAAAGGTTTGAATACAATAGATATTCAACAGTTATCGCCTTACTATAATAAGCAATAGTTAGCGAGCGTCATGGTGTCAGCGACATAGAGTTATTACAATTGGTTTAGCGGATTTATGCGATTATAATTATATAGAATGTTATTTTAATGTTTCCGAATATCATTTCAGGTAACAACTCCCATAGTGCATCTGAACAAATGTTGAAGGAGGAGTAAAAACATAAAGGAAATAAAAGTAACAACCATAGCCAAAGCAGAAAAGTCCATCGTCTCTGCGATGAAAAATTTCTGACTTGACCGGGCTTTTTGCATATGGTTGGATGTGAAAACCTGCCGTATTTTGTATTAATGCTTTACATGAATTGATCTGTCTGTGCGATATAACGCATACCTAGTATGTTCGTATAATATTGTTTTTAAAGTTGTTTTTGTGTTGTTTTAGTTATGTTTTTATTCTGAGTAACAAATCAAGTTTAAAACAAATATTATAGTCATTAATTGTGAAGCGCCGAAAAAATGAGGATTTAATTTGGCCAAAGTTTTCTTAATTTGGCGAAAGTTTTTTCATTTGGCTAATAAAATTTTCATTTGGCTAAACTTTTGGCTAAAAAAAATTCGGTCCAGCGCGAACACTGTCAATGGGTCTTCAGTAAAAAAAAATATGAAAGTTTCAATGAAACTGTAGCTCAATTTGGAAAGGGAATAATTTCATGTTTTACAATCAATAATATGGAGCGATTTTGAATGCGGAAAGTTGAAATGTCTAAGTAATACTAGATTATCAACATGAAGAGATATATATATAAAGTAAAATCCAAGATGGTTGCTGGTGGCTATGTTTTCCAATGAAATTCAAAAACATTTGATAGCTTCCATCTAGTAGGTCAATATCAAGGGATTAATATGAAGTTTGGTGATGATCGAATGAGGGAGGTGGGCTGCAGGGTGTGGCAAAGGATTTAGTCATGCAAAGAGTAATATCCAAGATGGCTGCTGGTGGCCATGTTTTTTGGCCGAATGACCCGAAAATGAATCGTTCCCATCTACATGTCAATATTAACATCCATGATAAATTTCATGATGATCAGACAAACAGTACGGCCTGTAGCCCATGCTAATGGATTGAATTTTTAAATCCAAGATGGCCGCTGTCGGCCATGTTTTTATGCCGAATGACCCCAAAATGACTCGTTCCCATCTAGATGTCAATGTCAACAGCCATGACAAATTTCATAATGATCAGACCAAAGGTACAACCTCTAGCCCGTGAAAATGGAAATTGTTGACAGACATCTCCGCGCACACACACACGGACGACGGATACCAAGCAATGGCAATAGCTCAAACTTTACAAAGTAAAGTTGAGCTAAAAAGGGTTAATATGAGAAAAAGTCAATCTATGTTTTCATGTACTTGTTGATAGTATTTGTTTTACCCACTTCTAAGTTATTTCACATGAACCCATTTCAAAGCCTTGAGTCTCTTAATCAAAGACTTCCTATCTAAAAATTAAATTCTCTCGTTGAGTTGAAAACATTTTAATGAAGAACTATGAAACAAATGGTGATATTAGTGATCTGTTTCCTTTAGAGTATGATGGGTTTCTTCTTGTTTCTTTTCCCTCGGTGCTTATTGGCTTTCTTCTTTGAAGCTGCAAGTTTTCTCATTTTAGGGTCAATACACCCTTCAGTTTTTACTGCAGAACTTTTCATATTAGAGTCAACACTTTTATGTTTCCTTTTTCTGCCTTTCTTTTCTGACTTTTGTTTTAGTGAGGTATCAATAGATTTTGACGTTTTTGCAAACCTGTCATTTTCTTCTCCACTTTTTTTTCCATTTGAACTGAGAAAGTGACTTGATTTCATTCCATTTGAACTATTCTCACTATGGCCTTCTAAATTAGAACATGCCATTTTATCAAATGCCACACACTCTTCATCAGTTGTTCCAACATTGACTTCGCTGATCGGCTCATTCAGCATCACATGTCTCTTTTTTAAACAAGCAACAAAAAATCCATTGCAAAGGTCCTGTTCAGGTGTCAGTCTTAAACAGTATTTACCACAATCATAATCAGGTAAACCCCTGTTCTTCCAGGATTTCATCACTTTTTTCAGCTTGAATTTGGAACGCACTTGGCTGTAGACATCATCAATCACTCCCTCATTCTCCTCTGCATGAACAGAGCAGGTCGAGTATACAACTTTCTTTATATTCGGAAACTTGAGTGCATGTTTGAGAAGAAGCACTTGGAAGTTTGATAAACTCTTTAGCCTCTGTTTGGAATCAGATGTGTTGTCGTTGGTCACATGGTTCATTCTACCAATGATACCTGTGGACAAATATACAACAGATTATTAACCCTTTCTTTACTAATGGATTCTCCCATTCAGTTGTGAAAGTATACATCAGACTGGTCTATTATTCAATTGGAGGGATGTCCAGGTAATAAAGCAGACGACAGGTGAAAAGATAATACAAGTGCAGAAGGATTTGTATTAATTGGTGGGAAATGTTCAGATAATAATTTCAACAAACGATTATTTTGTTGAAATTATTATCCAAACATTTCTGAAGAGAACTCGTCAATGAGTATTTGGTAAAGAAAGGGTTAAGTAAAGTTTGTGCAGTAATCTTGAATTGATGCTTTAAATAATGGAAAATTGGTAGGGCACAAGCACATTCCATGTTAATTTGTGTTGATGGCTTGAAAAATCCCTCACAAACATCAAGAAGTACATGTACTTGTAAAAATAGATCAACTTTGTTCTCATATCAGCTCAAATTGACTATCAATAATTCTCCGATAACGGTATTTTGCATGTTGAAACCATTGTTATGTAAACATTATGGTTACAACGATTTTTCAACAAACATTTCTGTTCGTGCAGGTATTTAAGTCTAAATCTGATTTTCAGAATATTTTTATATACATTGACCTTTTCAAATGTTTAGTTGTTTACTTTATGTTTTAATTGGACTTTGAGCAGTAATGTAGCTGTGACAGTAATGTTTATGCATGGTTTAGGCATGCAAAATGTTGCTATTGGAAAATTATTGATACTGATAATAAGAACAAAGTTCATCTATATTTACGTGTATTTGTTGATGATTTGTTTTACAGATATTAATGACTTTTCACATGTGTCCACTGAGAAGGCATTGTGTACCTTTAATGGAAAAGTATAATAATCAAATTGTCATTGTGTCCAGACACTTGAAGCCTGTTCACCCATAAATATCATTGAACAAGTCTTCCTGCAGCATTTAAAATCTGTATATTAAAAAGTATTTTGCATAGTTATCAATATATCTGGATCCCAGCTCTGATGTGTAATAGAACCAAGCATAATTTTAAACTGCCATGAATGTGGCTTTATAAACAAGAATAAGTGAATATGTGGCTTTATAAACAAGAATAAGTGAATATGAGGCTTTATAAACAAGAATAAGTGAATATGAGGCTTTATTATTAAAACAAGAATAAGTGAATATGTGGCTTTATAAACAAGAATAAGTGAATATGTGGTGAGTCTCCCCTTGAGAAGGATATAGCAACAAGCAACTAAAAGCTTTTCTCAAGCTATTTCCTTGTACTTGTAAACAAATAGCCTTGGATATGACATAGATATCTGAACACAAGCCTTGAAATCTGGTTTCTGACATTTACAGAATGAGGTCCCCAGAGGATGGATTTAGTGATTCTACCCATCTGGTGACCTCATTCTTTGGCCTCAACTGCTAGGGGATACCTGGGATCAGATTGCAGTTCCTCAATTCAAGTTGGTGATGTTCACCCATTAGTCACCTCGATTGGGGGATATAGCAACAGCACAGAAAGGAAAAAGTAACTAAACAAAATGCTTATTTGAGACTATAAATACTTCCCAGAAGACGAAGCTTAAACAAAATGAGGTCTCCAGAGGGTAAAGTTGGTGATGCTAGCCAACTATGCAGGGTAGAATAACAAAATTCAGCCTCTGGGGACCTCATTCTTCAAATGTCAGACACACTATTTCAAGGCTTGTCTGAACATTCCCTTGTGAACCAGGATGTTTGATATTTTGGTAGTCGATATCTTCACCTACCTGATCCACTACATGAAGGGTCAATGAGTGCATACTGAACATCGGGGTATGCACTGGGATCAACAGTGAGGAAATCTTTACAGACAGTATGTACGCAGCTGCCAACTCCAGCCTTCTTTATCATCTTATCCATGAGGGCAGCTCGTTTCCTATCTCTATCAAAGGCATGAATGGTCCTGAAAATAGAAGAACCAGTTAAAGATGGAGAGTTCATTAGACATGGTTGGTTATGGTATCTAGTCATTTCATAGCCCATATCATACATAACGTCAGGGCATGAAATTTGGGACAAACAGATATTTCTTCCCACCCCCTCTCGTTCACGCATATCAAGATGTGGGGGACGTACTTTTCGTTCACCATAGCACTGATAGGGCGAATGGGAACTAAACAGAGTTCGGAATATACCTTCAAAACAACTGTCCATTGTGATTCTAGGAAGAATTTCCAGATAATAAATTTACCTTTTTGAAAGAAGTTCTAAACGAGAGGCCGATCACGATCAGCAGATGTTAACCCATCCCTTGGCGATAGTAAATTACTATTATCGGAATCATAAATGAGAGTTTTAGTGTTGAATTATAGAGTATACTGTTATGTCCTATTATAGACAAATGTACATAACACAAATTATTGGAATTTATGGGTCACTCGCATTTATATAAGAGATTGCACTGGTACAGCTAAACCACCACAGCCTTGGGTTAAATGTGAAAGGTGGCCTGGACATGGAATACTTGGGTTAAGAGAGTCCAATTTAAGTTTAGAATAATAATGTATAAAATTCTACCCACAATATAGTATACAGATAAGCCAGGTCACTGCTGACCCATTAATATCAATTATATAGCAGAGCTGTCAACAACTCACAATAATTGTTTATGTTGAACACTGACTTCTCTATTAAACCAATAACAATTATAATGACCTCAGACCATCTGAAGATATCACTCTACAGCACAGATGTCCAGGTCTACTGTTAATACCATGTGATGTTTATTGTTGAATCTTTATTTTAAATTAGATACCATAGCTTTCTTTATCAGATTATTTGCACATCAATTGGCAATCAGAAAATAATATAGCCTTATCAATAATAAATAATAATGTATAGCATTTTTAAAGCGCCTTATCCCATGAGGCCCAAAGCGCTCAATGATACAACAGATGACCGAGCTCCAGCACATTTAAACACATATACGCATGTACACACAAACAATAACTACAATGAAATAAATCAAACAATTCATATACAAATCAGGATGAAGGCTGTGTGTATTGTATAAAACAATGCAGGAAATGTGTGCTCAGCTTTGGTCGTCGTCGTTGCCATAGTGAAGTTTAAACAGATACGTTTTGAGTTCTGTTTTGAAAGAGTCCAAAATTCCTAAGTGTGCTCAGCTTTGGTCGTCGTCGTTGCCATAGTGAAGTTTAAACAGATACGTTTTGAGTTCTGTTTTGAAAGAGTCCAAAATTCCTAAGTGTAAGCGGGAGTGAATTCCAAAGGTTTGGGCCGTAGCATTCAAAAGATCGACGACCATAATTAACAAGGTCACGTTTGGGGACAGCAAGTAATATTTTATCAGCTGACCTTAAGCCTGGTTTACCAGGTACATAGCATGAAAGAAGAGATTCGATATATACAGGGAGGGGCGAGAGACAGTCAAATTTCTTACAACATAAGACAGCAATTTTATAGTCAATGCGGGCTTGAATTGGTAGCCAGTGCAGTTCTTTGAACATTGGTGTCAGGTCAGAAAATTTAGGCTTCTTAAGAATCACACTAGCAGCAATGTTCATCATACGTTGAAGTTTATCAATTTCTGTCTTTGGTAAGCCAGCCAGAAGTGGGTTACAGTAGTCAATCTTGGAAAGAACAAATGACGAAACAAGAGTTTTAGCAGCATCGGTGGTTATGAATGGCCTGATGTGAGAAATTCTCCTTATATCCAGAAATAGACTTCTGCATAAATTGTTTATGTACACTTCCATTGACAGAGTACTGTCCAGGTGAATGCCCAGATATCTGGCACACGACGATGGCTTTATGTCGGAATCACCTATACGAATGCAGTCCAAAGGGGTGTTCTTAATTCTGTGATCAGTTCCAAATAACATTATCTCGGTTTTGTCATCATTTAAACACAGTTGGTTTGCGCCCATCCAGTTCTTCACTGCCGTTATACATTGCTGCATTTCTGAGATATTGTTTGCGAACTCTGATGGTGAGCTGGGCGTATAAATCAGTGTATCGTCTGCGTACATGTGGTATTGTAGATTTCTCTGTGTGATGATTTGCCCCAATGGCTTAGTGTACATGAGATAGAGCACGGGCCCAAGGACTGATCCCTGGGGGACACCAAAGGATAGTTCATATGGTTTGGAACAGAATTCTCCACAGTGAACAGTCTGGATTCTGCCTGATAGATATGACTTGGAGAACTTTCCCTGAAATTCCGAATGTTTTGTTAAGGCGTGAAATTATGATGTTGTGATCCAAAGTATCAAAGGCAGCAGAGAGGTCGAGAAATGAGGCTATAGTGACATTGTGGTCATCTGCTGCACAAAGCAAGTCGTTGGTGACGCGGACAAGTGCAGTTTCCGTACTGTGGTACGTGTCGTCGATAAGCTGATTGGAAAGGTTCATTCATGTCATTATCCTCCATATGTTGTCTGAGTTGATAGAGTACCACGCGCTCAAGAAGCTTGGATATAAAAGGAAGGTTAGAAACAGGTCTATAGTTCTTGAGATTGTTCCTATCCATGTTTGGCTTTTTCAGCAATGGTTTAACCACAGCTTGTTTGAAGCAAGTGGGAACTATACCGTCTTCCAGGGATGTATTCACTATCCTCGTAAGAAAAGTTACTAGTTGGTCGTTATGCTGTTTAAGAATGAGTGATGGTACAGGATCCAGAGAACACGATTTTGATGGCATTGACATGAGAACACGTTTGACCGTCTCTGTTGTAACACATTCAAACTTAACAAATTTGGTTCCGGTGAATTCCTCAAACTCAGCTTCTCCTGCAGACACTTGTTGTATATTCGCACGAATTTTGGTAACTTTGTCTTGGAAAAATGTGGCAAATGTTTCTGGGAGTGTATCCATGGGAATGTCACTAGGTAGAGTAGAACATTTACCTTTGCCCAGCATAGTGTTGGTAATGTTGAACAGTTTCTTGGTTGATTTGCAATTTGCTAATTGTTCACCATAAAAGTCAGATCTCGCATGCTTTATCAACTCACTTACACATGTATTCATTTCCTTGAAAATTTCGCGGTGAACAGTTAATTTAGATTTTCTCCACATGCGCTCCACCTTTCTGCGTTCTCGTTTCTTATTCAAAATTTGGGAAGTTAGCCATGGTGCAGATGTCCTGTTGGTAATCTCACGTGTCATCGTGGGTGCATGCTTATTAAGAATAGAAGACAGCTGGTCATTGTAATAAACTGCCAAGTCGTTGCAGGAGTTCAAGTTTGTGGAAGATAGGAATGCTTCACGGATCTCCGATGAGAATTTACTTAACACGATGCTTTTGAGATTCCTTGAAGTGACTTTACGTTTGGGTGCAACAGGTTTCACATTCCGGAAAGAAAATTCAATCAGGAAGTGGTCAGAAACGGCTTTATCAGAGACCTGGAGACTGTTAATTTTCATGGTGTTTTCTTTTATAATCACCCAGTCAAGTGTGTGTAGTGAACGATGAGTCGGTGACGTTATGATCTGTGTGAAGCCAAATTTATCCATGAGTTCTCTTACACAATTTACATTGCTGTCAGATATTGATTCAAAATGTAGATTAATGTCACCTAGGATGAATGAATGTCCATCTGTTAAACTATATGCCGTGAGTAAGGCTTTGAAATCTTTGACGAATTTCGGAGTTTTTAGCTTGTTCCTTTTACTCGGTGGAGGTCTGTAAATACACACGAATGTTATGGGTCGAGAAGGTGTTCTAATAATAAATTCAGCAGCCTCGAATGTTGAATACTGTGTGATAACTTTCCAATTGACAGCAAAGTCTGATTTGTGTAACAAACCGATGCCCCCGCCAGTGCCCTTTCTTGGTGATGATATCATGTTATAGCCTACAGGTGTTGCTTGGCTAATCAGTGCTTCATCCCCAGCAGGCATCAGCCAGGTTTCAGTTATGAAGAAGAAGTCACTTTTGCTATCAGCCACAAGATCGTTGATGGTGTGGACCTTGTTCCTGATAGATCGGGCATTTAAGAGGTTAATAACTATAGGATCCTCTTGGAGATGTGGTGTAGCTATTTCAACAAGAGTACTGTTGGTGTGTTTTGGTGATTTAGCACAATGATGATGTTGGATAGCACTTCGAACATGTTCTGTATTCCATGGAATATTGTATGTCCTTGATGAGTCAAAAGTAGGGTGACAGAATTTTGGATCCAGGATACGGTGTTTCTTCATCACCTTGAACAAGGAGGCTCTAGGCCGGTGTTGGTTGTGATTTGTTGTCTTGTTGATGGTGTGAAGTTCCTCAGACGTGTACACAATGAAGCCCATGTTGGTAGTTGGCAGACAGGAAAGGTGTTTACAAAAACCAATTAGAGGTGTGAAATCAGAAGTGCTTGGTAACACTATACTAATCTGGAGTAGTAGGCCCTTTGTCCTTGGTGTAATCCAGTAATGGGTTGTGTAATCCAAGCTTGATGTCAGAACAAAGCTCAGGATGATAAATTGGAAAAACACCAACATATTCCAACAGAAAACCTCACAAAGTCAGAAAAATATGATAAATTTCTGCACAAAAATCACAAGGTCTGAAGCAGCACATTTAACACATTTAGCAAGCCAAATGTCACAAAAATATTCCAATGAACAATAGTAGAAAACAATCGAATAGCAGGAGCTCGGAAAAGTGTGACCACACTGGGTGGCAATATAAATATAAAAATAGCTACAATAGCTAAGTAGTCCAAAGGCATGGGATGGAATTGATGAATTGGGTTTAAAGTCGCTCCAAACAAATTTACCAGTACATAACACAAAGTTATGGACCGATTTAAACCAAATTTGGTGTGGTGACTCGGGGTACCCTTGGCAGAGTTATAATGATGTTAGTTTTTCAAATTTTGTTACTTAAAATTTTTTTTTTGAGTGAATATATTTTTTCGAAAAAGAGCCATAACTCAGTTAAAAATAGTCGGTTCAAACCCATATTCGAACTCGATCTGTCTTTTATGCTGAGAAATTGAGAAATTGGTTCCGATCAGATATAAAATGTTTGAGTTATCGCACCATGTGTAAAGTGTCTACAGACAGACAGACAGACAGACAGACAGACGGACGGACGGACGGACTAACGACGAGGGGTCAATCCGGACAATGACACTATGTTTACCATACTATGGTATGGGTAAACATACAAATGACCATAAATGCAGTAAATGGCCTCTAAAGTGCTACAGTTTGGGGTCCTCAGTAAACCTAATGACCTTGGCCTGAGATCTGTTGACAGCAGGGACCAGCCTAGACCAAATTTTCAGGGCGAAATGACTTCGCCCTACTATAAAAATAAGGCGAAGTGGCCGTTCTATAGGGCGAAGTGAGTCTACAAAATTTAAATTGATCCGTACTACGACAGGAGTCGCTATAGTATAGAACGAAAATAGGAGAGATGAAATATGTCAATTAAACTTATGAAACAATGGTTGAAATATGGAGTCTTTATGTTCACTTCATGACCCTAATAACTATTAATAATACCCAAACATAATTGTGAGAGGATAGCAGCATTTTATATCGTAATTGTGGGAGAATGACAGGATTTTATTTCATATTTTTCGGGTTGTTAAAAATGCCAACAATATTTATCAAACAGAAACGAAACGAAATCATGAACACTTTTACTGCGCTCTGATAGTTATCCCGTTTGAAATTTTAATATGCTTCACAAATGAATTTGTTTTAAAATTTCTTTAACCAAACTCCATAGAGGGAGTGATGAATTGACACATTGTGAGAGGTGTGAGTTGTAATCTTCATTGTAAGGTGTGGTAATCACGGTAATCTAAAAATAACAACAACCAGATTAACACTTGAGGCCCGACGATGTTTTCACAGCTGCCAGTAATCAGACTCCATTGTCAACGTTGTCAGATTGGAGCATTACAGGTGTTAATTGTTTTATAACACCATGATACACCCTGATAGTGGAGTATTGTGTGCAATCACAGTTGATAGTTGTAAATTATCATAAATTATTTGGGGCATTTTGCCGAATTTCGTCAGTCAACTTTGGAATTTTTAGGGCGACTTGAACTTCGCCCGACTGCAAAAATAAGGCGAAGCGGACGGCGCTAGGGCGAAGAAGTCGCCCACGTCGCCCTCTCGGCTGGTCCCTGGTTGACAGGTCATCATAACTTTTCCGTTCAGCCCATATTTCATGCCATGTAACATCAGTTCCATTAGTGGAGGTAAGACTACACATTGCTGCACAGAGGGTTAACCCTTTACCCAACAGAATGGCCCTGTGCCAATGCATTCTCTTATATATGCGAGTATAGGTCGCCTCGCATATATAAGAGAATGCATTGGCTTAACACATTAAAAATTATAAAATTGTTAAAGAATGTAAGAAAAACTGGTAAAAAGTGTTTAGGCCAATGCATTCTCTTATATATGCGAGGCGACCTATGGTCGACTCGCATATATAAGAGAATGCATTGGCACATGGCATAACTGTAACCATCACAATGTGGTCAATGAGCCGGTTCCAATGATATCCATATTTGTATGGTTTTATTGAGACAGACCCAAGATAATTTAGGCTGTTGCAGCTTTATTTGGCCGTTTTTGGCCGGTTTGTTGGGTAAAGGGTTAATTCTTACCAAGAAATCACTCCACTGTGCAAAGAAACCACCATCCCCCAGGAAGCAAATGACATACTTGCCCAGATACATGGATCATAAAACCCCCCATTTGTATTGTTCTCAAATCTGCATTGGTGTACAGCTTCAAACTGCAAGGCAGAGTTCAGTCTACACTGACCTGATCACTGCTATCACGTACACAAGATGTGAGGAAATCTCTCATTTTTGTTATTTAAGACTTTTACAATTTTATTTACAATTCATTCTGAATTATTCGGGGAAACAGAACTGTCCATATTCATTTGGAAATTGGCTAGATTAAATCAGAATTAATTTTAACAAACAAAACTCTTGAACAAACTAGAGGTGTGACTGTCCCAATGGGACTACGGATACCCCCCTGTTTTTAAAATACTAAGATGTTTCACATGTCAGTAAACATTTAGTTAAAATAATAAAATAACAGTTCCCATTGCAGGTGTACAACCATAACCCTAATCTTAAACCTATTGACCAAAAAATGTAGGAATAAAAGCTTGGACAAAATTATGTATGTTGGGAAAACAATTCTAAGTCGAAAAAGGGGAATAACTCCACACAAAATATGTCGGACAGACGTCATAATCGCAGGTGCACAGGTTCCCATGATACTAAATATCTGTGCCACGTTTTAAAAAAATTGACCGAAAAATGTAGGAATAAAAGCTCGGACAAAAGTATACATGTTGCGAAAATTTTCTAAGTCGAAAAAGGGGGGATAACTCCAGCAAAAAAAGTCCGACAGACGTCATAATCGCAGGTGCACAGGTTCCCATGGTGGTTGATGTCTGTGCCAAGTTTCACGGAAATTGATAAAAAAACGACTGAGAAAAACTCCGGACAAATTTGTGTCCACGGACGGACGACGGACGGACGGACAAGCTGACTCCAGTATACCCCCCCTAACTTCGTTGCGGGGGGTATAAAGATGTTAGTTTACATATACAGACATGATGGCAGTTGTCAGACCAGCTAAGTGAGGGGACTAAACTCTGCCTTGCAGTTTGGTACTAATTAGGACAGCCATATGCACCATAAACCTTATTGACGACCACCAGTAACCACTTCAAGTACACATGTAAGTGCATTATGAATCTCGCTAAAAACATCTGCATGGAAGTATTGAAAGGTGTCTAGTCATGTACCTCTCACAACATCAGTTTAACCCTTTACCCAACAGAACGGCCCTGTGCCAATGCATTCTCTTATATATGCGAGTCGACCATAGGTTGCCTCGCATATATAAGAGAATGCATTGGCTTAACACATATTATAAAATGATAAAATTGTCAAAGAATGTAGAAAAAATGGTAAAAAAGATTTTTTTTAGGCCAATGCATTCTCTTATATATGCGAGGCGACCTATGGTCGACTCGCATATATAAGAGAATGCATTGGCACAGGGCATAACTGTAACCATCACAATGTGGTCAATGAACCGGTTCCAATGATATCCATATTTGTATGGTGTTATTGAGACAGACCGAAGATATTTTAGGCTGTTGAAGCTTTATTTGGGCGTTTTTGGCCGTTTTGTTGGGTAAAGGGTTAAATATAGCCCCATTATGTAAAAATTAAGTACTAAAAGCTCTTTTTTGGAACTGGGTCTCAATGTAGTGTCGGTTCACACCCTGACAATGCTTCGGTGGTGTCATACAATCCTTGAGATAGTGTGTCTTTCATTTGCAAAATGAGGTCCCAAGAGGGTGAATTTAGTGATGCTATCCCACAGGGCGTGCTAACATCACCAAATTCATAATCTGGGAAACTCATTCTGCTGAGGCCTCAGCTGCTATGGAAGACCTATGATCAGATTGAAGTTCCCCAGTTGAAGTTGATGTTCAACCATTAGTTCACCCATATAGAAACTGAACAGAAGGGAAAACGTTACCAAAAACAATGTTAATTTGAGATTATAGATACTTCCCAGAAGATGAGGCCTAAGCAGAATGAGGTCCCCCAGAGGGTGAATTTAGTGATACTAGCCCACTGTATGGGGTACCATATTTTTTTTTCTGTCCATCCGTCAGTTAATTCATACATGAACATTAATTTTTCACACATTTCACACAATGAATTTCCTAATAAGAATACAATGTGTGAAAATAAATTCTTTGATAAGAGGCTGTAAATGCACAAAATCCATCCATATGCATTCTCAATTAGAACTCACCCATTACAGCCGATAAGACTGGCGATATGTGACGTCTTGTTCCCAGGAGCTGCACAGGTGTCAATTACTGAGCTACCTTCTGGTGGGTGGAGTACATGTGCCGGGATACAGCTTGCCTACAGCGAAGATAAATGTAAAGGAAGTTAACATTTGATAATTGAATTCTTCCTGATGAAAATCCTGGTAAGAATGAATTGGGAATATTTTATTGAACTCATTGCGGATAGCACATAGTCACATTTCACTCAAGCTCCGCTTTTGTGAAATATATCCTTTGCGCCTTACATATCTCATTTGATAATATATTCTCAATTCGTTTTTACAATGATTTTCATCTTTTCAGCTAATAATTTAATGAAAGTGTAAATGATATTGTAGCTCAACTTGGATAGGGGATAATGTCATACATTACAGTAAATGGAGCTATAAGGAAGCAAGCCTTGAAATAGGGTGTCTGTCATTGGCAGAATGAGGTCCCCAGAGGGTGAATTTAGTGATGCTACCCCGCATAGCGGGCTAGCATCACCAAATTCACCATCTGGGAACCTCATTCTGCTGAGGTATAAGCAGAATGAGGTCCCCAGAGGGTTAGTTTGGTGATGCTAGCCCGCTATGTGGGGTAGCATCACTAAATTCACCCTCTGGGGACCTCATTCTGCAAATGACAGACACACTATTTCAAGGCTTGTAAGGAAGTAATACCAGAGTTCAACCCGAACAGCCATATGAAGATAGGGATCAATTGGATGAAAAATGTTGGCTGCAGGACATGCCTAAGTATTTAAGAGTAAAATCCATGTTTTTGATCGACAATCGTTAAAATTCAATACCTCCCATCTAGAAGAGTCTGGAGTAAACCACATACCCACATATAAATAGCTTTCATTTCCCAACCCTCGGATTCCATATCAATAGCGCCAATCAGAACCCACTATTAGCAGCACCAAGATAAAGGAGTCCAATTGAAACGATTAACGTTAACGATGTGACTTAATTCTGAGGAATACCCCATGCCTTCTGAGAAATGAAAAGTTGGCAGGAATACAATAGACTCAGTATCCTTATGAATCTGAGTGTATGATTACAAAGACTGCATCTAGAAATGATCCTGAACACACCTGTTAATTTTCAAAATCGCTAGTGGCCATGTTTTTAACGAAATTTGGAAAACCTTGATGGCATCCATCTAGTTATCACCTCGATGTACCATATGAATTTGGTGATGATCAAATAAGGGATGTGGTCTGTAAGGTTTGCCATTTGATTTAGTCATGCAAATACAAGATGGTTGCCAAAGGCCATGTTTTCGATTGAATTTCATATAAAAATCAATGTCTCCCATCTAGTGGTCACCCAGAAGTTTGTCAATTTGTGCAAACCAGAATTATCAAGGCCTATTATTTCATTTAGCAAAAATAACTTTCATATGGCAAACATTATGGCAAAAGCTTCTATTATATCAGAATATTGCCTTATATCAGCTTGGAAATTAGTCACACAACATATCAAGCACATAACATCTATCTACACTTGGAGTCAATTATAGTGCTATTTTCAGATATACATGTAGGATTCAGTATGTACTAACAAAGACTACAACTTAAGTATGGATAACTCTTACATTCTACTTTCCATGCCTTATTTTTATTCCCCCACTTCTTTTATTGGGATTTCTATAGAAGATGTTTTGCTGATATTCAATTTGCTCATAAAGAAATACTCCTCTGCACCTTATCTTGAAGGATAATCTTCCCAGAGATAAACAAGCCATGATCATGGAAATCAGTTCCTGGTGCAAAGTTCAACACATCGCTCAGATGGTAGTCCTGTATAAATTGATGTGTATCCAACATCCTCATCTTCTCCATGAACCTGAAAATACAGAAGAGTATTGTAATGCCCTAAATAATCGACTCCTTAACCACAGCAGAATTATGGTTAATTTTTCAGGATTTAGTCGGAAATATGACTTGTTGCCATTCATCGGAAAGCTCTCACAGATGAATGGCAACAAGCCATATTTCCGACTAAATCCTGAAAAGTTACCCATAATTCTGCTGTGGTTAAGGAGTCGATTATTTAGGGCATTACTGTATGTCTCTATGTCTGCTTAGGTCTGTGTTAACCCTGATTACTGAATGGATTCTCAGTTATGAAAGTACACACTGGAATGGTCTATTCTTCCTTTGTAGTGATGTCCAGATCATAATTCTAAGCAGACAACAGGGAGAGAAACCCTCTTCCAGCTAATAAATAAGATATGTGGGGTCGAGTTTCGGTAGCTGTGCCGAACATGGGCTTGGATTGAAAACACATTATTCCACTGTGACACCCCACCACCATCCAGACGAACTTCTTAGTTCACAAAATCCAATTTGCACCTCCCCTCTTTTCCAACTGGTACCTCAAGCTTTGAAATGTTGGAAATTTCGAAATTTTGACCAGTAGGATAAAAGTAGGAAAATGTGTCAGTGAATGTTTGTCTTAGTAAAAACATCAAATTCTCTACTAATTACGTGTTGAAAAATGAAACCTATTTTTCTGATTCCGATTCACCACAGAATATAGAGTAAGAATTAGTTCTCTGGCAGAATTACTTCAGCTTTAGTTACTTGGGACGACGTTGACTATAACAATTAGACAGAATTAGACCTGCCAATATAAGCTACCAAATTAGATTATTGGGCTCGACAATCTCATATTTTTGGGTTTAAAAACATATTATGTACTTGTTCGGTTGCGTGAAACTGATAAGTTAGTATTCAGGCACTATGCCAATTGGAGGAATGCAAAATTCTACTAACACCGACGAAAATCTGAAGCGAATCGACCATACCACTCCATACAAAACATCGTCTGAAATACGCTCAATTGTCAAAACATTGTATTTACTATTCGATTCGGGACACCACATCTATCGGCAATAAACTAACGAAAACGATTTCATCATCGAGAGTCACTACAATTTAATTAATACATACTAACAACGGTATGAACTTGAATCAAACCGGTATGAACTTGAATCAAACCAGTGATGAGGTTTCTAATTGAACTGACTATCAAATCCCAAAATGAATGGTCCGCAGTTATAATAATTGTTGAAAGTTGAAAAATATCTCTGATAAACCAATGATAGCTATTATTCATGAATGAATGCTTGCAGATAATTTCAAAAGAACTTTCCATTTGTATTATCTATAAGGCCAAAACAAAATGGATGCGTGTTTCCCGTAACCCGACCGACCGTCTTCAAAACCCCCCGACCCAAGTTCATTTTATTGGTTTTAAATAAAAAAAATCAATCTATAAACCGACCGACCGCACTGATAACCAAACTATGTATGCGTGGTTCCATTTTATCTGATTCACCTCGCGAGATAAATAATATCTTTGATTATATATTTATATATTTTTCGCAAAGCAACATCGTCACTCTAACGGAAAGTCAAATTTAATACAATCTGATGCAATACCAGAAGATCACGAGTTATCGTTCCTCTTCGCTGACCGGAAGCACGTGTTTTTGTTGATATTTACATAAAACATGGATGTTTTCCGCGGTTGATTCGAATCGAACCAAATCGATTCGAACAAGTTCATCTCAACGATGGCGGTCGCCCATGGGTCGATACGAAGTCTCTGGGTGAAAATGGAGACGTGTTCTCTTTAATATTTACAATCTGTATAACCACAGACTACAATCAATGCAATCAGGTTCCTCTTTCGGTGTCCATTTCGGAGTTATATCGTCCGGTTCGATAGCACAAAATACACTATTTTCGAATGTCGTTCTCTTTCTCAAGAATTGACAAGTTACTGAATCTGATTTTTGGCGCATCAGTTAGAATGGTTTTTCGTCACAAGAACACAACAATGATCGGATTGCCAGATCACAATTTTACTGGGTGCATACAAAATTCAGGATGTGTTGATAAAAATCTTATAAATGTTGTCTCACATTCAATTATGTGATTTAATCGCTTGTTTCATATATATAAAACCCAGAAATATCATTTGTAATACATCTAAATATTAACTCAAATAATAGTTATCTTCCCCATAAACATGCAAGATTTGCGATCGAAAACTTGGAAAGTTTGTGCTGATTGTTAGCAAGTGGAGGGCTTTGTATTTTTTTTGCATGCATGTTAATCGCAATTTACAACAGATATAAAACACAAAATGAAGCCCATGGAATGACTTTGCATGAACAGGATGTTGTATTGTGGTATGGTAAGATATATATATTACATATAGAATACCTTTACTTTGTCCATAGTAGGCACATGCCATGCATGATTAACTAACTGATAAGCTACATACTATGATATAGATACCAACACTAAACTGTAATCAACAGAAAACCGACTTGCCACTTCAAATTTTCTGGTTACAAAACGTCCAACAGGACATCGAAAGTGGGCCTGAGATAACAAAAAATTTCCATTCATGGGGTGTAAGGTCCACTCATGGGGTTTAAGGTCCACTCATGTGGTGTTAGGTCCATTCATGGGGTTTGAGGTCCACTCATGGGGTGTTAGGTCCATTCATGGGGTGTTAGGTCCATTCATGGGGTGAAAGGTCCACTCATGGGGTGTTAGGTCCATTCTCCCCCGCACCCCCTAAAATGTTAACTGTCAACTAATAAATTACTCATCTCTCCCCCGTGCCCCCTACAACAACTCATCTCTCCCCCGCATCCCCTACAATGTTAACTGTCAACTAATAGATTACTTATCTCTTCCCCATTCCCCCTACAACTCATCTCTCCCCCACTCCCCCTACAACGTTGACTGTTCCCCGCCCCCACTACAACATTAACTGTCCACTAACAAATTACTCATCTCTCCCACGTGCCCCCTACAACGTTAACGGTCAATTAATAAATTATTCATCTCTCTCCCCCCCCCCCCCCATGCCATGCGGACATGTAAACTGTTTTATATGTTTCCCCTCAATATATCAGTTTTATCACCAATTTGTCAGTCGGTTGCTCTGGGTCATTGTATGGTGTTTGATGGTGGTTAGGCATGGCCCACACGAGACCATAAAAAATAAAATGAAAAAATAAAATAAAATGAAAAGCCTACCGCCTGCCCCTATTTTTTTTGGGCTCGTTACGGGAAACACGCATTCATTTTGTTTTGGCCTAAACAAATGAGGGAGAGAGTAACCTGCTCTATAAATCAGAACATATGCACAGATGTGACAATCAGATTTTGGATTTTGATTAAAAGGACATATACACTGACTACACATGGCATAAGGGTGATAACTCTATGTGGAAAGAGAAGACAAATTACAGGAAAGTTATGTGTTTAAAACCTAACTGCATGACTGTCTTGGTATTTACATTATCATGTGCCACAAAGGTGGGAGATTGTTCAAGTTTTAGGACACCTCAATTATGCATTGTGTCGTCTGCCAATTAGGGGATATGGAGAAACAGAATTAAAAATGAAAAAGAAACTTTCTAAAGAAAGTAAAATCGTTTTATAATAAAGATACTTTCCAGAGGAGATGAGGCTTAAGCAGAATGAGGTCTCCAGAATGTAAATTTAGTGATTCTAGCCTGCTGTGCGGGGTAGCATCACTAAATTCATCTTCTGGGGATTTCATTCTGCAAATTTCCAGCAGCATGTTTTGGGGCCTGAGCCCAACATTTACAAACAATAAAACTTAATTACTCACTGTTCATAAGAGAAATCAGAAGTATTGACATATTCCCATTGTTCTTCCACAAACTGATTAACAACGTCTTCCACTGTTGTCTTGACCAAGTTTACTCTCACATACCTTGGTATGCGAACACCTAAATATGAGACAAATCAAAGTTAATATAATACATGCGAGCACACAATTAAGACACCATATGTCTAAAATATTAAGATGTACTCCCAAAAATTGCCACTAAGTTTCTTGGCAACAAAATAGTCTGAAATGTGTAGAGTTATATGTAACTACAACTAAAGTTATCATATGGATACCAACATAGCCAGAACATTCCAGGTTAAAAAGGAACATAACTGTGCCAGAAATTGTCTGATCAGATCCAAAATTGAGTTTGATGTCGACTATTTCATGTTTAGACCATAAAACTTGTCAAATATTGTTCAAGATATCATTTTGACAATATACGTTTCTGATGGACAGACAGAAAGATGGACAGACACCACTCATTTATATACCAACAGTATCTTTTGGTTTTGCTGTGAGATCCCATTTTTTTTCTTGTTATACTTTGTACATTGTAATAGACATACATGTATATGTCCCTAATTGAGAATAAAGCATTGTTTAAACTAATAATATGGCTGCTGCATTTGATATTATGCATGCATATAGTGTGAACAGTATAATAGGGAGGTTTAGATCAAGAACTTCTAACTTCAGGACATGTCAGCTACATGTACCTACAGCCACCAGATTGACTCCATTGCCAGACTTTTTCGTAGAAAGATATACAGACATGAGTCGTCTTTATCAATATGCGAGAAAGTGTGGTGATCACATGTATCTGATCGCTGGTAGCTGACAGCAACTGAAGATGGCTCCCAACTAGAGGTCACGCTGAAGATCCATATGAAGTTTAATGATGATCGGATGAGGGATGTAAAAAGGATTTAGTGATGCAAAGTGTAAAATCAAGATGGCTACCGGCGGCCATGTTTTCCATCGAAAAAATTTCAAATTTGATGGCTCCCATCTAGAGGTGATCATAAACATGCCTACAAATTTTCAAAACAGTTCTCAAATAAATGCGGGCTGAGCCAATGGATTCAAATTTGAAATTCAAGATGGCTGCTGGTGGCCATGTTTTTTAACGAATTACGGAAAAAATTGATGGCTCCCATCTGGAGGATACCCAGAAGATCCATATGAACTTTGGTGATGATCGAATGAGGGATGCGGCCTGTAAGGTGAGCCAAAGGAAATTGTTGATGGTTTAATTTAATTTATAAAGTAATGTTGAGCTAAAAAGCTATGTTCATTTTCGGAGAGAATGTTGCTCTGACAGTTGAATGTGATTCATTATGATTATTTTTATTCCTTCACATTAAAAAATCATGAATGTTAAATTCTATTTCAATGGACTCTGACAACACTAAAATTGTAATTCTTATGATTTCAGGCGAGCTGTTGAGGTGCCATGTGTCAGATGTGTGGAATTAAAGTGCCTCGTTATATATGCGACCCGCCATATCAAATCCAGTCGTAAGTCGGGATTTTTTTTACCCTGTGCCAATGCATTCTCTTATATATGCGAGTTGACCATAGGTCGCCTCGCATATATAAGAGAATGCATTGGCCTAAC
The DNA here is from genome assembly GCA_032622095.1 of Siphonodentalium dalli. Classification (NCBI taxonomy): domain Eukaryota; kingdom Metazoa; phylum Mollusca; class Scaphopoda; order Gadilida; family Siphonodentaliidae; genus Siphonodentalium; species Siphonodentalium dalli. The sequence continues at coordinate 51,621,725 of CP136064.1, read as the reverse complement.
AACTTTTTACAATTTTAATAATTTGTTCTTGTATTCTTTAACAATTTTATAATTTCACCCATACAGAGCCCCAGACAAATATGAGCAGACGACACTCTTCTATATGCTTCTATATATGTGTGGGGCTCCCTGCAGGGTAATGGATGTTTTTTATTTTATGTCCTAAAAATTGTAAGAAACATTTATTTTAAAAAAATGATAAACAATTGTTAGGCCAATGCATTCTCTTATATATGCGAGGCGACCTATGGTCGACTCGCATATATAAGAGAATGCATTGGCACAGGGTAAAAAAAATCCCGACTTACGACTGGATTTGATATGGCGGGTCACATATAAGTACACAGAATAAAACTATTGGTAATAACTTCAATGTCCACAAGTTGAAATTGTGCAACTGGAAAATATACTAGATATGCACAACAAACTTTCTGTGAGTTTCCGATATGTATGGTGTAATGTTTTATTATGTGAGTTTCCGATATGTATGGTGTAATGTTTTATTATGTGAGTTTCCGATATGTATGGTGTAATGTTTTATTATGCATTTTAAATTTTTTAAGAATGTTTCAGCTGAATGTTTGGGCTTATCTTTGAACTGTGACAAGTCTGGATATAGTGTGTCTGATACTTTCAGAACTGGGTCACCAGTGGGTGAATTTAGTGATGCTATCCCGCACAGCAGGCAAGCATCACCAAATTCACCCTCTCTGGTGACCACATTATGCTTAGGCTTCATCTTCTGGGAAGTATCTATAGTCTCAAATTAACATTGTTTTTAGTTACTTTTTCTCTTCTGTTCAGTTTCTATATCCCCAGAAGAAAATTTGCATAATTGAGGTGACTAATGGGTGAACATCACCAACTTCAACTGGAGAACTTCAATCTGATCCTCGGTCTCCCATACTGGCACAGCAGTTGAGGGCCTAAGCAGAATGAGGTTTCGAGAGGGTGAATTTGGTGCTGCTGGTCTGCTGTGTGGGATAGCATCACTAAATTCACACTCTGGGGACCTTATTCTGCAAATGTCAGACACTACATGTATAACCAGTTTTGAATTGTGATAACTCAGCTGACTTCACAGTTAAGTGAGTTATATACAGCATGCCTCCAAATTTCAGGGATAATCATCAAAGGATCAGAAGTAGTAACATATTAAGATACTTGTACAGTTATATAAAATATTCATTAGAGCAAATGTTTTCAATCCTGTAGGATATCTAGTGCAGATCAGACATCAAACATACCTTGTGCTATTCTGGCGACTGATTGATAATCGCTGAAATTGTCTATACCGAGAGAGCTAAAAACAACTACCTGAGCAGCACTGATCTCCCTGGAGCAATTGAGGATATGTTTCTGTAAACAGAAAGAGGACTCGAAAAGTCACAAATAAAAGTAGTACATGTAATAGTATGGGTAACAACTGCATATAGTTTTATCTTCCACTGACTTGCATTATTTGAATAAAAAGTCATGGCCAATTGTCCCCCGCTAAAAAGTGGACTTTTTGCAAACATATGTAGTTGAATTTTCTGAAAGCAATGAAACAACTTCATTTTTGGAATCCACATTATTTACACTAAATATTGGCTGAATATCTTTCAATTATCAAGACATTTTCTGTCTATGTTCGCGTCTGATATTTCAAACTATATGTAGTCTTGTCTGAGGCATGAAGTTTGAAAATGATGTGATCTTTTACTATGATTGGGGAAGTGGGGATGATAGACATTAACCCCCTGACACAACTTCGTTTCTTTTCAGATAATCCACATCCTTTGCACTAAATATTACACTAAATTTTAGTTATTATTTAGGTAACTTGTACCAGTATAAGAACAAATTAACCTAAAGTCCACCCTGAAATTTCCAACCATGTCTGTGACATGGACATTTGAAATTTTGTCCAAAATGTGGCAGGTGAGTATGTCACATATGATGGCAATCATGACATATCAATGGGTGAATATATATTTGCAAATAAACTGAGTAATATTCTATCATTGGCCAACTGTAAGAAATAAATCATACAAACAACATTATTAAAAGCACAAATCAATGTAAATAATGAAGTTAATAACCATCCATGATATCCATAAAAAGTTCCCATTTAGGCTGATTTAGGAGACGATTTTTCGAGTTATTGCACAGTAACCTAATATTACCCCAGAACTATCTTTATGTAGTCTGGTCATTGAAGCATTGGACCTAGAACAAATTGTTTACAAGCTGTTTTTAGTGTCATTTTGTCGGGCAGAACCCGGGGAACAACATATCCAAAATCCGCTGAAATCCGCTTTGGGGAAAATTTTCTAGAGCATTTTGGAAAAAAAGGTCATATTTGTGTTTTTTATGTATGATTTTCCGTTTCTTATGAAATATACACATGAATGTCATTTAAATTAAAGTTATACAGATGGCAGGAATATGCAACATAAACAAATTATTATTGTTGCCATGACAGACGTATGTTATTTCGTGTACAATTTGATTGTAAAAATTCAAAATGGCGGACAAAATGGCGACCGAAATTGTTAAAATTGGACAATTTTCACTAAATTTCACCAGATCGTTTCCATTTATAAGAAATTAAGTTTAAATGGCCATTTGTGCCAACATACACCATTTTAAATCAATGTCTGATAATTGTGAGCCATATCACGAGGATTGGGAATTTGGGCCCTTCAAATTCGAAAAAGATTGTACTAAATTTCGAAGAAAAATCAAATATTATTTTAATGCCCAGAATAACCGCAAATCGAACACACCAGTGTACTTAATACCCATAAGACGTCAGATATGAACCACTAGTGTCCATTTTAGCAGAAACTAGGCAATCACTTTCAAAAATAGGGACACTATGGCTACTGAAAGTAGTATAATTTGGAATTTTGTTAAAGTTCACTAGATTGTTTCCATTTAGACGAAAACTATGTATTGGCTAGCACAACAGTAAATTATGTCGGACCCTAATCCGATAATAATGAGCTGTATGTCGAGAATTTGTCCCTACAGTGTCCCATAAAGGCGGCGAATATTGCAATCGAAAGTTAAAAATATATATTTCGTCATTGATTTTTAACTAAATCTTCTCATATCCCGTATCGAATATAATTTGATTAGTGTCTACAGCAACCAAACTAGTATCGAAATACATCAAATGAGTGTCAGGAACAACTTAACGCGTGTCCCAAACCATCCAAGGAGTGTAAAACTACTCAAACGCCTTCTTAATAATATACCAAATTAATCAGTGAGTGCCCCAGTCCATAGAAGGGGCATTCCAAATCAGCCAACGAGTGTCCCAAACCACATAATATGTAACACAGTCCACCCAAATAGTGCCAAAAACCATCCAATTAGTGCCTAAACGAGTCCAATGTGTGTTCCATACCATCCAGCGATTGCCATATGTCACCCATCGAGTGTCCTAATTCATGTATGGGGTGTCTCAAATCATCAAGTGTGTACCACAAACCATCCAATGGGTGTCTCAAACCAACAGATGAGTGTCCATAATCACCCAATGAGTGTCCCAAGCCACACGATGATTATCAAAACCAGCAGGAGTGTATAAAACGTCCAACTAGTGTCTCAGACCACCCACTGAATGCCCCAGTCATTTAATAGGTGTCCCAAACTAGTACAAAAAACCATCCTTCAAATATATCAAACTACATGTATGTTTTGGTAAACTCATTGGATGGTTTGACAAACTCACTTGATCGTGTGAAATACTCGATGGAGGGTTTTGTACACTATTGTAGATGTATTGATATGACAGTTGGTTGTTGGTTCGCAACACCAGTCCTGTGCAGTTGGTGGATAGGGAACTTGTTGGATGGTTTATGAAGCTAGTTTTATGGTTTGGGTCACCCGCTGGGTAATTTGTGACTTCAGTTGGATGCTTTTGGGACACCAATTGGGTGGAGTGTTCACATTGGGTGGTTTGGGACACTCGCTATAGATTTTAGATACTGGTTATGTGCATTGAGACACTGCGTGGCCGATTGGGTCACTGGTTGGGTCGTTTGGGACACTACAGTTGAATGGATTGAGACGACAGTTGTATGTTGTATGACATATGGCATGGGCTACATATTGGATGTCTGTCTATCGTGTGGTTTCGAACACCAGATGGATGGTTTGGTGACCGGTACACCCATTGCGTGGTTTGACACACTCAATTGGTGCTCATTGTGTGTTTTACTCATCTGATGGTTATGGACACTCATTGGATATGTCTGGAACCTACTGGATGGCTTGAGACACACCTATTATGTTGTTTCGAACATAGGTTGCAACGTATGGAGCACTACTGGTGTGGTTTGGGAACATTCGTTGTTTGGTTTGGGTCCTTAATCAGGTCGATTGAGACACTCATTTTGTGGCTTGTGACACTCATTTTGGGTGAGTTGGAATACCAAATGCATGGTTTGGGGACTATATGTGTGAGTAATGACACCAGTTGAGTATCGTTTGGGGAGCTACCTACCTCAGTCTACATCAGTCTGGTGGTTTGTGAAACTCGTTTGGTGGATTGGGACACCCCGTCGATGGTTTGGAGCAATGTTTGGATTTGGGGCGCCCGTCGTATGGATTTGGGATCATTTGGATACTCACATGTTGGTTTTTTTGGATACCAGATGGGTTTTGTAACTCTGTATATGGTTTGGCGGACTCGTTGTGTGGTTTGGGACAATCATTTGATGTATTATGAAACTATTGGTGGCTTTGCAAACTCGTATGGTGGCATATATGACTACATATGGCTATACGTTTATTCGATATCGTAAGAAAAAAATACACTTCAATTGTTCACTTCCGACTGCCATTTTCGCTGTCATTTTGAAGACTGCTTAGACATCGAATTGCCCAATCCTCGGGATATGACTTACTATAACGGATTAGGATTCGCCATTTTATAGTATTAGGGTCAAATTATGCAGGAAATGACAGGCATAATCATGCTATGGCAACAGGAATAATGCGTTTTTTTTGTTGCAGGTTTCTGTCACATTAATAAATTTAGAGGACAATGTAGTGAATGATAGTACACCCCAGGAAATTGCCGCCATATTGCCCCGTAATATTCACGGCCACATGTTAGCGACAAATTAGTTGGAGCAGACATCATTACGAAAAAATGGGGCCCCAGTTTGGAGAAGCATTTTGGCCGACCTGGTTCCCAGACAAATATTCCAATTTTCACCATTTTCTTACATATTTTCTTCATTTGTATCTAAATTAACGACTTTCCCTTCATTAGACGCATGGATATTTTGGATATATTATTATATGGTCACATTTGGCAGTCAGGGAATTCGACTGAGCGTTTATGGTCGGCAGATTTGTGTATTAAAAAAATTTCAATTTTCACCATTTTTGTTTACATATTCCAGTATTTTGACTCAAAAATTACGACTTCTGGTTCATGGGGATTTTGGATATGTTATTATATGAGTATATTCACACTCAAAAAGACCGAAAGCAAATTTTTTTCACGGTTGGGCGTTTCCTTCCTTCCGTTTGACTGGACTAATAAGGAACTGCAAACTTGACACAAAAAAGACATAAATAGGACCCTATTTCAAAGACATGTGGAAAATTTCCCCCAAAGCGAATTTGGATATATTGTTCCCCATATTCTGCCCAACAAAATAACACCAACAGCTTGTTACCAATTTAATATAGGTTCACCTTAAAATCTGAGTCTCAACCAGAAAATTACAGTTTTCACCATTTTTGTTTACATATTCCTGACTTTTCACCCAAAAATGACGATTTTCCCACTCTGGTATTCACGGGGATTTTGGTTATGTTATCATATGGATATAGTCACATTCAAACACACCAAACGACATTGCATAGTAATTTGTTCACGGTTAGGTTTTTCTTTCCATCAGATTGACTAGACTAATAAGGAACAGCAAAATTTACACAAAAAGCCATAAATAGGACCCCATTTCAACGATCTGTAGAAAAATTTTCCCAACGCGTATTTTAGCGGATTTTGGATATATTGTTCCCCAGATTCTGCCCGATAAAATAACATCAACAACATCTTGTTTCCAATTTAATATAGGTACACCATAAAATCTGAGTCTCAACCATAAAATTACAATTTTCACCATTTTTGTTTACATATACCTGTCTTTTCACCCAAAAATGACCATTTTCCCACCCTGGGATTTACGGGGATTTTGGTTATGTTATCATATGGATATAGTCACATTCAACACACCAAAAGACATTGCATAGTAATTTGTTCACGGTTGGGTTTTTCTTTCCATCAGATTGACTAGACTAATAAGGATCAGCAAAATTTACACAAAAACCCATAAATACCCCATTTCAACGAGCTGTGGAAAATTTTCCCCAAAGCGGATTTTAGCGGATTTTGGATATATTCTTCCCCAGATTCTGCCCGACAAAATGACACCAAAAACAGCTTGTAAACAATTTGTTCTAGGTTCACCTCAAAATCGAGTCTCAACGACCAGACTAATGTAGTTCCACCCACCAACCGTAAGACAGGATTAAAGTAATGTCCAGTGCACCAATAACCAACAGTTATGGGAGGGGGAGTTATGTCAATAATTTAAAGACATACATGTATTATGGACTTGTTCTGGTGCGTTAAACTGTTAAGTTAGTATTCAGGCAGTATACAAACTGGAGGAATGGAGCATTCTACCACATCGCCGAAAATCTCAATCAGATCGATCGTACCACTCCATAGAAAACATCATCTGAACTATTCTCAATTTTTAATATTTAATTCTCGATTTGGGGCACAACTAGCGATAAAGTAACGAAAACGATTTTGCCATCGAGAGTCACTGAATTTAATTTATATATAATAATGGCGGTGTGTGTTGTCAGTTTGGATTTAAGATATGTAAAATTAACTACTTTGAGCATGAGTATTCTCCATTTCTATTGGATCACCCTACCAGAGTGTTTAACATCACTTTAATAGTTGTATTGTTATAACAAATGCATTTCACTTTGTTTTATTGAAACATGTGCAATTAACATTATCAATGTCTAGCCTCATCTGCATGACACACAATAATTTCTACCCTGTACATACTACATGATAACAAACAATGCACATACAATGAAAATTCCTACACTCGATACAATCACTATGTACAATGGAATAATTCTGATATACTTTATTGGTCAGTGCGATTTTAAATGCTTTCTTTACTAAATGGATTGTCCATTCAGTTATAAAAGTACATCTATATAATGGAATAATCTATTTTTCATCAGCAGGGATGTTTAGGAAATATAAGCAGACAACAGATAGGCGAAATAATAATACAGTGCTGAAGATTTCTATGGTCGTTTGTTGAAATTAATATCTGAACATTTCCTAAGGGAACTACTCACCAATGAGTATTTATAGAAAGTACAGTAATGCCCTAAATAATTGACTCCTTAACCACATCAGAACTGTGGGTAATTTTTCAGGATTTAGACGGAAATATGGCTTGTTGCCATTCATCGGAAAGCTCTGAATGGCAACAAGCCATATTTCCGACTAAATCCTGAAAAATTACCCATAGTTCTGCTGTGGTTAAGGAGTCGATTATTTAGGGAATTACTGTAACTATAGAAAGGTTAAAAACAGAAATAAAATGCCTGCCAATGTCTCGATAAATGATATCAGTTGAGCCTTACCTTGAAGGAACCAGCTTGGTTTAACCCTTTTCCAATAAGATAATCATACAGCAATATCACAGCCAGTTCCCTGTTACCATCCAAAGAAGAAACCTTCTGCAGTAAATTACATTCCTCTGCAATCTTCTCCAAACAATCTTTGAACTTCAGTGATTCACAAACTAAGGCATATAACTGTTTTATGTTCTGAAAAAGAAATGACTGATTCTCATCAGTTTGCAACTTTGCATGTAGCAAAAAAGAGATGAGCCTGAAGGTTACTCTAGTGTACTAATTAAACCCCACCCTTGAAACACGTTTGCAGAATTATATTTGCACCCCCACCCCCACCCCCCTTCGGTTGGAAAAGTATTCATTATTCACCAAAATGTTCCTTACTGGGATCGTTTTGTACAGCACTGACTCATTCTGAGAATGGGATTGCACATTATCACTGATAAGTCATTTTATTACATATCTATCAACATAATTCGCATGATCGCGCGAGTTTCCAGGTGTGTGATAATTCTCAGAATCGCACTAGTGCAATCTGTCGACGGAACTATTTCATTCAGTGTTGTTAGACTGGTTCTCGCCGTTACTATTTTTACTTCTTAAATCACGACAATAAAGAAACAATAAGCGATCAATCGATGAGTAGTAGTTTCAAGTAGTTTAATTTCAAGAATATGTTTGTCGAGGCACATAATTTTATTTCAAACGCATCATTAAAGATGGGTCAAGGTCACTCGCGGATAGACGGGCACCCTGTCCGCATGAGTGTCTGGATTTTGACGAATTATCGCACTCGATTGGTTGGCGGAACGCGATACCTCTCGTGCGGGACTACGTCCAGCACTCGAGGTATTGCTCCGCCAACAAATCTCGTGCGATAATTTTGTCAAAATCCAGACACTCATGCGGTTCTATCTATATGCCAAATTGCTATTATTGGTATTAACACATTGAGTGCCGAATACAAGTTATCTCCCACTACACTATATTCCAGGGTGTCACCTGGTGTCACTACAAATTATCTCATACTTAATAGGGGTTCTAGTTGTTCTGCTGTAGAAATTTAAGAAATTGAGTTCCCCATGTAAACATGATTTTAACCAGCTTAGGAAGCTCAAATATATATGTGATGTGAGTGATGGCACGGCATCTCTCGAATGAAGCGAACTAATTGGGGCCGAAAGTATGGTTATACTGAAGCAATTGGACCTCATCTCTGTTGGATTGGCATTTTCTGATAAGATCCACAAAGCCCCTAAGTTCGTGTGCTTCAATAGCAGACATCAATTTTGAAGTAGGATGATCATATATATGTAAGATTGTATTTGTCCAAATTTAGGTATGAGATAACTCGTAGTCGGCACCCAGCGTCGCCCATCTAAACCTGGAATGTGGGATACGATATTCCCTGGCTGTGAAAATGCCAGAACCAGTGCAGACTACTTCTTCCATCATTAAATATTAAATGCAAACTCCAGTGAAGATGAGTATATCCACACACATGCATTGAACAGTGCGCACTGACAGTGACAGGTTCAAAAACACTTTGCTGTATAACCTTTGATGCTATGATTTGTTTAGTAAAAAATCTACAGGATAAAGATATCCCATCAAATTTTCCGTGATGCCTGTACTAGTAATGGGAGAAGTTGGTTCAAGTCCGGAAAGGAAGAATATGACACAAGACACGACCAAACCATGATGTTCCCCCCACAATACATATACTAATGTGTCACCTTGACATACCATTTACCTTCCTTTAAAAAAAAAAGAAGAGACATTAACAAGCCTTTTACGCTATCAGGTGATCGACCCTAGAAGCATATCGGCAATTTTTCGGGTTTATTCGATATATTTCTGGGCATACCGCGCAGTATCGAGGGTAAAATATTCCCTTAACTCCATCGAACAGACCCAAAAAATGGCCGCAATACTTCGTGAGTCGTTTGCCTGATTGAGAAAAAGGCTTATTAAATGTATCTTTATTGGAAAAGGAAGGTAAATAGTATGTGTAGGTGATGCATTAGTATATGTATTGTCTGTGCTGCACTTTATTCACAACCCAAAAGGGTTGTTTTACGGTATTGCTTAAGCGACGCAAGTATAGTTGTGACGTCAGTAATTTCTATACCCCATCAACATGAAAAAATTGTTTTTACATCCGGGCGATTCAGACCTATGGGGCCCTATGGTGGCCGCCATGTTGGAATAGAATTGACAAATTAATAAAACGAATTTATTTTCTTCTTCGATCAGCCTCCCCATAGCAACACTATTAAATTTGAAACACAAAATGAACCTTATTCAAAATTAAATGCTTAATGTGGATTTAGCTGACACGGGCGCATAGCATTCGGCAAACCTCGACAGATTCCGTACCGTTAAAGTTTGAAAATTACGTTACCTGGCAGGCCATAGCAACATTGGAAATGATGACGTAATTTCTTTACAAAATGGTGGCGCTCTCTTATTTGCGAAATTTGATATTGAATTGCTTGTTATTGTTATCGCTCGTATTTTAGATGTACAACGGTATCACAGCACGTAAGCGTTAAGAACAAACGAGAAAGCACAAGCGAAGATAGCACAACGAGCCCATTACTGGAATCACTTTAGTGTCAAAGCAGTCAAAAGTAGAAGAATAACAACAACTTGTTTTGAACTTGGAAGTTTAAAAGTGAAAATCAGTCAGTCGGAAAGAAACTCAATGACGAATCTGTGACTGAAAAAAAATATGAAAATGAAGGTCACTGGAGTGAAATGTGGACTGGTCTGTGCAGACTGATCACCACGGCGATTTGACTTGTTCTGTTATTTAGTGATTACAGATTAGTAAATTTAGTTATCAACGACTTCAGGCTCAGCCTCACCCACTGCAACCACTCACTGTGAATGTGACCGAGGTCAAAATTCAATTCTAGCCATCTACAGAGCAGTCAACACAGAGATGTAACAAACATGTAAAGCCCAGTGAATTGGTGACAAACAAAGTGAGTCGTTTATCTTCTTGTTGAGCGAAGGAAAAGAAGAACATCTCCCAATCCCACTTGGTCTCGGCACACTGCAGAGTTCATGCAGTGACTGGTGAGAGGATGTGCTTCTGGGCCAACTTTCCATCTGTGTGTATGAATTCTGTTTCCTGTGATGGACACATCAAGTTAAATATAATAATTATAATGCACGGTGATTAGTTTTAGCATTCTCACATATTAAATAATTCATGATTTTAACACTGTGTTCTCGATTTAAACCTTAAGCATTAAGTGGGAGCTTGACCAGCATGGCTAGCATATATATTAACTAGTGGCTATTTGTGGAAAAATTATTAAATATAGCCCTGCGTACTTGCTATTGTCGACTTAACACATTGGGATTGGAATAATATGTATGCTAAATATAATAATTCCAGGCCAACTTAGTTGAACTGTCACGACCTTCTTGTTATACATGTACATGACTAATGAGGCAATCATATAAATGTTTAATCTAGTAGCATTTTCTCAGACCATGCCATGAATATCTATGTATCTATGCCCATCAAGAATTATATATTCCACCAGTACAACGTTTTTTGCCGTTGCGATAGGGAAGTAACTAGTACCGGTACAGTTAATAAATTATGAAGTACCTTTCATTAATAATGTGTGTCATAGAATGTGAAGATCCAACTTTGAAATGGCAAGATTTAAGTGACTTTGTGGTGGATTTTCCTTTGTGTCCCTTATACTAATGTCATTCCTCCTGGGCAATTATTAAAATGTTTATATACTATCAGATGCCTAACAATAGTGTCAGCATGTGCCGCATGATTGGTAATTTCAGATAAAATTCTCAACGATCTGACATTAAGTTTTTTTGCATAGACACATATATAGAATTAAATTGAAATAGAATTAAATAGAATTAAATTTCCATCAATATTGTTAATTTCAGTCTAGGTCTCCGCTATCACTATTAATGACCATCACAATGCTTAGACATCTGAGAGTACGATATAAGCTCACAAAAGTCATGAACAAGCATGCAATCTCGAGCTGGGACCACCCTTAATACTTGTTTCTCATCATCTACTTCACAGAAGGGGTCACCCTAAGTAGTAACCGTATAGGAAACACACCGAACATACCACTATTGCACAATGACATCAGTTTGTTTGATCTAAATTATTTAGCCCCAAAACAATAGTCATTTGGCAAATTATCTCATTCCTTTTCGAAGTGCCTGTCATCTACTGAAGTTGGATCCTACCAGGGCCATAAATTATGTCTCATTGAGTCATTGTGTCTCATCCATGTAAATCGCTGAAAGCCAAGCATACATAAACCTCTATAAATAAATCAGATGTGGCTATGTGAAATATGCAATATATCCCCGTTTTCATAAAAATGTATTCAGTATTATATGTAAATTTATCCAATAAAGATATTTTTCCCTTGAAGGTCCTCAATCCGAATCAACAGTCCCCATATCGTCAGATTCCAACAACAAGATTTTTTGAAATGCCGCTTCAGTTGACAGAATTAATTGCTCGAAAATAATGCTAACTGCAGTCAATTATGGCATAAAATTTACAAAAACCTGTAATTTATCAACTTTTTGCTCAACGAATATTGCTGGTTTGTCAAACATCTGACACACACACAAAAAACCCAGTTGATTTTAGAGTTATCCATCTCCATCTGCAATTTGGTCAGAAAAAGTATTCTCGTCTGCTGTTTGCTGGGCCACGTAAAATTAAAATGATAGATTTTAAAAATCGGTATCTGATTACTCTGAGCTTTGATGTTGTGGGTTCCTCGACTTGAATCAAATATTTTTCACCTCCGAAGTCAAGGAAATAGTAATCTGCGAGGGTTAATTCGGATTGAGTACTTTTAAAATTGCAAAAATTAAATTAAATAATTTTGCCTTGAAAATTGGTTGCTTGGCCAGATTCAACCTTCACCTGATGATTGCATTTTGAAGAAATATAGTAACATGTGCTATATGGCTAATATCTCTTGACTGGCGCCATGGATATTGGTCTGGAAATTAGAGAAATGTTAGAGGCAATATCTCACTCTGACCCATCTCTAACCACGGGAGCTTGGAATTTGGTCAAAACCCAGGGGGGGGGGTCTGGAAAAAAATTGCACATATAGGGCCCAAAAAGTTTTTTCCGACCTCGAGGGACCCACCACCCCATTTTTGCAACAAAAAAAAAAAAATCCTCCAAAATTTTTGGGACCCACCCCCCGTTTCTCATGTTTTTATCAAAATTTCAGAGGGTTTTTTTTAGCCGTTCTTCAATAACTGTGTTAGCTGCCTTACTAATTGGTAAACACAGATCAGAAAAACGAAAAATATACTGTATTTCCATGTGTTTCCTGGTGTTTTCAGTATCTAACAACAATATTAATTAAGCATTGTGTAGGTACACTATATGTCACAAATTGCCCATGACCCCATTATAGCCTTAATATATCGAGTGTGTTGTGTCTGACAGAGAACACTGGCCAGTGTCAGGTCAGGGGTTCCACAATTATATGTGCATGATCAAAGAACTCTTTGGTCTTATCCAACGGGATGGGGTGGGGAGGGGAATTGTTTTTTGGTTATGTATACACATAGATATATGGTTATTATACTGCCCGATATTAGTCGGCGGGTATATAGTTGACGTCTCGAGCCGTCTGTCCGTACAAACATTTTGAATTTTAACTCAAGAGTCAGTTGTCATATTTGATGCCCTATATGGCATGGTGACGGACCAGAAATGGGGGACGAATATGCATAATATCGCGGGTTGTGACCACCAATGCCTACCAGAGTTATGGGCCCTGTTCGACTTTATGAAATTCAGTCCATACAAAGTTTTTGCAATATAAGTTAAGTGTCGGTTGTCAAATTTTTATGTGGTTTGGTATGGTGATAGACCAGAATGAAGAATTGAATGTCATTTCTCAATGCATCTGAATGCATCACATTATTTCAGTTCATCTATTTGAAAGTGATAACAGTATACAATTAGTATTTTAGTTTCGTCTTGTTGAGCAGTAAAGCTCCCAGATGTATTAAGTTCGGAAATTCAATGAGAATAGCGTCACCTTCATTTGGGATTGTCTGAGCAGTAAACAGTAATGTCATTCATCATAACCAATTCAGTTTTATTTGGATAATTGTTGCAAATTAACATTACTTGCAATCATTCAAGATGAGAAATAACCAGAAGGAATGAATTTGACTACATGCCAGAACAAGACAGTATTTCAGACATTAGAAATTTATGAGATACCCTTTTCAATTCATGTTCTGCAACAATCAGGTTAATGATATCTACTAGTAGTCATCATTGAGTATTCACCATTGTAGTATCCAATTTGTAATAGAGTTTTTTTGTTTATTACTTTTATTCAGATAATACAACTGGGTAATATATTAATTTTGTTACTAAATATTTCTTCCGTTGATCATAAGTTTCCTGAACGTTAATACGGTGGTCCACTGTGAAGTGGTCCGGGATACTGTGAAATCCAGAATGTTGCTAAATCTGAGGCTAAAGAGTCACTTTAGCTGCCTATATAGCCCTATACCAACAAGCATGGTACTAACATGCTTACAAACAACATTACATGGTCAGTACTTGTAAATTGTTTGAAAAAAACTGATATTGGAAAAAATTTACAAGCACCATTTTTTCCGCCTCTGGACCACCCACCCACCCCGGCCCTATATACGGATTTTTTTTTGCAGACCCCCCCCCCCCCTGAAAAACCCCTCTTTTATTGGCGGAACCACCACCAGGTCCCGGGTGGTGGTTCCGCCAATAAAAGAGTGGTTTTGACCAAATTCCAAGCTCCTGTGGTCTAACATTCCCACATTTCTCTATATCTGCTGCTGCAACATATTCTCGTGCAAATAGGTTTATTTGTACCTAAATATTCACATATGTTCATATTTTTTTTATTTATTTAAATTTGTTTAAATAAAAATTTAGAAAACCTAACGCCATTATACACTCTGCCAGGGCACCCTGAGTCACCACACCAAATTTCGTTGAGATCTGAGCACCAATATTAACAAAGACATGTTGGTCTCAACTTTACTCCAGTCTTATATATGTATATATAAACAGTCCCATGAAACATGATACATTTATTGATGGACGTGTCATGGGCTCTTCATACAGGATCAGGTTCATTATTCCGAAGGTTCCATATTCCAAAGGGTCGCTATTCCAAAGGTTCTTATTCAGAAGGTTCGCTATTCTGAAGGTATGCTATTCTGTGCGTATTTAACCAGAAAAGATGGACAACTCTAATACCAAGTAGTTATTATTACCACGATCTTACAGTTATCCATCTTTATCTGGAAGACCGCCCGTTTGACCTCGTCCTGGTACGATTAGGCCCAGAAACAATAAAAATAGCAAACTGCAAAGATCGATATCTAATTACTCTGAGCTTTGATGGGTGGTTCGACACTAATCAAATATTTTTTTCCCACCGAAGCCAAAGAAAGAGTAATTTAGCAGCGTCTTATCGGATTGAGTACCTTTAAGTTATTTCCTTCATAAAAAGAGTCTTATGATAAAGAACACTCTCAATACTTTAGAATATAGATAATAGAATGAAACTTCAAAATAACAAGTTATAAAAACCTTCTGAATATTGAGGAATATAGAGAACCTTGGGAATAGCGAAACTTCGGTATAATGAACCTTGGGAATAGCGAACCTTTGGACATAGAGTGACATGTCGCCGTCCTACGGTCCATTGACTCCATACGCACTGGCGTGATCGTATATCCCAAGTTGGCCAGAAATACAGGCACTCCTATGAAACATACATTTATCATTTTATAGATGGACGTACGTGTTTTGGGTTGTCCATACGTACTGACGTAATCATATTAGTCAACTCAACCAAGATCGTGGGGGCGCGTAACTTTTTGCTCACCACATTTCAATTCCAGGTGCGCAAGAGCAAAATCGAAGGGCTGATTCATGTGTTGTAAAATTTGCTGAAATTGCTGAAATTTTTTTGCAATTTACCAAATATCGAACCCCAACTTAGGGACCCGACACCCCCCCCCCCCCCCCCCCCCCCCCCCCCACCCCGTGTCACCGTGTGCATGTCGACACGACAACAACACGAGAATAGGTGATCACATGTAATATACCAATGACCACCGACCTGATCATGCTGAGCATACACCAAGCTCTTAATTGTTCCTTTCTTTCTGTTCAATTTGTCAAGAATAAGCGCCGCTGTGTTATATAGATCCATTTCGTCTATTACTTTCCTATTTTCGTGACGCAGCGTGCAAACGCTTTAGAGTTACTCCCCGTTGGACACTACATTGGTACACAAGCTCACACAGCGTCGCGATCCTCATAACAGCGAGAAAAATTATGTCGTGATTAGGATTCTTCTTCTTCCGATAAAATGCAACTCCCTGCAGAAGTCTTCTGTAGGAATATTATCGCATTTGTGCGCACAGGCGGGTGAGTATGTCGTTAAAAGCTAATATTGGTGAATTTAAAATAAGGATTGTGTATAATACAAGTAAAATCATCATGAGTGGAGTTTAAAAATCGGTTCTGTCATCCTCAGTAGCCTGTTTTGAGCATCTCCTTCTGAAAGTCTTCCAGGGAGGTGCAAGCCACTGCCTCTTCAGATAGGGCGTTCCACATCCGTATGGCTGACGGAAAGAAGGAGTATTTATACGCATCTACTCGCACATGATGCTAAGTGTAGCGCTGGTTATGGCCTCGTGATCTGGCGTTGGTTTTGCTCTTCACGAGTGGAGTAGCTTGATTTGTGACGACCAGTCCTTTGATACACTTGAAGAACATAGACAAGGTGGCATCTTTTCGTCTTTCTTCAAGTGATTTCCATCCAAGGTTTTTCACCATGCATCGTTCTTGGGCTGCTCCTCCATTGGTAGTTGTTCTGGACCATTCTGGCTGCTCTCAGTTGAACTTTCTCCAGTTTCTCGATGTTTTCCGCTGTGTGTGGGTTCCATACAGTCGATGAGTACTCTACTATTGGACGCACCATGGCATTGTAACACTGCTCCTTGATGTTGGGGCTGCAGTTGGTTAGGTTTCTTCCAATGAAGGCTGTTGTAGAATTTGCCTTTTTACAGATCTTAGAAACATGGTCATTCCAACTAACATCCTCCTTGATGTTGACACCGAGATACCTTGCAGAGTTCACACATCGTAGTGGTTTCCCATGAATGGTGTACTGGGTTTCCAAGACATTTTGTTTCCTTTTGTTTGTTATACGTATGATCTCGCATTTGTCCGCGTTGAATTCCATCTGCCACTTCTTTTCCCAAAGTTGAAGGTTGTCAAGGTCTTCCTGGAGCAGTTTAGCGTGTTTTTTTGATTTTACTGTCCTGTACAACAAGCAGTCATCTGCAAACAAGCGGGGTGTAGCTGTCACACATTTGGGAAGGTCGTTGATGTAGATAAGGAACAGTAATGGTCCCATAACCGTTCCTTGTGGTACTCCTGATGTTACAGGTTTTTCTTCGGAGAGATGACCTTCTAAGATGACTCTCTGGGTTCTGTTTGAGAGAAAATCCTTTATCCATTCCAAGATGTTGTCATTTATGCCATGTCCTATGCACTTTTGTAGTAATCTCTGATGCGGCACCTTGTCGAATGCCTTGGAGAAGTCGAGTAGTGCAGCGTCGATCTGTTCGCCTTTAAATAGTCCTCTTGCTAAGTCATCCACCGCCAAGAGAAGTTGAGTTTCACATGATCTGTTCTTTCTGAAACCATGTTGCAAGTCTGTTAACTGGTCGTTTGATTCCAGATAACTGATTAGATGGTGGTGAATTATATGTTCTAGAAGTTTGCTGCAGATTGATGTTAAAGATACTGGACGGTAGTTTGATGCAGATGTTTTATCTCCTTTCTTGTACAATGGAGTGATATATGCCTCTTTCCAGTCAGTTGGTATTTTCCCTTGGTTGATTGAGGATTGAAAGAGTTTTGTCAGCATTGGTGTAATTTCTGAAGCGACTGTTTTTAGTAGTCGTCCAGGAATACCGTCAGGTCCAGTGGCCTTATGTATGTTGATGTTATTTAGCAATTTAAGTACTCCATTTTCGGTGACGACTATTTCGTCCACTTTATTCACCGGGATGGGCTCAGCTGGTATATTTGTGGTGTCTTCTGTGGTGAATACTGATGAAAATTGCTGATTGAGTATCTCTGCCTTTGTGTTGGCGTCGCTGTATATAATTCCTCTTCTCTTCAGTGGTGACACTCCAGAACTATCTTTCCTTTTACTCTTGATGTAAGTCCATAGTCTCTATGATGTTCTCCTCCCATCGTTTTCAGTCACTAGATCCATGATGTATTTGGACTTGGTTGCCTTGCATTGTTTGCGACTTTGAGTTTTCAGTTGTTTTAAGCGTTCCCAGTCATGTTTATTCCCTGTTTTTTTGGCTTTATTATAAGCCCGATGTTTCTTTCTTGACAGGCGCTTGATTTCTCCATTAATCCATGGTTGATGGAATCTGGTGGTGCTCATTTTGGATGGTACTAGCTGGAGAAGTTGAATGCAGATGTCCGTGAAAGCCGACCAGAGTGTTTCAATATCGTCTTTCACTGAGTAGTTGGATCTGAAATGTTCTGTCTGGATCCTTGCTGCTAGAGATAACTCAGTCATGTCTGCCTTGGACCAGAGATATATCTTCCTTCTTGTTGGTGCCTTGTATTGTGCTGTGATGTTTGATGTCACAAAGACAATGTCATGATCTCCTAATCCCGGAGCAGGTTTACATAGGTTTATCAACGATGGTCTGTTGGTGAAGAAGGTGTCTAGGATGTTATTGCCTCGTGTTGGGAAGGTGACGATCTGTTTCATTCCACAGTCTTGCATCGTTTCGATGAAAACATTATTGATGACCTTCTGATATTGGTTTCCATCTACTGTTAGGTTTTCCCAGTTTATGTCGGGGAGGTTAGTGTCGCCTGCAATCCAGATGGTGGCATGCCTGTTTTGCTTGACTAACTTGGCTATGGCCTCACACAAGTGTTTACTGTACTCAGCGTTGTCGTCTGTCGGTCTGTAAATGGAAATAACCACAAGCTCCTGTTTGTTTTTGCAACATATCTTTACTGCTGCTAACTCAAGTCTGTTGTTCGTCTCTGAGTTTTCTATCTGGATCTCATGGCATGGGATTGATGATTTAGTGGCAATGATCATGATGACACCTCCATAGTCATCAGATCTGTCTTTCCTTGCAGCTATGATGTAACTATCTGGCAGGACTTCTGAGCTAAAGATTCTTGGTTTTAGCCAGGTTTCGGTGCCTATGATGATATCTGGCGCTGAGCTTGACAACAGGTTTTCAAGGTCATCTCTTTTGTTCATCACACTCTGAAAATTTACCAGTAGTACTCGCATCTCTTTTGGTATTTCAATACTGGAAGTGGTGTTATCTTTAGGTGATGAACTGAGCATTGGAGGCCCTGGGTCTTGTATATTGGGCGATTTCAATTCGCAGTCAAAATCATAGGAGCTCGGTCCCTGTTCTGATAATATTGATGAAGACTGGTCGAATAGTGTCGTTGAGAACTTTGGCATTCCACACTGACAGCATATCCAAGATGTTGATGCGTTAGTGTAGACCTGATATACCGGGCTGTTCATTCCCATGCATTTCACGTGATACCAGATTATTCATCCCCGTAAATATTACTAATGACCGAGCAGAACCGAACCGAAACAAATGATAAGATCTCATATGGTCAAGATACAGTAGTCCCAGTATTACATCAGTGTTATGTGGTGATTTGGACTATTTTGACACAGTATAGGCCCTATAACTATAAGTAACCAGATCATTGAATAATTCTGCTCCGTGTTTTAAAGGCACGTGCGGCCTTGGCGGTGGGTATCCTGTGAAAATATATCCACCCGTCAAAAACCGCCACAAACAGAAAGGACATCAAAATGTAGATAGACTTTGTCCGTATACAAATAAGAAATATCGCATAAACAGTATGTTATGGTCATATGTTTGACCATTGTTATGTAAACAACAGCATAAAAAGTTACTTTTCTGGTGTTTGTTTATATTATGATGGTAAACATAAAGAGCGTTCTTTGTTGGTGAATACCTGATATGGACCTAATAAAGAGCGTTTGTGCCATTTGTGTGTGATTAGCCAGTAGCATTGTGCTGTCTTCTGTAACACAATCAGGATCTTGCTTGGGTAAAATATAGTAGGTATTTATGATAACATGCTGTTTACGCGATGGTCATGGTGTATATGAACTGAACTGTATGCGTTTTAATGTTTTTCTGTTTACGGTGTTTGGAACAAATATGAATATTTTCGACAATTAAGGCCGCACGTGCCTTTAAAGGGGTACTGTACCACAATTTCAATAAATTCCCAGTGACAATAGCGATCTAATATGAATATTATATTATAAAATAACTAATTTGAGTCGACGATGTCTACTGAAAACGTTCCGGTTAACAGGCTATCGTAAAAGTTAAATTGAATTATTTAATATAAATTCATTTATGGCTGGAGTCATAAAATGGAGAATTATGCCATTACGAGTTACCGTTCTTGAAATCGCATATGTTGCGTGTCTTTTATCGACGGCCATTCGCGAACATTATTGAGTTGCAAACAAAACATGTTACCTGCAAAAGAAGGCCCGTTATAACCGATTCGGGAAAAAGGAGAAAGAAACAAGAGTCATAAAGCGTCAAGTATTTTTATAGGGAGTGAGATTGTTCGATGGAAGAGATTGAATGCATCAATCGAAGCTGTGAGCAATGAACTTCCGGTTTTTACTGCGACCTGCGTCTTCTCCGGTGAAGGTCAAAAACATGGCGCGTAGTTTGAAATCGTAATATTTTTGTTTCCAAGATCAATATTTTCTTCGCTAAATTAGGTTTATACGAAACTCATATAACACGAACACAATCTAACTTGAAAGTTATTTCAATGGGAGTAAATAAAAAAATCGCCTATCTTAGTGTACAGTACCCCTTTAAGTTTTTATTACTGCTCGGTTGACTGTCAATACACACACTGTGAGAAACCTGTGAGTTGTTTAAAGGTACTCAATCCGATTCGATGGTCCCCATATCATCAGATTCCGACAACAACATTTTTTGAAATGCCGCTTCAGTTATCAGAATCGAATAATTACCCAAAAATAATGCTAACCACAGTCAACTTTAGTAGACTATAAAATTTCCCAAACCCTGTTATTTATCAACATTTTGTTCAACGAAATTTGGCCGGTTTGTCAAATATCTGACACAATGTGCAAAAGCCACTTGATTTTAGAGTTATCCATCTCATCCACAATTTGGTCTGAGACCGACTTATCGTCGACTTTTTACCAGGCCACTAAAAGGTACCGGTGGTGAAAAAAATAGATTAAATTTTTTTATATCTGATCTGGTAATATGGAAAAGTAACTGATTTACATATTCAGTAATGTTCATGCACTTCATATTTACTTTGAATCTACTGAACGACTGTGCATGATTGCACATCAACTCAATCTCTTAATGCTTGCATTATAGATTAGTATACATGTGGCTGCAAAGTTCAAATTAATCTGACAATTTATTATTTATTTATTTATTATTGCATAAAACTTAGAATGAACATTGCATACATGCAACACATCTTCTCTGTATTCAGAAAGCTCTAAAAAGCTTTTAAAAATATCCTTAATCGTCAGAACGACTTTAGATTCTTGTGTAGATTCAACAATGATCAATGCACTTCATATACTTAGTTTGAATCCACTAGGCGGCTGTGATTGCACATCAACTTGATCTATACTAGTTTACTTTATAGATAGATAGATACAATCATGTGACTGTGTTGCATTGTACAAATTAATGTGACAACTTATTACTACACAAAACTTGAATTGAACATTATATATACAATATTCTAAACTCTTTCAGCAGCACTTTCATGACAATCAGATAAGTTTTTTGGGGACGGCAGGAAGACAGCCTTTACAGGTTATGCCATCCCCAATAACTCATTGTCTGTATAAATTAATTGTGTAAAAATATATATTACTAGCCGATGAGCCCGACGTTGTCCGGGCTATTCAAAAACCAAATTTCAAGTCGATAGCTCCACCCGTTTCCGAGATCTGGTCTGCGCATGCGCGAAGCTGGCGTCGCACAGGCTCGGCGACCCGATAAAATTCGTATCCGGGGCAAGATACATTCACATAGCAAATTTCAAGTCGATAGCTCCACCCGTTTCCGAGATCTCGTCTGCGCATGCGCGAAAAGGGCACCGCACGGGCTCGCCAATACGACAACGTCGACCGCCTGGTCAAACTACACACACGTTCCAAGTTTCGTCCCGATCGGTCGAGAATCGTAGATTTGTATTAATGACAAACAAACAAACAGACAAACAGACAGACAAACAGACAGAGGTCTTCAAAATATATATGAGACTAGCCGATGAGCCCGACGTTGTCCGGGCTATTCAAAAACCAAATTTCAAGTCGATAGCTCCACCCGTTTCCGAGATCTGGTCTGCGCATGCGCGAAGCTGGCGTTGCACGGGCTCGGCGACCCGATAAAATTCGTACCCGGGGCAAGATACATTCACATACCAAATTTCAAGTCGATAGCTCTACCCGTTTCCGAGATCTGGTCTGCGCATGCGCGAAGCTGGCGTTGCACGGGCTCGGCGACCCGATAAAATTCGTATCCGGGGCAAGATACATTCACATAGCAAAGTTCAAGTCGATAGCTCCACCCGTTTCCGAGATCTCGTCTGCGCATGCGCGAAGCTGGCGTCGCACGGGCTCGGCGACCCGATAAAATTCGTATCCGGTGCAAGATACATTCACATAGCAAATTTCAAGTCGATAGCTCCACCCGTTTCCGAGATCTCGTCTGCGCATGCGCTGCACGGGCGTCGCACGGGCTCGCCAATACGACGACGACCGCCTGGTCAAACTACACACACGTACCAAGTTTCGTCCCGATCGGTCGAGAATCGTAGATTTGTATAAATGACAAACAAACAAACAGACAAACAGACAGACAAACAGACAGAGGTCTTCAAAATATATATGAGATATTGAGTTATGAATAAATAATCATAGTCATAGTCATAGTTTTAGTGCAATACTGATGCTTCATATTTAATGCATGGTTATTAGGGAATGTCCATGCTATACAAGCTAAGTTAAACATAGAATTGTTACTTGTCCATTTTTGCTATGTTTATTATATATATGGACCCAATATGTGTACACACCATGCAGGCTGTGTCTGCGTTTTGGGTCCATATTTTATTATTCCAAATAAATAGACATACAGAATATGTAGCAATGGTTTGTCAGAAATTGGTGGAATAAGTGGATTTGGCATAAAGCAAAAGATATGCTGAATTAAAGCCATATCCATT
Source organism: Siphonodentalium dalli (assembly GCA_032622095.1). Lineage (NCBI taxonomy): Eukaryota > Metazoa > Mollusca > Scaphopoda > Gadilida > Siphonodentaliidae > Siphonodentalium > Siphonodentalium dalli. The sequence goes on along the minus strand of CP136064.1, from coordinate 51,598,606 downwards.
ATTGTTGTGATACCCCAGTCATGAGGAATTTAAGTGTACATATTACTCGGTGCGTGTTGATTCGTCACCGGGTCTGTCCAGGGGGGGGGGGGGTGTATATATAAATTCGGTGATGTAATATTAAGGCATCCATATACGTATGAATTTGGAATGTGTATACATTTATATCCATATTTAAGTTTCAGCTATAGATACGTCATGTTCCTGCCTGATTATATACATTATAATTATTGAATATATAGATAACGATAACGTGCATGACATTTACATGTTATTTTCGCTAGACCCAGTCAGATGTTTTGGCGGGAGGGGTGGATCGTCATGACTCAGTAATGGTCATCTAAGTAAACACAACTTACGAAAACCGTTTAGTTTGGATTATGAATATTTGGACAGCCATAACAATTGCTATGTTTTCTGAAATACCAAGGCTCTCAGGTCCATTGAGAAGTGTCTATGGTATATGAAGTATGAATACCAGAGAGACAATTTCGCCCACTTTCTGCGTATATAGGGGACATTCGATTAAGAAGTGGTTGGGGTCTCCGACTCACCAAATGCACACATGGGGTCGTCACGAATATGATTTGTTGTTAAGTCGGCGTTTAAGTTACTATACAGTCCAGACAGACTCTGTGCACATGCAGTGGTATATCTGGACAGGTCGCGTGTATATGTTTTGAACATAGCTTGGCTTGGATAATAAGTTTTCGTTCAATTTAGTTTCAAATTTACTTAACAAGTCGATATTTTGAATATATTGTGACAAATTGTTCCATGTGTCAAGATAGGGCATAGATGGTAATAATGATTTCTTGTAAATGACGGTATTCCAAGTCGGGGCCATCGAACCATCTGCTCTTGTGTCATGCGAATGAGTTGAACTTGTGTTGAAGGGGGGGGGGGTGTAAAGTGATAGATAAGAAGGTGATACATGTTTTACCATTAAAAAAACATTGTATTAGCTTTGATTTCTTGAAGTGTCTCCAAGCCGGTTTCTCCCAAAAGATTTGTATTGCTGCAGCTTCTAGTTGCTCATGTAACAATTGTAGCAACCTCATATTTCAATCATTTAATTAGATCACCTTCTTCCTGTGTGCAATTATTCCAGACAGAAGACGCATATTCAAGTATAGGACGTACATAATTATGTAAAAAAAAAAAAAACTTTCAAGCGTCTTGCTGTCTAGGACAAACTTGTACATTCGAAGTAGTGATAATTTTACTGATGCCCTGTTGATGATATCTGAAATATGTTCTGACCATTTTCCATCGGCGCCGAAAGTGAGTCCTACGTGTTTTTGACTTTGTACCTCTGAAATTATGTTGTTTGTCGCATGGTTGATTAGAATATATTTTCGTGAGAATAATGTTTTTGTCTTCAATTCATTGAAATCTACTAGCCATGATTAGGACCACCTTATTATTCTGTTTATATCATTATTTACCATTTCAGAATTTCAATTCATTTAAACAATGAATACATTTATTTAAACAAAGTGTTCTTTCTGCACCGTCTTTAGAGCAAATCGATTCACCACCTAGTCTTGACTCGATCTCTGACAACATATCGAATGGGCGATGCCATGCCTTCAAATAATTCCGTCATCGAATCGAGACTGGTCAGTTAACAGTAGGTTGGGGCAACTGGGGTGTGTGGTGAGGTCTTACCACCCTTCGGGCCCTTTGGTCAAAGATAAAATATGTTCAACAGTTGGTAAGTTCATGCATGCCTGAATGCATTGTTCACCCGATATAGTTTTCATATCACAAATTGGTTGAGCTTGTACTGATAGCCTGATTTTCAACAATGTCATGAGCTGGCAGACGGGCAATTAACTTGAATTAAGGCACATATTAAATGGTCTAACTCAAATATATATTACAATTTCCACATAGTAGTTATCCTCCATTTATTTTTGAGACCTTTCTCTTGAATTATAAATTCCGCATAGCAGAGATCCTCGTTCAAAATTTGTCAATTGATTTAATACATTGATACACGACGATCTTGCGACTTTCGCATGAGGTGAATTTATACTTCAAGTGACCAATTTTGAAAAGCGATTTCCATGGAAACGCGCATGCATACAACAGTTGTCCGCGAATCCATAGTAGACATGCTATTGATCGACCATAACATTTTAACTGCATGGCGGGCAGGATGGGAAAATTATAAATTATCGTCATAAATTATTTTTGAGAATCTATACTAATTAAACTCAATTTTGTTTGTTTGTCCGCTTATAGGCGACCAAACGGCCGGACTATCGGGCTGAGATTGGACCCGGGGATCGTTATTAGATAGGTCCCGTTCACCTCAGATGTCTTAAAAGGGCACTAATAATTATTATATATATATATATTGACTAGAGAGACCAAATGGTTGGACACTCGAAGCTGAAAATTTGTACATGTTGGTATTTTGACCCTGTCAATCTTTTTAGATAGGTCCCGTTGACATCTGATGTCTTCAAATGACACTACTAATTAATTTAACTGACTAATTAATATATATACCCAAAATGGTTGCAATCTGTAGGAAAATTTGTACAAATGGGTCACCATGACCAGTGGATTGTCATGGGATATAGGCGCCTTTGACCTCAGATGACTTGAGGGGGGGGGTAATAAATTATATGATCAATAAAGATCGTTTATTATTATAGCCCAGACGCTATGTCGTCACATTGGTGCACACATGTAAAATGACTCGGGGAATGTCACGGGATAGGTGCTGTTCATCTTAAATGACTTAAAGAGGCACTAATAATTAGCAATAAAGAGTGTTTTTTGTCAACTTAAAAGATAGATGTAACTTTATCTGGAGTAATATAATAGGTGCTGTTTACACCAGATGACTAATAATTATTCATCGCAATCTTCATCCGAGCAACGCCGGGTACCCCTGCTATAGTCGAATATCAAATTCAAAATGAAAACATCGACATTCTATAATGAAACAATTTCCAATCAGACTCAACAGAAGAATATTAACTCCAATATCACATCACTAGAAACAGAAAACAATTGGATTGAAATCCCCTTTCGAAAAGAGCGTCCAACCAATGTATATTGTAGAACTTTATCGACAAAACTGACGGGCATAAAGAACGTCTATGGTCTCAAATTTATGATGAGCCTATTTAGTAAATTTGATACGCATTTGACTTGATACTACGGTTGAACTTCTATCATTGTGTAGCTTGCCATAACGTCAAATCCTACGGTTATGTAATCAAGATATAATGTCTAAATTTAGACTGATTTTTTTCTTCTTCTGAAATGAGGCGACTAGCTGCTTTCGAATTATTATTACACAGAGTATTCGAGAATTTAATTAAATATACTACTATATCTGAATCATGCTCCCTTTGGGAACATTTATTCGGCGTCGGAGTGGTCTACGGCCCCTACACAGAGGGGCCTGCGCGCACATGTTGATCGTTTAATCATTTTTATTTTTTTTATTTAATTTAAATTTAATTGTTTTTTTTATATTTAATTTTCTTCAGATTGAACTCCTTGCCCAATTTAACAAAACAATTGCTTGTTTGTTCCTTTGTTTTTTCAAACTAACTTCTGAAAATCTAATGCCGTTATATAATCCGCAATGGTACCCCGAGTCACTACACCAAATTTGGTTGAAATCCTCCCAGGGGTCTGGGAGAAATATCGCGAAAAGACAGACTGTCTATTTGCATGACAGACAGACAGACATGCAGATCCTACTCTTTTATACATATAGATTAGTCGATTAAATATCCTTTCGGCTGATTACACGAAAAAGTGAACCATGTGATTACGTAAAGTTGCCATATTATTTGTTTGTTGAATCGATAATTCAGCGAGAGTTTTCCTTATAGTAACTACATTATAATTGGTGGGACCTGCATAATTCTGGTTCAGCCAGATAAAAACTTGAACCATAAGACCTCGAATGTTATTTTCACAATTATTTCTTACAAAAAATTAAGGAGGTCGCGTGACAAGGTTTGAATGGAGATTTTCATGCAAATATCGGGGACAAAAGTTACATGCGAAGGAGCAACAATGAAATTAACTGGAAATTAAGGTACATTATAAATGATCCATTCTCACAATCAATTTATTTTTTGAGAACTTTACTAATGCTGACCATCATTTAAAAAAAATCAGAAATGAATCAACAATTCTAACTTAATCTGCCAGATAAATATCCATTATGGCAATATTGCAGGACGTTCGACCCTGAAATATAATGCCAAACTGTATCTTCGGAGATATACATAAATATTCCCATTCCAAATGGGTCACTTGACTTGCCCCTTAATTCGAAGCTTAATAGTATACATCGCCTTAAGACATTGGCGAGTGTTTTTACTAAAATTCCCGATGTTTCAAAATGGATTTTCTAGAAATATCACTGTAATTTATTTCCTGAAATTTTATATATGTGATACTAAATCTGAGTCATTAGTTGGAAATTATAAGCCCACTTTTATACTTTTTTGACACGGACAATTCTTAACATTTCGCTATTTTCAATCAAGAACTTCTGCAAAATTCTGTAGCTGTATAGAGCAAGTGCATGATCCTCTCGGGTGTACCAGTATAAACGGGTTTATGGGCTGATGTTTGATGTTGCTTTCTCCAGCGCTGGTGTTAAATCGCGCACTCTATCATCACCTTGTTTGTTCCAGTCCAGGACAGCTCTTGGATAGAATGAATTACTGAAATCCACGATATTCGCCTTTATCATTATCATTGCGATTGACACCCTCCCATGGTGCCTGGCGCATGCATGTTACTATAGACGAGCATCATTTTTATCACGCAACAACTCAATTATTGTAAACTCACCACCACTGTCATCATTTCACGACTCATAGATCTGCCCCCCTCATGTCTTCTACTTTCTCACCCCCCCCCTCCGTCTCTCCCTGCCTCTTGCTATCCCTAACACTATCTTCTCCCTGTTTCCACCCCTAACTCAAACTTAGTTATATATCTCCATTTCTCCTAAAAACAAACATTATTTCAATCTTTTCCCGTCTGATCGATACCCCTTCCTCACTTAATGGGGAAGAGGCATGTCGCCAAAGATGAGAAGACTTCATATAAGCCCTCGGGCTTGTTGTCTGATCCTCATGTCCATACATTATCTCTTCTATTTTTGCATATTTGTATCATCTGTGTATTATGTTATCTGTTTGGATTTGGAAATAAAAATATGTTTACACTAAATGACCTGGAGTTATTATTCTCATATTCCTCCGCAATATATGTGCTGAATGATGTAAAGCATTTGAATTCACGTGGGATTATCTGTCTACCACTGGTATCATTGGGTCTTATTAGGTATTGGGAGTCGATGGCTGGGATAAAACCATCCGTGCACTATTTTACAAAATATCTTCTGCCTCTCGTCTGTCAACCGATTTTTTAGAGATTCCATATATGTGACCCGCCATATCAAATAAAGTCTTAAGTCGGGATTTGTTTACCCTGTGCCAATGCATTCTTTTATATATGCGAGTCGACCATAGGTCGCCTCGCATATATAAGAGAATGCATTGGCCTAACAATTTTTTATCATTTTTTTTAAATAAATGTTTCTTACAATTTTTAGGACATAAAATAAAAAACATCCATTACCCTGCAGGGAGCCCCACACATATATAGAAGCATATAGAAGAGTGTCGTCTGCTCATGTTTGTCTGGGGCTCTGTATGGGTGAAATTATAAAATTGTTAAAGAATACAAGAAAAAATTATTAAAATTGTAAAACATTGTTAGGCCAATGCATTCTCTTATATATGCGAGGCGACATATGGTCGACTCGCATATATAAGAGAATGCATTGGCACAGGGTAAAAAAATCCCGACTTACGACTGGATTTGATATGGCGGGTCACATATATCAGGCATTCATTTTCTTCGTATCTTGAGACGTAGCAGTGGCCGGTGATATCTTCTGAACTATCTCGATGATATTAATATCCTTTCTCAGATGCGTATTCCAATTTCAATATTACTACAGTAATGCCCTAAATAATCGACTCCTTAACCACATCAGAATTATGGGTAACTTTTCAGGATTTAGTTGGAAATATGGCTTGTTGCCATTCATCGGAAAGCTCTAACTGAGAGCTTTCCGATGAATGGCAACAAGCCATATTTCCGACTAAATCCTGAAAAGTTACCCATAATTCTGATGTGGTTAAGGAGTCGATTATTTAGGGCATTACTGTATATATATGGTTTCCTTCGCGATGCTTTTTATCTTTGTTTGCGTATATTTCTGCGAAGGGATCCCAGTGTTGAATTTGCCTTGTTGGTCATCCTGTTGATATGAGCAATCATATTACTCGATATCGTTAAACCGGGGTGTGGGTTTTCAGTTACCTGCTGCAGAAGGACCCGGTGGTTATTGGGCGACTATGTATCTGATGTAGGGTGACTTCACGGGAAGTGTAGCACGAAAAGTGCCAAATGCACTCAAAAATGAAGTTTCTTCAATCACTCTCGTTTTGTTTTTATTTTGTAGCTGGAATACAGGGAACACATCTCCACAAAATTTATAGCATGGGAACCATTGTTTAAAAAGTTACATCATACCATAGATATGGCATCACTATAATATCTTTAAATTAAAGATGAAAAAACAGCAGCAGTAAACAGGGAATTCAACTGAAAATTTCAGATGAGATCTCATTTACCACAATATGTCTCAAGCTACAGAGGAGAGCTTCTAAAATATAACAGTTTTTACAGAATTGAAAATTTTTATTCGGTTCCAAAGTTATTCCACTTTCAGTGTTTGGAAGTCATCATATTTTGTCAAAAGCCTTGCTGTTACTTATGACATATTTGAATAAAGTGTTAAAAACAACCCAAAAACACAACTTTTGTGCGCCTTCTACATATTAAAAATCCACAGAATTATAAAAAATACTTGAAAGGTTTTTGAGAAATTTGATATGTGTTCCCAAGTGATATATATTGCACTGGTGATTACAGGTGTTTTTCCTCCGATATATGACCTCAAGCATATTGTCAAAAATCGTTCAGGAAAGGACATTTTTTTAAACAATGATAAATCAACTTTTTTACATTACTAGTGTGTTACATACTAAACTTTCTGACAGTTATGTCTGGCCATCTAATGCCATTATTAAAAATTACTTTCCTTGTTAAGGTGGCTGGTAATGAGAAAATTTCAGAAAAAGCCATGTTCAGGAAAGGACATTTTTTAACGGAATTTTCGTCATCACTAATAAAAAAACTAAAAAAATCACTAATCTTTAATCACAGAAATAATAGCACATCTATATTAGATATCATATCGTTATTGTTGAAAATACACCATATGTGACATATTTAAAGGTGTTTTCTTCAATACTGGCTGTAGTTGATTTGATTTTGGTGTTTTTTTAACGGAATGTCTCCAAAATAACAAAAATTGACATAAAATTACATATTTTTGACATTTTTACATGAAATTTTCACTAATAAGAACAGAATGTCTTAGATTATAATTACTGTATGAAACTTGTTTCCTTTGTACTATATATTTCCTTATAATCACCTTATTATTGAGACCATTTCCTCTTTGGCACAGAGAAAATGGCAAAAAAAATGCACATTTCTGGTCATAAAATTGCAAAAAATAGTCATATGCAGCTGAAATTTCCTGCGCCGGTCACATAAATATACCTTTATATGATAAAAAATGAATGGTAGGTTGGTCATACACTGAACATGAATTTAAGGGAGATATGTGTCCAATTCCTTCATGCTACACTTCCCGTGAAATCACCCTGTTCGAGGTTGAGCAGGTCATATATGATGGTGATTTACCTATATAGCAGACAGTCATCAGCGCGCTTGTGTGTTGACAGTCCGGGAGGTCATGTAAAAGGCATAGAAAGAGGAGCTGCCCCAGATGGGTCTGTGTCGGACTCTTGACTCGATGGAACGCTTTGTGATGATTTTCCTTCTGTTAATCTTGATCAGGAAGGTCTTGAGCCAAGCTAAGAAAGTCTTCGTGCAGGTCTTTAGTTGACAATGATTGAGCAGGCCAATTTAGAAGGAGTCATGCATCATATATGCATGGTTATCTATGCTATCCTTTATAGTAGCAGTCGTCAGTAAGCATGCGCACTTGTGATTGGACGCTATTCGGGATGCCACCGGGTCCTTGCTTTACATCTTTGAGTACTTTGGTCTGTGTTTATGTTCAATTCTTCGATGATTCTGAAGTTTTTACTTAATCTGATATCTGATCGCCATCTTGTTATTTGGCGAAGACCAGTTGGAATTGTTTCACCAGTATTTCTGCCCTGTCAACTATCCTCCATTGAGTGGCATCCTTTTTGCATTGGTGGAATCCCTATATAATTCCTAATTTCATATATTGCATGTAATACGATTAGACTGGGTATGTGCTCTTCCTCGCGAATCCACCGATCACCATGTTGTCCATGCAATTATGCTTTTCGAATAGCTTTCATACATAAACCCGTCTTCTTGTTGTTTTATTTATTTTTTTTTTTACGTCTTGGACACGTTTGTATATTGAGGCGGAATTTATTACGAGTGATTTTTCTTCAATTTCTTAGACATCAGCCATCCCTATGGTAGCTGGTTTTGTTTCACTACCACTCATTTATGTTAATCTACAGTATCCATTATTCCATTCTTATATATGTGTCCATATAGGTTATTGGTAGTTATATGGGTTTTTTTGCACCTAGCTTATGGATGTTTTTGACCAATTGCCTGGTGTCCATTTTTAATTATTAGGACATTTTGGGGAAACATTGCGCCTGAACCTTAATTGTAAAATGTGGAGGTGTATCACGCAACGAAAATATATCTCATCATTCTGACACAAACTGAATAAAGTACTTGTATAGAAATTAAACAGAGTATTTGGTAGTATATGAACTGTTCTAGCACTTGGTATCTAAAGGTATGAACAGAATGTAATATTTTAACCTCTCAATTGTATTAAAACCCGATGTTATTCTTTCTCGAATTTAAGAGTTCTTTCTGAATACTTCCAGAGAATTTCGTGAATGAAGAATGTCATGCATTTCTGATGTATTTATGCAAAACGTGCGTCGAGGTCCCAATACCTTAAAGGGCATTCTTAGTAGGTTCATGCGATATAACATAAACGTCTGTAAAACAATTATCATTAACAAGTAAATGAAAAATGATAAACTTGATCTTATATTATCATTATTAATAACTGTCAAATAATTAGATTTCACATGTCAAACCTTTGTATAATGTTACTGTGGAATTCAATTAGTCCAATAAGATACCAAAGTTTAATCAAAACGTGGCGGTAAATATTGGAAAAGCATTGGAAACTAGAATGCACTCACTGGAGCTGCCTATACTTGCGCCCATCACACATTTGGCATGTTGTGTGGTGTCTTGCCAACAACAGTTTGAACCACGGGTGCTGGCCCCTCGTTTGAGAGATCGATAACAAAAATCTAGATATCAAATCTCTGTTCATCCATCGCTGAAATAGTTGTGTGTACGGACATAATATCCCTGTTATGATGATATGGACCCAAGTTGGCTGCATATTAGGAACGATAACTCTATCCGATATAATTACAGGTGAGACATATTGGTAGTGTTTTTTACCTGTTAACCAACTACCATATTTAGGCCACTCCGATGCATGGTGTATTATCTACATGTATATTACGTGAGGACCTTGATGGGGATAGCTTCAGTCTTGAATGTTAAAGTGACACACTGCGCTCGCTGAACGAAGTCTCTCCATGTGAACGATGTATTATCTACATGTATATCACGCGATGACCTCGATGAACGATGGGCAGCTTCCGCCCTGAATATTAAAGGGACAAAATGCACTCAGTATTTGAATATTAAATGGACAATAGGCTCTCACGGGGGATGATTGTTAAAGTGACACAAGGCACTCACTATGGATGAATGTTAAAGTGACACTAGGCACTCGCGCGTTGACGTGCGCGTTACTAGGACTGACCCGCAGTTTATAAGGGTATACGTCTTGGATGGTAATTTGGCGCCTATAAAAATTACTAAGTTTTTTTAAATTTGTGTAGTTTTTGAAATTTTTCAATATTGTTCATTTATGAACGATTTATAACCAAAATAAAACCAGATAACAATGCAAATTAAGTATATATGTGGATTTAAATTACAATTGATGCAACCATTTCATATTAGCGCGTGTTCATTTTTTACAGTATGTACTTCCGGTATGACGTAACATATTCACGGAAGGAAGGAAGGAAGGATAAACAGACATCCGAACCGAAAACATTACTTGCGTCCAGCATGGACTGGCGCAAGTAAATACTCGGCTCCTGCACAGGTAATTGGAAGCCATGTCCAGTGTCCATGCATTATACTGAGGCCACGGTGTCTGCAAGTATTGACTGAAACGTTCACTCTTTGCAATGACATGCGGTTATATACAAAGTTAATTCGGCGTGTCATGTGGTTACAAGCAACACTAATTTGTTCTTATCTGCACATTTAAATCAGTTTCACACCCTCGTAACGGTTTTGTGACATTTGAAATTAGCACAACCTCCATACAAATGTTCCTCACACAAGCATGCAAGCATCAATGGGAGTCAACATTATCTCAAATCATCAGTCTTCTTTTTTGTTCCAGCCCGGGGCCATTGCGGACCACTCTTGTCGGCTGGGCATCCCCACTTTCAGAGATGATGCCCACCCTTACGAGATGGTCAAAGTATCAGTCGGATGTCAGTCCCCGCACGAAGCGGCAGTCAGTCAGGACCAATTGTCCTCATCAGGCTGCGAACCCATACCGTAAAAGTCCCGTCTGGTGGAGCGACCACCATCAGAGACGTATCTCAAAGTGTGGGCTCGATAAAAGGGTAGCTACCCTGTTCATCGCCAGTGGGGAACAGATACTACAATTTGATCTTAGCCAAAAGGCCGAGAAGCGATCCAAATCATCAGTCTTATGGTACTGATCATATACGTACACATTTCCTGACAACCAGCCTCAGGATTTGTGAGATACAACGCAATATGTCGTGGGGACTTACTCATTTGATGTGTTTATATACCATTCGCACAAACCACACATTTCGGCGAAATAATTCAACTGTGTTAGTGGGTTAATGGAGGATTACCCCACATGTTCTTCACAGTTCTGATCGGTGTGGGTTAATCGAGGATTACCATGCAGGTTAATTACGAGCGACGGGCAGCTTTATCAAATTACAATTGGGATATGTCTTGCGCGAACTGAGTGATTAGTTCGACATTTCTGTGAGTGGCTTAAATTATACGAAATACTGCCAACTGCTCCCAGCCTACATCTGCCTTATATTTAGATCTATATATGCGAATATATTGCAGTAATTGATAATGGACTTAGCATTGATTAAACAGTAGCATCTAAAGTTTAATGCAAGATATGGGATCAAAATTATTTAAGATGGTGCATTCTGAAAACAATCAAATAAAGAAACAGATAATGGAACATCAATAATTGCAGATATTGCAAAGTATTAGATCTGCGGTAGGCAAGAACAAAATTGCCGTTTAAGCAGTAGCCTCATCGACCGTTACCGAAGTTATTATGTTATTCACATGATTACCTGGTGTTGTCGGGGTTAAAAAGTAACAAAACTTTGGTATGTCTTCTATAGGTTCAGAAAATTTAATTTCTGTAGTCTGTAACACTGCCTGCATTCCTAACTTTCACGTGTACAGACCACACCCCCACTTAGGCTGAATAGGTCACTCTCACCGGTTTTTTGTGATAAAGTTACCCAGGTTCCTGAAATTGTGATAAAGTTACCCAGGTTGGAGAGGATTGTGATAAAGTTACCCAGGTTAAGATATTTCATGTTTAGCAATAAATTATTCATTTTTGCGATCAAAATGGGGAGCTACAGTACTAGTATGTCTTAATGTGTGCTTAATAGGGGCTTTTACTTGCCAAAACTGAACAGTATTTCCCTCAGTCACTTTTAAATGAAGTTCTTATGAGATTTGCTTAACCTGGGTAACTATCACAATTCTCTCCAACCTGGGTAACTTTATCAAAATTTCAGGAACCTGGGTCACTTTATCACAGAAAACCGGTGAGGGTCACCTATTCAGCCCTACTTAGGGTCCACTTTGGCGACTATAAGTCTCACTAAGGTGATGCATAATCTTCAGTCCTAAACTGATATTTAGTAAATGCTCGCTTCTGTCGTGATAAAAATATGCTGCATTATTTCAGCGGTCCAGGTGCCGGATGCTTGATTATCGGTTGTATACACTGAAATAAGCGCACACTATGCCCTTAAAAATGACAAGATGTCATACTGATACATGTATACATTACTTTGACATAAGTTAAATTAGCCCAAAACACCAAATTAGTATTGATGGAGATTTTGTTCTTGTTTTTCTTTTGGTGTCATTGCAGGGACGTGGTTAGAGAGTCCAGTATCCACATTGAAATGTTCAACCCCCTTGGACCTTACCAATCTCCCAGATTAGCAGAATTCAATTTTGTAGCCCTCCCCCGTTGGGTTCGAACTTCCCAACTGGTATATCAAGCTTTCCAACTGTTGGAAATTTGCAACCTGACACGGTGACACCCCATCTATATGTGGTGTAAATTTTCCAACTATTGCTTGGTTGTGAACAATGTGTGTGCTCGTGGCATGGGCGCACATAAGTGGCGTGAAAATATGATGTCTTTGTTCTTTGCAATTCTCTTGACCATGGCCAAACTATTGACACTTAAAACACAAAGTGGTGGCACAATATAAGATGTGGTAGATGAATCCAACCTTCAACTTCAACGGTTATGTTAATGCCGACTTAACGTCATAACATAGGTATTTAATTATTATAGTACCGTCTATTGTTTTTGACATTCTATGAACATGTGTGACTCCCTGTGGCGCCCGCTCAACCAATAGCTCAGACTCAAACGAATCCGAATTATCGCGGATTCTGATCAACACTGCTGCTATTCAATGTCTTGTGAAGAGTAACCAACATGTGCAAGTCTGAATTTAGTGTGCATGTCATTTGCAGAATGAGGTCCACAGAGGGTGAATTTGGTGATACTATATCCAGAGCGGTCTAGCATCACCAAACTCACACTCTGTGGACCTCATTCTGCATGGCCTCATATGTTGTGGGATATATAGACTCAGATTGAAGTTCCCAAATGGTGAATATTGTGAAGTACACCCATTGGGAACCTCGATTATGCAGTGTGTCGTCTGCCAATTTGGGGATATAGAGAAACTAAACTAGAAAAGAAATAGAATCTATGTAAAGAAGTTTATATAAAAAATGTATAATAAAGAAACATTCCAGAGAAGATGAGGCATTAGCAGAATGTGGTCCCCAGTGGGTTCATTTAGTGGTGCTAGCCCGCTATGCGAGATAGCGTCACTAAATTCACCCTCTGGGGACCTCAATCTGCAAACGAGAGGCACACTAAACCCAGACTTGAACATGTGTGTTTGTGCAAGAGATGTGAACCGAAGAAGAGCGTCAGATTGAGCTTTATTTGAACATTCAATCTTGAGATTAGAGTCATATACTGCCCATTCCTAATTGGCTTGACAGCTTTTAATTGTCCAGCTATATGCCTTGCAGCATTGTCTTGTAAATAACAAACAGTATGTTTCTTCACGTTGCAATAAAACTAAAGTACCAAGTACTGAAGATATACATCAGCACTGATCATTGGGACTTAACAAGCCATGAAGTATGCATACGTACACTACGTTGTGTTTTTGGTTTGTTGCCATATATATGACAATGAAATAATCGACAACTATAGCCAAGCAGCCGCCAAAGACTGCCATTCGAATCATGACCGGACCAAAGACTGGTGCATGGCTGGAGCGGTGACTTGCTTAGCCATGCACTGCTGGGAGGTATCTCGATGAAGTTACGAAATATCGCTTTATATACTCTAAAACAAATTTCCAAAGCGATACCAACATAACATATTCAGGCACCAAAAAGAACACAAATTATAAAAGAAACGAAAGCAAACCATAAAGAAAAAACAATGATATTAAAAAGATATTAATAAGCAAAATGTAGTGTTATGAAAGCTCCTGTATTCACAATTAATGCACAAGAAAACAAACGTTCTCTATCATATATAGGTGGTGTTTCGAACTTTTGGGCTCACGGTTAAAATTTAAAACCTCACAAACCTACCACTTCTGAATTTCGACGTTTGACCATCAAAACTTACCATTGATAGGCAAATACGTGTATATAGGTTTGGCCTTTTTGTCATAGAAAACATACAAATTAGTTGTAAGGTGCTAAATAGGATGAGCGTGTAATGCATTTAAGTGCCTAACTAATTCGTTTATCTTGCACTATACACGTGTATTGTGGTAGTTTGCTTTTATCACATGGTATTGTAAGGAATAATATACATGTACATTCATATACAAAATAAAGTGTCTTCGCCAGGATATTTCTCTGTTAACTAACTACGGTAACTATCGAATAACCCGGCAACACGTAGTGCGTATAGCATGCAATGCAAGAGAGAAAAAAACAACGAACAAGACGGCACCAAACAAAATAAAGATAAAAGCGATCTTTTCATTGTCAGTATGTGATTACTACGATCGCATTTCATTGCTGCCATGTCGTCGGGATGCCATTGGTAGGGTTAACGTGCCTCTGGATTTCGGATTTCTTCACGAGAAGGTGGTCCAATTCCATCCTCGTTAATTAAATCAATTTGCATGCTATATTATATCGTTACATCGGCGATTTATATTTGGTAATATATTTACTGTGCAGACGAGGCCGGGCTTGCAGAGCCGACCAATCTCCGATCGGCACTTTGGCTTCTGCGCACCGCTGCTATGTCTGGGACATTTTCGTATTGGAGTTCTTGAAAGGTCTTCAAGCGATACTAAGCAGTCAAAGGTATGTGTCCTTACATGTTAGAAGTTCCAGAACGCACGACTCTGGGTTTAACTTCACTCTTATTATATTTTTGGCGTTTTATGATTTAAATTATTAATTTAAGAATTGTTTGTTTTATTATGCTACCGGTATGCTATAAGTTGAGTTCATCCGAGTTGATTCTCAGGACTTCGCTGATATTGAGGACTTTGATAACATTATAATGATATCTAAATTGTGTATAGCATATAACTGAATGGAATATATTTGCTAACCTTGACATGGACCCCAGATATGAGTTTTACGGTAAGTGATATAAATAAGACAAAATCATCTAAGTCCAAAGTAACGACGTGCATTTTCTATATGCTTTGGGTGACATACATTGTATCGCTATACGTAACATTAAGTTAAGATTTGTGAATCATTGTCAAGTTCAGCTTTTTTAAACACATCCCAGAGGACCACACAATTCCTGACAAGACATGAACAGATAGTTCATCAGTGTTATCCACATGCGATAACAGTTCACGCACATAGGACTCCGTCGCATGAGTATGGTCGTTGGCGAATATCAGCGCTCGTTCTAGTTCATTACTAATTTTGAAGGAAGTTTTCTATTTTTTGTTTGTTAAATACGTGAGTAATAATATAGAGCTGTTTTCGTCCCTATTGTTTTTCGTATACCCAAAAGTACAATATTTATAAAAAAACGTACAATAGTTATTTTCTACGAAAAATTCCACCATATGTCATACTTTTTTTTTCAATCATGGTAATATCAAAGTCATTTGATCACAACACAACTTTACTCAACAACTCATATATAAAGTCAATTTAAAAATACTTTTCAGTTATAACTCTCAATCTATCCTCGCTTGTGTTACATTCTGGTCTATTTTCTGACCCGGGCATCAAAAGTATAGGTCGATAAATACGTAACATACATGTACTACATGTATAAGTCTTTTATACGAATTGATATATTTTTGTCGCGGACTCATTGAAAGACCTATGCAAGTCATATAATCTATAGAACAAGCATCAGCATGAAACAATGAATGTTCCTCGCGCGTAAGTCTGGTTCTGGTATGGTAAGCTGCAAGGTGTTTCTCAAGACCTGAACATTATGTTACAAGTCGCTTTTACCATGTGTTCAGTCTGTTCTTCCGAAAAACCTCACATTATCTGCTTATAATAAAACTTGTATTATGTAGATAATCTGCTTAGAATCGCCTCATTTCGAGTCGATACTGTGCTGAAAATGAGAGCGTTTTAGTCACATTATAGACTAATAATGAGGCGATTCTAAGCAGATTATGTTTACTTTATATGTCGATTAAGTGCGTATTCGAGCGAGGATATGTTGCAATGTTTGCTACTTGAAGCCTAACATTTTGGTCGCCTTTGTTACTCCTCTGACCTAGCTGTTCCGTGCAACATATCTTACACGGACTTTATATACATAGAATTTATGGGGAAAATAAGGTCCTTTTGAATCAAGATTGAAGAGCATTCATTGTGAGTACAGTCCTGATATTGTAGAACTAAAGAGCGCCTGCCTCAGCTATGTCCGAAAAATTTAAAACATGCGGAATTTGCTGTGATTTGGGAGTTTTATCCAAAGCATATGAAGCCTATATATCGAATAAATTATTCAAATCATGTAAAATATATATTGATTTTGAAAAAAGGGTCCCTTATCAACCACGGAACGACAAACAGAATTATCGGTTAGGTATTCCCTACTACGACGTTATTAACATACATACTTGTGCTCGATTATGGGAGATGTTCATCTTACCCGTATTAACTGGATGTTTCGATATAAAATCCAAGTTGGCCATAGATAAATACATTAAAGACAAGTTCGGGTGTCGGCAGTATATAGGGCAATGATGGCTCAAAGAGGCCATATTGTACAGGTCTTTTTTTGGAAATCGTCG
Organism: Siphonodentalium dalli; assembly: GCA_032622095.1. Lineage (NCBI taxonomy): Eukaryota > Metazoa > Mollusca > Scaphopoda > Gadilida > Siphonodentaliidae > Siphonodentalium > Siphonodentalium dalli. The sequence continues at coordinate 51,581,723 of CP136064.1, read as the reverse complement.
ATTGTCATGTTCGCTGTGCATGATGTTGCTAATTTGTTGAATCCCAGCAATGTGCATGATGTTCTGGTCTTTCGATCAAATAAATATTGTTTACACTAATCCCAGCGAGATTTCAAATCGTGTTTCTTATTCAATGAAACATGGAGGCTCATTTTATGCTGAGTCGCAAGTCTGCACTATATATGGTGAACAATTTATCGCCCGAATATTTCTGTATCTTCCAGTTGTACTCGATGTATACATACCCAATATGTCATCCTGCATGGGTAATATCAGACATGGACCAGATATGAATTAGTATATAGACAAGATTATGAACATCAACATATGTACACGTTTCTTACGTGGGGCAGCGAGCCAGCATATTAACCCGGTGGATGGTCTAATTGTTCACGCCCTATATCAAACACTATACCATAATTAGGGAAATAGACATTCTTTCTAGTTGTACATTTCACGTGGCACGCTTCGTGGCACACTGTGGTGTAGGGCGTTGCGTGCACTATATAGACTATACTTCGAAGATCAGAACGGGGTATCGATAATTGGGTATATATATAATTCCGCGTTTATGCACATGCATTCGTGCATGCAATTGTGCTGTTATTTGGGCAGATATATATATTTCCCACTTTTTGCGAAATTTTACCATTTTCCATGTCATGTTATAAATAGTGAACGGGGGCTTTATTAATTCTCACCATGAACAGTGATGACACATACATGTATGTCATTTTCATCTTAACGTTTATGATATGAACCATGTGTTTGCAATTAACCGCGGATGAAAGATGTATATAGGCAATAGTTACCTCTAATATATAAATAACAAATTGAATACAACATTCCGCCGATCAAAACGTTTGTCCCTGCATTCGGTGAAGGTTATATGCTCCCATGTACATGCCATGCCCTGAATTTGCGCCTCTGCAGGCCACATTCTTGATGGTCACTTCTGTTCTGGAAAGTATAAGCTTCTTCTGCTCATATTCAGGATTCGCTCAAGAGTCCACAGGATGTTGACTTGGCATACCGATATATATGCTCTGTGATTGCAGTGCATTACACTTTCAGTTTGGGGCTGACTAAACTAATATGTTATAACATGCTAAGTTCATATGCATGTATCGCATCCGATTATATTTCCTTGATCCAAATCTATATGTTCCCATGTATATGTAGACCTCACGTATGGCAAATCCAGTAAGACATTCATGATTGCAGTGCCCCTAATATAATAGATCGAATTATGTGAAATGCTTTTGCACGAACTGTTATGCCTTGTAAGAACTCAGTTAAATCATAGTAATTTCCACCTCGCAAACAAAAAATAAGCCGCGACCATTTCTCTCTACAGCAATTTTGTACATTGACGATATAAAACTTTGGACCTCGGACCAATACATCGGAACTACCTGTACTTTGCGGTAGTTCTTTAAAAAAAACATTTTCTGTGCTGTTTAGACGAGTTCAGTCGGAAATGATCAATTTAGGTTTTTTCTTATATCACTTTTCACAATTATATGTACACAAATTTGAGGTTAAATCGACCCAAGTCCGTTTCGTAAACAATGGGATGACCCCGGTATGAACACAGCTTGCCTTTGCTGATATTATTAATAGTTACCTAAAGCGAAGGCGGTGTTTACAAGATTTATTACAACGGCGCATGCGGGGGAGTGTAAATTGTGTGAGCTGCGCACCGATTGACCCCCGACTTGATCTTATTGACAATGCTGTTTATACAATTCCCAACACTCGGCTGAGGTCGTTAAATAGTTCCGAAGCATTGGCATATTATACAGATGAGTAGATATCTTCAAAACTACTACTACTGCTCGGTACACTTGGTTTAGCCCCCCAAGCAGCGCTCTAACGTGTAAAGCTTAGATATACTGCATGTACTCTGTAGTCTACCGAATCAAACATTTGTACAACGTTTAATGCAATTAAACGTTCATGAAAAGGATCTCCCTTCAATTGTGAATGTCCGTAACAATGATCAGAATTGCAGTAAAGTCATCGCATTTTCACATGATACCAAACATTCAACCCGAAACATGGCAATCCGCAACGTGTGCGTGGTTATTGTATCTATATACAGTAATGCCCTAAATAATCGACTACTTAACCACAGCAGAATTATGGGTAATTTTTCAGGATTTAGTCGGAAATATGGCTTGTTGCCATTCATCGTGAGAGCTTTCCGATGAATGGCAACAAGCCTATTTCCGACTAAATCCTGAAAAATAACCATAATTCTGCTGTGGTTAAGGAGTCGATTATTTAGGGCATTACTGTATACTAATAGTATGCAGAAAGACTGGGCAAAGCTATTGAAAATATAGAGTCAGCGACTATTGTACTCCTCGGTATATACAGGATGTATACATCCATACTGATTTGTATACATCTGGGCGACCAAAGTATTCTTCCAATTGGCATATGAAGACTATATTTAGTTAAATTGTTGCAGGGAACTTTGTAGAGAGTCGGTTTTATTTTTACGAAGCGACCGCAGCGTGTACGGTGATCAAAGCTGTTTGATTATAGATAAAAGGTAAACATAAACTCTTCCTAGTTTATATCAATGTGCCGAATTTTCACAGTTGATAAGATATATATGAAAACATAAAGCTGAAACAGGTTCTGAAAATGTTCTCTTTCTACTTTTAAAGACATATTATGTACTTGTTCGTGTGCGTGAAACTGATAAGTTAGTATGCAGGTGCTATGCCAACTGGAGGAATGTAGCATTCTACTAACATGGCCGAAAATATGAAGCAAATCAACCGTACCGCTCCATAGAAAACATCGTCTGAACTACTGTACGCTCATTTGTAAATATTTAGTTCTCGATTCGGGACGCATCTATTGGCGACAAACTAACGAAAACGATTTCGCCATCGAGAGTCACTGCATTGAATTAATATATAAGAATGACTGTGTGTAGTCAATTTGGTTATAATATTTGTAAAAATAACTACTTTGAGCAAGATTATTCTCCATTTCTATTTGATCGCCCTACCGAAGTGTTTCACATCACTTTTAAATAGTTCACAATATTGTTTTTTCTAAACTATATCCCAAAACTGAGGCCCTAATTGTAGATATGATGATAATATTTGGACCATTTTGGTGGATCTCGTGAAATTACGGGGAAATGTTGCAGAGGTAAGTACACATGTTCAAGATTTCCGATGCAGCCGCCTGACATTTTATCTCGATTCTCTTGAGATTTGCAGCATGAAAACTGCCTAATGGCTAATCATCGCCGAATTTACAATCGGCAGCATCACCCGACCCTAATGCAATCCTTGCGAGAATTCAGACACGGTAATTATGAACGCGATGTTAGCCCCGACCCACTGCCCCCATAGTATTGAATGGCGTAATAGAATTTTGCCAATTATTCTATAAGGGCATGTTAGCGAATACGAGATGGGACCCCTTTGGCGTTGATTAGCCTGCTTCGACTCATATTGAAGCACCGAGCATGTTACTCTTATCTACACTCCCTAATCCCAGTATACTTTCATGTTCCTGGAATGTTTTTGTGTTGTTCGTGTTCTGAACTTGCCAGCAACGCCCGGTTGATTATAGAGCTTATCCAAGAGATGTCGTGCGATGTTATATAGGCAGTCGAACACAGTTCTGCACTTTCAGCGGTTGGTTTGCATACATTTCAGCTGGGATTTCACACAAAAAATATATATTAAGGTAAGCCTAGATATGAGATACTATTCAATAGTGAAACGATCCATCTATCAAAGCGTGCCTGAAAACCGAAATATTCATTTTGCATGTCGTAGGCCTATATATTCTAGAGAAAATCGAACCTGTTTCCGCGCCGTCGGGCCGTGACATTACTTTGTTAAAGTTAGACGAATTATAGTGACACAATGTGCTACGCACTATATGTTATGGAATCCTATTAGGGCCACTTGCTAATGGCGCTTTCGGCGCGATGCGCCGAAAGCGACAAAAAGTGCGCCATTAGTAACGTGCCGAAAGCGCCGAATATGCGCCGTTACGGCGCACTATTTGTCGCTTTCGGTGCACTTTTTGTCGCTTTCGGCGCTTTCGGCGCGCGCGCCGAAAGCGACAAAATGTGCGATATTAGCGCATGTTTCGGCGCTTTTGGCGCGTTACTAATGGCGCACTTTTTGTCGCTTTCGGCGCGCGCCGAAAGCGCCATTAGGCATACTATTAGGTCCACTCCCTAATGGCGCGCGGTGGAAACGACAAAAAGTGCGCCGAAAGCGCCATTAGCAAGTGGCCCTAATAGGATTCCATAATATGTCGACTGTCCCACATTAGTTGCCATCGATATGTGCGGGCCTTATATCTCTAACGTGCAAAATTGTAGTATTTATACACATCCTTCCGCACATTGACTTCACGTGTAAGTGTTCACTAATCAACAAGCCTTGAAATATGGTGTCTTTCATTTGCAGAATGAGATCCACAGAGGGTGAATTTAGTGATGCTACCCCGCTATGCGGGGTAGCGTCACTAAATTCACCCTATGGGGACCTCATTCTGCAAATGACAGACACCCTATTTCAAGGCTTGCTAATCAATAGGCAGGTTGCGAACTACAGGTTCCCGCCTATTGTTGTAAATTTGCCGAAAACGTCACGAATTTCGTGGTTCGACTTCTATCAGTGACTTGCAGTTCGCGTTCGATAAATAGTTGCATTGGAACTCAGAATCAGGCAACTGAGTTATATGAAATTTGTATATATAGTGTATGGCAAGATATATGCGTAAATGCAAATGGCCGGTATGTCACATTCGGTCGAAATTCGAATGGTCTTCGTTGAACAGTTTGTTTGAGGAAGAAGGCCTAACAATTTTTTACAATTTTAAATATTTTTTCTTGTATTCTTTAACAATTTTATAATTTCACCCATACAGAGCCCAAGACAAACGAAGAATAAGCAGACGACACTTTCTATATGCTTCTATATATGTGTGGGGCTCCCTGCAGGGTAATGGATGTTTTTTTTATTTTATATCCTAACAATTGTAAGAAACATTTATTTAAAAAAAATGATAAAAAATTGTTAGGCCAATGCATTCTCTTATATATGCGAGGCGACCTATGGTCGACTCGCATATATAAGAGAATGCATTGGCACAGGGTAAAAAGATCCCGACTTACGACTGGATTTGATATGGCGGGTCATATATGTCTTTCGAGGCATATAGCGAACCTGTTATGATTAGTTCGGGATGCAAGAAAAATCAAAACAATTAATACAATATTTAGGACATATACCATGCAGTGCCATACTTCCCGATACACTTATAGTATAAACTTACAATTGGGGCATACATGTTACAAGTTTTAAACTTGTCGTATAGTCAATACGGACAGTAAAATATATACCTTGACGTACACCACGAGGAACGTGTTTCCCGGGCTTGATGTTAACCGTTTGAACGGGAACTTTAGTTCGCAACCTGCCTATAGAATCACATGGCATATCTTGGACTTGGGGGTCACGTGTAACCCTGGACGTATGATGGGATTGGCAATGAGATTGCCTATCTGATCCCTATAATCAGATTATAGACATTGTTGTCTAATGTGTTCCATCTTGTGTTTTTCTTTGTACTACTGGGTGAAAAATACTATACCGTTTGGCCATATAGAGCGTCACCACCTGTCTCACGCGAAATTTAAATGGCTACAGAGCATACAAATAAATTGCGAAAAGGACGTGCCACCGACATCGCTGTGCCGCGGGATTAGCCCTAGTCAGTAAACACCGGAAATAGTTTCTACATCAACCATGTATAGATTGTTTTTATCTAAAATAGAATGGCAAATGGCAGCTGACACAGTCCTACCTATCCTCCATATGCGCCGCTGTTTTGCGGTTACTGTTCCTTTCACAACCAGCACACTGTGAAAATGAATATAGTCATCACCCACTGCACTTTGTGAGCACAAGACTGCACCGAGCACGTGTCCGTAACCCAAGCCCGAGGACCACAAAGGATTAATGGCCCATGTTTGCAAGCGATAACTACGCCACTCCTATACACCAATAATTGACATTAACTCTTCAAGTCTTTTTGAAGTATGCATGTTGTATTACTGCATAAATATTTTATAGTCATTACGTGAATGTAAGAACTTTAATTTTTTAAATACGTTCGCGCGTATAACCTGCATCTAGAATGGTATGATATTGTTTTATGTATATGTACTTATTACCGTCGAGTTCTTTTTTCGAGTTGCTTTGTTCTCGGAGAACAGGTGGCACTGTCGTAGATATGACCACTGCGCATGTATGGTTACTGAGCTGGAACAAACCGATCCTGAGTCAAGTAATGACTTGACTCCCATTTCAATGTTCAGCATTCAATGATCACATACTCTATAAAGAGTTTACATGAAAAATATATATCAGAAAATTGTTGCACCGTTTGACACCAAGCATGTACCCGGTGCACATCAAGATCTTCATATTTTATGATGTGTTTGGTCGGCTGAGTTAATGAAGGTGTCCACATAAAATGAGGTTCTGAGGACTTTTCCCATTCATTTCCCAGATTTAGATCGGTTCATTCGATCGATCAATCCAGAATGAGTACCGGAGCAATTGGAACATACTGTATCTCGTCTATAACAAGCATTCTTACTTTGAGAAACTGCGCATTTGGTGCAACATTTTCAGACACGCAGAATGCACCTCGGTCTGGGACAGAATTGTTCCTCCATCATGTTGGTCATGCACATTTGAATAGTGAATAATAAATCATTTATGTGGTGAAACGGTAAAAGAACTTATACACATTCAAATTATACTAATACGATTAATTGCCGAGGAGAGGATGTGCGGAAATTCCACCAAGGATTACTCACCAAAATCTACGAGGAAAAATGTTATAATTTCAAAAGACAGGAGCCCCAGTATAGCCTCCAGTAATATGCTGATATTGCGATTAAAGGTACGGTTGGCCTTGGAGGTGGGTATCCTGTGAAAATATTTCCACCCGTCAAAAACCGCCGCAAACAGAAAGAACATCAAAATGTAGATAGGCTTTGTCCGTATACAAATAAGAAATATCGCAAAAACAGTATGTTATGGTCATATGTTTGACCATTGTTATGTAAACAACAGCATAAAAAGTTACTTTTCTGGTGTTTGTTTATATTATGATGGTAAACATAAAGAGCGTTCTTTGTTGTTGAATTCCTGATATGGAACGAATAAAGAGCGTTTCTGTCATTTGTGTGTGATTAGCCAGCAGCATTGTGCTTTCTTCTGTAACACAATCAGGCTCTTGCTTAGGTAAAATATAGTAAATCTTTATGATAACATGCTGTTTACGCGATGGTCATGGTATATATGAACGGAACTGTATGCGTTTTAATGTTTTTCTGTTTACGGTGTTTGGAACAAATATGAATATTTTCGACAATTAAGGCCGCACGTGCCTTTAACAATAAGTCGCGTATAGACATGCGTGTATCGTGCAAGGCTGAAATGTTGATATAGAGAAGAGAGTTACATTTTTGCGGTTAGATCCATGAGTCAGTTGCCGATATTATACTGGCGCTCGTTCACACTCTTGACGTCACGAAGGTAATCGCTTTGTGTTCTATGTTGGTCTTCGTCAAGAAAAGACGTTTCTACTTGTTGTCTGGTGGCGGTTCTGTTAGATTTTGGATTCTCTTTTTCTGGCACGCATGCGCTTCATCTATCTGGACAGGAACTATTTCCTTGTGATCCGTCCTGGATAGTTCTTGGTAACAGTTTCGGTCAAAGTATACACATGGAGTAGAGCACGCGACCTATTTTCTAGCCAATGAAATCGAAGGTCCAGCACAAAGACATTGTTCGGGCCCATTTCTTGCCGCGTCTTCTCATATATAAAAGTTTCTCCATATCTGCAAGAAGGTGATGTATATCAATCAGGTACAGTCCTAGCAGGTAAGATCGTGTTAATGGATTTATTTATTTTACTTTATTTTAGCAAAATTAATCCCTCGAATGTAGCTGATTTTTTGTTTAATGTTTGGACTGAAATGGCCATCATCTGAAACATTTCCAACAATAGCCCTGGGTGTCAGGTTGGAAAAATTCCAATAGTTGATTGAGAGCTTGAGGTACCAATTATAGTTCCAGCCCAATGAGTGTTAATGGAATTTTCTTATTTGCTTGACACTACTGTATACTGTGGTAAAGGCATAGCAATTAGGGAAACAGAGGGGGGTAGAACTTAGCAAGACTAACTTGTCCAGGTACACGAATCGGTTTACATTCCCTGTGCGCTGATCACAAACCTGGATTCCAACTACTGTAGCTTTATCGGTATATAGTTAGGATGTTTGCGTTTGTCTAAATCGCCATGCACCTTAGAAGCTGAGCCACCAAATGTCCTTCTGAACACTGGGAATCCCATGCACATTTGCTTGCTATCAACATCTTAACACATGTACAAACATCATTTATACGCCACGTGCGTTACGAGTAACAATACAATTACTTTAATTTGAAGTAAGCACTCAACCGACAAATATGCACACTAAAGTCGCTTAAATAATCATCGCTATACAGAGAAAGAAATGCAACGGGTCCGAATCAATTATCAATATCGACTACATAGATATAAAATAGAGACAAACAAATTCTTAGGTATTTGTCATATGTGAGTCATTCCTGTGTTAGTCACTTTAAACAGTCGGAGCTGCGCACTATGACGGACAAACAACATGGGTGATCTCCGACTGTGAGGCCTATCTGACCACATCCGGACGAACGAACAATTAAAACATTCGGGATAGTGGTTCGTTATTGAATATCCGCGACATGGCGAAGGGGTGCGCCTAAAACGATACCATGAATGTCAGTGGAAAATGATCTGTTGCATAAGTTGGCCGAACGCAAGCGACTCCCACACCATATAATATCCTATCGAATATTCTGATCAGTGGATCTATACCGTAGAAGCCGACGCACGTGTTGGGTAAGTAAACAGCTCTATACTTTTAATCGAATCACTGCTCTCGCTAACTGACATAAAATACTCGTCATTTCTCGAATCAAAGCTAGCAAATATACTTGTTTATGTCATGTGTCGGCGTGTGATCAACATGCATATACGTATATAGGTCGATGTGAAATCTTCAGATGTTTTCAACTTTCTGCACAAAACAGCGATGAACGCTCTTTATTTTTGCCATTGGTTTATTTGTTTGCAAAAACGTTCAATGAAAAAGTCAGTCGTGACTTTGGTCAATACACACTACTATTACGTTTGCTGAATTCGATTTGCTCGATTTTCACGTTGTGTGGATAAGATGATGTCGATCTGTACACGCAGTGCGTAACTAATACGATGTCTATAGATTCTGAAAAACTTGGGCCTGCCGAAAAGACAATTGTATTGGGAGTTTTTAACTTTACACACAAGCGCTCTTTATTTTTAATATACAAGAATAAATCTAACAGCGAACGCTCTTTATTATTCTACTGTAGAAAACGGACAATTCCTTATCATATATAGCCCGCATGTAACTAATCCAAAAATATACCAATTTGCTTTGGTGTTATAAATCAATAAAAACAAACAATTGCTTGGACTATAATCTCGGACAGGAACATACATATATGTATATGTAATATGTATGCATAGGCCTACTGTCCACATACGGATGTTTTGCCAATTAAACTTTATATGCCGCTTTGGGACAATTTACTATATTTTCTGTGGAATAGTCCCGAACAAGATCACTAGAAAACCCCATACTTCAATAAAATAACAAATACCAGACGAAAAACGTGACCACTGCATCATTCCTTAATTGGTGTGGGCGCTCTTTATTGTTTTATTGTAATCTAAGATTTCCACTCTAAACGCTCTTTATTGCGAAATTTATAAAACATCGATGGCACTCGGTGATTGCACAATGTAGGCTGTTGTAATTGTTCTTACTATTACACATCTTTTTAACATATATACCTAATAATGTATATTGGCCAATTTAGCCTATGCATGACATCGTGAACCGTGGCACCATCACTGAACATGCATGACTTCTTGTTTTCAGATGTCATATGGCCTCTTCGCGATTGATTACCCCCATCTGATACTTGACATAAATTTATTCAATATACCAAAAGGCAAGTTTCTGATAACCAGACAACTAAGAACTTACAGTTGCTTCTAATCAGCTTCAATCACGACACAAGCGTATCTAAATTAACCCTTTACCCAACAGAACGGCCCTGTGCCAATGCATTCTCTTATATATGCGACCGGCCAAATAAAGCTTCAACAGCCTAAAATATCTTCGGTCTGTCTCAATAGAACCATACAAATATGGATATCATTGGAACCGGCTCCTTGACCACATTGTGATAGTTACAGTTATGCCCTGTGCCAATGCATTCTCTTATATATGCGAGTCGACCATAATGTGTTAAGCCAATGCATTCTCTTATATATGCGAGGCGACCTATGGTCGACTCGCATATATAAGAGAATGCATTGGCACATGGCCGTTCTGTTGGGTAAAGGGTTAATATAGTACCAATGTTTTATTGTACGGTATATGTATTGCATAATGCATTTTATGATATGCTTTCCCCATTAAATAGTGGGAAATTGCCGCAACGTAGATATCGTATTTAGTGTCTAGAGCGACAGTAAATATATCATTTTGTTATTGACGTCATCAATTCATTTCTTTATCCTCATCACCTTATAGCAACCACCAAGGGTGCTTATACCTAAGGCAGGTGAATGACGTCGTATAATTTTTTCTATATCCATCAGTGATTTTTCAAGATCGCGGGTATAGATTTTGGAGAAATTGACACGTGACTTCCGGTTAGCAACAACCGTGTGGAGATTGCAATTAAACGCGGAATTGGATTTAACGTGTATTAATTTCATTTAGACCAATTTCGTTGGTCAGCTTAATGAAAACGAAAAATGAAGAAGTCATGACGATAATCCAGACAAGATTTTACAATCCACGACACGTCTTGTCAATTTGGCATGTCGTCTCCGTCGTGACCGCTGCATGATGTTACATAAATTATTCTTAGCGTTATGTCGCCGAAAAAAGGCAAATTTGAGGCACATCATTTGTGGTTGCTCCACTACGGGTCACGTACGATTCATATTAAATACAGGTATGGAGAAAACGATTTACAATATGTACATTATTATTACTCGAAAGCGGTTTGCTTACTTATCAGCTGATCGGTTATGGGTATTGTTTAATATGTTGTGCTATTATAAGTGAAAATGCTGCATAATTTACCAACTTTAAGCTAGAGTGGAAATATATATTTTTATATTTCCACTGCGAGTCACTCATGAAATAATTATAGTATACACTCATAAAGGTATTCAAGTATTGCAGTGCATGCATATCCCTTAAACACTGCCATCCTTTCTATGTGCTATATGTGACCCGCCATATCAAATCCAGTCGTAAGTCGGGATTTTGTTTTACCCTGTGCCAATGCATTCTCTTATATATGCGAGTCGACCATAGGTCGCCTCGCATATATAAGAGAATGCATTGGCCTAACAATTTTTTACAATTTTAATAATTTGTTCTTGTATTCTTTAACAATTTTATAATTTCACCCATCCAGAGCCCCAGACAAACATGAGCAGACGACACTCTTCTATATGCTTCTATATATGTGTGGGGCTCCCTGCAGGGTAATGGATGTTTTTTTATTTTATGTCCTAAAATTTTAAGAAACATTTATTTAAAAAAAATGATAATTGTTAGGCCAATGCATTCTCTTATATATGCGAGGCGACCTATGGTCGACTCGCATATATAAGAGAATGCATTGGCACACGGTAAAAAAAATCCCGACTTACGACTGGATTTGATATGGCGGGTCACATATGTGCTATCGGTAGTCCTCTGATGGATAGATGCCCCTCTTCTCAAGTCCCATTTCCCATACCCCCCCCTCTCTCTCTCTCCCTCTCGCTATAACTCTCAGTATTTGTCTCACTTTCTCTTCCTCTAACTGTTGTGTCCTCCCCACATCTGCATTTTTACCTCTTTCTGTCTCTAGATCTTTTCATTTTCCTCTTCCTTTTTTTCATTCCATATTTATCGCTCTCATCCTGTTTATATCTCCAACTCTCTATATCTTCCTCTACCCGCTCTCTACACATCTCAACATCTTATAGTGTATATGAAAATTGAAATCCTGACATTCACCAGTTCATTTAGAAATTAAGAAATGTGTTATTCAGCCTAACAATCGAGAAAATGAAACGTTGCACGACCCTGCGGGTGAATTCTGACATGCTCGCGTTACGATTTTTTGTCAGATTGAAATCCACTTGTCAGATATTTGATCGAATATTTCTAAGTGATGTATGATTGCTGTTCTCCCGGTATGGACGTGCATACGAAACCACCAATTAAGGCAAGGATGTGGTAAGATGGACGTACTAATCAACAAGTTAATATGTCCGTTCGACATCAATAGTTTTGGGGATGTTAGAATTATCTAAGACGCATATTGATTGTGAATATACGATAAGCAGAATTTATGCTATTCAATGTCTTGATTGCATACCGTCTCTGCCAAAAACATTGACAACTTCTAAATGAATGGGGAAATGGGATGTGGTAGAGACTTCGGGCAGCGCATCTTGGATTCCGTCAATCCGTGTAATTTCACATGTGATATGTGTTATATGGACTTTAATTAAGGGGCTTGACATAAATAGCAATTAATATGTGCATGCATAATAATACCATTATAAATACCAGGCATGTATCTACACCATGTAGCGACAGCATTTGTGACCCGCCATATCAAATCCAGTCGGAAGTCGGGATTTTTTTTACCCTGTGCCAATGCATTCTCTTATATATGCGAGTCGACCATAGGTCGCCTCGCATATATAAGAGAATGCATTGGCCTAACAATTTTTTACAATTTTAATAATTTGTTCTTGTATTCTTTAACAATTTTATAATTTCACCCAAACAGAGCCCCAGACAAACATGATCAGACGACACTCTTCTAGGTGCTTCTATATATGTGTGGGGCTCCCTGCAGGGTAATGGATGTTTTTTTTTATTTTATGTCCTAAAAATTGTAAGAAACATTTATTTGAAAAACATGATAAAAAATTGTTAGGCCAATGCATTCTCTTATATATGCGAGGCGACCTATGGTCGACTCGCATATATAAGAGAATGCATTAGCACAGGGTAAAAAAAAATCCCGACTTCCGACTGGATTTGATATGGCGGGTCACATTTGTAGTTTGCTTATCGCAAATAACCGTTTGCATGGGTTAAATGTTTGGCTACATGAATATTCGGCATTATTAGTGACTGATTTAAAGAAACTTCGACATATATTACATTGGAGAGGTAGGTATCCTTGTCTGAAATATTTCCATATTTATCTTTTTCGATGGGTGTGATAGTTACACTCAGTGCATGTATATCTGACGCAGATGTCCGTGAGAAATAATATAATTGCTAGGCGTCTTTGAACATATTGATGTCTTAACGCTTTCTATATTAAATACTCATTGATGAGTATAGTTCCCTTAGGAAATGGTCAGATAATAAGTGCAACATAGGTCGTTTGTTGAACTCAGAGCATTTCCCTCCAGTAAATAAGACGCATCTTGTTTATATTACTTGCGTATGTTACATCCCTGCATATAAATAATAGACCATTCAAATGTATACTTTTATAACTGATGGAAGATTATATATTTACTAAGAAAGGAGTAACTTAAAATGATCGAGTGTTAGGCCTTCGGAACCTCCAAATTATCATGATACCAATTTGATGATAGCATCTTTAGTATCTGCATCATATACTCTCATGAGATCCATTGCATATAATGCGACAAACACATTATTTCCCCATTAGTTTGCAAACTAACTGTCCTTTTTCTCATTGACATTAGCACTAATTGACACTGGGCCGATCATTTTATAGATCGATATATAGTCTACATGTCCTCGGGCACAACCAAAACATGTTGGCGTCTCGTACAGCATATTATGTTAGTGACATACCCACGGGGAACATGTATGGCACCCATATGTTTATTGAATGTTATACGGTCCGATACCTTCTTAAGGATGTCGATATATTACATTGGTTCATTGTAGTTCGCCGGATCACCCGATAACATGGCAAGTTGTTGTGGCTTAAAATTTACATAACTCACCGATTTTTTTCGCGTAAACATGCACCGATAAACAAATTACTCCCACATTTGCAATGCATGGTAAAGGTCAACCGTAAGGTCAATGTCGTTACAGATATGCTGCATTTCGTATAAAAATACACCAAATTTTTCAGACGAAGGTGTGGCACGCGCAGAAAGGCTGAATAGGTCACTCTCATCGGTTTTCTGTGATAAAGTTATCCAGGTTCCTGAAATTGTGATAAAGTTACCCAGGTTTTGAGAGAATTGTGACCCAGGTTACCCAGGTTAAGCAAATCTCACAATAAGAACTTGATTTAAAAGTGACTGAGGAAATACTGTTAAGCACACATAAGACATATTAGTATTGTAGCTCGTCATTTTGATCGCAAAAATGAATAATTTGTTGCTAAACATGAAATATTCTGAACCTGGGTAACTTTATCACAATGCTGTCCAACCTGGGTAACTTTATCAGGAACCTGGGTAACTTTATGTGACCTATTCAGCCGCAGAAAGATGCGTTGATTCACCGAAGACCATTCCTATCTGATATTATAAATATAACATGATTTATAATGGTGTTATGTTTTATCAACGGCCTGCAGTCAATGGCTGCTAATGTACAGGATCCGTGGGCTTTTAATCATTACGAAAGATGCAAAATGAATAATTTGTTGCTAAACATGAAATATTCTTAACCTGGGTAACTTTATCACAATGCTGTCCAACCTGGGTAACTTTATCATGAACCTGGGTAACTTTATGTGACCTATTCAGCCGCAGAAAGATGCGGTGATTCACCGAAGACCATTCCTATCTGATATTATAAATATAACATGATTTATAATGGTGTTATGTTTTATCAACGGCCTGCAGTCAATGGCTGCTAATGTACAGGATCCGTGGGCTTTTAATCATTACGAAAGGGCCGGTCACCAAACATAACGCATTAAAAGTCATGTTATTACTATTTTAACTGACCTGCATGGTCAGGTGCCGGGTCGATAATAACAAAGCTCCTAAGTATCGGCCCGGTGGCATACGCTATTTGAAACACTCCTTTTTACACTCAGTTATACAAAATACATGTATTTATGCACTCACACTTCGCCGCCCAACCAACAAGACAACTCCCAATGCAACGTCAAAATCTGCTACCCACGTTCCTGTTATGGGGCCATTTTGTCATGGTTAAAAAATTCTGAAGATGTGGTATCTCATTATCTCAGTGGCGGTGTCTATCGATGAGAGCGATGTAATTTATTGGTAGTTTTCCTGATTTCAGGATTTTCTGTAAAGTTGGGAAAAGTTTCAGGATTTTTGTAACTTTCCTGTTCTACTTTTTTTCTCATTTCGAAAATGTTCAAGAGGAAAACATAACGGATTTTCATATATGTTTATGGCAACAAACAAAACACACATATACTATCGCAGTACATTTTGAATGCCAAATTTCCAAGGGGTAACTAACCATCGCCGAAAAAGTGGTTACCGAACTTTTAAATTTTTGTTTCAGGATTTTTCTCAATAATTTAATTACATCCCTCATTTATTATTCGATGTGTAAGCGAAACTACATCGATGGGGAATTTTTTAGGGCGATGTTAGAAGACATTCTCAGGAAAGTAATCTGATAAACATGTAACCGCACGTAATAACATCGGGATAAGTCCTTAATCCCAGGGTGGCCCCTTGTCTTTCAAGATTTCCGGTGCCTCTGTAAAGAAACGAATACTACGGCGATAATATCATTCTCCATCTGGCAGCGACATGCACCGCGCTCGTGGGCATACCAACGAGGTGTGAGAGTTTGTGACTCGCTATTTGCGCGTCAAAGGCAGACCGTGAAATGAATCACCCAATGAGCAAGTGTGATGGGAGTTTCATGATTCAGTTTTACAACAATCGATACGCTTGTTTACTCGAATGTAAACGGTCGTAATCGGTGTAGGTTATCCGAGTACATCCACACCTACGGGACAGTTCTCCCATAGTTTGATCACTATCTAAATGACTAAGTAAAAATTAATACTACTACTACTACTACTACTAATACTATTACTACTACTACGCATGGTCCATGTGTGTGTGTGCGGGTGGGTGTTTAACCCCCTATAGACAGGATATTGCATGACTGGGTTTTATATAAACTGATCATCGTCGTCACGGTGATGGTTGCATTGTTTTGAGTCCTACAATTTCTGATGAAGGTCATATTCGAGCTATGAAGTTGTATCTTGCTTCCAAACAGATTTTGGTAGATTTAACAACATTAATTTAGGGTCCCACAAGACGCCGGTTGTATAAAATTTACGTCATAAAGTGCGCATATATATATCACGAATTACCACACGGCGTGTCTACATGTCTAGGCTGTCTACAGTAATGCCCTAAGTAATCGACCCCTTAACCAATCCTGAAAAGTTACCCATACTTCTGGTGTGGTTAAGGCGTCGATTACTTAGGGCATTACTGTACGTGCGAATGACGCGATCGCTTTTTTAAGTGAAGTGGAGAGTCCAAGGCCACCAACAATTACCACAGAGAGTTCCGTGTTGGTGTCTATTGATATGTATTAATGTATATGGAACAAATACGTCAACGAACAGGATACGGATATCTCACTTGCTTGCGAATTTCACACATTGCTATGAAACAAGAGAAAAGGCATGCACGCATGAGTCCATAAAGAGTCTCATTGTTTCAAGCTGCGGGATATATAGCATGGTGTTTGATATATATTGTGTCGACCAAACGTCAGAAAAATCAAGCAACACTTAACCTCTTCCTTGCAACACTTACACCACCAACATTTCCATAATGCTCGTTTTGGAGGTTTGTGTGCATTATTCCGCAAAACAGAAACGCCCCGTGTAGCATAGATTTAAACCAAACAGTGCATGTTGTGGGCACGAGCGCCTGAATATATGGATATTATGAATATTGTCAGTCATAGTCTTTAACGACACTTGCCAAGGTATAGTCTATCGAGTTATTACAGCTACATGTATATCAAATATATTTTCACAAACCATCGTTCTCTTCTTTTGCAGATATAACGATGAAGACAATCCGAATCAGTACAACCCATCATTCAGGATATGTGTGGCTTGGATGGTCGACACTCCATTAAATCGCTCGATTAGCAGCTTCATCTGAGAGAAAATAATAGACTGTTGGTAGTGTCAGTCTCGGGAAGGTCTGGGTTAAAATTTTCAACTGAATTCATTTCGACGAAGCCTATTTGAATCCGACAGTGTTGTTGTGTTCTATGGTTGCTTGTGGTGTAGTATTCTCCTGTTATTAGATTGCAACTCGATACAGATAGCAATAAATCCAAGTCCATAGATGTAGTGCATATCTTTGACAAGGAAATGGTTGCCTCTTGTTTCCCATGTGGACCAATATTATCTAGGACAAGTTATGCAGTGCGGGTTGTCAAGCTACAATTGAAGTATGGATAAGATCAGCCGTTATCACCTTGTCAGATATTGATGGTAGCTTACTTACTCGTCAAAGTTGCAGGATTTGAGTTTCAAGTTTCGCCCATTTCTGAAAGGATAACTGCCCTATAGTTGCTTTCAATTGGCCATATCGGCCACCAATCTATTTGTCACAGTTCTTCTGATAATCTGTTCACACCAAGGAGACTGCAGTTGTTTTCTCCAATGTTTTGCACAGAGATTGACCATATTATGGACAACTTGTTGTGTACACCAGGCCCTATCCGTAAGTTGCTGGCTTCACTTCCAGCGATTTGCTGATGAGGCATGGGGTTGCAGCAGCAAACATCACGGACCTTGCCTTTCGACAGCGTCTCTCGTCTCTATTTACATCTTCGTGGTACATGTATCCCAGTTTATTTCTTGTTTTCATTTACAGTATACCATATACACTCGTGTACTATCGTATCCAAGAAGTTTGAGCCTCATTCGTTTCTCGTCTAGTTCTGGGTATAATCGTCGGGCAACTTCGTTGGTTGTTTTCGTATGATTGTTCTTTTCCGCTCAGCCAATGTCAACAGATGTCGTTTCTTGCCATCTAAGCCAGACCATACAGCTACACCATAACGGCTTTTCTGCAGAAAGTATTCAGATACAGATGAATCTGACGTCAGAAATTATGCATATTATTGAGAGTTACCGTGCCATTTTTATCAGTCACTGTGTCCGATGTTGAAACGCAGTGCTGATACAAAAGGCCAGGGATTTACTCCGAAAAAGCTGCAATTACATAGAATGCCTATATATGATGTCACCGCAGATGGGTTCAGTTTCTACCACAACATATCACGTTGTAACCATGTTCGTCAAGGATGGTATAAATTATCTGAAATAGCCCGGTGTCGAAACCAGGTTAGCTATGCACCCACGTTCGATCATGTCACGAATCTCTGCTCTGGCTAACGCCCGTAAAGATCATATGCCACCAGTACAAAATCCGGGAACTTTTGACATGGAACTTTATATAGTCGACAAATAACGTTGGGAATATATTTCTTAATTATGACCTGTTCTTTAATAATGTATTTTACTGTAGGCGAAGGTTCCAGCTCGAAAATGTACGAATTAAGTGACTTTGTGTGCAATTTTGCTTTGCGTTGCTTAAAATCATGGAAGTTCTCCTTGGTAATTAATTCAATATTTATTGCGATACCAGCTCACAAAAGTCACAGAAAAAGCATGCAATCTCGAGTTGAGGCCACTCCTACTGTGAAGTAGATTATTGAGGAACAAGTATTAACCAAGAAATATATTCCCTGTCTTGTGTGTTCAATGCTATATAGTTCCCTGTCATAACGGGTCAGAAGTCAAAAAAGTTCCGAGGTTTTGTACTGGTGGAATATGTTCTCTATGTTAGTAGCTAGAGTAGAGATTCATGGCATGATCTACACCCGAGAGCTTTCCGATGAATGGCAACAAGCCATATTTCTGACTAAATCCTGAAGAGTTACCCATAATTCTGATGTGGTTAAGGAGTCGATTACTTAGGGCATTACTGCCCTAAGTAATCGACTCCATAACCACAACATAATTATGGGTAACTTTTCAGGAATTAATCGGAAATATGGCTTGTTGCCATTCGTCGGAAAGCTCTCGGGGCATAAGTTCTTTATATGAAACACTCCATTTGAGACTCTAGATGATCCGAACGAATGCACTTACCAAAACGTAGTTAGTTTCATTGAATTTGAATGAATATGGGTAAGCTACGTCATTATGCCAGCGGTAAAGTGCAGTTGACTTTTCGTTAACATGCCAGCATATATATAAAGTGCATGTGTACGGAAGTACAGACATTCTTCCAGCCGGTATTCAGTAGCACTCCCGCCTTCAATCAAAACAAATTTCTCAGTGAATTGTTGACCCCCGGACGAACACCGAACAACTTTACAAGCATGTACAAAGCAAATTAGTCTTTAAATGATCTGCTTGTTTACATCCTGTCTCAAAGCCGATTTCGGAGACAAAGTTTTAGTTAGCCGAAAGTTTGGCAATTCAAAGGTTTAGATAAAAAAAAACCCGTTAACCATTACGGCAATTTAACTCAAGATTTGTTTTCGACAAGACTGTAAAATTGATTTGGTAGAAATCTGCCACGCACTTTTGAGTATACAAAGAAGAGACTGAAAATTGCGTGTAGGTGTAACCATTGTACAATGACAGATGATAAGACTTTCAGACAATCACACATCTCACATTGCAGCTACAGTAATGCCCTAACTAATCGACTCCTTAACCACAGCAGAATTATGTGTAACTTTTCAGGATTTAGTCGGAAATATGGCTTGTTGCTGCGGTTAAGGAGTCGATTATTTAGGGAATTACTGTATTTTGATCATCATGAAACGGAGTTTTTTTCCCAAGTCGAGTTCACATGCACATGGTGTCCTTGACGATTGAATGCTGGCGGAAGTAACGAGATCGAAAGCAGCATGTTGGCAGTTATATCTCTTTATTTCAGAGATTTCGCGCGAAATTTCCAGCAAATTCAAACAAAATATATCCTACCGACTGGGTGGTCCATAACCTATTTGCAGTGCAGCACAATCCTCGATCTTTGCCCGAACTATCTGTTCGATTCATGTAACTGGTGTGTGGCCCCCAATCAAGATTATTGAGTTAATTGTAGGCAGCTCTCGGTAAGCGAAAATATAGTGCGGATTTACGAAAATGTGCCGGGCGATTAGTGTCAGATAGTTAATATGCATATGATTTCTGGTCGATGACGTCAATAAGATATCTGGCATGATTCAACAAATACCAAATCGTGCCGGGCAGACCGGATTACATGTGGGGGGATTAACGCTTTATTTTAGTTCTCTATATGCCCGGCATGGTGCCCACAGCAAGGCATTTAGCTGCAGTTATGAACTCTTGCAACGGACAATCATGGCACATATATACCTGTAGGTTATACACTCACCGTTCCTGAGGTATAACTATCGGAGCATGTATAAGGTTCGTGCATGAGTACTGCTGAATAGACGAATTCCCATATGTGTCTCAACACTATACTCCCGGGCGTAATGATAACTTGTGCAACATGGTTTCACCCAGAAACGTATATAACTATAGCTTATTTTCACGAACAAGATAGTGAACGAGATTTGCACCATTACATAAAGTGAATAGTGGCGTCAAAATTACAAAGTGTTTTACTATTATGGACAAGCGCGTCTCACACAAAGAACATGCAGGTTATGCAAGTTTAGCCACTACGGATAATCAACATATAGTCAACAACCTAATCGGCATTCGATTGGAGATAGTGGATAACTTAATTCTTGGGTTTTTTTTATTTTTTTTATTTTTATTTTTTATAGATCCTGGGTGCGACAATGGCCACTTCTGCTAAAGTAAACCGGTAGTTTACTGATAGTTTCTGGGACAACTATACTGCATGGTGCTATTGCTCTGATAAATTGTGTATATGCTCGCCATGCTTAACGAGTGAACATTCATCGATATGTGATTCGGTTTTAATTCGATAGACGACTTACGATTCTAACGATAAGCTTTACAAAAGAAAATCGAAACCAGCTTACATAGTATATTATGTCAATAACTATTGTCTACAAAAAACGCTAGCTGCGTAATAGCTCGATTAGGCCACGAATTGCGGCTATCTGATTGCTCAGGCTAGATTATCCCAAGAGATACTTTAATCTTTTCTAAACACTTAATGGTTTCTACCACTCAGTTACAAAAGTATACATAGGAACGGTCTATTATTCATTTTGAGGGGTGTTCATGTAATAAAATCGGACGACAGACAGAAAAACAAAACAGATAATACAAGAGCAGAATGATTCATATTCATTGGTGGGGAATTTCCAAGGGCACTACTCGTCAATGAGTATTTAGTATATAAAGCGTTAAATTAACTTTGACTAAACAAATTGTTTACTCAGCGTATGATTGGATTGAATATTAAGTCAATTATGACTGTTTATTTGGTATATAAATGCAAAATAAAGACCTATCTTTGTTCTGTTCGAGTATACTTATTTCAGCTTTATATTCCTGGATTCCTCTAGACATATATATACAGAAGGTACAGCACTCGTAATTGGCAAATTACTGCTAAGAAGCTACAGGTATACATCAAAATAGGCATTCGTGTGAGCTGCATATCTGATTTTCCTCAGATGAACGCTCGTGCATGGTACCTATTAAACTACAGGATACACGTTGAGCATTGCCACAGTAAATGGGGCAGCCTAAAAAGGGAAAACCGTAAATTATCTAGAATATCAGATATAGTATACCAACTTGCCAGGATCGACATACCACCCAAAACATATTTGGTCTTATACATCAGTTGAAAATAATTATATAATTTCTGGTGGCCATATTGGACGTCATCACGGATAAGTTAAAAAACACAAACACATGCGTGTGTGTGTGTTTACTTCAATTGGGGTTCTACTGTAAAAATCATCTAGAGTCAACCAAACATATAGTATAGACAAATACCAACACGCAAACAAATTGCGATTTCTGTAAATGATATGACTAGCCTATGTTGCATAATGACCTTATAAAGTAATTGATCCCTGCAACCTGTCCGATGTTCCCATACTATTTAGTTTCGGTTACTCATTTGCGTGATTTATTAGTAATATGTGACCCGCCATATCAAATCCAGTCGTAAGTCGGGATTTTTGTACCCTGTGCCAATGCATTCTGTATGGGTGAAATTATAAAATTGTTAAAGAATACAAGAAAATAATATTAAAATTGTAAAACATTGTTAGCCACTGCATTCTCTTATATATGCGAGTCGACCATAGGTAGCCTCGCATATATAAGAGAATGCATTGGCACAGGGTAAACAAATCCCGACTTACGATTTGATATGCGGGTCACATATACCGGTATACAGCTTATTACTGTGATAGCCTATATAATTTATGACATTTTATGATTGTGTAATCAATATTACATATCTCGTGTACCATGCACCCATACCCTTCATTGTATATTGTTTCTATATATATCTCATCTCCGATAATGAAGGAATAAAATCATCTGTCTGGCTGTTTGTTACAACTGACGGTGTTAATATAGTTTATTGTTACATGAAAATCCGGAACTAAATTTTTACATTACCACCCGGAAAAAAATTTCATTCGACCACCGCATATACATATTCATATATCGGACAATGCGTCGACTAGCCATCAGAACAAGTTTCATTTGTTCAAGATTTCTATAATAATCTAATATGGGTATATCTAAGAACTCCGGAATAACCTATGCGTGCACTATGCATTGCACGCATGATTCCTTTGGGACATGGTAGTCTACCAATGCTGACTGACCCGGTAAACGCACTATGTATCCACATGCTCATTCATTCAGTCTACCAAATGACATTAAGACACATAATTTCATCGACAATTCACATCGAAATCGTCACCGGTATGACATATCTGACCCGCCATATCAAATCCAGGCCTAAGAATTTTTTATCATTTTTTAAAAATAAATGTTTCTTACAATTTTTTGGACATAAAATTAAAAAATCCATTACCCTGCATGGAGCCCCACACATATATAGAAGCATATAGAAGAGTGTCGTCTGCTCATGTTTGTCTGGGTGAAATTATAAAATTGTTAAAGAATACAAGAAAAAATTATTAAAATTGTAAAAAATTGTTAGGCCAATGCATTCTCTTATATATGCGAGGCGACATATGGTCGACTCGCATATATAAGAGAATGCATTGGCACAGGGTAACAAAAATCCCGACTTACGACTGGATTTGATATGGCGGGTCACACATGTGAGTGATCTGTGACTGTTCCTCGGTGTGATTCAGCTCCGAATTTAACCCTTTCTAATCTAAATGGATTCTCACACAGAGTTATAAAAAGTATACCATCTTAGAATGCTATATTAATCACTTGACGAGTCAGACTCTTTTTAAAGATTTTTGTTTTCTCAAAGTGTCAAATTTTCCTGAAATTCCTTTAAAAACATGGCCGCCTGCAGCCATCTTGAATTTCACAGTCCACGTTTATATGAGAAATGTTTGAAATGAAAGTAATTTTATATACACAATACAATCCCTTTACTGAAACTTCTTGACCTCTCTTCTTTGTCATTATATTGGCTGGTCGGAATTAAATTATTAACGCCTCTCCGAGTTGAGGTACAGTGTCATTGACAAGCTGTCCTTGTGTTGAATCTCTTCACCAAATTTCATTGAGATATGATGACCCATGGTTGAGACTTTGATAAGGACAGACAAAATATCAACATCTATTATATATTTTTGGAGCTTATGTCTGTATGTGTGTTATAGACTCGAAAACGTCTCGACTGATCCGACTCAAATTTGGTATGTAGGCCTACTTTGATACGGGGAACAACATGGGCGGGTCAAATTTCACGTGCGACCGTGTCCTTGACATTGACCTCGTTCATATACGCTCATATAGGCATGTTTCTGGACCGATCGAACAATAGTTTGTCCAGACGCTGTATATTCTGCCCAGACGGAGTCGATCACAAAGAAAACCCTAAATAGCCCGGATGAAGTCGGGCACATCAGATATATGTTCTGTATAAACACAGACAAATAACCACAGAATGAAGAATGCAAATAGAACCATTTAAAACTTCTCTGAGAGTCCTCATTATGGTGAAGATTCGTCCTAAATTTAATTGAGGTCTGGTATCCCACGTTTCTGAGATATTTGTACGAACGGACAAAAACATCAACATTGCCAGATAAACGCGAACAAGACGTGTTGACACTTCATTGAAAGCCCTCGTGATAGTGAACACACATGCCGAATTCCATCGAGATCCCATAACCTATATGGCTGAGATACTCAGATATATTTCAGATAAACAAAGATGAATAACTCTAGAAAGGAGAATGCGAACAACACAGCGTCGTTGGACGCCCTGATGATTATTAACATCCATAACAAATTTCACGAAGATCATCCATGGAGATATTCAGGCAGACGGACAAAATAAAATAAACATGCCTTGATACACAAAGATGAATAACTCTAGAACGGAAACCCAGAACAAAACGATTGAACACTCATCATAATTCCCTTATAGTGGTGAATATCGATACCAAGTTCCATTGAGATCCGTCAACCTGCGGTTGAGATATCTGCTCGGACAAAGAGACGGACGGACGGCGGAGGACCGCACGCATGTAATTTTTCATCTCAGCTGAACACTGACAATCTTGTTGACTAAAATTTTACTCAACAATTATTCACCCGTGGTGTAAGTATAACACCAAGCAACTAAAGTGTTAAATAAACTATTTCTAATCAACGAGTTGAGTAAAAAAATTACTCAACCGATTGATTTTGCCCAACAGTTGACTGAAAAATGTAGCTTTCATTATTAAGAAAATACGTTGGCTAGGAATATTTGTTGGATGAATTCTCGAAACTGAACTGGATTATATATCCAAAATAAGCGTCAACAAGATTTTCAGTGAACGGCTTTACATCATTCCGAAGCTTGACCTATACGCATATATATATATGTGTGTCTTGGCTTGGTTTACATCCCAACAAATGTCACTTTTAGTGTGGTTTTGGGAGGGGGATCCGCGGGACAAGAATCCTTGTTTTGCGCAAACAAAATCCAGGTTTATTTAATTCGCTTTTAAAGCAATTTTAATGAAAGAGTCAGTGATACTGTAGCTCAACGTGGGAGGCGTTAATAATTCTATGCTTAGCAGTCAATAGAATGATAAAGAAGGAAAGTCAAAAAGTTTCAGTATCTGATTGTATTGTGTAAATTAAATTAATTTCATTTCAAACATTTCTCCACTAAATGTGGGGTGCAGGGTGTGCCGATGGATTCAAATGTGAAATCCAAGATGGCTCCAGGCGCCCATGTTTTTTAACAAATTTCGGAATAATTGGACAACTTCCATATAGAGATAACACCAAAGAACCATATGATGTTTGGATGAGGGATGTGGCACGTGGGGTGCACCAAATGATTTAAAGAGTAAAATCAAAGATGGCCGCTGGCGACCATGTTTTTAATGAAATTCGGAAAATATCGTTGGTACCTATCTAGGGGTCACCCCGACGATCCTTATGCCGTTTGGTGTCCATCGGATGAGGGATGTGGCCTGTGGGTTGTGCCGAAGGATTTAGTCATGCAAAACGTACAATCCAAAATGGCTGACGAAAATCGTTCAAATTCGATAACTCTCATCTAGACGTGATCCTGATCATGCCTGAAAATTTCCAACGCATTTCTTCTTAACTATATGCGGGCTGCAGTGTGTGCCGAAGGATTCATATTGATGAAAGAATTTGTAGGAAATGTAACATGGAGGTTGAGAATGAAGAACACTTCCTTATGTGCTGCAACACATATGATAAGATGCGTAAACACTTCTTTTATGAGATAGGGATGATGAGTGATAAATTTATTGGATTGAATGAAGGCCAAAAATTCCAATACATAATGCAAAATAACGAGCCTCATACATGCAACATAATCTGCAACATGGTCCGGACATTTTTCACAGAAAGGTCAGATTCTGCTGATATAATAATGAAATAGTTACTGCAGTATATGTATTATGTTTGAATCATTGTTGACATTGTTATATATATTTGTTATTTTGACATCGGTCTCGTGTGGATGTTTTATGTCATTAAACTATCTATCTATTTTAAATCCAAGATCGCTGCTGGCGGCCATATTTTATAACGAATTTCAGAAATAATTGATTGCTCCCATTTAGAGGTCACCCCGAAAATTGGTATGAAGTTTGATGACGATCGGATGATGGAAGTGGTCTATATGGTGTGCCAAAGGATTTAGTCATGCAAAGAGTAAAATCCAAGATGGCTTCTGGCGGCCATGTTTTTAACGAATTTCGGAAATAATCGATGGCTCCCATCTAGACGTCACCCCGGAGATCCATATGACGTTTGGTGGCGATTAGATGAGGAATGTGGTCTGTAGGGTGTGCCAAAGGATTTAGTCATGCTAAGAGTAAAATTGAAGATGGCTGCCGGCGGCCATATTTTTCATCGAAAATCGCTAAAATTTGAAAGCTCCTATCTGGTGGCAATCCTAAACATGCCTGTCAATCTTCAAAACATTTTTCCAATAAATGCGGGCTGCAGGGTGTGCCAATAGATTCAAATTGAAATCCAAAATGGCTGCTGGCGGCCATTTGTTTTTACGTATTTCGGAAAATAATCGATGGCTCCAATCTAGGGGTCACCCCGAAGATCCATAAGAAGTTTTGTGGTGATCGGATGAGGGGTGTGGCCTGGAGGGTGGGCAAAAGGAAATTGTTGACGGACAACGGACGCCAACCCACGGCAATAGCTCCAACTTTACAAAGTAATGTTGGGCTAAAAAGTGCGTTGGATCCGGATCCGGAATGCGGGTTAAAGATATACATAATTATTTCTCATTTAGTGCACTCGTCTCACGATCTAGTCGTGCTCGGCATCATGGTTCCCATGCAAGCACCCAACTTTATCAGCAATAAACCAATATACTTACAACATTCACTTTGCTTAAAGATGGGCCGTCAGATCTGAGACCAAATAATCCAGAATTTCATAACCCATGCAATTTTCCGCTTTCCATGCAAAGAACATGAAATATACATGCAACCACCATAACTCGCACAACCAGGCATCGCGAAAATCCACAAAATCATCCAGAAGTTATGCGTCGAATACGATCATGAAAGCTCATAATTGAGAACGCTTTTTATGATCTACCCGTTTTGGACGCTCTTTATAAGAGGCGCCCATTGAATTTTTTACTAAGGGTCAATCCACACCGGGCACGAGCGCGCGATTTTTACGGCCGTTTTCTGCTGTCCGTAGCGGTTCAAAGATCGCGATTTTTATATTCACACCGAACGCGACTAGATTGCTTCGTCGCGCGCGATGATTTGTTACGGCCGTTTTATGCTGTCCGTAGCGGTTCAAAGATCGCGATTTTATATTCACACCGAACGCGACTAGATTGCTTCGTCGCGCGCGATGATGTGGGTAGATAATGGATTGAATGCATCATTTACAGGCAGGTCACAAATACAATGTATATGGACATTTTAATCAGAATTTGCTGAACATATACATGTAAGAGTTTTTCAACTCATTTAATTGTCTAATATCGTATGTCAAGTGGAATGGTGCACAGGCTTCCTAAATTCTCATAGCAATTGCGTTTAATTGAATTTAATTCTATAATTCGAGTTTGTGAGGGTTTTTTTATCGGGGGTGGGGTGGGGGATGCAAATTGTGGGCAAAGTGACTTCACAAGCTTGGAATGGATTGGGACCAAAAATTAACCAGACGATCATGTTATTAAGTCGATCTCTTGTCAGGCATTTTCTCTTCTCCTCCACCACCTTTGGTGTCGCGAGGACGAATGAATGTGTCGCCTTCAGATAGGATGAATACGCCCGTATAAATATACTATTTGACAGCGACCCAATTATCCCGCTGGTTTTCCACAAAGCGAGAAATCGATGAAGCATAAAATCACTGCTGTGTTCGCCTCGTGGTCAGCGATTCAGTCGCTTGCGGTGTGAATATAAAAATCGCGCGCTTAGAACTGCTACGGATGACAGAAAACGGCCGTTACAATCGCGCGCTCGCGTCCGGTGTGGATTGACCTTATGATGAGAAAAATTCAAAACGTGTAAAAAACTTCCTCTATATTGTAACTCGATACCTGGCCTTCCAATCCTCCTATATATCTTTAAACGGACATGGCGCATTCGAGCTTCCAAATTGTGTCTACGAAATTTAGAAGAAGGTATAAGATAGGTTGACCAATACAGGAAATATTGATATCCCGACCTCATATGTTCTGATAATACTTGCCATAGTCACAGCCATTTTCTAGCGGTTTTCGCAAAGAAGTGAACAAGCGCTCTTTATTTCTACCATATCAGGAATAGATTAACTCGGAACGCTCTTTTCTGTTCCAATACAAACACCTTATTATACTTCCATATTTTAATATGGAAGTATATTGTTATTCATATTTTTATTTATCTTTTTCATTATTTATAGTTCTTAATATATTTTGTAACTCTTATATCTCAGACAGTTTAAAAGGTAGAACATTGGAATTTGGTAGGTATATGCACCTTGCCAAGTTACATGGAATCGAAACATTTAGGTTTGTGTCCCAACTTGATTTCCAGAGTTATGGCCCTTAAACAAAACAAATGGAAAAAGTTTGTGCCCAGATCTTCTTTTATACGAAGCCAAACAGCTGAATTCGGTTCTCGTAATCGTGTTTATTAACGAAAGGGTAAGAATCGGGGAAATTTTCACCAAGGTCCAAAAACAATTTGTTGACCTGGGGAGGGGTGCAAAATTTGTCAATTTTTTCTTGTCACCGATTCCAACCATTTTTACTGTCGGGTATCTATACGACGTACTGATGCTACTCGTGAAAGAATTTTGTAAATCGGTTGAGAAATGACCAAGTTATAATACATCGAAAAATGTACTAATAAAGTCCATGTGTAGAAAGTGCTTGTGCCCAGATCTTCTCCTAGACGAAGCGCAACAACTGGATTTGGTCTATGTGAGCGTCTTAAACATAGACAGAAGACCAAACCAGGAAATTTTGACAAGGGTCCGCTCAAATATTTCCGGGCTAGGGGAGGGGCAAAATTTGTCAAAAATTTTTTCTCTCCGATTTGAACAAAAATGGTTGTGAAGTATCTATGAAATGTACTGAGTGTCGTTATGAGTGAATTTTATGAATCGGTTGAAAAATGTAGAAATTGTGGCCCCTTCCTTTTGTTCAAGTTTACAGAAAATGCACTATCAATTTAAATTCCTTCAACCGATCGTCACGTGTTTGGTGTCATTCGATGGGGAATTTCGAGTACTTCTAAACGACTACCAACTTGCCGCATTATGTCGATGGAGGCCAGAGATATTCGAAAAGTATATACTTAACAACATACATATTGGCCTACATAGTAGAATGTCGCCACAATACCTCACCAGAACCCCGCTAACTGTTAAAGGGGAATCAAGTACGAACACAATGACGCAAAAATTAGCTCGATATCTCGAAAATTGGCAGATATATGACGACTATTCTATCCGCGTCACCAAATTTCGATGCATGGGTGGGGGTCACACCAGAACGTTCAAACTGAACACAGAAATGTCAATAAATCATAATATCGACATTCCAATCAATTCCGCGCGATTCCCTTATTATACTTCCATATTTTAATATGGAAGTATATTGTTATTCATATTTTTATTTTGCTTTTTCATTATTTATAGTTCTTAATATATTTTGTAACTCTTATATCTCAGACAGTTTAAAAGGTAGAACATTGGAATTTGGTAGGTATATGCACCTTGCCAAGTTACATGGAATCGAAACATTTAGGTTTGTGTCCCAACTTGATTTCCAGAGTTATGGCCCTTAAACAAAACAAATGGAAAAAGTTTGTGCCCAGATCTTCTTTTATACGAAGCCAAACAGCTGAATTCGGTTCTCGTAATCGTGTTTATTAACGAAAGGGTAAGAATCGGGGAAATTTTCACCAAGGTCCGAAAACAATTTGTTGACCTGGGGAGGGGTGCAAAATTTGTCAATTTTTTCTTGTCACCGATTCCAACCATTTTTACTGTCGGGTATCTATACGACGTACTGATGCTACTCGTGAAAGAATTTTGTAAATCGGTTGAGAAATGACCAAGTTATAATACATCGAAAAATGTACTAATAAAGTCCATGTGTAGAAAGTGCTTGTGCCCAGATCTTCTCCTAGACGAAGCGCAACAACTGGATTTGGTCTATGTGAGCGTCTTAAACATAGACAGAAGACCAAACCAGGAAATTTTGACAAGGGTCCGCTCAAATATTTCCGGGCTAGGGGAGGGGCAAAATTTGTCAAAAATTTTTTCTCTCCGATTTGAACAAAAATGGTTGTGAAGTATCTATGAAATGTACTGAGTGTCGTTATGAGTGAATTTTATGAATCGGTTGAAAAATGTAGAAATTGTGGCCCCTTCCTTTTGTTCAAGTTTACAGAAAATGCACTATCAATTTAAATTCCTTCAACCGATCGTCACGTGTTTGGTGTCATTCGATGGGGAATTTCGAGTACTTCTAAACGACTACCAACTTGCCGCATTATGTCGATGGAGGCCAGAGATATTCGAAAAGTATATACTTAACAACATACATATTGGCCTACATAGTAGAATGTCGCCACAATACCTCACCAGAACCCCGCTAACTGTTAAAGGGGAATCAAGTACGAACACAATGACGCAAAAATTAGCTCGATATCTCGAAAATTGGCAGATATATGACGACTATTCTATCCGCGTCACCAAATTTCGATGCATGGGTGGGGGTCACACCAGAACGTTCAAACTGAACACAGAAATGTCAATAAATCATAATATCGACATTCCAATCAATTCCGCGCGATTCCCTTATTATACTTCCATATTTTAATATGGAAGTATATTGTTATTCATATTTTTATTTTGCTTTTTCATTATTTATAGTTCTTAATATATTTTGTAACTCTTATATCTCAGACAGTTTAAAAGGTAGAACATTGGAATTTGGTAGGTATATGCACCTTGCCAAGTTACATGGAATCGAAACATTTAGGTTTGTGTCCCAACTTGATTTCCAGAGTTATGGCCCTTAAACAAAACAAATGGAAAAAGTTTGTGCCCAGATCTTCTTTTATACGAAGCCAAACAGCTGAATTCGGTTCTCGTAATCGTGTTTATTAACGAAAGGGTAAGAATCGGGGAAATTTTCACCAAGGTCCGAAAACAATTTGTTGACCTGGGGAGGGGTGCAAAATTTGTCAATTTTTTCTTGTCACCGATTCCAACCATTTTTACTGTCGGGTATCTATACGACGTACTGATGCTACTCGTGAAAGAATTTTGTAAATCGGTTGAGAAATGACCAAGTTATAATACATCGAAAAATGTACTAATAAAGTCCATGTGTAGAAAGTGCTTGTGCCCAGATCTTCTCCTAGACGAAGCGCAACAACTGGATTTGGTCTATGTGAGCGTCTTAAACATAGACAGAAGACCAAACCAGGAAATTTTGACAAGGGTCCGCTCAAATATTTCCGGGCTAGGGGAGGGGCAAAATTTGTCAAAAATTTTTTCTCTCCGATTTGAACAAAAATGGTTGTGAAGTATCTATGAAATGTACTGAGTGTCGTTATGAGTGAATTTTATGAATCGGTTGAAAAATGTAGAAATTGTGGCCCCTTCCTTTTGTTCAAGTTTACAGAAAATGCACTATCAATTTAAATTCCTTCAACCGATCGTCACGTGTTTGGTGTCATTCGATGGGGAATTTCGAGTACTTCTAAACGACTACCAACTTGCCGCATTATGTCGATGGAGGCCAGAGATATTCGAAAAGTATATACTTAACAACATACATATTGGCCTACATAGTAGAATGTCGCCACAATACCTCACCAGAACCCCGCTAACTGTTAAAGGGGAATCAAGTACGAACACAATGACGCAAAAATTAGCTCGATATCTCGAAAATTGGCAGATATATGACGACTATTCTATCCGCGTCACCAAATTTCGATGCATGGGTGGGGGTCACACCAGAACGTTCAAACTGAACACAGAAATGTCAATAAATCATAATATCGACATTCCAATCAATTCCGCGCGATTCCCTTATTATACTTCCATATTTTAATATGGAAGTATATTGTTATTCATATTTTTATTTTGCTTTTTCATTATTTATAGTTCTTAATATATTTTGTAACTCTTATATCTCAGACAGTTTAAAAGGTATAACATTGGAATTTGGTAGGTATATGCACCTTGCCAAGTTACATGGAATCGAAACATTTAGGTTTGTGTCCCAACTTGATTTCCAGAGTTATGGCCCTTAAACAAAACAAATGGAAAAAGTTTGTGCCCAGATCTTCTTTTATACGAAGCCAAACAGCTGAATTCGGTTCTCGTAATCGTGTTTATTAACGAAAGGGTAAGAATCGGGGAAATTTTCACCAAGGTCCGAAAACAATTTGTTGACCTGGGGAGGGGTGCAAAATTTGTCAATTTTTTCTTGTCACCGATTCCAACCATTTTTACTGTCGGGTATCTATACGACGTACTGATGCTACTCGTGAAAGAATTTTGTAAATCGGTTGAGAAATGACCAAGTTATAATACATCGAAAAATGTACTAATAAAGTCCATGTGTAGAAAGTGCTTGTGCCCAGATCTTCTCCTAGACGAAGCGCAACAACTGGATTTGGTCTATGTGAGCGTCTTAAACATAGACAGAAGACCAAACCAGGAAATTTTGACAAGGGTCCGCTCAAATATTTCCGGGCTAGGGGAGGGGCAAAATTTGTCAAAAAATTTTTCTCTCCGATTTGAACAAAAATGGTTGTGAAGTATCTATGAAATGTACTGAGTGTCGTTATGAGTGAATTTTATGAATCGGTTGAAAAATGTAGAAATTGTGGCCCCTTCCTTTTGTTCAAGTTTACAGAAAATGCACTATCAATTTAAATTCCTTCAACCGATCGTCACGTGTTTGGTGTCATTCGATGGGGAATTTCGAGTACTTCTAAACGACTACCAACTTGCCGCATTATGTCGATGGAGGCCAGAGATATTCGAAAAGTATATACTTAACAACATACATATTGGCCTACATAGTAGAATGTCGCCACAATACCTCACCAGAACCCCGCTAACTGTTAAAGGGGAATCAAGTACGAACACAATGACGCAAAAATTAGCTCGATATCTCGAAAATTGGCAGATATATGACGACTATTCTATCCGCGTCACCAAATTTCGATGCATGGGTGGGGGTCACACCAGAACGTTCAAACTGAACACAGAAATGTCAATAAATCATAATATCGACATTCCAATCAATTCCGCGCGATTCCCTTATTATACTTCCATATTTTAATATGGAAGTATATTGTTATTCATATTTTTATTTTACTTTTTCATTATTTATAGTTCTTAATATATTTTGTAACTCTTATATCTCAGACAGTTTAAAAGGTAGAACATTGGAATTTGGTAGGTATATGCACCTTGCCAAGTTACATGGAATCGAAACATTTAGGTTTGTGTCCCAACTTGATTTCCAGAGTTATGGCCCTTAAACAAAACAAATGGAAAAAGTTTGTGCCCAGATCTTCTTTTATACGAAGCCAAACAGCTGAATTCGGTTCTCGTAATCGTGTTTATTAACGAAAGGGTAAGAATCGGGGAAATTTTCACCAAGGTCCGAAAACAATTTGTTGACCTGGGGAGGGGTGCAAAATTTGTCAATTTTTTCTTGTCACCGATTCCAACCATTTTTACTGTCGGGTATCTATACGACGTACTGATGCTACTCGTGAAAGAATTTTGTAAATCGGTTGAGAAATGACCAAGTTATAATACATCGAAAAATGTACTAATAAAGTCCATGTGTAGAAAGTGCTTGTGCCCAGATCTTCTCCTAGACGAAGCGCAACAACTGGATTTGGTCTATGTGAGCGTCTTAAACATAGACAGAAGACCAAACCAGGAAATTTTAACAAGGGTCCGCTCAAATATTTCCGGGCTAGGGGAGGGGAAAAATTTGTCAAAAATTTTTTCTCTCCGATTTGAACAAAAATGGTTGTGAAGTATCTATGAAATGTACTGAGTGTCGTTATGAGTGAATTTTATGAATCGGTTGAAAAATGTAGAAATTGTGGCCCCTTCCTTTTGTTCAAGTTTACAGAAAATGCACTATCAATTTAAATTCCTTCAACCGATCGTCACGTGTTTGGTGTCATTCGATGGGGAATTTCGATTACTTCTAAACGACTACCAACTTGCCGCATTATGTCGATGGAGGCCAGAGATATTCGAAAAGTATATACTTAACAACATACATATTGGCCTACATAGTAGAATGTCGCCACAATACCTCACCAGAACCCCGCTAACTGTTAAAGGGGAATCAAGTACGAACACAATGACGCAAAAATTAGCTCGATATCTCGAAAATTGTCAGATATATGACGACTATTCTATCCGCGTCACCAAATTTCGATGCATGGGTGGGGGTCACACCAGAACGTTCAAACTGAACACAGAAATGTCAATAAATCATAATATCGACATTCCAATCAATTCCGCGCGATTCCCTTATTATACTTCCATATTTTAATATGGAAGTATATTGTTATTCATATTTTTATTTTGCTTTTTCATTATTTATAGTTCTTAATATATTTTGTAACTCTTATATCTCAGACAGTTTAAAAGGTAGAACATTGGAATTTGGTAGGTATATGCACCTTGCCAAGTTACATGGAATCGAAACATTTAGGTTTGTGTCCCAACTTGATTTCCAGAGTTATGGCCCTTAAACAAAACAAATGGAAAAAGTTTGTGCCCAGATCTTCTTTTATACGAAGCCAAACAGCTGAATTCGGTTCTCGTAATCGTGTTTATTAACGAAAGGGTAAGAATCGGGGAAATTTTCACCAAGGTCCGAAAACAATTTGTTGACCTGGGGAGGGGTGCAAAATTTGTCAATTTTTTCTTGTCACCGATTCCAACCATTTTTACTGTCGGGTATCTATACGACGTACTGATGCTACTCGTGAAAGAATTTTGTAAATCGGTTGAGAAATGACCAAGTTATAATACATCGAAAAATGTACTAATAAAGTCCATGTGTAGAAAGTGCTTGTGCCCAGATCTTCTCCTAGACGAAGCGCAACAACTGGATTTGGTCTATGTGAGCGTCTTAAACATAGACAGAAGACCAAACCAGGAAATTTTGACAAGGGTCCGCTCAAATATTTCCGGGCTAGGGGAGGGGCAAAATTTGTCAAAATTTTTTTCTCTCCGATTTGAACAAAAATGGTTGTGAAGTATCTATGAAATGTACTGAGTGTCGTTATGAGTGAATTTTATGAATCGGTTGAAAAATGTAGAAATTGTGGCCCCTTCCTTTTGTTCAAGTTTACAGAAAATGCACTATCAATTTAAATTCCTTCAACCGATCGTCACGTGTTTGGTGTCATTCGATGGGGAATTTCGAGTACTTCTAAACGACTACCAACTTGCCGCATTATGTCGATGGAGGCCAGAGATATTCGAAAAGTATATACTTAACAACATACATATTGGCCTACATAGTAGAATGTCGCCACAATACCTCACCAGAACCCCGCTAACTGTTAAAGGGGAATCAAGTACGAACACAATGACGCAAAAATTAGCTCGATATCTCGAAAATTGGCAGATATATGACGACTATTCTATCCGCGTCACCAAATTTCGATGCATGGGTGGGGGTCACACCAGAACGTTCAAACTGAACACAGAAATGTCAATAAATCATAATATCGACATTCCAATCAATTCCGCGCGATTCCCTTATTATACTTCCATATT
This sequence comes from Siphonodentalium dalli, assembly GCA_032622095.1. Lineage (NCBI taxonomy): Eukaryota > Metazoa > Mollusca > Scaphopoda > Gadilida > Siphonodentaliidae > Siphonodentalium > Siphonodentalium dalli. The sequence goes on along the minus strand of CP136064.1, from coordinate 51,545,571 downwards.
TTAATATGGAAGTATATTGTTATTCATATTTTTATTTTGCTTTTTCATTATTTATAGTTCTTAATATATTTTGTAACTCTTATATCTCAGACAGTTTAAAAGGTAGAACATTGGAATTTGGTAGGTATATGCACCTTGCCAAGTTACATGGAATCGAAACATTTAGGTTTGTGTCCCAACTTGATTTCCAGAGTTATGGCCCTTAAACAAAACAAATGGAAAAAGTTTGTGCCCAGATCTTCTTTTATACGAAGCCAAACAGCTGAATTCGGTTCTCGTAATCGTGTTTATTAACGAAAGGGTAAGAATCGGGGAAATTTTCACCAAGGTCCGAAAACAATTTGTTGACCTGGGGAGGGGTGCAAAATTTGTCAATTTTTTCTTGTCACCGATTCCAACCATTTTTACTGTCGGGTATCTATACGACGTACTGATGCTACTCGTGAAAGAATTTTGTAAATCGGTTGAGAAATGACCAAGTTATAATACATCGAAAAATGTACTAATAAAGTCCATGTGTAGAAAGTGCTTGTGCCCAGATCTTCTCCTAGACGAAGCGCAACAACTGGATTTGGTCTATGTGAGCGTCTTAAACATAGACAGAAGACCAAACCAGGAAATTTTGACAAGGGTCCGCTCAAATATTTCCGGGCTAGGGGAGGGGCAAAATTTGTCAAAAATTTTTTCTCTCCGATTTGAACAAAAATGGTTGTGAAGTATCTATGAAATGTACTGAGTGTCGTTATGAGTGAATTTTATGAATCGGTTGAAAAATGTAGAAATTGTGGCCCCTTCCTTTTGTTCAAGTTTACAGAAAATGCACTATCAATTTAAATTCCTTCAACCGATCGTCACGTGTTTGGTGTCATTCGATGGGGAATTTCGAGTACTTCTAAACGACTACCAACTTGCCGCATTATGTCGATGGAGGCCAGAGATATTCGAAAAGTATATACTTAACAACATACATATTGGCCTACATAGTAGAATGTCGCCACAATACCTCACCAGAACCCCGCTAACTGTTAAAGGGGAATCAAGTACGAACACAATGACGCAAAAATTAGCTCGATATCTCGAAAATTGGCAGATATATGACGACTATTCTATCCGCGTCACCAAATTTCGATGCATGGGTGGGGGTCACACCAGAACGTTCAAACTGAACACAGAAATGTCAATAAATCATAATATCGACATTCCAATCAATTCCGCGCGATTCCCTTATTATACTTCCATATTTTAATATGGAAGTATATTGTTATTCATATTTTTATTTTGCTTTTTCATTATTTATAGTTCTTAATATATTTTGTAACTCTTATATCTCAGACAGTTTAAAAGGTAGAACATTGGAATTTGGTAGGTATATGCACCTTGCCAAGTTACATGGAATCGAAACATTTAGGTTTGTGTCCCAACTTGATTTCCAGAGTTATGGCCCTTAAACAAAACAAATGGAAAAAGTTTGTGCCCAGATCTTCTTTTATACGAAGCCAAACAGCTGAATTCGGTTCTCGTAATCGTGTTTATTAACGAAAGGGTAAGAATCGGGGAAATTTTCACCAAGGTCCGAAAACAATTTGTTGACCTGGGGAGGGGTGCAAAATTTGTCAATTTTTTCTTGTCACCGATTCCAACCATTTTTACTGTCGGGTATCTATACGACGTACTGATGCTACTCGTGAAAGAATTTTGTAAATCGGTTGAGAAATGACCAAGTTATAATACATCGAAAAATGTACTAATAAAGTCCATGTGTAGAAAGTGCTTGTGCCCAGATCTTCTCCTAGACGAAGCGCAACAACTGGATTTGGTCTATGTGAGCGTCTTAAACATAGACAGAAGACCAAACCAGGAAATTTTGACAAGGGTCCGCTCAAATATTTCCGGGCTAGGGGAGGGGCAAAATTTGTCAAAAATTTTTTCTCTCCGATTTGAACAAAAATGGTTGTGAAGTATCTATGAAATGTACTGAGTGTCGTTATGAGTGAATTTTATGAATCGGTTGAAAAATGTAGAAATTGTGGCCCCTTCCTTTTGTTCAAGTTTACAGAAAATGCACTATCAATTTAAATTCCTTCAACCGATCGTCACGTGTTTGGTGTCATTCGATGGGGAATTTCGAGTACTTCTAAACGACTACCAACTTGCCGCATTATGTCGATGGAGGCCAGAGATATTCGAAAAGTATATACTTAACAACATACATATTGGCCTACATAGTAGAATGTCGCCACAATACCTCACCAGAACCCCGCTAACTGTTAAAGGGGAATCAAGTACGAACACAATGACGCAAAAATTAGCTCGATATCTCGAAAATTGGCAGATATATGACGACTATTCTATCCGCGTCACCAAATTTCGATGCATGGGTGGGGGTCACACCAGAACGTTCAAACTGAACACAGAAATGTCAATAAATCATAATATCGACATTCCAATCAATTCCGCGCGATTCCCTTATTATACTTCCATATTTTAATATGGAAGTATATTGTTATTCATATTTTTATTTTGCTTTTTCATTATTTATAGTTCTTAATATATTTTGTAACTCTTATATCTCAGACAGTTTAAAAGGTAGAACATTGGAATTTGGTAGGTATATGCACCTTGCCAAGTTACATGGAATCGAAACATTTAGGTTTGTGTCCCAACTTGATTTCCAGAGTTATGGCCCTTAAACAAAACAAATGGAAAAAGTTTGTGCCCAGATCTTCTTTTATACGAAGCCAAACAGCTGAATTCGGTTCTCGTAATCGTGTTTATTAACGAAAGGGTAAGAATCGGGGAAATTTTCACCAAGGTCCGAAAACAATTTGTTGACCTGGGGAGGGGTGCAAAATTTGTCAATTTTTTCTTGTCACCGATTCCAACCATTTTTACTGTCGGGTATCTATACGACGTACTGATGCTACTCGTGAAAGAATTTTGTAAATCGGTTGAGAAATGACCAAGTTATAATACATCGAAAAATGTACTAATAAAGTCCATGTGTAGAAAGTGCTTGTGCCCAGATCTTCTCCTAGACGAAGCGCAACAACTGGATTTGGTCTATGTGAGCGTCTTAAACATAGACAGAAGACCAAACCAGGAAATTTTGACAAGGGTCCGCTCAAATATTTCCGGGCTAGGGGAGGGGCAAAATTTGTCAAAAATTTTTTCTCTCCGATTTGAACAAAAATGGTTGTGAAGTATCTATGAAATGTACTGAGTGTCGTTATGAGTGAATTTTATGAATCGGTTGAAAAATGTAGAAATTGTGGCCCCTTCCTTTTGTTCAAGTTTACAGAAAATGCACTATCAATTTAAATTCCTTCAACCGATCGTCACGTGTTTGGTGTCATTCGATGGGGAATTTCGAGTACTTCTAAACGACTACCAACTTGCCGCATTATGTCGATGGAGGCCAGAGATATTCGAAAAGTATATACTTAACAACATACATATTGGCCTACATAGTAGAATGTCGCCACAATACCTCACCAGAACCCCGCTAACTGTTAAAGGGGAATCAAGTACGAACACAATGACGCAAAAATTAGCTCGATATCTCGAAAATTGGCAGATATATGACGACTATTCTATCCGCGTCACCAAATTTCGATGCATGGGTGGGGGTCACACCAGAACGTTCAAACTGAACACAGAAATGTCAATAAATCATAATATCGACATTCCAATCAATTCCGCGCGATTCCCTTATTATACTTCCATATTTTAATATGGAAGTATATTGTTATTCATATTTTTATTTTGCTTTTTCATTATTTATAGTTCTTAATATATTTTGTAACTCTTATATCTCAGACAGTTTAAAAGGTAGAACATTGGAATTTGGTAGGTATATGCACCTTGCCAAGTTACATGGAATCGAAACATTTAGGTTTGTGTCCCAACTTGATTTCCAGAGTTATGGCCCTTAAACAAAACAAATGGAAAAAGTTTGTGCCCAGATCTTCTTTTATACGAAGCCAAACAGCTGAATTCGGTTCTCGTAATCGTGTTTATTAACGAAAGGGTAAGAATCGGGGAAATTTTCACCAAGGTCCGAAAACAATTTGTTGACCTGGGGAGGGGTGCAAAATTTGTCAATTTTTTCTTGTCACCGATTCCAACCATTTTTACTGTCGGGTATCTATACGACGTACTGATGCTACTCGTGAAAGAATTTTGTAAATCGGTTGAGAAATGACCAAGTTATAATACATCGAAAAATGTACTAATAAAGTCCATGTGTAGAAAGTGCTTGTGCCCAGATCTTCTCCTAGACGAAGCGCAACAACTGGATTTGGTCTATGTGAGCGTCTTAAACATAGACAGAAGACCAAACCAGGAAATTTTGACAAGGGTCCGCTCAAATATTTCCGGGCTAGGGGAGGGGCAAAATTTGTCAAAAAAATTTTCTCTCCGATTTGAACAAAAATGGTTGTGAAGTATCTATGAAATGTACTGAGTGTCGTTATGAGTGAATTTTATGAATCGGTTGAAAAATGTAGAAATTGTGGCCCCTTCCTTTTGTTCAAGTTTACAGAAAATGAACTATCAATTTAAATTCCTTCAACCGATCGTCACGTGTTTGGTGTCATTCGATGGGGAATTTCGAGTACTTCTAAACGACTACCAACTTGCCGCATTATGTCGATGGAGGCCAGAGATATTCGAAAAGTATATACTTAACAACATTCATATTGGCCTACATAGTAGAATGTCGCCACAATACCTCACCAGAACCCCGCTAACTGTTAAAGGGGAATCAAGTACGAACACAATGACGCAAAAATTAGCTCGATATCTCGAAAATTGGCAGATATATGACGACTATTCTATCCGCGTCACCAAATTTCGATGCATGGGTTGGGGTCACACCAGAACGTTCAAACTGAACACAGAAATGTCAATAAATCATAATATCGACATTCCAATCAATTACGCGCGATTCCCTTATTATACTTCCATATTTTAATATGGAAGTATATTGTTATTCATATTTTTATTTTACTTTTTCATTATTTATAGTTCTTAATATATTTTGTAACTCTTATATCTCAGACAGTTTAAAAGGTAGAACATTGGAATTTGGTAGGTATATGCACCTTGCCAAGTTACATGGAATCGAAACATTTAGGTTTGTGTCCCAACTTGATTTCCAGAGTTATGGCCCTTAAACAAAACAAATGGAAAAAGTTTGTGCCCAGATCTTCTTTTATACGAAGCCAAACAGCTGAATTCGGTTCTCGTAATCGTGTTTATTAACGAAAGGGTAAGAATCGGGGAAATTTTCACCAAGGTCCGAAAACAATTTGTTGACCTGGGGAGGGGTGCAAAATTTGTCAATTTTTTCTTGTCACCGATTCCAACCATTTTTACTGTCGGGTATCTATACGACGTACTGATGCTACTCGTGAAAGAATTTTGGAAATCGGTTGAGAAATGACCAAGTTATAATACATCGAAAAATGTACTAATAAAGTCCATGTGTAGAAAGTGCTTGTGCCCAGATCTTCTCCTAGACGAAGCGCAACAACTGGATTTGGTCTATGTGAGCGTCTTAAACATAGACAGAAGACCAAACCAGGAAATTTTGACAAGGGTCCGCTCAAATATTTCCGGGCTAGGGGAGGGGCAAAATTTGTCAAAAATTTTTTCTCTCCGATTTGAACAAAAATGGTTGTGAAGTATCTATGAAATGTACTGAGTGTCGTTATGAGTGAATTTTATGAATCGGTTGAAAAATGTAGAAATTGTGGCCCCTTCCTTTTGTTCAAGTTTACAGAAAATGCACTATCAATTTAAATTCCTTCAACCGATCGTCACGTGTTTGGTGTCATTCGATGGGGAATTTCGAGTACTTCTAAACGACTACCAACTTGCCGCATTATGTCGATGGAGGCCAGAGATATTCGAAAAGTATATACTTAACAACATACATATTGGCCTACATAGTAGAATGTCGCCACAATACCTCACCAGAACCCCGCTAACTGTTAAAGGGGAATCAAGTACGAACACAATGACGCAAAAATTAGCTCGATATCTCGAAAATTGGCAGATATATGACGACTATTCTATCCGCGTCACCAAATTTCGATGCATGGGTGGGGGTCACACCAGAACGTTCAAACTGAACACAGAAATGTCAATAAATCATAATATCGACATTCCAATCAATTCCGCGCGATTCCCTTATTATACTTCCATATTTTAATATGGAAGTATATTGTTATTCATATTTTTATTTTGCTTTTTCATTATTTATAGTTCTTAATATATTTTGTAACTCTTATATCTCAGACAGTTTAAAAGGTAGAACATTGGAATTTGGTAGGTATATGCACCTTGCCAAGTTACATGGAATCGAAACATTTAGGTTTGTGTCCCAACTTGATTTCCAGAGTTATGGCCCTTAAACAAAACAAATGGAAAAAGTTTGTGCCCAGATCTTCTTTTATACGAAGCCAAACAGCTGAATTCGGTTCTCGTAATCGTGTTTATTAACGAAAGGGTAAGAATCGGGGAAATTTTCACCAAGGTCCGAAAACAATTTGTTGACCTGGGGAGGGGTGCAAAATTTGTCAATTTTTTCTTGTCACCCGATTCCAACCATTTTTACTGTCGGGTATCTATACGACGTACTGATGCTACTCGTGAAAGAATTTTGTAAATCGGTTGAGAAATGACCAAGTTATAATACATCGAAAAATGTACTAATAAAGTCCATGTGTAGAAAGTGCTTGTGCCCAGATCTTCTCCTAGACGAAGCGCAACAACTGGATTTGGTCTATGTGAGCGTCTTAAACATAGACAGAAGACCAAACCAGGAAATTTTGACAAGGGTCCGCTCAAATATTTCCGGGCTAGGGGAGGGGCAAAATTTGTCAAAATTTTTTTCTCTCCGATTTGAACAAAAATGGTTGTGAAGTATCTATGAAATGTACTGAGTGTCGTTATGAGTGAATTTTATGAATCGGTTGAAAAATGTAGAAATTGTGGCCCCTTCCTTTTGTTCAAGTTTACAGAAAATGCACTATCAATTTAAATTCCTTCAACCGATCGTCACGTGTTTGGTGTCATTCGATGGGGAATTTCGAGTACTTCTAAACGACTACCAACTTGCCGCATTATGTCGATGGAGGCCAGAGATATTCGAAAAGTATATACTTAACAACATACATATTGGCCTACATAGTAGAATGTCGCCACAATACCCTCACCAGAACCCCGCTAACTGTTAAAGGGGAATCAAGTACGAACACAATGACGCAAAAATTAGCTCGATATCTCGAAAATTGGCAGATATATGACGACTATTCTATCCGCGTCACCAAATTTCGATGCATGGGTGGGGGTCACACCAGAACGTTCAAACTGAACACAGAAATGTCAATAAATCATAATATCGACATTCCAATCAATTCCGCGCGATTCCCTTATTATACTTCCATATTTTAATATGGAAGTATATTGTTATTCATATTTTTATTTTGCTTTTTCATTATTTATAGTTCTTAATATATTTTGTAACTCTTATATCTCAGACAGTTTAAAAGGTAGAACATTGGAATTTGGTAGGTATATGCACCTTGCCAAGTTACATGGAATCGAAACATTTAGGTTTGTGTCCCAACTTGATTTCCAGAGTTATGGCCCTTAAACAAAACAAATGGAAAAAGTTTGTGCCCAGATCTTCTTTTATACGAAGCCAAACAGCTGAATTCGGTTCTCGTAATCGTGTTTATTAACGAAAGGGTAAGAATCGGGGAAATTTTCACCAAGGTCCGAAAACAATTTGTTGACCTGGGGAGGGGTGCAAAATTTGTCAATTTTTTCTTGTCACTGATTCCAACCATTTTTACTGTCGGGTATCTATACGACGTACTGATGCTACTCGTGAAAGAATTTTGTAAATCGGTTGAGAAATGACCAAGTTATAATACATCGAAAAATGTACTAATAAAGTCCATGTGTAGAAAGTGCTTGTGCCCAGATCTTCTCCTAGACGAAGCGCAACAACTGGATTTGGTCTATGTGAGCGTCTTAAACATAGACAGAAGACCAAACCAGGAAATTTTGACAAGGGTCCGCTCAAATATTTCCGGGCTAGGGGAGGGGCAAAATTTGTCAAAATTTTTTTCTCTCCGATTTGAACAAAAATGGTTGTGAAGTATCTATGAAATGTACTGAGTGTCGTTATGAGTGAATTTTATGAATCGGTTGAAAAATGTAGAAATTGTGGCCCCTTCCTTTTGTTCAAGTTTACAGAAAATGCACTATCAATTTAAATTCCTTCAACCGATCGTCACGTGTTTGGTGTCATTCGATGGGGAATTTCGAGTACTTCTAAACGACTACCAACTTGCCGCATTATGTCGATGGAGGCCAGAGATATTCGAAAAGTATATACTTAACAACATACATATTGGCCTACATAGTAGAATGTCGCCACAATACCTCACCAGAACCCCGCTAACTGTTAAAGGGGAATCAAGTACGAACACAATGACGCAAAAATTAGCTCGATATCTCGAAAATTGGCAGATATATGACGACTATTCTATCCGCGTCACCAAATTTCGATGCATGGGTGGGGGTCACACCAGAACGTTCAAACTGAACACAGAAATGTCAATAAATCATAATATCGACATTCCAATCAATTCCGCGCGATTCCCTTATTATACTTCCATATTTTAATATGGAAGTATATTGTTATTCATATTTTTATTTTGCTTTTTCATTATTTATAGTTCTTAATATATTTTGTAACTCTTATATCTCAGACAGTTTAAAAGGTAGAACATTGGAATTTGGTAGGTATATGCACCTTGCCAAGTTACATGGAATCGAAACATTTAGGTTTGTGTCCCAACTTGATTTCCAGAGTTATGGCCCTTAAACAAAACAAATGGAAAAAGTTTGTGCCCAGATCTTCTTTTATACGAAGCCAAACAGCTGAATTCGGTTCTCGTAATCGTGTTTATTAACGAAAGGGTAAGAATCGGGGAAATTTTCACCAAGGTCCGAAAACAATTTGTTGACCTGGGGAGGGGTGCAAAATTTGTCAATTTTTTCTTGTCACTGATTCCAACCATTTTTACTGTCGGGTATCTATACGACGTACTGATGCTACTCGTGAAAGAATTTTGTAAATCGGTTGAGAAATGACCAAGTTATAATACATCGAAAAATGTACTAATAAAGTCCATGTGTAGAAAGTGCTTGTGCCCAGATCTTCTCCTAGACGAAGCGCAACAACTGGATTTGGTCTATGTGAGCGTCTTAAACATAGACAGAAGACCAAACCAGGAAATTTTGACAAGGGTCCGCTCAAATATTTCCGGGCTAGGGGAGGGGCAAAATTTGTCAAAATTTTTTTCTCTCCGATTTGAACAAAAATGGTTGTGAAGTATCTATGAAATGTACTGAGTGTCGTTATGAGTGAATTTTATGAATCGGTTGAAAAATGTAGAAATTGTGGCCCCTTCCTTTTGTTCAAGTTTACAGAAAATGCACTATCAATTTAAATTCCTTCAACCGATCGTCACGTGTTTGGTGTCATTCGATGGGGAATTTCGAGTACTTCTAAACGACTACCAACTTGCCGCATTATGTCGATGGAGGCCAGAGATATTCGAAAAGTATATACTTAACAACATACATATTGGCCTACATAGTAGAATGTCGCCACAATACCTCACCAGAACCCCGCTAACTGTTAAAGGGGAATCAAGTACGAACACAATGACGCAAAAATTAGCTCGATATCTCGAAAATTGGCAGATATATGACGACTATTCTATCCGCGTCACCAAATTTCGATGCATGGGTGGGGGTCACACCAGAACGTTCAAACTGAACACAGAAATGTCAATAAATCATAATATCGACATTCCAATCAATTCCGCGCGATTCCCTTATTATACTTCCATATTTTAATATGGAAGTATATTGTTATTCATATTTTTATTTTGCTTTTTCATTATTTATAGTTCTTAATATATTTTGTAACTCTTATATCTCAGACAGTTTAAAAGGTAGAACATTGGAATTTGGTAGGTATATGCACCTTGCCAAGTTACATGGAATCGAAACATTTAGGTTTGTGTCCCAACTTGATTTCCAGAGTTATGGCCCTTAAACAAAACAAATGGAAAAAGTTTGTGCCCAGATCTTCTTTTATACGAAGCCAAACAGCTGAATTCGGTTCTCGTAATCGTGTTTATTAACGAAAGGGTAAGAATCGGGGAAATTTTCACCAAGGTCCGAAAACAATTTGTTGACCTGGGGAGGGGTGCAAAATTTGTCAATTTTTTCTTGTCACTGATTCCAACCATTTTTACTGTCGGGTATCTATACGACGTACTGATGCTACTCGTGAAAGAATTTTGTAAATCGGTTGAGAAATGACCAAGTTATAATACATCGAAAAATGTACTAATAAAGTCCATGTGTAGAAAGTGCTTGTGCCCAGATCTTCTCCTAGACGAAGCGCAACAACTGGATTTGGTCTATGTGAGCGTCTTAAACATAGACAGAAGACCAAACCAGGAAATTTTGACAAGGGTCCGCTCAAATATTTCCGGGCTAGGGGAGGGGCAAAATTTGTCAAAATTTTTTTCTCTCCGATTTGAACAAAAATGGTTGTGAAGTATCTATGAAATGTACTGAGTGTCGTTATGAGTGAATTTTATGAATCGGTTGAAAAATGTAGAAATTGTGGCCCCTTCCTTTTGTTCAAGTTTACAGAAAATGCACTATCAATTTAAATTCCTTCAACCGATCGTCACGTGTTTGGTGTCATTCGATGGGGAATTTCGAGTACTTCTAAACGACTACCAACTTGCCGCATTATGTCGATGGAGGCCAGAGATATTCGAAAAGTATATACTTAACAACATACATATTGGCCTACATAGTAGAATGTCGCCACAATACCTCACCAGAACCCCGCTAACTGTTAAAGGGGAATCAAGTACGAACACAATGACGCAAAAATTAGCTCGATATCTCGAAAATTGGCAGATATATGACGACTATTCTATCCGCGTCACCAAATTTCGATGCATGGGTGGGGGTCACACCAGAACGTTCAAACTGAACACAGAAATGTCAATAAATCATAATATCGACATTCCAATCAATTCCGCGCGATTCCCTTATTATACTTCCATATTTTAATATGGAAGTATATTGTTATTCATATTTTTATTTTGCTTTTTCATTATTTATAGTTCTTAATATATTTTGTAACTCTTATATCTCAGACAGTTTAAAAGGTAGAACATTGGAATTTGGTAGGTATATGCACCTTGCCAAGTTACATGGAATCGAAACATTTAGGTTTGTGTCCCAACTTGATTTCCAGAGTTATGGCCCTTAAACAAAACAAATGGAAAAAGTTTGTGCCCAGATCTTCTTTTATACGAAGCCAAACAGCTGAATTCGGTTCTCGTAATCGTGTTTATTAACGAAAGGGTAAGAATCGGGGAAATTTTCACCAAGGTCCGAAAACAATTTGTTGACCTGGGGAGGGGTGCAAAATTTGTCAATTTTTTCTTGTCACTGATTCCAACCATTTTTACTGTCGGGTATCTATACGACGTACTGATGCTACTCGTGAAAGAATTTTGTAAATCGGTTGAGAAATGACCAAGTTATAATACATCGAAAAATGTACTAATAAAGTCCATGTGTAGAAAGTGCTTGTGCCCAGATCTTCTCCTAGACGAAGCGCAACAACTGGATTTGGTCTATGTGAGCGTCTTAAACATAGACAGAAGACCAAACCAGGAAATTTTGACAAGGGTCCGCTCAAATATTTCCGGGCTAGGGGAGGGGCAAAATTTGTCAAAATTTTTTTCTCTCCGATTTGAACAAAAATGGTTGTGAAGTATCTATGAAATGTACTGAGTGTCGTTATGAGTGAATTTTATGAATCGGTTGAAAAATGTAGAAATTGTGGCCCCTTCCTTTTGTTCAAGTTTACAGAAAATGCACTATCAATTTAAATTCCTTCAACCGATCGTCACGTGTTTGGTGTCATTCGATGGGGAATTTCGAGTACTTCTAAACGACTACCAACTTGCCGCATTATGTCGATGGAGGCCAGAGATATTCGAAAAGTATATACTTAACAACATACATATTGGCCTACATAGTAGAATGTCGCCACAATACCTCACCAGAACCCCGCTAACTGTTAAAGGGGAATCAAGTACGAACACAATGACGCAAAAATTAGCTCGATATCTCGAAAATTGGCAGATATATGACGACTATTCTATCCGCGTCACCAAATTTCGATGCATGGGTGGGGGTCACACCAGAACGTTCAAACTGAACACAGAAATGTCAATAAATCATAATATCGACATTCCAATCAATTCCGCGCGATTCCCTTATTATACTTCCATATTTTAATATGGAAGTATATTGTTATTCATATTTTTATTTTGCTTTTTCATTATTTATAGTTCTTAATATATTTTGTAACTCTTATATCTCAGACAGTTTAAAAGGTAGAACATTGGAATTTGGTAGGTATATGCACCTTGCCAAGTTACATGGAATCGAAACATTTAGGTTTGTGTCCCAACTTGATTTCCAGAGTTATGGCCCTTAAACAAAACAAATGGAAAAAGTTTGTGCCCAGATCTTCTTTTATACGAAGCCAAACAGCTGAATTCGGTTCTCGTAATCGTGTTTATTAACGAAAGGGTAAGAATCGGGGAAATTTTCACCAAGGTCCGAAAACAATTTGTTGACCTGGGGAGGGGTGCAAAATTTGTCAATTTTTTCTTGTCACCGATTCCAACCATTTTTACTGTCGGGTATCTATACGACGTACTGATGCTACTCGTGAAAGAATTTTGTAAATCGGTTGAGAAATGACCAAGTTATAATACATCGAAAAATGTACTAATAAAGTCCATGTGTAGAAAGTGCTTGTGCCCAGATCTTCTCCTAGACGAAGCGCAACAACTGGATTTGGTCTATGTGAGCGTCTTAAACATAGACAGAAGACCAAACCAGGAAATTTTGACAAGGGTCCGCTCAAATATTTCCGGGCTAGGGGAGGGGCAAAATTTGTCAAAATTTTTTTCTCTCCGATTTGAACAAAAATGGTTGTGAAGTATCTATGAAATGTACTGAGTGTCGTTATGAGTGAATTTTATGAATCGGTTGAAAAATGTAGAAATTGTGGCCCCTTCCTTTTGTTCAAGTTTACAGAAAATGCACTATCAATTTAAATTCCTTCAACCGATCGTCACGTGTTTGGTGTCATTCGATGGGGAATTTCGAGTACTTCTAAACGACTACCAACTTGCCGCATTATGTCGATGGAGGCCAGAGATATTCGAAAAGTATATACTTAACAACATACATATTGGCCTACATAGTAGAATGTCGCCACAATACCTCACCAGAACCCCGCTAACTGTTAAAGGGGAATCAAGTACGAACACAATGACGCAAAAATTAGCTCGATATCTCGAAAATTGGCAGATATATGACGACTATTCTATCCGCGTCACCAAATTTCGATGCATGGGTGGGGGTCACACCAGAACGTTCAAACTGAACACAGAAATGTCAATAAATCATAATATCGACATTCCAATCAATTCCGCGCGATTCCCTTATTATACTTCCATATTTTAATATGGAAGTATATTGTTATTCATATTTTTATTTTTATTTTTCATTATTTATAGTTCTTAATATATTTTGTAACTCTTATATCTCAGACAGTTTAAAAGGTAGAACATTGGAATTTGGTAGGTATATGCACCTTGCCAAGTTACATGGAATCGAAACATTTAGGTTTGTGTCCCAACTTGATTTCCAGAGTTATGGCCCTTAAACAAAACAAATGGAAAAAGTTTGTGCCCAGATCTTCTTTTATACGAAGCCAAACAGCTGAATTCGGTTCTCGTAATCGTGTTTATTAACGAAAGGGTAAGAATCGGGGAAATTTTCACCAAGGTCCGAAAACAATTTGTTGACCTGGGGAGGGGTGCAAAATTTGTCAATTTTTTCTTGTCACCGATTCCAACCATTTTTACTGTCGGGTATCTATACGACGTACTGATGCTACTCGTGAAAGAATTTTGTAAATCGGTTGAGAAATGACCAAGTTATAATACATCGAAAAATGTACTAATAAAGTCCATGTGTAGAAAGTGCTTGTGCCCAGATCTTCTCCTAGACGAAGCGCAACAACTGGATTTGGTCTATGTGAGCGTCTTAAACATAGACAGAAGACCAAACCAGGAAATTTTGACAAGGGTCCGCTCAAATATTTCCGGGCTAGGGGAGGGGAAAAATTTGTCAAAAATTTTTTCTCTCCGATTTGAACAAAAATGGTTGTGAAGTATCTATGAAATGTACTGAGTGTCGTTATGAGTGAATTTTATGAATCGGTTGAAAAATGTAGAAATTGTGGCCCCTTCCTTTTGTTCAAGTTTACAGAAAATGCACTATCAATTTAAATTCCTTCAACCGATCGTCACGTGTTTGGTGTCATTCGATGGGGAATTTCGAGTACTTCTAAACGACTACCAACTTGCCGCATTATGTCGATGGAGGCCAGAGATATTCGAAAAGTATATACTTAACAACATACATATTGGCCTACATAGTAGAATGTCGCCACAATACCTCACCAGAACCCCGCTAACTGTTAAAGGGGAATCAAGTACGAACACAATGACGCAAAAATTAGCTCGATATCTCGAAAATTGGCAGATATATGACGACTATTCTATCCGCGTCACCAAATTTCGATGCATGGGTGGGGGTCACACCAGAACGTTCAAACTGAACACAGAAATGTCAATAAATCATAATATCGACATTCCAATCAATTCCGCGCGATTCCCTTATTATACTTCCATATTTTAATATGGAAGTATATTGTTATTCATATTTTTATTTTTATTTTTCATTATTTATAGTTCTTAATATATTTTGTAACTCTTATATCTCAGACAGTTTAAAAGGTAGAACATTGGAATTTGGTAGGTATATGCACCTTGCCAAGTTACATGGAATCGAAACATTTAGGTTTGTGTCCCAACTTGATTTCCAGAGTTATGGCCCTTAAACAAAACAAATGGAAAAAGTTTGTGCCCAGATCTTCTTTTATACGAAGCCAAACAGCTGAATTCGGTTCTCGTAATCGTGTTTATTAACGAAAGGGTAAGAATCGGGGAAATTTTCACCAAGGTCCGAAAACAATTTGTTGACCTGGGGAGGGGTGCAAAATTTGTCAATTTTTTCTTGTCACCGATTCCAACCATTTTTACTGTCGGGTATCTATACGACGTACTGATGCTACTCGTGAAAGAATTTTGTAAATCGGTTGAGAAATGACCAAGTTATAATACATCGAAAAATGTACTAATAAAGTCCATGTGTAGAAAGTGCTTGTGCCCAGATCTTCTCCTAGACGAAGCGCAACAACTGGATTTGGTCTATGTGAGCGTCTTAAACATAGACAGAAGACCAAACCAGGAAATTTTGACAAGGGTCCGCTCAAATATTTCCGGGCTAGGGGAGGGGAAAAATTTGTCAAAAATTTTTTCTCTCCGATTTGAACAAAAATGGTTGTGAAGTATCTATGAAATGTACTGAGTGTCGTTATGAGTGAATTTTATGAATCGGTTGAAAAATGTAGAAATTGTGGCCCCTTCCTTTTGTTCAAGTTTACAGAAAATGCACTATCAATTTAAATTCCTTCAACCGATCGTCACGTGTTTGGTGTCATTCGATGGGGAATTTCGAGTACTTCTAAACGACTACCAACTTGCCGCATTATGTCGATGGAGGCCAGAGATATTCGAAAAGTATATACTTAACAACATACATATTGGCCTACATAGTAGAATGTCGCCACAATACCTCACCAGAACCCGCTAACTGTTAAATGGGAATCAAGTACGAACACAATGACGCAAAAATTAGCTCGATATCTCGAAAATTGGCAGATATATGACGACTATTCTATCCGCGTCACCAAATTTCGATGCATGGGTGGGGGTCACACCAGAACGTTCAAACTGAACACAGAAATGTCAATAAATCATAATATCGACATTCCAATCAATTCCGCGCGATTCCCTTATATACTTCCATATTTTAATATGGAAGTATATTGTTATTCATATTTTTATTTTCTTTTTCATTATTTATAGTTCTTAATATATTTTGTAACTCTTATATCTCAGACAGTTTAAAAGGTAGAACATTGGAATTTGGTAGGTATATGCACCTTGCCAAGTTACATGGAATCGAAACATTTAGGTTTGTGTCCCAACTTGATTTCCAGAGTTATGGCCCTTAAACAAAACAAATGGAAAAAGTTTGTGCCCAGATCTTCTTTTATACGAAGCCAAACAGCTGAATTCGGTTCTCGTAATCGTGTTTATTAACGAAAGGGTAAGAATCGGGGAAATTTTCACCAAGGTCCGAAAACAATTTGTTGACCTGGGGAGGGGTGCAAAATTTGTCAATTTTTTCTTGTCACCGATTCCAACCATTTTTACTGTCGGGTATCTATACGACGTACTGATGCTACTCGTGAAAGAATTTTGTAAATCGGTTGAGAAATGACCAAGTTATAATACATCGAAAAATGTACTAATAAAGTCCATGTGTAGAAAGTGCTTGTGCCCAGATCTTCTCCTAGACGAAGCGCAACAACTGGATTTGGTCTATGTGAGCGTCTTAAACATAGACAGAAGACCAAACCAGGAAATTTTGACAAGGGTCCGCTCAAATATTTCCGGGCTAGGGGAGGGGCAAAATTTGTCAAAAATTTTTTCTCTCCGATTTGAACAAAAATGGTTGTGAAGTATCTATGAAATGTACTGAGTGTCGTTATGAGTGAATTTTATGAATCGGTTGAAAAATGTAGAAATTGTGGCCCCTTCCTTTTGTTCAAGTTTACAGAAAATGCACTATCAATTTAAATTCCTTCAACCGATCGTCACGTGTTTGGTGTCATTCGATGGGGAATTTCGAGTACTTCTAAACGACTACCAACTTGCCGCATTATGTCGATGGAGGCCAGAGATATTCGAAAAGTATATACTTAACAACATACATATTGGCCTACATAGTAGAATGTCGCCACAATACCTCACCAGAACCCCGCTAACTGTTAAAGGGGAATCAAGTACGAACACAATGACGCAAAAATTAGCTCGATATCTCGAAAATTGGCAGATATATGACGACTATTCTATCCGCGTCACCAAATTTCGATGCATGGGTGGGGGTCACACCAGAACGTTCAAACTGAACACAGAAATGTCAATAAATCATAATATCGACATTCCAATCAATTCCGCGCGATTCCCTTATTATACTTCCATATTTTAATATGGAAGTATATTGTTATTCATATTTTTATTTTGCTTTTTCATTATTTATAGTTCTTAATATATTTTGTAACTCTTATATCTCAGACAGTTTAAAAGGTAGAACATTGGAATTTGGTAGGTATATGCACCTTGCCAAGTTACATGGAATCGAAACATTTAGGTTTGTGTCCCAACTTGATTTCCAGAGTTATGGCCCTTAAACAAAACAAATGGAAAAAGTTTGTGCCCAGATCTTCTTTTATACGAAGCCAAACAGCTGAATTCGGTTCTCGTAATCGTGTTTATTAACGAAAGGGTAAGAATCGGGGAAATTTTCACCAAGGTCCGAAAACAATTTGTTGACCTGGGGAGGGGTGCAAAATTTGTCAATTTTTTCTTGTCACCGATTCCAACCATTTTTACTGTCGGGTATCTATACGACGTACTGATGCTACTCGTGAAAGAATTTTGTAAATCGGTTGAGAAATGACCAAGTTATAATACATCGAAAAATGTACTAATAAAGTCCATGTGTAGAAAGTGCTTGTGCCCAGATCTTCTCCTAGACGAAGCGCAACAACTGGATTTGGTCTATGTGAGCGTCTTAAACATAGACAGAAGACCAAACCAGGAAATTTTGACAAGGGTCCGCTCAAATATTTCCGGGCTAGGGGAGGGGCAAAATTTGTCAAAAATTTTTTCTCTCCGATTTGAACAAAAATGGTTGTGAAGTATCTATGAAATGTACTGAGTGTCGTTATGAGTGAATTTTATGAATCGGTTGAAAAATGTAGAAATTGTGGCCCCTTCCTTTTGTTCAAGTTTACAGAAAATGCACTATCAATTTAAATTCCTTCAACCGATCGTCACGTGTTTGGTGTCATTCGATGGGGAATTTCGAGTACTTCTAAACGACTACCAACTTGCCGCATTATGTCGATGGAGGCCAGAGATATTCGAAAAGTATATACTTAACAACATACATATTGGCCTACATAGTAGAATGTCGCCACAATACCTCACCAGAACCCCGCTAACTGTTAAAGGGGAATCAAGTACGAACACAATGACGCAAAAATTAGCTCGATATCTCGAAAATTGGCAGATATATGACGACTATTCTATCCGCGTCACCAAATTTCGATGCATGGGTGGGGGTCACACCAGAACGTTCAAACTGAACACAGAAATGTCAATAAATCATAATATCGACATTCCAATCAATTCCGCGCGATTCCCTTATTATACTTCCATATTTTAATATGGAAGTATATTGTTATTCATATTTTTATTTTGCTTTTTCATTATTTATAGTTCTTAATATATTTTGTAACTCTTATATCTCAGACAGTTTAAAAGGTAGAACATTGGAATTTGGTAGGTATATGCACCTTGCCAAGTTACATGGAATCGAAACATTTAGGTTTGTGTCCCAACTTGATTTCCAGAGTTATGGCCCTTAAACAAAACAAATGGAAAAAGTTTGTGCCCAGATCTTCTTTTATACGAAGCCAAACAGCTGAATTCGGTTCTCGTAATCGTGTTAATTAACGAAAGGGTAAGAATCGGGGAAATTTTCACCAAGGTCCGAAAACAATTTGTTGACCTGGGGAGGGGTGCAAAATTTGTCAATTTTTTCTTGTCACCGATTCCAACCATTTTTACTGTCGGGTATCTATACGACGTACTGATGCTACTCGTGAAAGAATTTTGTAAATCGGTTGAGAAATGACCAAGTTATAATACATCGAAAAATGTACTAATAAAGTCCATGTGTAGAAAGTGCTTGTGCCCAGATCTTCTCCTAGACGAAGCGCAACAACTGGATTTGGTCTATGTGAGCGTCTTAAACATAGACAGAAGACCAAACCAGGAAATTTTGACAAGGGTCCGCTCAAATATTTCCGGGCTAGGGGAGGGGCAAAATTTGTCAAAATTTTTTTCTCTCCGATTTGAACAAAAATGGTTGTGAAGTATCTATGAAATGTACTGAGTGTCGTTATGAGTGAATTTTATGAATCGGTTGAAAAATGTAGAAATTGTGGCCCCTTCCTTTTGTTCAAGTTTACAGAAAATGCACTATCAATTTAAATTCCTTCAACCGATCGTCACGTGTTTGGTGTCATTCGATGGGGAATTTCGAGTACTTCTAAACGACTACCAACTTGCCGCATTATGTCGATGGAGGCCAGAGATATTCGAAAAGTATATACTTAACAACATACATATTGGCCTACATAGTAGAATGTCGCCACAATACCTCACCAGAACCCCGCTAACTGTTAAAGGGGAATCAAGTACGAACACAATGACGCAAAAATTAGCTCGATATCTCGAAAATTGGCAGATATATGACGACTATTCTATCCGCGTCACCAAATTTCGATGCATGGGTGGGGGTCACACCAGAACGTTCAAACTGAACACAGAAATGTCAATAAATCATAATATCGACATTCCAATCAATTCCGCGCGATTCCCTTATTATACTTCCATA
Source organism: Siphonodentalium dalli (assembly GCA_032622095.1). Lineage (NCBI taxonomy): Eukaryota > Metazoa > Mollusca > Scaphopoda > Gadilida > Siphonodentaliidae > Siphonodentalium > Siphonodentalium dalli. The sequence goes on along the minus strand of CP136064.1, from coordinate 51,525,702 downwards.
TTTTAATATGGAAGTATATTGTTATTCATATTTTTATTTTGCTTTTTCATTATTTATAGTTCTTAATATATTTTGTAACTCTTATATCTCAGACAGTTTAAAAGGTAGAACATTGGAATTTGGTAGGTATATGCACCTTGCCAAGTTACATGGAATCGAAACATTTAGGTTTGTGTCCCAACTTGATTTCCAGAGTTATGGCCCTTAAACAAAACAAATGGAAAAAGTTTGTGCCCAGATCTTCTTTTATACGAAGCCAAACAGCTGAATTCGGTTCTCGTAATCGTGTTTATTAACGAAAGGGTAAGAATCGGGGAAATTTTCACCAAGGTCCGAAAACAATTTGTTGACCTGGGGAGGGGTGCAAAATTTGTCAATTTTTTCTTGTCACCGATTCCAACCATTTTTACTGTCGGGTATCTATACGACGTACTGATGCTACTCGTGAAAGAATTTTGTAAATCGGTTGAGAAATGACCAAGTTATAATACATCGAAAAATGTACTAATAAAGTCCATGTGTAGAAAGTGCTTGTGCCCAGATCTTCTCCTAGACGAAGCGCAACAACTGGATTTGGTCTATGTGAGCGTCTTAAACATAGACAGAAGACCAAACCAGGAAATTTTGACAAGGGTCCGCTCAAATATTTCCGGGCTAGGGGAGGGGCAAAATTTGTCAAAAATTTTTTCTCTCCGATTTGAACAAAAATGGTTGTGAAGTATCTATGAAATGTACTGAGTGTCGTTATGAGTGAATTTTATGAATCGGTTGAAAAATGTAGAAATTGTGGCCCCTTCCTTTTGTTCAAGTTTACAGAAAATGCACTATCAATTTAAATTCCTTCAACCGATCGTCACGTGTTTGGTGTCATTCGATGGGGAATTTCGAGTACTTCTAAACGACTACCAACTTGCCGCATTATGTCGATGGAGGCCAGAGATATTCGAAAAGTATATACTTAACAACATACATATTGGCCTACATAGTAGAATGTCGCCACAATACCTCACCAGAACCCCGCTAACTGTTAAAGGGGAATCAAGTACGAACACAATGACGCAAAAATTAGCTCGATATCTCGAAAATTGGCAGATATATGACGACTATTCTATCCGCGTCACCAAATTTCGATGCATGGGTGGGGGTCACACCAGAACGTTCAAACTGAACACAGAAATGTCAATAAATCATAATATCGACATTCCAATCAATTCCGCGCGATTCCCTTATTATACTTCCATATTTTAATATGGAAGTATATTGTTATTCATATTTTTATTTTGCTTTTTCATTATTTATAGTTCTTAATATATTTTGTAACTCTTATATCTCAGACAGTTTAAAAGGTAGAACATTGGAATTTGGTAGGTATATGCACCTTGCCAAGTTACATGGAATCGAAACATTTAGGTTTGTGTCCCAACTTGATTTCCAGAGTTATGGCCCTTAAACAAAACAAATGGAAAAAGTTTGTGCCCAGATCTTCTTTTATACGAAGCCAAACAGCTGAATTCGGTTCTCGTAATCGTGTTTATTAACGAAAGGGTAAGAATCGGGGAAATTTTCACCAAGGTCCGAAAACAATTTGTTGACCTGGGGAGGGGTGCAAAATTTGTCAATTTTTTCTTGTCACCGATTCCAACCATTTTTACTGTCGGGTATCTATACGACGTACTGATGCTACTCGTGAAAGAATTTTGTAAATCGGTTGAGAAATGACCAAGTTATAATACATCGAAAAATGTACTAATAAAGTCCATGTGTAGAAAGTGCTTGTGCCCAGATCTTCTCCTAGACGAAGCGCAACAACTGGATTTGGTCTATGTGAGCGTCTTAAACATAGACAGAAGACCAAACCAGGAAATTTTGACAAGGGTCCGCTCAAATATTTCCGGGCTAGGGGAGGGGCAAAATTTGTCAAAAATTTTTTCTCTCCGATTTGAACAAAAATGGTTGTGAAGTATCTATGAAATGTACTGAGTGTCGTTATGAGTGAATTTTATGAATCGGTTGAAAAATGTAGAAATTGTGGCCCCTTCCTTTTGTTCAAGTTTACAGAAAATGCACTATCAATTTAAATTCCTTCAACCGATCGTCACGTGTTTGGTGTCATTCGATGGGGAATTTCGAGTACTTCTAAACGACTACCAACTTGCCGCATTATGTCGATGGAGGCCAGAGATATTCGAAAAGTATATACTTAACAACATACATATTGGCCTACATAGTAGAATGTCGCCACAATACCTCACCAGAACCCCGCTAACTGTTAAAGGGGAATCAAGTACGAACACAATGACGCAAAAATTAGCTCGATATCTCGAAAATTGGCAGATATATGACGACTATTCTATCCGCGTCACCAAATTTCGATGCATGGGTGGGGGTCACACCAGAACGTTCAAACTGAACACAGAAATGTCAATAAATCATAATATCGACATTCCAATCAATTCCGCGCGATTCCCTTATTATACTTCCATATTTTAATATGGAAGTATATTGTTATTCATATTTTTATTTTGCTTTTTCATTATTTATAGTTCTTAATATATTTTGTAACTCTTATATCTCAGACAGTTTAAAAGGTAGAACATTGGAATTTGGTAGGTATATGCACCTTGCCAAGTTACATGGAATCGAAACATTTAGGTTTGTGTCCCAACTTGATTTCCAGAGTTATGGCCCTTAAACAAAACAAATGGAAAAAGTTTGTGCCCAGATCTTCTTTTATACGAAGCCAAACAGCTGAATTCGGTTCTCGTAATCGTGTTTATTAACGAAAGGGTAAGAATCGGGGAAATTTTCACCAAGGTCCGAAAACAATTTGTTGACCTGGGGAGGGGTGCAAAATTTGTCAATTTTTTCTTGTCACCGATTCCAACCATTTTTACTGTCGGGTATCTATACGACGTACTGATGCTACTCGTGAAAGAATTTTGTAAATCGGTTGAGAAATGACCAAGTTATAATACATCGAAAAATGTACTAATAAAGTCCATGTGTAGAAAGTGCTTGTGCCCAGATCTTCTCCTAGACGAAGCGCAACAACTGGATTTGGTCTATGTGAGCGTCTTAAACATAGACAGAAGACCAAACCAGGAAATTTTGACAAGGGTCCGCTCAAATATTTCCGGGCTAGGGGAGGGGCAAAATTTGTCAAAATTTTTTTCTCTCCGATTTGAACAAAAATGGTTGTGAAGTATCTATGAAATGTACTGAGTGTCGTTATGAGTGAATTTTATGAATCGGTTGAAAAATGTAGAAATTGTGGCCCCTTCCTTTTGTTCAAGTTTACAGAAAATGCACTATCAATTTAAATTCCTTCAACCGATCGTCACGTGTTTGGTGTCATTCGATGGGGAATTTCGAGTACTTCTAAACGACTACCAACTTGCCGCATTATGTCGATGGAGGCCAGAGATATTCGAAAAGTATATACTTAACAACATACATATTGGCCTACATAGTAGAATGTCGCCACAATACCTCACCAGAACCCCGCTAACTGTTAAAGGGGAATCAAGTACGAACACAATGACGCAAAAATTAGCTCGATATCTCGAAAATTGGCAGATATATGACGACTATTCTATCCGCGTCACCAAATTTCGATGCATGGGTGGGGGTCACACCAGAACGTTCAAACTGAACACAGAAATGTCAATAAATCATAATATCGACATTCCAATCAATTCCGCGCGATTCCCTTATTATACTTCCATATTTTAATATGGAAGTATATTGTTATTCATATTTTTATTTTGCTTTTTCATTATTTATAGTTCTTAATATATTTTGTAACTCTTATATCTCAGACAGTTTAAAAGGTAGAACATTGGAATTTGGTAGGTATATGCACCTTGCCAAGTTACATGGAATCGAAACATTTAGGTTTGTGTCCCAACTTGATTTCCAGAGTTATGGCCCTTAAACAAAACAAATGGAAAAAGTTTGTGCCCAGATCTTCTTTTATACGAAGCCAAACAGCTGAATTCGGTTCTCGTAATCGTGTTTATTAACGAAAGGGTAAGAATCGGGGAAATTTTCACCAAGGTCCGAAAACAATTTGTTGACCTGGGGAGGGGTGCAAAATTTGTCAATTTTTTCTTGTCACCGATTCCAACCATTTTTACTGTCGGGTATCTATACGACGTACTGATGCTACTCGTGAAAGAATTTTGTAAATCGGTTGAGAAATGACCAAGTTATAATACATCGAAAAATGTACTAATAAAGTCCATGTGTAGAAAGTGCTTGTGCCCAGATCTTCTCCTAGACGAAGCGCAACAACTGGATTTGGTCTATGTGAGCGTCTTAAACATAGACAGAAGACCAAACCAGGAAATTTTGACAAGGGTCCGCTCAAATATTTCCGGGCTAGGGGAGGGGCAAAATTTGTCAAAATTTTTTTCTCTCCGATTTGAACAAAAATGGTTGTATAGTATCTATGAAATGTACTGAGTGTCGTTATGAGTGAATTTTATGAATCGGTTGAAAAATGTAGAAATTGTGGCCCCTTCCTTTTGTTCAAGTTTACAGAAAATGCACTATCAATTTAAATTCCTTCAACCGATCGTCACGTGTTTGGTGTCATTCGATGGGGAATTTCGAGTACTTCTAAACGACTACCAACTTGCCGCATTATGTCGATGGAGGCCAGAGATATTCGAAAAGTATATACTTAACAACATACATATTGGCCTACATAGTAGAATGTCGCCACAATACCTCACCAGAACCCCGCTAACTGTTAAAGGGGAATCAAGTACGAACACAATGACGCAAAAATTAGCTCGATATCTCGAAAATTGGCAGATATATGACGACTATTCTATCCGCGTCACCAAATTTCGATGCATGGGTGGGGGTCACACCAGAACGTTCAAACTGAACACAGAAATGTCAATAAATCATAATATCGACATTCCAATCAATTCCGCGCGATTCCCTTATTATACTTCCATATTTTAATATGGAAGTATATTGTTATTCATATTTTTATTTTTATTTTTCATTATTTATAGTTCTTAATATATTTTGTAACTCTTATATCTCAGACAGTTTAAAAGGTAGAACATTGGAATTTGGTAGGTATATGCACCTTGCCAAGTTACATGGAATCGAAACATTTAGGTTTGTGTCCCAACTTGATTTCCAGAGTTATGGCCCTTAAACAAAACAAATGGAAAAAGTTTGTGCCCAGATCTTCTTTTATACGAAGCCAAACAGCTGAATTCGGTTCTCGTAATCGTGTTTATTAACGAAAGGGTAAGAATCGGGGAAATTTTCACCAAGGTCCGAAAACAATTTGTTGACCTGGGGAGGGGTGCAAAATTTGTCAATTTTTTCTTGTCACCGATTCCAACCATTTTTACTGTCGGGTATCTATACGACGTACTGATGCTACTCGTGAAAGAATTTTGTAAATCGGTTGAGAAATGACCAAGTTATAATACATCGAAAAATGTACTAATAAAGTCCATGTGTAGAAAGTGCTTGTGCCCAGATCTTCTCCTAGACGAAGCGCAACAACTGGATTTGGTCTATGTGAGCGTCTTAAACATAGACAGAAGACCAAACCAGGAAATTTTGACAAGGGTCCGCTCAAATATTTCCGGGCTAGGGGAGGGGCAAAATTTGTCAAAATATTTTTCTCTCCGATTTGAACAAAAATGGTTGTGAAGTATCTATGAAATGTACTGAGTGTCGTTATGAGTGAATTTTATGAATCGGTTGAAAAATGTAGAAATTGTGGCCCCTTCCTTTTGTTCAAGTTTACAGAAAATGCACTATCAATTTAAATTCCTTCAACCGATCGTCACGTGTTTGGTGTCATTCGATGGGGAATTTCGAGTACTTCTAAACGACTACCAACTTGCCGCATTATGTCGATGGAGGCCAGAGATATTCGAAAAGTATATACTTAACAACATACATATTGGCCTACATAGTAGAATGTCGCCACAATACCTCACCAGAACCCCGCTAACTGTTAAAGGGGAATCAAGTACGAACACAATGACGCAAAAATTAGCTCGATATCTCGAAAATTGGCAGATATATGACGACTATTCTATCCGCGTCACCAAATTTCGATGCATGGGTGGGGGTCACACCAGAACGTTCAAACTGAACACAGAAATGTCAATAAATCATAATATCGACATTCCAATCAATTCCGCGCGATTCCCTTATTATACTTCCATATTTTAATATGGAAGTATATTGTTATTCATATTTTTATTTTTATTTTTCATTATTTATAGTTCTTAATATATTTTGTAACTCTTATATCTCAGACAGTTTAAAAGGTAGAACATTGGAATTTGGTAGGTATATGCACCTTGCCAAGTTACATGGAATCGAAACATTTAGGTTTGTGTCCCAACTTGATTTCCAGAGTTATGGCCCTTAAACAAAACAAATGGAAAAAGTTTGTGCCCAGATCTTCTTTTATACGAAGCCAAACAGCTGAATTCGGTTCTCGTAATCGTGTTTATTAACGAAAGGGTAAGAATCGGGGAAATTTTCACCAAGGTCCGAAAACAATTTGTTGACCTGGGGAGGGGTGCAAAATTTGTCAATTTTTTCTTGTCACCGATTCCAACCATTTTTACTGTCGGGTATCTATACGACGTACTGATGCTACTCGTGAAAGAATTTTGTAAATCGGTTGAGAAATGACCAAGTTATAATACATCGAAAAATGTACTAATAAAGTCCATGTGTAGAAAGTGCTTGTGCCCAGATCTTCTCCTAGACGAAGCGCAACAACTGGATTTGGTCTATGTGAGCGTCTTAAACATAGACAGAAGACCAAACCAGGAAATTTTAACAAGGGTCCGCTCAAATATTTCCGGGCTAGGGGAGGGGCAAAATTTGTCAAAATTTTTTTCTCTCCGATTTGAACAAAAATGGTTGTGAAGTATCTATGAAATGTACTGAGTGTCGTTATGAGTGAATTTTATGAATCGGTTGAAAAATGTAGAAATTGTGGCCCCTTCCTTTTGTTCAAGTTTACAGAAAATGCACTATCAATTTAAATTCCTTCAACCGATCGTCACGTGTTTGGTGTCATTCGATGGGGAATTTCGAGTACTTCTAAACGACTACCAACTTGCCGCATTATGTCGATGGAGGCCAGAGATATTCGAAAAGTATATACTTAACAACATACATATTGGCCTACATAGTAGAATGTCGCCACAATACCTCACCAGAACCCCGCTAACTGTTAAAGGGGAATCAAGTACGAACACAATGACGCAAAAATTAGCTCGATATCTCGAAAATTGGCAGATATATGACGACTATTCTATCCGCGTCACCAAATTTCGATGCATGGGTGGGGGTCACACCAGAACGTTCAAACTGAACACAGAAATGTCAATAAATCATAATATCGACATTCCAATCAATTCCGCGCGATTCCCTTATTATACTTCCATATTTTAATATGGAAGTATATTGTTATTCATATTTTTATTTTTATTTTTCATTATTTATAGTTCTTAATATATTTTGTAACTCTTATATCTCAGACAGTTTAAAAGGTAGAACATTGGAATTTGGTAGGTATATGCACCTTGCCAAGTTACATGGAATCGAAACATTTAGGTTTGTGTCCCAACTTGATTTCCAGAGTTATGGCCCTTAAACAAAACAAATGGAAAAAGTTTGTGCCCAGATCTTCTTTTATACGAAGCCAAACAGCTGAATTCGGTTCTCGTAATCGTGTTTATTAACGAAAGGGTAAGAATCGGGGAAATTTTCACCAAGGTCCGAAAACAATTTGTTGACCTGGGGAGGGGTGCAAAATTTGTCAATTTTTTCTTGTCACCGATTCCAACCATTTTTACTGTCGGGTATCTATACGACGTACTGATGCTACTCGTGAAAGAATTTTGTAAATCGGTTGAGAAATGACCAAGTTATAATACATCGAAAAATGTACTAATAAAGTCCATGTGTAGAAAGTGCTTGTGCCCAGATCTTCTCCTAGACGAAGCGCAACAACTGGATTTGGTCTATGTGAGCGTCTTAAACATAGACAGAAGACCAAACCAGGAAATTTTGACAAGGGTCCGCTCAAATATTTCCGGGCTAGGGGAGGGGCAAAATTTGTCAAAATTTTTTTCTCTCCGATTTGAACAAAAATGGTTGTGAAGTATCTATGAAATGTACTGAGTGTCGTTATGAGTGAATTTTATGAATCGGTTGAAAAATGTAGAAATTGTGGCCCCTTCCTTTTGTTCAAGTTTACAGAAAATGCACTATCAATTTAAATTCCTTCAACCGATCGTCACGTGTTTGGTGTCATTCGATGGGGAATTTCGAGTACTTCTAAACGACTACCAACTTGCCGCATTATGTCGATGGAGGCCAGAGATATTCGAAAAGTATATACTTAACAACATACATATTGGCCTACATAGTAGAATGTCGCCACAATACCTCACCAGAACCCCGCTAACTGTTAAAGGGGAATCAAGTACGAACACAATGACGCAAAAATTAGCTCGATATCTCGAAAATTGGCAGATATATGACGACTATTCTATCCGCGTCACCAAATTTCGATGCATGGGTGGGGGTCACACCAGAACGTTCAAACTGAACACAGAAATGTCAATAAATCATAATATCGACATTCCAATCAATTCCGCGCGATTCCCTTATTATACTTCCATATTTTAATATGGAAGTATATTGTTATTCATATTTTTATTTTTATTTTTCATTATTTATAGTTCTTAATATATTTTGTAACTCTTATATCTCAGACAGTTTAAAAGGTAGAACATTGGAATTTGGTAGGTATATGCACCTTGCCAAGTTACATGGAATCGAAACATTTAGGTTTGTGTCCCAACTTGATTTCCAGAGTTATGGCCCTTAAACAAAACAAATGGAAAAAGTTTGTGCCCAGATCTTCTTTTATACGAAGCCAAACAGCTGAATTCGGTTCTCGTAATCGTGTTTATTAACGAAAGGGTAAGAATCGGGGAAATTTTCACCAAGGTCCGAAAACAATTTGTTGACCTGGGGAGGGGTGCAAAATTTGTCAATTTTTTCTTGTCACCGATTCCAACCATTTTTACTGTCGGGTATCTATACGACGTACTGATGCTACTCGTGAAAGAATTTTGTAAATCGGTTGAGAAATGACCAAGTTATAATACATCGAAAAATGTACTAATAAAGTCCATGTGTAGAAAGTGCTTGTGCCCAGATCTTCTCCTAGACGAAGCGCAACAACTGGATTTGGTCTATGTGAGCGTCTTAAACATAGACAGAAGACCAAACCAGGAAATTTTGACAAGGGTCCGCTCAAATATTTCCGGGCTAGGGGAGGGGCAAAATTTGTCAAAATTTTTTTCTCTCCGATTTGAACAAAAATGGTTGTGAAGTATCTATGAAATGTACTGAGTGTCGTTATGAGTGAATTTTATGAATCGGTTGAAAAATGTAGAAATTGTGGCCCCTTCCTTTTGTTCAAGTTTACAGAAAATGCACTATCAATTTAAATTCCTTCAACCGATCGTCACGTGTTTGGTGTCATTCGATGGGGAATTTCGAGTACTTCTAAACGACTACCAACTTGCCGCATTATGTCGATGGAGGCCAGAGATATTCGAAAAGTATATACTTAACAACATACATATTGGCCTACATAGTAGAATGTCGCCACAATACCTCACCAGAACCCCGCTAACTGTTAAAGGGGAATCAAGTACGAACACAATGACGCAAAAATTAGCTCGATATCTCGAAAATTGGCAGATATATGACGACTATTCTATCCGCGTCACCAAATTTCGATGCATGGGTGGGGGTCACACCAGAACGTTCAAACTGAACACAGAAATGTCAATAAATCATAATATCGACATTCCAATCAATTCCGCGCGATTCCCTTATTATACTTCCATATTTTAATATGGAAGTATATTGTTATTCATATTTTTATTTTGCTTTTTCATTATTTATAGTTCTTAATATATTTTGTAACTCTTATATCTCAGACAGTTTAAAAGGTAGAACATTGGAATTTGGTAGGTATATGCACCTTGCCAAGTTACATGGAATCGAAACATTTAGGTTTGTGTCCCAACTTGATTTCCAGAGTTATGGCCCTTAAACAAAACAAATGGAAAAAGTTTGTGCCCAGATCTTCTTTTATACGAAGCCAAACAGCTGAATTCGGTTCTCGTAATCGTGTTTATTAACGAAAGGGTAAGAATCGGGGAAATTTTCACCAAGGTCCGAAAACAATTTGTTGACCTGGGGAGGGGTGCAAAATTTGTCAATTTTTTCTTGTCACCGATTCCAACCATTTTTACTGTCGGGTATCTATACGACGTACTGATGCTACTCGTGAAAGAATTTTGTAAATCGGTTGAGAAATGACCAAGTTATAATACATCGAAAAATGTACTAATAAAGTCCATGTGTAGAAAGTGCTTGTGCCCAGATCTTCTCCTAGACGAAGCGCAACAACTGGATTTGGTCTATGTGAGCGTCTTAAACATAGACAGAAGACCAAACCAGGAAATTTTGACAAGGGTCCGCTCAAATATTTCCGGGCTAGGGGAGGGGCAAAATTTGTCAAAATTTTTTTCTCTCCGATTTGAACAAAAATGGTTGTGAAGTATCTATGAAATGTACTGAGTGTCGTTATGAGTGAATTTTATGAATCGGTTGAAAAATGTAGAAATTGTGGCCCCTTCCTTTTGTTCAAGTTTACAGAAAATGCACTATCAATTTAAATTCCTTCAACCGATCGTCACGTGTTTGGTGTCATTCGATGGGGAATTTCGAGTACTTCTAAACGACTACCAACTTGCCGCATTATGTCGATGGAGGCCAGAGATATTCGAAAAGTATATACTTAACAACATACATATTGGCCTACATAGTAGAATGTCGCCACAATACCTCACCAGAACCCCGCTAACTGTTAAAGGGGAATCAAGTACGAACACAATGACGCAAAAATTAGCTCGATATCTCGAAAATTGGCAGATATATGACGACTATTCTATCCGCGTCACCAAATTTCGATGCATGGGTGGGGGTCACACCAGAACGTTCAAACTGAACACAGAAATGTCAATAAATCATAATATCGACATTCCAATCAATTCCGCGCGATTCCCTTATTATACTTCCATATTTTAATATGGAAGTATATTGTTATTCATATTTTTATTTTTATTTTTCATTATTTATAGTTCTTAATATATTTTGTAACTCTTATATCTCAGACAGTTTAAAAGGTAGAACATTGGAATTTGGTAGGTATATGCACCTTGCCAAGTTACATGGAATCGAAACATTTAGGTTTGTGTCCCAACTTGATTTCCAGAGTTATGGCCCTTAAACAAAACAAATGGAAAAAGTTTGTGCCCAGATCTTCTTTTATACGAAGCCAAACAGCTGAATTCGGTTCTCGTAATCGTGTTTATTAACGAAAGGGTAAGAATCGGGGAAATTTTCACCAAGGTCCGAAAACAATTTGTTGACCTGGGGAGGGGTGCAAAATTTGTCAATTTTTTCTTGTCACCGATTCCAACCATTTTTACTGTCGGGTATCTATACGACGTACTGATGCTACTCGTGAAAGAATTTTGTAAATCGGTTGAGAAATGACCAAGTTATAATACATCGAAAAATGTACTAATAAAGTCCATGTGTAGAAAGTGCTTGTGCCCAGATCTTCTCCTAGACGAAGCGCAACAACTGGATTTGGTCTATGTGAGCGTCTTAAACATAGACAGAAGACCAAGCCAGGAAATTTTGACAAGGGTCCGCTCAAATAATTCCGGGCTAGGGGAGGGGCAAAATTTGTCAAAATTTTTTTCTCTCCGATTTGAACAAAAATGGTTGTGAAGTATCTATGAAATGTACTGAGTGTCGTTATGAGTGAATTTTATGAATCGGTTGAAAAATGTAGAAATTGTGGCCCCTTCCTTTTGTTCAAGTTTACAGAAAATGCACTATCAATTTAAATTCCTTCAACCGATCGTCACGTGTTTGGTGTCATTCGATGGGGAATTTCGAGTACTTCTAAACGACTACAAACTTGCCGCATTATGTCGATGGAGGCCAGAGATATTCGAAAAGTATATACTTAACAACATACATATTGGCCTACATAGTAGAATGTCGCCACAATACCTCACCAGAACCCCGCTAACTGTTAAAGGGGAATCAAGTACGAACACAATGACGCAAAAATTAGCTCGATATCTCGAAAATTGGCAGATATATGACGACTATTCTATCCGCGTCACCAAATTTCGATGCATGGGTGGGGGTCACACCAGAACGTTCAAACTGAACACAGAAATGTCAATAAATCATAATATCGACATTCCAATCAATTCCGCGCGATTCCCTTATTATACTTCCATATTTTAATATGGAAGTATATTGTTATTCATATTTTTATTTTTATTTTTCATTATTTATAGTTCTTAATATATTTTGTAACTCTTATATCTCAGACAGTTTAAAAGGTAGAACATTGGAATTTGGTAGGTATATGCACCTTGCCAAGTTACATGGAATCGAAACATTTAGGTTTGTGTCCCAACTTGATTTCCAGAGTTATGGCCCTTAAACAAAACAAATGGAAAAAGTTTGTGCCCAGATCTTCTTTTATACGAAGCCAAACAGCTGAATTCGGTTCTCGTAATCGTGTTTATTAACGAAAGGGTAAGAATCGGGGAAATTTTCACCAAGGTCCGAAAACAATTTGTTGACCTGGGGAGGGGTGCAAAATTTGTCAATTTTTTCTTGTCACCGATTCCAACCATTTTTACTGTCGGGTATCTATACGACGTACTGATGCTACTCGTGAAAGAATTTTGTAAATCGGTTGAGAAATGACCAAGTTATAATACATCGAAAAATGTACTAATAAAGTCCATGTGTAGAAAGTGCTTGTGCCCAGATCTTCTCCTAGACGAAGCGCAACAACTGGATTTGGTCTATGTGAGCGTCTTAAACATAGACAGAAGACCAAACCAGGAAATTTTGACAAGGGTCCGCTCAAATATTTCCGGGCTAGGGGAGGGGCAAAATTTGTCAAAATTTTTTTCTCTCCGATTTGAACAAAAATGGTTGTGAAGTATCTATGAAATGTACTGAGTGTCGTTATGAGTGAATTTTATGAATCGGTTGAAAAATGTAGAAATTGTGGCCCCTTCCTTTTGTTCAAGTTTACAGAAAATGCACTATCAATTTAAATTCCTTCAACCGATCGTCACGTGTTTGGTGTCATTCGATGGGGAATTTCGAGTACTTCTAAACGACTACCAACTTGCCGCATTATGTCGATGGAGGCCAGAGATATTCGAAAAGTATATACTTAACAACATACATATTGGCCTACATAGTAGAATGTCGCCACAATACCTCACCAGAACCCCGCTAACTGTTAAAGGGGAATCAAGTACGAACACAATGACGCAAAAATTAGCTCGATATCTCGAAAATTGGCAGATATATGACGACTATTCTATCCGCGTCACCAAATTTCGATGCATGGGTGGGGGTCACACCAGAACGTTCAAACTGAACACAGAAATGTCAATAAATCATAATATCGACATTCCAATCAATTCCGCGCGATTCCCTTATTATACTTCCATATTTTAATATGGAAGTATATTGTTATTCATATTTTTATTTTTATTTTTCATTATTTATAGTTCTTAATATATTTTGTAACTCTTATATCTCAGACAGTTTAAAAGGTAGAACATTGGAATTTGGTAGGTATATGCACCTTGCCAAGTTACATGGAATCGAAACATTTAGGTTTGTGTCCCAACTTGATTTCCAGAGTTATGGCCCTTAAACAAAACAAATGGAAAAAGTTTGTGCCCAGATCTTCTTTTATACGAAGCCAAACAGCTGAATTCGGTTCTCGTAATCGTGTTTATTAACGAAAGGGTAAGAATCGGGGAAATTTTCACCAAGGTCTGAAAACAATTTGTTGACCTGGGGAGGGGTGCAAAATTTGTCAATTTTTTCTTGTCACCGATTCCAACCATTTTTACTGTCGGGTATCTATACGACGTACTGATGCTACTCGTGAAAGAATTTTGTAAATCGGTTGAGAAATGACCAAGTTATAATACATCGAAAAATGTACTAATAAAGTCCATGTGTAGAAAGTGCTTGTGCCCAGATCTTCTCCTAGACGAAGCGCAACAACTGGATTTGGTCTATGTGAGCGTCTTAAACATAGACAGAAGACCAAACCAGGAAATTTTGACAAGGGTCCGCTCAAATATTTCCGGGCTAGGGGAGGGGCAAAATTTGTCAAAAATTTTTTCTCTCCGATTTGAACAAAAATGGTTGTGAAGTATCTATGAAATGTACTGAGTGTCGTTATGAGTGAATTTTATGAATCGGTTGAAAAATGTAGAAATTGTGGCCCCTTCCTTTTGTTCAAGTTTACAGAAAATGCACTATCAATTTAAATTCCTTCAACCGATCGTCACGTGTTTGGTGTCATTCGATGGGGAATTTCGAGTACTTCTAAACGACTACCAACTTGCCGCATTATGTCGATGGAGGCCAGAGATATTCGAAAAGTATATACTTAACAACATACATATTGGCCTACATAGTAGAATGTCGCCACAATACCTCACCAGAACCCCGCTAACTGTTAAAGGGGAATCAAGTACGAACACAATGACGCAAAAATTAGCTCGATATCTCGAAAATTGGCAGATATATGACGACTATTCTATCCGCGTCACCAAATTTCGATGCATGGGTGGGGGTCACACCAGAACGTTCAAACTGAACACAGAAATGTCAATAAATCATAATATCGACATTCCAATCAATTCCGCGCGATTCCCTTATTATACTTCCATATTTTAATATGGAAGTATATTGTTATTCATATTTTTATTTTTATTTTTCATTATTTATAGTTCTTAATATATTTTGTAACTCTTATATCTCAGACAGTTTAAAAGGTAGAACATTGGAATTTGGTAGGTATATGCACCTTGCCAAGTTACATGGAATCGAAACATTTAGGTTTGTGTCCCAACTTGATTTCCAGAGTTATGGCCCTTAAACAAAACAAATGGAAAAAGTTTGTGCCCAGATCTTCTTTTATACGAAGCCAAACAGCTGAATTCGGTTCTCGTAATCGTGTTTATTAACGAAAGGGTAAGAATCGGGGAAATTTTCACCAAGGTCTGAAAACAATTTGTTGACCTGGGGAGGGGTGCAAAATTTGTCAATTTTTTCTTGTCACCGATTCCAACCATTTTTACTGTCGGGTATCTATACGACGTACTGATGCTACTCGTGAAAGAATTTTGTAAATCGGTTGAGAAATGACCAAGTTATAATACATCGAAAAATGTACTAATAAAGTCCATGTGTAGAAAGTGCTTGTGCCCAGATCTTCTCCTAGACGAAGCGCAACAACTGGATTTGGTCTATGTGAGCGTCTTAAACATAGACAGAAGACCAAACCAGGAAATTTTGACAAGGGTCCGCTCAAATATTTCCGGGCTAGGGGAGGGGCAAAATTTGTCAAAAATTTTTTCTCTCCGATTTGAACAAAAATGGTTGTGAAGTATCTATGAAATGTACTGAGTGTCGTTATGAGTGAATTTTATGAATCGGTTGAAAAATGTAGAAATTGTGGCCCCTTCCTTTTGTTCAAGTTTACAGAAAATGCACTATCAATTTAAATTCCTTCAACCGATCGTCACGTGTTTGGTGTCATTCGATGGGGAATTTCGAGTACTTCTAAACGACTACCAACTTGCCGCATTATGTCGATGGAGGCCAGAGATATTCGAAAAGTATATACTTAACAACATACATATTGGCCTACATAGTAGAATGTCGCCACAATACCTCACCAGAACCCCGCTAACTGTTAAAGGGGAATCAAGTACGAACACAATGACGCAAAAATTAGCTCGATATCTCGAAAATTGGCAGATATATGACGACTATTCTATCCGCGTCACCAAATTTCGATGCATGGGTGGGGGTCACACCAGAACGTTCAAACTGAACACAGAAATGTCAATAAATCATAATATCGACATTCCAATCAATTCCGCGCGATTCCCTTATTATACTTCCATATTTTAATATGGAAGTATATTGTTATTCATATTTTTATTTTTATTTTTCATTATTTATAGTTCTTAATATATTTTGTAACTCTTATATCTCAGACAGTTTAAAAGGTAGAACATTGGAATTTGGTAGGTATATGCACCTTGCCAAGTTACATGGAATCGAAACATTTAGGTTTGTGTCCCAACTTGATTTCCAGAGTTATGGCCCTTAAACAAAACAAATGGAAAAAGTTTGTGCCCAGATCTTCTTTTATACGAAGCCAAACAGCTGAATTCGGTTCTCGTAATCGTGTTTATTAACGAAAGGGTAAGAATCGGGGAAATTTTCACCAAGGTCCGAACACAATTTGTTGACCTGGGGAGGGGTGCAAAATTTGTCAATTTTTTCTTGTCACCGATTCCAACCATTTTTACTGTCGGGTATCTATACGACGTACTGATGCTACTCGTGAAAGAATTTTGTAAATCGGTTGAGAAATGACCAAGTTATAATACATCGAAAAATGTACTAATAAAGTCCATGTGTAGAAAGTGCTTGTGCCCAGATCTTCTCCTAGACGAAGCGCAACAACTGGATTTGGTCTATGTGAGCGTCTTAAACATAGACAGAAGACCAAACCAGGAAATTTTGACAAGGGTCCGCTCAAATATTTCCGGGCTAGGGGAGGGGCAAAATTTGTCAAAATTTTTTTCTCTCCGATTTGAACAAAAATGGTTGTGAAGTATCTATGAAATGTACTGAGTGTCGTTATGAGTGAATTTTATGAATCGGTTGAAAAATGTAGAAATTGTGGCCCCTTCCTTTTGTTCAAGTTTACAGAAAATGCACTATCAATTTAAATTCCTTCAACCGATCGTCACGTGTTTGGTGTCATTCGATGGGGAATTTCGAGTACTTCTAAACGACTACCAACTTGCCGCATTATGTCGATGGAGGCCAGAGATATTCGAAAAGTATATACTTAACAACATACATATTGGCCTACATAGTAGAATGTCGCCACAATACCTCACCAGAACCCCGCTAACTGTTAAAGGGGAATCAAGTACGAACACAATGACGCAAAAATTAGCTCGATATCTCGAAAATTGGCAGATATATGACGACTATTCTATCCGCGTCACCAAATTTCGATGCATGGGTGGGGGTCACACCAGAACGTTCAAACTGAACACAGAAATGTCAATAAATCATAATATCGACATTCCAATCAATTCCGCGCGATTCCCTTATTATACTTCCATATTTTAATATGGAAGTATATTGTTATTCATATTTTTATTTTTATTTTTCATTATTTATAGTTCTTAATATATTTTGTAACTCTTATATCTCAGACAGTTTAAAAGGTAGAACATTGGAATTTGGTAGGTATATGCACCTTGCCAAGTTACATGGAATCGAAACATTTAGGTTTGTGTCCCAACTTGATTTCCAGAGTTATGGCCCTTAAACAAAACAAATGGAAAAAGTTTGTGCCCAGATCTTCTTTTATACGAAGCCAAACAGCTGAATTCGGTTCTCGTAATCGTGTTTATTAACGAAAGGGTAAGAATCGGGGAAATTTTCACCAAGGTCCGAACACAATTTGTTGACCTGGGGAGGGGTGCAAAATTTGTCAATTTTTTCTTGTCACCGATTCCAACCATTTTTACTGTCGGGTATCTATACGACGTACTGATGCTACTCGTGAAAGAATTTTGTAAATCGGTTGAGAAATGACCAAGTTATAATACATCGAAAAATGTACTAATAAAGTCCATGTGTAGAAAGTGCTTGTGCCCAGATCTTCTCCTAGACGAAGCGCAACAACTGGATTTGGTCTATGTGAGCGTCTTAAACATAGACAGAAGACCAAACCAGGAAATTTTGACAAGGGTCCGCTCAAATATTTCCGGGCTAGGGGAGGGGCAAAATTTGTCAAAATTTTTTTCTCTCCGATTTGAACAAAAATGGTTGTGAAGTATCTATGAAATGTACTGAGTGTCGTTATGAGTGAATTTTATGAATCGGTTGAAAAATGTAGAAATTGTGGCCCCTTCCTTTTGTTCAAGTTTACAGAAAATGCACTATCAATTTAAATTCCTTCAACCGATCGTCACGTGTTTGGTGTCATTCGATGGGGAATTTCGAGTACTTCTAAACGACTACCAACTTGCCGCATTATGTCGATGGAGGCCAGAGATATTCGAAAAGTATATACTTAACAACATACATATTGGCCTACATAGTAGAATGTCGCCACAATACCTCACCAGAACCCCGCTAACTGTTAAAGGGGAATCAAGTACGAACACAATGACGCAAAAATTAGCTCGATATCTCGAAAATTGGCAGATATATGACGACTATTCTATCCGCGTCACCAAATTTCGATGCATGGGTGGGGGTCACACCAGAACGTTCAAACTGAACACAGAAATGTCAATAAATCATAATATCGACATTCCAATCAATTCCGCGCGATTCCCTTATTATACTTCCATATTTTAATATGGAAGTATATTGTTATTCATATTTTTATTTTTATTTTTCATTATTTATAGTTCTTAATATATTTTGTAACTCTTATATCTCAGACAGTTTAAAAGGTAGAACATTGGAATTTGGTAGGTATATGCACCTTGCCAAGTTACATGGAATCGAAACATTTAGGTTTGTGTCCCAACTTGATTTCCAGAGTTATGGCCCTTAAACAAAACAAATGGAAAAAGTTTGTGCCCAGATCTTCTTTTATACGAAGCCAAACAGCTGAATTCGGTTCTCGTAATCGTGTTTATTAACGAAAGGGTAAGAATCGGGGAAATTTTCACCAAGGTCCGAAAACAATTTGTTGACCTGGGGAGGGGTGCAAAATTTGTCAATTTTTTCTTGTCACCGATTCCAACCATTTTTACTGTCGGGTATCTATACGACGTACTGATGCTACTCGTGAAAGAATTTTGTAAATCGGTTGAGAAATGACCAAGTTATAATACATCGAAAAATGTACTAATAAAGTCCATGTGTAGAAAGTGCTTGTGCCCAGATCTTCTCCTAGACGAAGCGCAACAACTGGATTTGGTCTATGTGAGCGTCTTAAACATAGACAGAAGACCAAACCAGGAAATTTTGACAAGGGTCCGCTCAAATATTTCCGGGCTAGGGGAGGGGCAAAATTTGTCAAAATTTTTTTCTCTCCGATTTGAACAAAAATGGTTGTGAAGTATCTATGAAATGTACTGAGTGTCGTTATGAGTGAATTTTATGAATCGGTTGAAAAATGTAGAAATTGTGGCCCCTTCCTTTTGTTCAAGTTTACAGAAAATGCACTATCAATTTAAATTCCTTCAACCGATCGTCACGTGTTTGGTGTCATTCGATGGGGAATTTCGAGTACTTCTAAACGACTACCAACTTGCCGCATTATGTCGATGGAGGCCAGAGATATTCGAAAAGTATATACTTAACAACATACATATTGGCCTACATAGTAGAATGTCGCCACAATACCTCACCAGAACCCCGCTAACTGTTAAAGGGGAATCAAGTACGAACACAATGACGCAAAAATTAGCTCGATATCTCGAAAATTGGCAGATATATGACGACTATTCTATCCGCGTCACCAAATTTCGATGCATGGGTGGGGGTCACACCAGAACGTTCAAACTGAACACAGAAATGTCAATAAATCATAATATCGACATTCCAATCAATTCCGCGCGATTCCCTTATTATACTTCCATATTTTAATATGGAAGTATATTGTTATTCATATTTTTATTTTTATTTTTCATTATTTATAGTTCTTAATATATTTTGTAACTCTTATATCTCAGACAGTTTAAAAGGTAGAACATTGGAATTTGGTAGGTATATGCACCTTGCCAAGTTACATGGAATCGAAACATTTAGGTTTGTGTCCCAACTTGATTTCCAGAGTTATGGCCCTTAAACAAAACAAATGGAAAAAGTTTGTGCCCAGATCTTCTTTTATACGAAGCCAAACAGCTGAATTCGGTTCTCGTAATCGTGTTTATTAACGAAAGGGTAAGAATCGGGGAAATTTTCACCAAGGTCTGAAAACAATTTGTTGACCTGGGGAGGGGTGCAAAATTTGTCAATTTTTTCTTGTCACCGATTCCAACCATTTTTACTGTCGGGTATCTATACGACGTACTGATGCTACTCGTGAAAGAATTTTGTAAATCGGTTGAGAAATGACCAAGTTATAATACATCGAAAAATGTACTAATAAAGTCCATGTGTAGAAAGTGCTTGTGCCCAGATCTTCTCCTAGACGAAGCGCAACAACTGGATTTGGTCTATGTGAGCGTCTTAAACATAGACAGAAGACCAAACCAGGAAATTTTGACAAGGGTCCGCTCAAATATTTCCGGGCTAGGGGAGGGGCAAAATTTGTCAAAATTTTTTTCTCTCCGATTTGAACAAAAATGGTTGTGAAGTATCTATGAAATGTACTGAGTGTCGTTATGAGTGAATTTTATGAATCGGTTGAAAAATGTAGAAATTGTGGCCCCTTCCTTTTGTTCAAGTTTACAGAAAATGCACTATCAATTTAAATTCCTTCAACCGATCGTCACGTGTTTGGTGTCATTCGATGGGGAATTTCGAGTACTTCTAAACGACTACCAACTTGCCGCATTATGTCGATGGAGGCCAGAGATATTCGAAAAGTATATACTTAACAACATACATATTGGCCTACATAGTAGAATGTCGCCACAATACCTCACCAGAACCCCGCTAACTGTTAAAGGGGAATCAAGTACGAACACAATGACGCAAAAATTAGCTCGATATCTCGAAAATTGGCAGATATATGACGACTATTCTATCCGCGTCACCAAATTTCGATGCATGGGTGGGGGTCACACCAGAACGTTCAAACTGAACACAGAAATGTCAATAAATCATAATATCGACATTCCAATCAATTCCGCGCGATTCCCTTATTATACTTCCATATTTTAATATGGAAGTATATTGTTATTCATATTTTTATTTTTATTTTTCATTATTTATAGTTCTTAATATATTTTGTAACTCTTATATCTCAGACAGTTTAAAAGGTAGAACATTGGAATTTGGTAGGTATATGCACCTTGCCAAGTTACATGGAATCGAAACATTTAGGTTTGTGTCCCAACTTGATTTCCAGAGTTATGGCCCTTAAACAAAACAAATGGAAAAAGTTTGTGCCCAGATCTTCTTTTATACGAAGCCAAACAGCTGAATTCGGTTCTCGTAATCGTGTTTATTAACGAAAGGGTAAGAATCGGGGAAATTTTCACCAAGGTCCGAACACAATTTGTTGACCTGGGGAGGGGTGCAAAATTTGTCAATTTTTTCTTGTCACCGATTCCAACCATTTTTACTGTCGGGTATCTATACGACGTACTGATGCTACTCGTGAAAGAATTTTGTAAATCGGTTGAGAAATGACCAAGTTATAATACATCGAAAAATGTACTAATAAAGTCCATGTGTAGAAAGTGCTTGTGCCCAGATCTTCTCCTAGACGAAGCGCAACAACTGGATTTGGTCTATGTGAGCGTCTTAAACATAGACAGAAGACCAAACCAGGAAATTTTGACAAGGGTCCGCTCAAATATTTCCGGGCTAGGGGAGGGGCAAAATTTGTCAAAATTTTTTTCTCTCCGATTTGAACAAAAATGGTTGTGAAGTATCTATGAAATGTACTGAGTGTCGTTATGAGTGAATTTTATGAATCGGTTGAAAAATGTAGAAATTGTGGCCCCTTCCTTTTGTTCAAGTTTACAGAAAATGCACTATCAATTTAAATTCCTTCAACCGATCGTCACGTGTTTGGTGTCATTCGATGGGGAATTTCGAGTACTTCTAAACGACTACCAACTTGCCGCATTATGTCGATGGAGGCCAGAGATATTCGAAAAGTATATACTTAACAACATACATATTGGCCTACATAGTAGAATGTCGCCACAATACCTCACCAGAACCCCGCTAACTGTTAAAGGGGAATCAAGTACGAACACAATGACGCAAAAATTAGCTCGATATCTCGAAAATTGGCAGATATATGACGACTATTCTATCCGCGTCACCAAATTTCGATGCATGGGTGGGGGTCACACCAGAACGTTCAAACTGAACACAGAAATGTCAATAAATCATAATATCGACATTCCAATCAATTCCGCGCGATTCCCTTATTATACTTCCATATTTTAATATGGAAGTATATTGTTATTCATATTTTTATTTTTATTTTTCATTATTTATAGTTCTTAATATATTTTGTAACTCTTATATCTCAGACAGTTTAAAAGGTAGAACATTGGAATTTGGTAGGTATATGCACCTTGCCAAGTTACATGGAATCGAAACATTTAGGTTTGTGTCCCAACTTGATTTCCAGAGTTATGGCCCTTAAACAAAACAAATGGAAAAAGTTTGTGCCCAGATCTTCTTTTATACGAAGCCAAACAGCTGAATTCGGTTCTCGTAATCGTGTTTATTAACGAAAGGGTAAGAATCGGGGAAATTTTCACCAAGGTCTGAAAACAATTTGTTGACCTGGGGAGGGGTGCAAAATTTGTCAATTTTTTCTTGTCACCGATTCCAACCATTTTTACTGTCGGGTATCTATACGACGTACTGATGCTACTCGTGAAAGAATTTTGTAAATCGGTTGAGAAATGACCAAGTTATAATACATCGAAAAATGTACTAATAAAGTCCATGTGTAGAAAGTGCTTGTGCCCAGATCTTCTCCTAGACGAAGCGCAACAACTGGATTTGGTCTATGTGAGCGTCTTAAACATAGACAGAAGACCAAACCAGGAAATTTTGACAAGGGTCCGCTCAAATATTTCCGGGCTAGGGGAGGGGCAAAATTTGTCAAAATTTTTTTCTCTCCGATTTGAACAAAAATGGTTGTGAAGTATCTATGAAATGTACTGAGTGTCGTTATGAGTGAATTTTATGAATCGGTTGAAAAATGTAGAAATTGTGGCCCCTTCCTTTTGTTCAAGTTTACAGAAAATGCACTATCAATTTAAATTCCTTCAACCGATCGTCACGTGTTTGGTGTCATTCGATGGGGAATTTCGAGTACTTCTAAACGACTACCAACTTGCCGCATTATGTCGATGGAGGCCAGAGATATTCGAAAAGTATATACTTAACAACATACATATTGGCCTACATAGTAGAATGTCGCCACAATACCTCACCAGAACCCCGCTAACTGTTAAAGGGGAATCAAGTACGAACACAATGACGCAAAAATTAGCTCGATATCTCGAAAATTGGCAGATATATGACGACTATTCTATCCGCGTCACCAAATTTCGATGCATGGGTGGGGGTCACACCAGAACGTTCAAACTGAACACAGAAATGTCAATAAATCATAATATCGACATTCCAATCAATTCCGCGCGATTCCCTTATTATACTTCCATATTTTAATATGGAAGTATATTGTTATTCATATTTTTATTTTTATTTTTCATTATTTATAGTTCTTAATATATTTTGTAACTCTTATATCTCAGACAGTTTAAAAGGTAGAACATTGGAATTTGGTAGGTATATGCACCTTGCCAAGTTACATGGAATCGAAACATTTAGGTTTGTGTCCCAACTTGATTTCCAGAGTTATGGCCCTTAAACAAAACAAATGGAAAAAGTTTGTGCCCAGATCTTCTTTTATACGAAGCCAAACAGCTGAATTCGGTTCTCGTAATCGTGTTTATTAACGAAAGGGTAAGAATCGGGGAAATTTTCACCAAGGTCCGAACACAATTTGTTGACCTGGGGAGGGGTGCAAAATTTGTCAATTTTTTCTTGTCACCGATTCCAACCATTTTTACTGTCGGGTATCTATACGACGTACTGATGCTACTCGTGAAAGAATTTTGTAAATCGGTTGAGAAATGACCAAGTTATAATACATCGAAAAATGTACTAATAAAGTCCATGTGTAGAAAGTGCTTGTGCCCAGATCTTCTCCTAGACGAAGCGCAACAACTGGATTTGGTCTATGTGAGCGTCTTAAACATAGACAGAAGACCAAACCAGGAAATTTTGACAAGGGTCCGCTCAAATATTTCCGGGCTAGGGGAGGGGCAAAATTTGTCAAAATTTTTTTCTCTCCGATTTGAACAAAAATGGTTGTGAAGTATCTATGAAATGTACTGAGTGTCGTTATGAGTGAATTTTATGAATCGGTTGAAAAATGTAGAAATTGTGGCCCCTTCCTTTTGTTCAAGTTTACAGAAAATGCACTATCAATTTAAATTCCTTCAACCGATCGTCACGTGTTTGGTGTCATTCGATGGGGAATTTCGAGTACTTCTAAACGACTACCAACTTGCCGCATTATGTCGATGGAGGCCAGAGATATTCGAAAAGTATATACTTAACAACATACATATTGGGCCTACATAGTAGAATGTCGCCACAATACCTCACCAGAACCCCGCTAACTGTTAAAGGGGAATCAAGTACGAACACAATGACGCAAAAATTAGCTCGATATCTCGAAAATTGGCAGATATATGACGACTATTCTATCCGCGTCACCAAATTTCGATGCATGGGTGGGGGTCACACCAGAACGTTCAAACTGAACACAGAAATGTCAATAAATCATAATATCGACATTCCAATCAATTCCGCGCGATTCCCTTATTATACTTCCATATTTTAATATGGAAGTATATTGTTATTCATATTTTTATTTTTATTTTTCATTATTTATAGTTCTTAATATATTTTGTAACTCTTATATCTCAGACAGTTTAAAAGGTAGAACATTGGAATTTGGTAGGTATATGCACCTTGCCAAGTTACATGGAATCGAAACATTTAGGTTTGTGTCCCAACTTGATTTCCAGAGTTATGGCCCTTAAACAAAACAAATGGAAAAAGTTTGTGCCCAGATCTTCTTTTATACGAAGCCAAACAGCTGAATTCGGTTCTCGTAATCGTGTTTATTAACGAAAGGGTAAGAATCGGGGAAATTTTCACCAAGGTCCGAACACAATTTGTTGACCTGGGGAGGGGTGCAAAATTTGTCAATTTTTTCTTGTCACCGATTCCAACCATTTTTACTGTCGGGTATCTATACGACGTACTGATGCTACTCGTGAAAGAATTTTGTAAATCGGTTGAGAAATGACCAAGTTATAATACATCGAAAAATGTACTAATAAAGTCCATGTGTAGAAAGTGCTTGTGCCCAGATCTTCTCCTAGACGAAGCGCAACAACTGGATTTGGTCTATGTGAGCGTCTTAAACATAGACAGAAGACCAAACCAGGAAATTTTGACAAGGGTCCGCTCAAATATTTCCGGGCTAGGGGAGGGGCAAAATTTGTCAAAATTTTTTTCTCTCCGATTTGAACAAAAATGGTTGTGAAGTATCTATGAAATGTACTGAGTGTCGTTATGAGTGAATTTTATGAATCGGTTGAAAAATGTAGAAATTGTGGCCCCTTCCTTTTGTTCAAGTTTACAGAAAATGCACTATCAATTTAAATTCCTTCAACCGATCGTCACGTGTTTGGTGTCATTCGATGGGGAATTTCGAGTACTTCTAAACGACTACCAACTTGCCGCATTATGTCGATGGAGGCCAGAGATATTCGAAAAGTATATACTTAACAACATACATATTGGCCTACATAGTAGAATGTCGCCACAATACCTCACCAGAACCCCGCTAACTGTTAAAGGGGAATCAAGTACGAACACAATGACGCAAAAATTAGCTCGATATCTCGAAAATTGGCAGATATATGACGACTATTCTATCCGCGTCACCAAATTTCGATGCATGGGTGGGGGTCACACCAGAACGTTCAAACTGAACACAGAAATGTCAATAAATCATAATATCGACATTCCAATCAATTCCGCGCGATTCCCTTATTATACTTCCATATTTTAATATGGAAGTATATTGTTATTCATATTTTTATTTTTATTTTTCATTATTTATAGTTCTTAATATATTTTGTAACTCTTATATCTCAGACAGTTTAAAAGGTAGAACATTGGAATTTGGTAGGTATATGCACCTTGCCAAGTTACATGGAATCGAAACATTTAGGTTTGTGTCCCAACTTGATTTCCAGAGTTATGGCCCTTAAACAAAACAAATGGAAAAAGTTTGTGCCCAGATCTTCTTTTATACGAAGCCAAACAGCTGAATTCGGTTCTCGTAATCGTGTTTATTAACGAAAGGGTAAGAATCGGGGAAATTTTCACCAAGGTCCGAAAACAATTTGTTGACCTGGGGAGGGGTGCAAAATTTGTCAATTTTTTCTTGTCACCGATTCCAACCATTTTTACTGTCGGGTATCTATACGACGTACTGATGCTACTCGTGAAAGAATTTTGTAAATCGGTTGAGAAATGACCAAGTTATAATACATCGAAAAATGGTACTAATAAAGTCCATGTGTAGAAAGTGCTTGTGCCCAGATCTTCTCCTAGACGAAGCGCAACAACTGATTTGGTCTATGTGAGCGTCTTAAACATAGACAGAAGACCAAACCAGGAAATTTTGACAAGGGTCCGCTCAAATATTTCCGGGCTAGGGGAGGGGGCAAAATTTGTCAAAATTTTTTTCTCTCCGATTTGAACAAAAATGGTTGTGAAGTATCTATGAAATGTACTGAGTGTCGTTATGAGTGAATTTTATGAATCGGTTGAAAAATGTAGAAATTGTGGCCCTTCCTTTTGTTCAAGTTTACAGAAAATGCACTATCAATTTAAATTCCTTCAACCGATCGTCACGTGTTTGGTGTCATTCGATGGGGAATTTCGAGTACTTCTAAACGACTACCAACTTGCCGCATTATGTCGATGGAGGCCAGAGATATTCGAAAAGTATATACTTAACAACATACATATTGGCCTACATAGTAGAATGTCGCCACAATACCTCACCAGAACCCCGCTAACTGTTAAAGGGGAATCAAGTACGAACACAATGACGCAAAAATTAGCTCGATATCTCGAAAATTGGCAGATATATGACGACTATTCTATCCGCGTCACCAAATTTCGATGCATGGGTGGGGGTCACACCAGAACGTTCAAACTGAACACAGAAATGTCAATAAATCATAATATCGACATTCCAATCAATTCCGCGCGATTCCCCTATTATACTTCCATATTTTAATATGGAAGTATATTGTTATTCATATTTTTATTTTTATTTTTCATTATTTATAGTTCTTAATATATTTTGTAACTCTTATATCTCAGACAGTTTAAAAGGTAGAACATTGGAATTTGGTAGGTATATGCACTTGCCAAGTTACATGGAATCGAAACATTTAGGTTTGTGTCCCAACTTGATTTCCAGAGTTATGGCCCTTAAACAAAACAAATGGAAAAAGTTTGTGCCCAGATCTTCTTTTATACGAAGCCAAACAGCTGAATTCGGTTCTCGTAATCGTGTTTATTAACGAAAGGGTAAGAATCGGGGAAATTTTCACCAAGGTCCGAAAACAATTTGTTGACCTGGGGAGGGGTGCAAAATTTGTCAATTTTTTCTTGTCACCGATTCCAACCATTTTTACTGTCGGGTATCTATACGACGTACTGATGCTACTCGTGAAAGAATTTTGTAAATCGGTTGAGAAATGACCAAGTTATAATACATCGAAAAATGTACTAATAAAGTCCATGTGTAGAAAGTGCTTGTGCCCAGATCTTCTCCTAGACGAAGCGCAACAACTGGATTTGGTCTATGTGAGCGTCTTAAACATAGACAGAAGACCAAACCAGGAAATTTTGACAAGGGTCCGCTCAAATATTTCCGGGCTAGGGGAGGGGCAAAATTTGTCAAAATTTTTTCTCTCCGATTTGAACAAAAATGGTTGTGAAGTATCTATGAAATGTACTGAGTGTCGTTATGAGTGAATTTTATGAATCGGTTGAAAAATGTAGAAATTGTGGCCCCTTCCTTTTGTTCAAGTTTACAGAAAATGCACTATCAATTTAAATTCCTTCAACCGATCGTCACGTGTTTGGTGTCATTCGATGGGGAATTTCGAGTACTTCTAAACGACTACCAACTTGCCGCATTATGTCGATGGAGGCCAGAGATATTCGAAAAAGTATATACTTAACAACATACATATTGGCCTACATAGTAGAATGTCGCCACAATACCTCACCAGAACCCCGCTAACTGTTAAAGGGGAATCAAGTACGAACACAATGACGCAAAAATTAGCTCGATATCTCGAAAATTGGCAGATATATGACGACTATTCTATCCGCGTCACCAAATTTCGATGCATGGGTGGGGGTCACACCAGAACGTTCAAACTGAACACAGAAATGTCAATAAATCATAATATCGACATTCCAATCAATTCCGCGCGATTCCCTTATTATACTTCCATATTTTAATATGGAAGTATATTGTTATTCATATTTTTATTTTTATTTTTCATTATTTATAGTTCTTAATATATTTTGTAACTCTTATATCTCAGACAGTTTAAAAGGTAGAACATTGGAATTTGGTAGGTATATGCACCTTGCCAAGTTACATGGAATCGAAACATTTAGGTTTGTGTCCCAACTTGATTTCCAGAGTTATGGCCCTTAAACAAAACAAATGGAAAAAGTTTGTGCCCAGATCTTCTTTTATACGAAGCCAAACAGCTGAATTCGGTTCTCGTAATCGTGTTTATTAACGAAAGGGTAAGAATCGGGGAAATTTTCACCAAGGTCCGAAAACAATTTGTTGACCTGGGGAGGGGTGCAAAATTTGTCAATTTTTTCTTGTCACCGATTCCAACCATTTTTACTGTCGGGTATCTATACGACGTACTGATGCTACTCGTGAAAGAATTTTGTAAATCGGTTGAGAAATGACCAAGTTATAATACATCGAAAAATGTACTAATAAAGTCCATGTGTAGAAAGTGCTTGTGCCCAGATCTTCTCCTAGACGAAGCGCAACAACTGGATTTGGTCTATGTGAGCGTCTTAAACATAGACAGAAGACCAAACCAGGAAATTTTGACAAGGGTCCGCTCAAATATTTCCGGGCTAGGGGAGGGGCAAAATTTGTCAAAATTTTTTTCTCTCCGATTTGAACAAACATGGTTGTGAAGTATCTATGAAATGTACTGAGTGTCGTTATGAGTGAATTTTATGAATCGGTTGAAAAATGTAGAAATTGTGGCCCCTTCCTTTTGTTCAAGTTTACAGAAAATGCACTATCAATTTAAATTCCTTCAACCGATCGTCACGTGTTTGGTGTCATTCGATGGGGAATTTCGAGTACTTCTAAACGACTACCAACTTGCCGCATTATGTCGATGGAGGCCAGAGATATTCGAAAAGTATATACTTAACAACATACATATTGGCCTACATAGTAGAATGTCGCCACAATACCTCACCAGAACCCCGCTAACTGTTAAAGGGGAATCAAGTACGAACACAATGACGCAAAAATTAGCTCGATATCTCGAAAATTGGCAGATATATGACGACTATTCTATCCGCGTCACCAAATTTCGATGCATGGGTGGGGGTCACACCAGAACGTTCAAACTGAACACAGAAATGTCAATAAATCATAATATCGACATTCCAATCAATTCCGCGCGATTCCCTTATTATACTTCCATATTTTAATATGGAAGTATATTGTTATTCATATTTTTATTTTGCTTTTTCATTATTTATAGTTCTTAATATATTTTGTAACTCTTATATCTCAGACAGTTTAAAAGGTAGAACATTGGAATTTGGTAGGTATATGCACCTTGCCAAGTTACATGGAATCGAAACATTTAGGTTTGTGTCCCAACTTGATTTCCAGAGTTATGGCCCTTAAACAAAACAAATGGAAAAAGTTTGTGCCCAGATCTTCTTTTATACGAAGCCAAACAGCTGAATTCGGTTCTCGTAATCGTGTTTATTAACGAAAGGGTAAGAATCGGGGAAATTTTCACCAAGGTCCGAAAACAATTTGTTGACCTGGGGAGGGGTGCAAAATTTGTCAATTTTTTCTTGTCACCGATTCCAACCATTTTTACTGTCGGGTATCTATACGACGTACTGATGCTACTCGTGAAAGAATTTTGTAAATCGGTTGAGAAATGACCAAGTTATAATACATCGAAAAATGTACTAATAAAGTCCATGTGTAGAAAGTGCTTGTGCCCAGATCTTCTCCTAGACGAAGCGCAACAACTGGATTTGGTCTATGTGAGCGTCTTAAACATAGACAGAAGACCAAACCAGGAAATTTTGACAAGGGTCCGCTCAAATATTTCCGGGCTAGGGGAGGGGCAAAATTTGTCAAAATTTTTTTCTCTCCGATTTGAACAAAAATGGTTGTGAAGTATCTATGAAATGTACTGAGTGTCGTTATGAGTGAATTTTATGAATCGGTTGAAAAATGTAGAAATTGTGGCCCCTTCCTTTTGTTCAAGTTTACAGAAAATGCACTATCAATTTAAATTCCTTCAACCGATCGTCACGTGTTTGGTGTCATTCGATGGGGAATTTCGAGTACTTCTAAACGACTACCAACTTGCCGCATTATGTCGATGGAGGCCAGAGATATTCGAAAAGTATATACTTAACAACATACATATTGGCCTACATAGTAGAATGTCGCCACAATACCTCACCAGAACCCCGCTAACTGTTAAAGGGGAATCAAGTACGAACACAATGACGCAAAAATTAGCTCGATATCTCGAAAATTGGCAGATATATGACGACTATTCTATCCGCGTCACCAAATTTCGATGCATGGGTGGGGGTCACACCAGAACGTTCAAACTGAACACAGAAATGTCAATAAATCATAATATCGACATTCCAATCAATTCCGCGCGATTCCCTTATTATACTTCCATATTTTAATATGGAAGTATATTGTTATTCATATTTTTATTTTTATTTTTCATTATTTATAGTTCTTAATATATTTTGTAACTCTTATATCTCAGACAGTTTAAAAGGTAGAACATTGGAATTTGGTAGGTATATGCACCTTGCCAAGTTACATGGAATCGAAACATTTAGGTTTGTGTCCCAACTTGGTTTCCAGAGTTATGGCCCTTAAACAAAACAAATGGAAAAAGTTTGTGCCCAGATCTTCTTTTATACGAAGCCAAACAGCTGAATTCGGTTCTCGTAATCGTGTTTATTAACGAAAGGGTAAGAATCGGGGAAATTTTCACCAAGGTCCGAAAACAATTTGTTGACCTGGGGAGGGGTGCAAAATTTGTCAATTTTTTCTTGTCACCGATTCCAACCATTTTTACTGTCGGGTATCTATACGACGTACTGATGCTACTCGTGAAAGAATTTTGTAAATCGGTTGAGAAATGACCAAGTTATAATACATCGAAAAATGTACTAATAAAGTCCATGTGTAGAAAGTGCTTGTGCCCAGATCTTCTCCTAGACGAAGCGCAACAACTGGATTTGGTCTATGTGAGCGTCTTAAACATAGACAGAAGACCAAACCAGGAAATTTTGACAAGGGTCCGCTCAAATATTTCCGGGCTAGGGGAGGGGCAAAATTTGTCAAAATTTTTTTCTCTCCGATTTGAACAAACATGGTTGTGAAGTATCTATGAAATGTACTGAGTGTCGTTATGAGTGAATTTTATGAATCGGTTGAAAAATGTAGAAATTGTGGCCCCTTCCTTTTGTTCAAGTTTACAGAAAATGCACTATCAATTTAAATTCCTTCAACCGATCGTCACGTGTTTGGTGTCATTCGATGGGGAATTTCGAGTACTTCTAAACGACTACCAACTTGCCGCATTATGTCGATGGAGGCCAGAGATATTCGAAAAGTATATACTTAACAACATACATATTGGCCTACATAGTAGAATGTCGCCACAATACCTCACCAGAACCCCGCTAACTGTTAAAGGGGAATCAAGTACGAACACAATGACGCAAAAATTAGCTCGATATCTCGAAAATTGGCAGATATATGACGACTATTCTATCCGCGTCACCAAATTTCGATGCATGGGTGGGGGTCACACCAGAACGTTCAAACTGAACACAGAAATGTCAATAAATCATAATATCGACATTCCAATCAATTCCGCGCGATTCCCTTATTATACTTCCATATTTTAATATGGAAGTATATTGTTATTCATATTTTTATTTTGCTTTTTCATTATTTATAGTTCTTAATATATTTTGTAACTCTTATATCTCAGACAGTTTAAAAGGTAGAACATTGGAATTTGGTAGGTATATGCACCTTGCCAAGTTACATGGAATCGAAACATTTAGGTTTGTGTCCCAACTTGATTTCCAGAGTTATGGCCCTTAAACAAAACAAATGGAAAAAGTTTGTGCCCAGATCTTCTTTTATACGAAGCCAAACAGCTGAATTCGGTTCTCGTAATCGTGTTTATTAACGAAAGGGTAAGAATCGGGGAAATTTTCACCAAGGTCCGAAAACAATTTGTTGACCTGGGGAGGGGTGCAAAATTTGTCAATTTTTTCTTGTCACCGATTCCAACCATTTTTACTGTCGGGTATCTATACGACGTACTGATGCTACTCGTGAAAGAATTTTGTAAATCGGTTGAGAAATGACCAAGTTATAATACATCGAAAAATGTACTAATAAAGTCCATGTGTAGAAAGTGCTTGTGCCCAGATCTTCTCCTAGACGAAGCGCAACAACTGGATTTGGTCTATGTGAGCGTCTTAAACATAGACAGAAGACCAAACCAGGAAATTTTGACAAGGGTCCGCTCAAATATTTCCGGGCTAGGGGAGGGGCAAAATTTGTCAAAATTTTTTTCTCTCCGATTTGAACAAAAATGGTTGTGAAGTATCTATGAAATGTACTGAGTGTCGTTATGAGTGAATTTTATGAATCGGTTGAAAAATGTAGAAATTGTGGCCCCTTCCTTTTGTTCAAGTTTACAGAAAATGCACTATCAATTTAAATTCCTTCAACCGATCGTCACGTGTTTGGTGTCATTCGATGGGGAATTTCGAGTACTTCTAAACGACTACCAACTTGCCGCATTATGTCGATGGAGGCCAGAGATATTCGAAAAGTATATACTTAACAACATACATATTGGCCTACATAGTAGAATGTCGCCACAATACCTCACCAGAACCCCGCTAACTGTTAAAGGGGAATCAAGTACGAACACAATGACGCAAAAATTAGCTCGATATCTCGAAAATTGGCAGATATATGACGACTATTCTATCCGCGTCACCAAATTTCGATGCATGGGTGGGGGTCACACCAGAACGTTCAAACTGAACACAGAAATGTCAATAAATCATAATATCGACATTCCAATCAATTCCGCGCGATTCCCTTATTATACTTCCATATTTTAATATGGAAGTATATTGTTATTCATATTTTTATTTTTATTTTTCATTATTTATAGTTCTTAATATATTTTGTAACTCTTATATCTCAGACAGTTTAAAAGGTAGAACATTGGAATTTGGTAGGTATATGCACCTTGCCAAGTTACATGGAATCGAAACATTTAGGTTTGTGTCCCAACTTGGTTTCCAGAGTTATGGCCCTTAAACAAAACAAATGGAAAAAGTTTGTGCCCAGATCTTCTTTTATACGAAGCCAAACAGCTGAATTCGGTTCTCGTAATCGTGTTTATTAACGAAAGGGTAAGAATCGGGGAAATTTTCACCAAGGTCCGAAAACAATTTGTTGACCTGGGGAGGGGTGCAAAATTTGTCAATTTTTTCTTGTCACCGATTCCAACCATTTTTACTGTCGGGTATCTATACGACGTACTGATGCTACTCGTGAAAGAATTTTGTAAATCGGTTGAGAAATGACCAAGTTATAATACATCGAAAAATGTACTAATAAAGTCCATGTGTAGAAAGTGCTTGTGCCCAGATCTTCTCCTAGACGAAGCGCAACAACTGGATTTGGTCTATGTGAGCGTCTTAAACATAGACAGAAGACCAAACCAGGAAATTTTGACAAGGGTCCGCTCAAATATTTCCGGGCTAGGGGAGGGGCAAAATTTGTCAAAATTTTTTTCTCTCCGATTTGAACAAAAATGGTTGTGAAGTATCTATGAAATGTACTGAGTGTCGTTATGAGTGAATTTTATGAATCGGTTGAAAAATGTAGAAATTGTGGCCCCTTCCTTTTGTTCAAGTTTACAGAAAATGCACTATCAATTTAAATTCCTTCAACCGATCGTCACGTGTTTGGTGTCATTCGATGGGGAATTTCGAGTACTTCTAAACGACTACCAACTTGCCGCATTATGTCGATGGAGGCCAGAGATATTCGAAAAGTATATACTTAACAACATACATATTGGCCTACATAGTAGAATGTCGCCACAATACCTCACCAGAACCCCGCTAACTGTTAAAGGGGAATCAAGTACGAACACAATGACGCAAAAATTAGCTCGATATCTCGAAAATTGGCAGATATATGACGACTATTCTATCCGCGTCACCAAATTTCGATGCATGGGTGGGGGTCACACCAGAACGTTCAAACTGAACACAGAAATGTCAATAAATCATAATATCGACATTCCAATCAATTCCGCGCGATTCCCTTATTATACTTCCATATTTTAATATGGAAGTATATTGTTATTCATATTTTTATTTTTATTTTTCATTATTTATAGTTCTTAATATATTTTGTAACTCTTATATCTCAGACAGTTTAAAAGGTAGAACATTGGAATTTGGTAGGTATATGCACCTTGCCAAGTTACATGGAATCGAAACATTTAGGTTTGTGTCCCAACTTGGTTTCCAGAGTTATGGCCCTTAAACAAAACAAATGGAAAAAGTTTGTGCCCAGATCTTCTTTTATACGAAGCCAAACAGCTGAATTCGGTTCTCGTAATCGTGTTTATTAACGAAAGGGTAAGAATCGGGGAAATTTTCACCAAGGTCCGAAAACAATTTGTTGACCTGGGGAGGGGTGCAAAATTTGTCAATTTTTTCTTGTCACCGATTCCAACCATTTTTACTGTCGGGTATCTATACGACGTACTGATGCTACTCGTGAAAGAATTTTGTAAATCGGTTGAGAAATGACCAAGTTATAATACATCGAAAAATGTACTAATAAAGTCCATGTGTAGAAAGTGCTTGTGCCCAGATCTTCTCCTAGACGAAGCGCAACAACTGGATTTGGTCTATGTGAGCGTCTTAAACATAGACAGAAGACCAAACCAGGAAATTTTGACAAGGGTCCGCTCAAATATTTCCGGGCTAGGGGAGGGGCAAAATTTGTCAAAATTTTTTTCTCTCCGATTTGAACAAAAATGGTTGTGAAGTATCTATGAAATGTACTGAGTGTCGTTATGAGTGAATTTTATGAATCGGTTGAAAAATGTAGAAATTGTGGCCCCTTCCTTTTGTTCAAGTTTACAGAAAATGCACTATCAATTTAAATTCCTTCAACCGATCGTCACGTGTTTGGTGTCATTCGATGGGGAATTTCGAGTACTTCTAAACGACTACCAACTTGCCGCATTATGTCGATGGAGGCCAGAGATATTCGAAAAGTATATACTTAACAACATACATATTGGCCTACATAGTAGAATGTCGCCACAATACCTCACCAGAACCCCGCTAACTGTTAAAGGGGAATCAAGTACGAACACAATGACGCAAAAATTAGCTCGATATCTCGAAAATTGGCAGATATATGACGACTATTCTATCCGCGTCACCAAATTTCGATGCATGGGTGGGGGTCACACCAGAACGTTCAAACTGAACACAGAAATGTCAATAAATCATAATATCGACATTCCAATCAATTCCGCGCGATTCCCTTATTATACTTCCATATTTTAATATGGAAGTATATTGTTATTCATATTTTTATTTTTATTTTTCATTATTTATAGTTCTTAATATATTTTGTAACTCTTATATCTCAGACAGTTTAAAAGGTAGAACATTGGAATTTGGTAGGTATATGCACCTTGCCAAGTTACATGGAATCGAAACATTTAGGTTTGTGTCCCAACTTGATTTCCAGAGTTATGGCCCTTAAACAAAACAAATGGAAAAAGTTTGTGCCCAGATCTTCTTTTATACGAAGCCAAACAGCTGAATTCGGTTCTCGTAATCGTGTTTATTAACGAAAGGGTAAGAATCGGGGAAATTTTCACCAAGGTCCGAAAACAATTTGTTGACCTGGGGAGGGGTGCAAAATTTGTCAATTTTTTCTTGTCACCGATTCCAACCATTTTTACTGTCGGGTATCTATACGACGTACTGATGCTACTCGTGAAAGAATTTTGTAAATCGGTTGAGAAATGACCAAGTTATAATACATCGAAAAATGTACTAATAAAGTCCATGTGTAGAAAGTGCTTGTGCCCAGATCTTCTCCTAGACGAAGCGCAACAACTGGATTTGGTCTATGTGAGCGTCTTAAACATAGACAGAAGACCAAACCAGGAAATTTTGACAAGGGTCCGCTCAAATATTTCCGGGCTAGGGGAGGGGCAAAATTTGTCAAAAATTTTTTCTCTCCGATTTGAACAAAAATGGTTGTGAAGTATCTATGAAATGTACTGAGTGTCGTTATGAGTGAATTTTATGAATCGGTTGAAAAATGTAGAAATTGTGGCCCCTTCCTTTTGTTCAAGTTTACAGAAAATGCACTATCAATTTAAATTCCTTCAACCGATCGTCACGTGTTTGGTGTCATTCGATGGGGAATTTCGAGTACTTCTAAACGACTACCAACTTGCCGCATTATGTCGATGGAGGCCAGAGATATTCGAAAAGTATATACTTAACAACATACATATTGGCCTACATAGTAGAATGTCGCCACAATACCTCACCAGAACCCCGCTAACTGTTAAAGGGGAATCAAGTACGAACACAATGACGCAAAAATTAGCTCCATATCTCGAAAATTGGCAGATATATGACGACTATTCTATCCGCGTCACCAAATTTCGATGCATGGGTGGGGGTCACACCAGAACGTTCAAACTGAACACAGAAATGTCAATAAATCATAATATCGACATTCCAATCAATTCCGCGCGATTCCCTTATTATACTTCCATATTTTAATATGGAAGTATATTGTTATTCATATTTTTATTTTTATTTTTCATTATTTATAGTTCTTAATATATTTTGTAACTCTTATATCTCAGACAGTTTAAAAGGTATAACATTGGAATTTGGTAGGTATATGCACCTTGCCAAGTTACATGGAATCGAAACATTTAGGTTTGTGTCCCAACTTGATTTCCAGAGTTATGGCCCTTAAACAAAACAAATGGAAAAAGTTTGTGCCCAGATCTTCTTTTATACGAAGCCAAACAGCTGAATTCGGTTCTCGTAATCGTGTTTATTAACGAAAGGGTAAGAATCGGGGAAATTTTCACCAAGGTCCGAAAACAATTTGTTGACCTGGGGAGGGGTGCAAAATTTGTCAATTTTTTCTTGTCACCGATTCCAACCATTTTTACTGTCGGGTATCTATACGACGTACTGATGCTACTCGTGAAAGAATTTTGTAAATCGGTTGAGAAATGACCAAGTTATAATACATCGAAAAATGTACTAATAAAGTCCATGTGTAGAAAGTGCTTGTGCCCAGATCTTCTCCTAGACGAAGCGCAACAACTGGATTTGGTCTATGTGAGCGTCTTAAACATAGACAGAAGACCAAACCAGGAAATTTTGACAAGGGTCCGCTCAAATATTTCCGGGCTAGGGGAGGGGCAAAATTTGTCAAAATTTTTTTCTCTCCGATTTGAACAAAAATGGTTGTGAAGTATCTATGAAATGTACTGAGTGTCGTTATGAGTGAATTTTATGAATCGGTTGAAAAATGTAGAAATTGTGGCCCCTTCCTTTTGTTCAAGTTTACAGAAAATGCACTATCAATTTAAATTCCTTCAACCGATCGTCACGTGTTTGGTGTCATTCGATGGGGAATTTCGAGTACTTCTAAACGACTACCAACTTGCCGCATTATGTCGATGGAGGCCAGAGATATTCGAAAAGTATATACTTAACAACATACATATTGGCCTACATAGTAGAATGTCGCCACAATACCTCACCAGAACCCCGCTAACTGTTAAAGGGGAATCAAGTACGAACACAATGACGCAAAAATTAGCTCGATATCTCGAAAATTGGCAGATATATGACGACTATTCTATCCGCGTCACCAAATTTCGATGCATGGGTGGGGGTCACACCAGAACGTTCAAACTGAACACAGAAATGTCAATAAATCATAATATCGACATTCCAATCAATTCCGCGCGATTCCCTTATTATACTTCCATATTTTAATATGGAAGTATATTGTTATTCATATTTTTATTTTTATTTTTCATTATTTATAGTTCTTAATATATTTTGTAACTCTTATATCTCAGACAGTTTAAAAGGTAGAACATTGGAATTTGGTAGGTATATGCACCTTGCCAAGTTACATGGAATCGAAACATTTAGGTTTGTGTCCCAACTTGATTTCCAGAGTTATGGCCCTTAAACAAAACAAATGGAAAAAGTTTGTGCCCAGATCTTCTTTTATACGAAGCCAAACAGCTGAATTCGGTTCTCGTAATCGTGTTTATTAACGAAAGGGTAAGAATCGGGGAAATTTTCACCAAGGTCCGAAAACAATTTGTTGACCTGGGGAGGGGTGCAAAATTTGTCAATTTTTTCTTGTCACCGATTCCAACCATTTTTACTGTCGGGTATCTATACGACGTACTGATGCTACTCGTGAAAGAATTTTGTAAATCGGTTGAGAAATGACCAAGTTATAATACATCGAAAAATGTACTAATAAAGTCCATGTGTAGAAAGTGCTTGTGCCCAGATCTTCTCCTAGACGAAGCGCAACAACTGGATTTGGTCTATGTGAGCGTCTTAAACATAGACAGAAGACCAAACCAGGAAATTTTGACAAGGGTCCGCTCAAATATTTCCGGGCTAGGGGAGGGGAAAAATTTGTCAAAAATTTTTTCTCTCCGATTTGAACAAAAATGGTTGTGAAGTATCTATGAAATGTACTGAGTGTCGTTATGAGTGAATTTTATGAATCGGTTGAAAAATGTAGAAATTGTGGCCCCTTCCTTTTGTTCAAGTTTACAGAAAATGCACTATCAATTTAAATTCCTTCAACCGATCGTCACGTGTTTGGTGTCATTCGATGGGGAATTTCGATTACTTCTAAACGACTACCAACTTGCCGCATTATGTCGATGGAGGCCAGAGATATTCGAAAAGTATATACTTAACAACATACATATTGGCCTACATAGTAGAATGTCGCCACAATACCTCACCAGAACCCGCTAACTGTTAAATGGGAATCAAGTACGAACACAATGACGCAAAAATTAGCTCGATATCTCGAAAATTGGCAGATATATGACGACTATTCTATCCGCGTCACCAAATCTCGATGCATGGGTGGGGGTCACACCAGAACGTTCAAACTGAACACAGAAATGTCAATAAATCATAATATCGACATTCCAATCAATTCCGCGCGATTCCCTTATTATACTTCCATATTTTAATATGGAAGTATATTGTTATTCATATTTTTATTTTTATTTTTCATTATTTATAGTTCTTAATATATTTTGTAACTCTTATATCTCAGACAGTTTAAAAGGTAGAACATTGGAATTTGGTAGGTATATGCACCTTGCCAAGTTACATGGAATCGAAACATTTAGGTTTGTGTCCCAACTTGATTTCCAGAGTTATGGCCCTTAAACAAAACAAATGGAAAAAGTTTGTGCCCAGATCTTCTTTTATACGAAGCCAAACAGCTGAATTCGGTTCTCGTAATCGTGTTTATTAACGAAAGGGTAAGAATCGGGGAAATTTTCACCAAGGTCCGAAAACAATTTGTTGACCTGGGGAGGGGTGCAAAATTTGTCAATTTTTTCTTGTCACCGATTCCAACCATTTTTACTGTCGGGTATCTATACGACGTACTGATGCTACTCGTGAAAGAATTTTGTAAATCGGTTGAGAAATGACCAAGTTATAATACATCGAAAAATGTACTAATAAAGTCCATGTGTAGAAAGTGCTTGTGCCCAGATCTTCTCCTAGACGAAGCGCAACAACTGGATTTGGTCTATGTGAGCGTCTTAAACATAGACAGAAGACCAAACCAGGAAATTTTGACAAGGGTCCGCTCAAATATTTCCGGGCTAGGGGAGGGGCAAAATTTGTCAAAAATTTTTTCTCTCCGATTTGAACAAAAATGGTTGTGAAGTATCTATGAAATGTACTGAGTGTCGTTATGAGTGAATTTTATGAATCGGTTGAAAAATGTAGAAATTGTGGCCCCTTCCTTTTGTTCAAGTTTACAGAAAATGCACTATCAATTTAAATTCCTTCAACCGATCGTCACGTGTTTGGTGTCATTCGATGGGGAATTTCGAGTACTTCTAAACGACTACCAACTTGCCGCATTATGTCGATGGAGGCCAGAGATATTCGAAAAGTATATACTTAACAACATACATATTGGCCTACATAGTAGAATGTCGCCACAATACCTCACCAGAACCCCGCTAACTGTTAAAGGGGAATCAAGTACGAACACAATGACGCAAAAATTAGCTCGATATCTCGAAAATTGGCAGATATATGACGACTATTCTATCCGCGTCACCAAATTTCGATGCATGGGTGGGGGTCACACCAGAACGTTCAAACTGAACACAGAAATGTCAATAAATCATAATATCGACATTCCAATCAATTCCGCGCGATTCCCTTATTATACTTCCATATTTTAATATGGAAGTATATTGTTATTCATATTTTTATTTTTATTTTTCATTATTTATAGTTCTTAATATATTTTGTAACTCTTATATCTCAGACAGTTTAAAAGGTAGAACATTGGAATTTGGTAGGTATATGCACCTTGCCAAGTTACATGGAATCGAAACATTTAGGTTTGTGTCCCAACTTGATTTCCAGAGTTATGGCCCTTAAACAAAACAAATGGAAAAAGTTTGTGCCCAGATCTTCTTTTATACGAAGCCAAACAGCTGAATTCGGTTCTCGTAATCGTGTTTATTAACGAAAGGGTAAGAATCGGGGAAATTTTCACCAAGGTCCGAAAACAATTTGTTGACCTGGGGAGGGGTGCAAAATTTGTCAATTTTTTCTTGTCACCGATTCCAACCATTTTTACTGTCGGGTATCTATACGACGTACTGATGCTACTCGTGAAAGAATTTTGTAAATCGGTTGAGAAATGACCAAGTTATAATACATCGAAAAATGTACTAATAAAGTCCATGTGTAGAAAGTGCTTGTGCCCAGATCTTCTCCTAGACGAAGCGCAACAACTGGATTTGGTCTATGTGAGCGTCTTAAACATAGACAGAAGACCAAACCAGGAAATTTTGACAAGGGTCCGCTCAAATATTTCCGGGCTAGGGGAGGGGCAAAATTTGTCAAAATCTTTTTCTCTCCGATTTGAACAAAAATGGTTGTGAAGTATCTATGAAATGTACTGAGTGTCGTTATGAGTGAATTTTATGAATCGGTTGAAAAATGTAGAAATTGTGGCCCCTTCCTTTTGTTCAAGTTTACAGAAAATGCACTATCAATTTAAATTCCTTCAACCGATCGTCACGTGTTTGGTGTCATTCGATGGGGAATTTCGAGTACTTCTAAACGACTACCAACTTGCCGCATTATGTCGATGGAGGCCAGAGATATTCGAAAAGTATATACTTAACAACATACATATTGGCCTACATAGTAGAATGTCGCCACAATACCTCACCAGAACCCCGCTAACTGTTAAAGGGGAATCAAGTACGAACACAATGACGCAAAAATTAGCTCGATATCTCGAAAATTGGCAGATATATGACGACTATTCTATCCGCGTCACCAAATTTCGATGCATGGGTGGGGGTCACACCAGAACGTTCAAACTGAACACAGAAATGTCAATAAATCATAATATCGACATTCCAATCAATTCCGCGCGATTCCCTTATTATACTTCCATATTTTAATATGGAAGTATATTGTTATTCATATTTTTATTTTTATTTTTCATTATTTATAGTTCTTAATATATTTTGTAACTCTTATATCTCAGACAGTTTAAAAGGTATAACATTGGAATTTGGTAGGTATATGCACCTTGCCAAGTTACATGGAATCGAAACATTTAGGTTTGTGTCCCAACTTGATTTCCAGAGTTATGGCCCTTAAACAAAACAAATGGAAAAAGTTTGTGCCCAGATCTTCTTTTATACGAAGCCAAACAGCTGAATTCGGTTCTCGTAATCGTGTTTATTAACGAAAGGGTAAGAATCGGGGAAATTTTCACCAAGGTCCGAAAACAATTTGTTGACCTGGGGAGGGGTGCAAAATTTGTCAATTTTTTCTTGTCACCGATTCCAACCATTTTTACTGTCGGGTATCTATACGACGTACTGATGCTACTCGTGAAAGAATTTTGTAAATCGGTTGAGAAATGACCAAGTTATAATACATCGAAAAATGTACTAATAAAGTCCATGTGTAGAAAGTGCTTGTGCCCAGATCTTCTCCTAGACGAAGCGCAACAACTGGATTTGGTCTATGTGAGCGTCTTAAACATAGACAGAAGACCAAACCAGGAAATTTTGACAAGGGTCCGCTCAAATATTTCCGGGCTAGGGGAGGGGCAAAATTTGTCAAAATTTTTTTCTCTCCGATTTGAACAAAAATGGTTGTGAAGTATCTATGAAATGTACTGAGTGTCGTTATGAGTGAATTTTATGAATCGGTTGAAAAATGTAGAAATTGTGGCCCCTTCCTTTTGTTCAAGTTTACAGAAAATGCACTATCAATTTAAATTCCTTCAACCGATCGTCACGTGTTTGGTGTCATTCGATGGGGAATTTCGAGTACTTCTAAACGACTACCAACTTGCCGCATTATGTCGATGGAGGCCAGAGATATTCGAAAAGTATATACTTAACAACATACATATTGGCCTACATAGTAGAATGTCGCCACAATACCTCACCAGAACCCCGCTAACTGTTAAAGGGGAATCAAGTACGAACACAATGACGCAAAAATTAGCTCCATATCTCGAAAATTGGCAGATATATGACGACTATTCTATCCGCGTCACCAAATTTCGATGCATGGGTGGGGGTCACACCAGAACGTTCAAACTGAACACAGAAATGTCAATAAATCATAATATCGACATTCCAATCAATTCCGCGCGATTCCCTTATTATACTTCCATATTTTAATATGGAAGTATATTGTTATTCATATTTTTATTTTTATTTTTCATTATTTATAGTTCTTAATATATTTTGTAACTCTTATATCTCAGACAGTTTAAAAGGTATAACATTGGAATTTGGTAGGTATATGCACCTTGCCAAGTTACATGGAATCGAAACATTTAGGTTTGTGTCC
The DNA here is from genome assembly GCA_032622095.1 of Siphonodentalium dalli. Taxonomy (NCBI): domain Eukaryota; kingdom Metazoa; phylum Mollusca; class Scaphopoda; order Gadilida; family Siphonodentaliidae; genus Siphonodentalium; species Siphonodentalium dalli. Next base: position 51,482,055 of record CP136064.1, on the reverse strand, counting down.
CAACTTGATTTCCAGAGTTATGGCCCTTAAACAAAACAAATGGAAAAAGTTTGTGCCCAGATCTTCTTTTATACGAAGCCAAACAGCTGAATTCGGTTCTCGTAATCGTGTTTATTAACGAAAGGGTAAGAATCGGGGAAATTTTCACCAAGGTCCGAAAACAATTTGTTGACCTGGGGAGGGGTGCAAAATTTGTCAATTTTTTCTTGTCACCGATTCCAACCATTTTTACTGTCGGGTATCTATACGACGTACTGATGCTACTCGTGAAAGAATTTTGTAAATCGGTTGAGAAATGACCAAGTTATAATACATCGAAAAATGTACTAATAAAGTCCATGTGTAGAAAGTGCTTGTGCCCAGATCTTCTCCTAGACGAAGCGCAACAACTGGATTTGGTCTATGTGAGCGTCTTAAACATAGACAGAAGACCAAACCAGGAAATTTTGACAAGGGTCCGCTCAAATATTTCCGGGCTAGGGGAGGGGCAAAATTTGTCAAAAATTTTTTCTCTCCGATTTGAACAAAAATGGTTGTGAAGTATCTATGAAATGTACTGAGTGTCGTTATGAGTGAATTTTATGAATCGGTTGAAAAATGTAGAAATTGTGGCCCCTTCCTTTTGTTCAAGTTTACAGAAAATGCACTATCAATTTAAATTCCTTCAACCGATCGTCACGTGTTTGGTGTCATTCGATGGGGAATTTCGAGTACTTCTAAACGACTACCAACTTGCCGCATTATGTCGATGGAGGCCAGAGATATTCGAAAAGTATATACTTAACAACATACATATTGGCCTACATAGTAGAATGTCGCCACAATACCTCACCAGAACCCCGCTAACTGTTAAAGGGGAATCAAGTACGAACACAATGACGCAAAAATTAGCTCGATATCTCGAAAATTGGCAGATATATGACGACTATTCTATCCGCGTCACCAAATTTCGATGCATGGGTGGGGGTCACACCAGAACGTTCAAACTGAACACAGAAATGTCAATAAATCATAATATCGACATTCCAATCAATTCCGCGCGATTCCCTTATTATACTTCCATATTTTAATATGGAAGTATATTGTTATTCATATTTTTATTTTTATTTTTCATTATTTATAGTTCTTAATATATTTTGTAACTCTTATATCTCAGACAGTTTAAAAGGTATAACATTGGAATTTGGTAGGTATATGCACCTTGCCAAGTTACATGGAATCGAAACATTTAGGTTTGTGTCCCAACTTGATTTCCAGAGTTATGGCCCTTAAACAAAACAAATGGAAAAAGTTTGTGCCCAGATCTTCTTTTATACGAAGCCAAACAGCTGAATTCGGTTCTCGTAATCGTGTTTATTAACGAAAGGGTAAGAATCGGGGAAATTTTCACCAAGGTCCGAAAACAATTTGTTGACCTGGGGAGGGGTGCAAAATTTGTCAATTTTTTCTTGTCACCGATTCCAACCATTTTTACTGTCGGGTATCTATACGACGTACTGATGCTACTCGTGAAAGAATTTTGTAAATCGGTTGAGAAATGACCAAGTTATAATACATCGAAAAATGTACTAATAAAGTCCATGTGTAGAAAGTGCTTGTGCCCAGATCTTCTCCTAGACGAAGCGCAACAACTGGATTTGGTCTATGTGAGCGTCTTAAACATAGACAGAAGACCAAACCAGGAAATTTTGACAAGGGTCCGCTCAAATATTTCCGGGCTAGGGGAGGGGCAAAATTTGTCAAAAATTTTTTCTCTCCGATTTGAACAAAAATGGTTGTGAAGTATCTATGAAATGTACTGAGTGTCGTTATGAGTGAATTTTATGAATCGGTTGAAAAATGTAGAAATTGTGGCCCCTTCCTTTTGTTCAAGTTTACAGAAAATGCACTATCAATTTAAATTCCTTCAACCGATCGTCACGTGTTTGGTGTCATTCGATGGGGAATTTCGAGTACTTCTAAACGACTACCAACTTGCCGCATTATGTCGATGGAGGCCAGAGATATTCGAAAAGTATATACTTAACAACATACATATTGGCCTACATAGTAGAATGTCGCCACAATACCTCACCAGAACCTCGCTAACTGTTAAAGGGGAATCAAGTACGAACACAATGACGCAAAAATTAGCTCGATATCTCGAAAATTGGCAGATATATGACGACTATTCTATCCGCGTCACCAAATTTCGATGCATGGGTGGGGGTCACACCAGAACGTTCAAACTGAACACAGAAATGTCAATAAATCATAATATCGACATTCCAATCAATTCCGCGCGATTCCCTTATTATACTTCCATATTTTAATATGGAAGTATATTGTTATTCATATTTTTATTTTTATTTTTCATTATTTATAGTTCTTAATATATTTTGTAACTCTTATATCTCAGACAGTTTAAAAGGTATAACATTGGAATTTGGTAGGTATATGCACCTTGCCAAGTTACATGGAATCGAAACATTTAGGTTTGTGTCCCAACTTGATTTCCAGAGTTATGGCCCTTAAACAAAACAAATGGAAAAAGTTTGTGCCCAGATCTTCTTTTATACGAAGCCAAACAGCTGAATTCGGTTCTCGTAATCGTGTTTATTAACGAAAGGGTAAAAATCGGGGAAATTTTCACCAAGGTCCGAAAACAATTTGTTGACCTGGGGAGGGGTGCAAAATTTGTCAATTTTTTCTTGTCACCGATTCCAACCATTTTTACTGTCGGGTATCTATACGACGTACTGATGCTACTCGTAAAAGAATTTTGTAAATCGGTTGAGAAATGACCAAGTTATAATACATCGAAAAATGTACTAATAAAGTCCATGTGTAGAAAGTGCTTGTGCCCAGATCTTCTCCTAGACGAAGCGCAACAACTGGATTTGGTCTATGTGAGCGTCTTAAACATAGACAGAAGACCAAACCAGGAAATTTTGACAAGGGTCCGCTCAAATATTTCCGGGCTAGGGGAGGGGCAAAATTTGTCAAATTTTTTTTCTCTCCGATTTGAACAAAAATGGTTGTGAAGTATCTATGAAATGTACTGAGTGTCGTTATGAGTGAATTTTATGAATCGGTTGAAAAATGTAGAAATTGTGGCCCCTTCCTTTTGTTCAAGTTTACAGAAAATGCACTATCAATTTAAATTCCTTCAACCGATCGTCACGTGTTTGGTGTCATTCGATGGGGAATTTCGAGTACTTCTAAACGACTACCAACTTGCCGCATTATGTCGATGGAGGCCAGAGATATTCGAAAAGTATATACTTAACAACATACATATTGGCCTACATAGTAGAATGTCGCCACAATACCTCACCAGAACCCCGCTAACTGTTAAAGGGGAATCAAGTACGAACACAATGACGCAAAAATTAGCTCCATATCTCGAAAATTGGCAGATATATGACGACTATTCTATCCGCGTCACCAAATTTCGATGCATGGGTGGGGGTCACACCAGAACGTTCAAACTGAACACAGAAATGTCAATAAATCATAATATCGACATTCCAATCAATTCCGCGCGATTCCCTTATTATACTTCCATATTTTAATATGGAAGTATATTGTTATTCATATTTTTATTTTTATTTTTCATTATTTATAGTTCTTAATATATTTTGTAACTCTTATATCTCAGACAGTTTAAAAGGTATAACATTGGAATTTGGTAGGTATATGCACCTTGCCAAGTTACATGGAATCGAAACATTTAGGTTTGTGTCCCAACTTGATTTCCAGAGTTATGGCCCTTAAACAAAACAAATGGAAAAAGTTTGTGCCCAGATCTTCTTTTATACGAAGCCAAACAGCTGAATTCGGTTCTCGTAATCGTGTTTATTAACGAAAGGGTAAGAATCGGGGAAATTTTCACCAAGGTCCGAAAACAATTTGTTGACCTGGGGAGGGGTGCAAAATTTGTCAATTTTTTCTTGTCACCGATTCCAACCATTTTTACTGTCGGGTATCTATACGACGTACTGATGCTACTCGTGAAAGAATTTTGTAAATCGGTTGAGAAATGACCAAGTTATAATACATCGAAAAATGTACTAATAAAGTCCATGTGTAGAAAGTGCTTGTGCCCAGATCTTCTCCTAGACGAAGCGCAACAACTGGATTTGGTCTATGTGAGCGTCTTAAACATAGACAGAAGACCAAACCAGGAAATTTTGACAAGGGTCCGCTCAAATATTTCCGGGCTAGGGGAGGGGCAAAATTTGTCAAAATTTTTTTCTCTCCGATTTGAACAAAAATGGTTGTGAAGTATCTATGAAATGTACTGAGTGTCGTTATGAGTGAATTTTATGAATCGGTTGAAAAATGTAGAAATTGTGGCCCCTTCCTTTTGTTCAAGTTTACAGAAAATGCACTATCAATTTAAATTCCTTCAACCGATCGTCACGTGTTTGGTGTCATTCGATGGGGAATTTCGAGTACTTCTAAACGACTACCAACTTGCCGCATTATGTCGATGGAGGCCAGAGATATTCGAAAAGTATATACTTAACAACATACATATTGGCCTACATAGTAGAATGTCGCCACAATACCTCACCAGAACCCCGCTAACTGTTAAAGGGGAATCAAGTACGAACACAATGACGCAAAAATTAGCTCGATATCTCGAAAATTGGCAGATATATGACGACTATTCTATCCGCGTCACCAAATTTCGATGCATGGGTGGGGGTCACACCAGAACGTTCAAACTGAACACAGAAATGTCAATAAATCATAATATCGACATTCCAATCAATTCCGCGCGATTCCCTTATTATACTTCCATATTTTAATATGGAAGTATATTGTTATTCATATTTTTATTTTTATTTTTCATTATTTATAGTTCTTAATATATTTTGTAACTCTTATATCTCAGACAGTTTAAAAGGTATAACATTGGAATTTGGTAGGTATATGCACCTTGCCAAGTTACATGGAATCGAAACATTTAGGTTTGTGTCCCAACTTGATTTCCAGAGTTATGGCCCTTAAACAAAACAAATGGAAAAAGTTTGTGCCCAGATCTTCTTTTATACGAAGCCAAACAGCTGAATTCGGTTCTCGTAATCGTGTTTATTAACGAAAGGGTAAGAATCGGGGAAATTTTCACCAAGGTCCGAAAACAATTTGTTGACCTGGGGAGGGGTGCAAAATTTGTCAATTTTTTCTTGTCACCGATTCCAACCATTTTTACTGTCGGGTATCTATACGACGTACTGATGCTACTCGTGAAAGAATTTTGTAAATCGGTTGAGAAATGACCAAGTTATAATACATCGAAAAATGTACTAATAAAGTCCATGTGTAGAAAGTGTTTGTGCCCAGATCTTCTCCTAGACGAAGCGCAACAACTGGATTTGGTCTATGTGAGCGTCTTAAACATAGACAGAAGACCAAACCAGGAAATTTTGACAAGGGTCCGCTCAAATATTTCCGGGCTAGGGGAGGGGCAAAATTTGTCAAAATTTTTTTCTCTCCGATTTGAACAAAAATGGTTGTGAAGTATCTATGAAATGTACTGAGTGTCGTTATGAGTGAATTTTATGAATCGGTTGAAAAATGTAGAAATTGTGGCCCCTTCCTTTTGTTCAAGTTTACAGAAAATGCACTATCAATTTAAATTCCTTCAACCGATCGTCACGTGTTTGGTGTCATTCGATGGGGAATTTCGAGTACTTCTAAACGACTACCAACTTGCCGCATTATGTCGATGGAGGCCAGAGATATTCGAAAAGTATATACTTAACAACATACATATTGGCCTACATAGTAGAATGTCGCCACAATACCTCACCAGAACCTCGCTAACTGTTAAAGGGGAATCAAGTACGAACACAATGACGCAAAAATTAGCTCGATATCTCGAAAATTGGCAGATATATGACGACTATTCTATCCGCGTCACCAAATTTCGATGCATGGGTGGGGGTCACACCAGAACGTTCAAACTGAACACAGAAATGTCAATAAATCATAATATCGACATTCCAATCAATTCCGCGCGATTCCCTTATTATACTTCCATATTTTAATATGGAAGTATATTGTTATTCATATTTTTATTTTTATTTTTCATTATTTATAGTTCTTAATATATTTTGTAACTCTTATATCTCAGACAGTTTAAAAGGTATAACATTGGAATTTGGTAGGTATATGCACCTTGCCAAGTTACATGGAATCGAAACATTTAGGTTTGTGTCCCAACTTGATTTCCAGAGTTATGGCCCTTAAACAAAACAAATGGAAAAAGTTTGTGCCCAGATCTTCTTTTATACGAAGCCAAACAGCTGAATTCGGTTCTCGTAATCGTGTTTATTAACGAAAGGGTAAGAATCGGGGAAATTTTCACCAAGGTCCGAAAACAATTTGTTGACCTGGGGAGGGGTGCAAAATTTGTCAATTTTTTCTTGTCACCGATTCCAACCATTTTTACTGTCGGGTATCTATACGACGTACTGATGCTACTCGTGAAAGAATTTTGTAAATCGGTTGAGAAATGACCAAGTTATAATACATCGAAAAATGTACTAATAAAGTCCATGTGTAGAAAGTGCTTGTGCCCAGATCTTCTCCTAGACGAAGCGCAACAACTGGATTTGGTCTATGTGAGCGTCTTAAACATAGACAGAAGACCAAACCAGGAAATTTTGACAAGGGTCCGCTCAAATATTTCCGGGCTAGGGGAGGGGCAAAATTTGTCAAAATTTTTTTCTCTCCGATTTGAACAAAAATGGTTGTGAAGTATCTATGAAATGTACTGAGTGTCGTTATGAGTGAATTTTATGAATCGGTTGAAAAATGTAGAAATTGTGGCCCCTTCCTTTTGTTCAAGTTTACAGAAAATGCACTATCAATTTAAATTCCTTCAACCGATCGTCACGTGTTTGGTGTCATTCGATGGGGAATTTCGAGTACTTCTAAACGACTACCAACTTGCCGCATTATGTCGATGGAGGCCAGAGATATTCGAAAAGTATATACTTAACAACATACATATTGGCCTACATAGTAGAATGTCGCCACAATACCTCACCAGAACCCCGCTAACTGTTAAAGGGGAATCAAGTACGAACACAATGACGCAAAAATTAGCTCGATATCTCGAAAATTGGCAGATATATGACGACTATTCTATCCGCGTCACCAAATTTCGATGCATGGGTGGGGGTCACACCAGAACGTTCAAACTGAACACAGAAATGTCAATAAATCATAATATCGACATTCCAATCAATTCCGCGCGATTCCCTTATTATACTTCCATATTTTAATATGGAAGTATATTGTTATTCATATTTTTATTTTTATTTTTCATTATTTATAGTTCTTAATATATTTTGTAACTCTTATATCTCAGACAGTTTAAAAGGTATAACATTGGAATTTGGTAGGTATATGCACCTTGCCAAGTTACATGGAATCGAAACATTTAGGTTTGTGTCCCAACTTGATTTCCAGAGTTATGGCCCTTAAACAAAACAAATGGAAAAAGTTTGTGCCCAGATCTTCTTTTATACGAAGCCAAACAGCTGAATTCGGTTCTCGTAATCGTGTTTATTAACGAAAGGGTAAGAATCGGGGAAATTTTCACCAAGGTCCGAAAACAATTTGTTGACCTGGGGAGGGGTGCAAAATTTGTCAATTTTTTCTTGTCACCGATTCCAACCATTTTTACTGTCGGGTATCTATACGACGTACTGATGCTACTCGTGAAAGAATTTTGTAAATCGGTTGAGAAATGACCAAGTTATAATACATCGAAAAATGTACTAATAAAGTCCATGTGTAGAAAGTGCTTGTGCCCAGATCTTCTCCTAGACGAAGCGCAACAACTGGATTTGGTCTATGTGAGCGTCTTAAACATAGACAGAAGACCAAACCAGGAAATTTTGACAAGGGTCCGATCAAATATTTCCGGGCTAGGGGAGGGGCAAAATTTGTCAAAATTTTTTTCTCTCCGATTTGAAAAAAAATGGTTGTGAAGTATCTATGAAATGTACTGAGTGTCGTTATGAGTGAATTTTATGAATCGGTTGAAAAATGTAGAAATTGTGGCCCCTTCCTTTTGTTCAAGTTTACAGAAAATGCACTATCAATTTAAATTCCTTCAACCGATCGTCACGTGTTTGGTGTCATTCGATGGGGAATTTCGAGTACTTCTAAACGACTACCAACTTGCCGCATTATGTCGATGGAGGCCAGAGATATTCGAAAAGTATATACTTAACAACATACATATTGGCCTACATAGTAGAATGTCGCCACAATACCTCACCAGAACCCCGCTAACTGTTAAAGGGGAATCAAGTACGAACACAATGACGCAAAAATTAGCTCGATATCTCGAAAATTGGCAGATATATGACGACTATTCTATCCGCGTCACCAAATTTCGATGCATGGGTGGGGGTCACACCAGAACGTTCAAACTGAACACAGAAATGTCAATAAATCATAATATCGACATTCCAATCAATTCCGCGCGATTCCCTTATTATACTTCCATATTTTAATATGGAAGTATATTGTTATTCATATTTTTATTTTTATTTTTCATTATTTATAGTTCTTAATATATTTTGTAACTCTTATATCTCAGACAGTTTAAAAGGTATAACATTGGAATTTGGTAGGTATATGCACCTTGCCAAGTTACATGGAATCGAAACATTTAGGTTTGTGTCCCAACTTGATTTCCAGAGTTATGGCCCTTAAACAAAACAAATGGAAAAAGTTTGTGCCCAGATCTTCTTTTATACGAAGCCAAACAGCTGAATTCGGTTCTCGTAATCGTGTTTATTAACGAAAGGGTAAGAATCGGGGAAATTTTCACCAAGGTCCGAAAACAATTTGTTGACCTGGGGAGGGGTGCAAAATTTGTCAATTTTTTCTTGTCACCGATTCCAACCATTTTTACTGTCGGGTATCTATACGACGTACTGATGCTACTCGTGAAAGAATTTTGTAAATCGGTTGAGAAATGACCAAGTTATAATACATCGAAAAATGTACTAATAAAGTCCATGTGTAGAAAGTGCTTGTGCCCAGATCTTCTCCTAGACGAAGCGCAACAACTGGATTTGGTCTATGTGAGCGTCTTAAACATAGACAGAAGACCAAACCAGGAAATTTTGACAAGGGTCCGCTCAAATATTTCCGGGCTAGGGGAGGGGCAAAATTTGTCAAAATTTTTTTCTCTCCGATTTGAACAAAAATGGTTGTGAAGTATCTATGAAATGTACTGAGTGTCGTTATGAGTGAATTTTATGAATCGGTTGAAAAATGTAGAAATTGTGGCCCCTTCCTTTTGTTCAAGTTTACAGAAAATGCACTATCAATTTAAATTCCTTCAACCGATCGTCACGTGTTTGGTGTCATTCGATGGGGAATTTCGAGTACTTCTAAACGACTACCAACTTGCCGCATTATGTCGATGGAGGCCAGAGATATTCGAAAAGTATATACTTAACAACATACATATTGGCCTACATAGTAGAATGTCGCCACAATACCTCACCAGAACCCCGCTAACTGTTAAAGGGGAATCAAGTACGAACACAATGACGCAAAAATTAGCTCGATATCTCGAAAATTGGCAGATATATGACGACTATTCTATCCGCGTCACCAAATTTCGATGCATGGGTGGGGGTCACACCAGAACGTTCAAACTGAACACAGAAATGTCAATAAATCATAATATCGACATTCCAATCAATTCCGCGCGATTCCCTTATTATACTTCCATATTTTAATATGGAAGTATATTGTTATTCATATTTTTATTTTTATTTTTCATTATTTATAGTTCTTAATATATTTTGTAACTCTTATATCTCAGACAGTTTAAAAGGTATAACATTGGAATTTGGTAGGTATATGCACCTTGCCAAGTTACATGGAATCGAAACATTTAGGTTTGTGTCCCAACTTGATTTCCAGAGTTATGGCCCTTAAACAAAACAAATGGAAAAAGTTTGTGCCCAGATCTTCTTTTATACGAAGCCAAACAGCTGAATTCGGTTCTCGTAATCGTGTTTATTAACGAAAGGGTAAGAATCGGGGAAATTTTCACCAAGGTCCGAAAACAATTTGTTGACCTGGGGAGGGGTGCAAAATTTGTCAATTTTTTCTTGTCACCGATTCCAACCATTTTTACTGTCGGGTATCTATACGACGTACTGATGCTACTCGTGAAAGAATTTTGTAAATCGGTTGAGAAATGACCAAGTTATAATACATCGAAAAATGTACTAATAAAGTCCATGTGTAGAAAGTGCTTGTGCCCAGATCTTCTCCTAGACGAAGCGCAACAACTGGATTTGGTCTATGTGAGCGTCTTAAACATAGACAGAAGACCAAACCAGGAAATTTTGACAAGGGTCCGCTCAAATATTTCCGGGCTAGGGGAGGGGCAAAATTTGTCAAAATTTTTTTCTCTCCGATTTGAACAAAAATGGTTGTGAAGTATCTATGAAATGTACTGAGTGTCGTTATGAGTGAATTTTATGAATCGGTTGAAAAATGTAGAAATTGTGGCCCCTTCCTTTTGTTCAAGTTTACAGAAAATGCACTATCAATTTAAATTCCTTCAACCGATCGTCACGTGTTTGGTGTCATTCGATGGGGAATTTCGAGTACTTCTAAACGACTACCAACTTGCCGCATTATGTCGATGGAGGCCAGAGATATTCGAAAAGTATATACTTAACAACATACATATTGGCCTACATAGTAGAATGTCGCCACAATACCTCACCAGAACCCCGCTAACTGTTAAAGGGGAATCAAGTACGAACACAATGACGCAAAAATTAGCTCGATATCTCGAAAATTGGCAGATATATGACGACTATTCTATCCGCGTCACCAAATTTCGATGCATGGGTGGGGGTCACACCAGAACGTTCAAACTGAACACAGAAATGTCAATAAATCATAATATCGACATTCCAATCAATTCCGCGCGATTCCCTTATTATACTTCCATATTTTAATATGGAAGTATATTGTTATTCATATTTTTATTTTTATTTTTCATTATTTATAGTTCTTAATATATTTTGTAACTCTTATATCTCAGACAGTTTAAAAGGTATAACATTGGAATTTGGTAGGTATATGCACCTTGCCAAGTTACATGGAATCGAAACATTTAGGTTTGTGTCCCAACTTGATTTCCAGAGTTATGGCCCTTAAACAAAACAAATGGAAAAAGTTTGTGCCCAGATCTTCTTTTATACGAAGCCAAACAGCTGAATTCGGTTCTCGTAATCGTGTTTATTAACGAAAGGGTAAGAATCGGGGAAATTTTCACCAAGGTCCGAAAACAATTTGTTGACCTGGGGAGGGGTGCAAAATTTGTCAATTTTTTCTTGTCACCGATTCCAACCATTTTTACTGTCGGGTATCTATACGACGTACTGATGCTACTCGTGAAAGAATTTTGTAAATCGGTTGAGAAATGACCAAGTTATAATACATCGAAAAATGTACTAATAAAGTCCATGTGTAGAAAGTGCTTGTGCCCAGATCTTCTCCTAGACGAAGCGCAACAACTGGATTTGGTCTATGTGAGCGTCTTAAACATAGACAGAAGACCAAACCAGGAAATTTTGACAAGGGTCCGCTCAAATATTTCCGGGCTAGGGGAGGGGCAAAATTTGTCAAAATTTTTTTCTCTCCGATTTGAACAAAAATGGTTGTGAAGTATCTATGAAATGTACTGAGTGTCGTTATGAGTGAATTTTATGAATCGGTTGAAAAATGTAGAAATTGTGGCCCCTTCCTTTTGTTCAAGTTTACAGAAAATGCACTATCAATTTAAATTCCTTCAACCGATCGTCACGTGTTTGGTGTCATTCGATGGGGAATTTCGAGTACTTCTAAACGACTACCAACTTGCCGCATTATGTCGATGGAGGCCAGAGATATTCGAAAAGTATATACTTAACAACATACATATTGGCCTACATAGTAGAATGTCGCCACAATACCTCACCAGAACCCCGCTAACTGTTAAAGGGGAATCAAGTACGAACACAATGACGCAAAAATTAGCTCGATATCTCGAAAATTGGCAGATATATGACGACTATTCTATCCGCGTCACCAAATTTCGATGCATGGGTGGGGGTCACACCAGAACGTTCAAACTGAACACAGAAATGTCAATAAATCATAATATCGACATTCCAATCAATTCCGCGCGATTCCCTTATTATACTTCCATATTTTAATATGGAAGTATATTGTTATTCATATTTTTATTTTTATTTTTCATTATTTATAGTTCTTAATATATTTTGTAACTCTTATATCTCAGACAGTTTAAAAGGTATAACATTGGAATTTGGTAGGTATATGCACCTTGCCAAGTTACATGGAATCGAAACATTTAGGTTTGTGTCCCAACTTGATTTCCAGAGTTATGGCCCTTAAACAAAACAAATGGAAAAAGTTTGTGCCCAGATCTTCTTTTATACGAAGCCAAACAGCTGAATTCGGTTCTCGTAATCGTGTTTATTAACGAAAGGGTAAGAATCGGGGAAATTTTCACCAAGGTCCGAAAACAATTTGTTGACCTGGGGAGGGGTGCAAAATTTGTCAATTTTTTCTTGTCACCGATTCCAACCATTTTTACTGTCGGGTATCTATACGACGTACTGATGCTACTCGTGAAAGAATTTTGTAAATCGGTTGAGAAATGACCAAGTTATAATACATCGAAAAATGTACTAATAAAGTCCATGTGTAGAAAGTGCTTGTGCCCAGATCTTCTCCTAGACGAAGCGCAACAACTGGATTTGGTCTATGTGAGCGTCTTAAACATAGACAGAAGACCAAACCAGGAAATTTTGACAAGGGTCCGCTCAAATATTTCCGGGCTAGGGGAGGGGCAAAATTTGTCAAAATTTTTTTCTCTCCGATTTGAACAAAAATGGTTGTGAAGTATCTATGAAATGTACTGAGTGTCGTTATGAGTGAATTTTATGAATCGGTTGAAAAATGTAGAAATTGTGGCCCCTTCCTTTTGTTCAAGTTTACAGAAAATGCACTATCAATTTAAATTCCTTCAACCGATCGTCACGTGTTTGGTGTCATTCGATGGGGAATTTCGAGTACTTCTAAACGACTACCAACTTGCCGCATTATGTCGATGGAGGCCAGAGATATTCGAAAAGTATATACTTAACAACATACATATTGGCCTACATAGTAGAATGTCGCCACAATACCTCACCAGAACCCCGCTAACTGTTAAAGGGGAATCAAGTACGAACACAATGACGCAAAAATTAGCTCGATATCTCGAAAATTGGCAGATATATGACGACTATTCTATCCGCGTCACCAAATTTCGATGCATGGGTGGGGGTCACACCAGAACGTTCAAACTGAACACAGAAATGTCAATAAATCATAATATCGACATTCCAATCAATTCCGCGCGATTCCCTTATTATACTTCCATATTTTAATATGGAAGTATATTGTTATTCATATTTTTATTTTTATTTTTCATTATTTATAGTTCTTAATATATTTTGTAACTCTTATATCTCAGACAGTTTAAAAGGTATAACATTGGAATTTGGTAGGTATATGCACCTTGCCAAGTTACATGGAATCGAAACATTTAGGTTTGTGTCCCAACTTGATTTCCAGAGTTATGGCCCTTAAACAAAACAAATGGAAAAAGTTTGTGCCCAGATCTTCTTTTATACGAAGCCAAACAGCTGAATTCGGTTCTCGTAATCGTGTTTATTAACGAAAGGGTAAGAATCGGGGAAATTTTCACCAAGGTCCGAAAACAATTTGTTGACCTGGGGAGGGGTGCAAAATTTGTCAATTTTTTCTTGTCACCGATTCCAACCATTTTTACTGTCGGGTATCTATACGACGTACTGATGCTACTCGTGAAAGAATTTTGTAAATCGGTTGAGAAATGACCAAGTTATAATACATCGAAAAATGTACTAATAAAGTCCATGTGTAGAAAGTGCTTGTGCCCAGATCTTCTCCTAGACGAAGCGCAACAACTGGATTTGGTCTATGTGAGCGTCTTAAACATAGACAGAAGACCAAACCAGGAAATTTTGACAAGGGTCCGCTCAAATATTTCCGGGCTAGGGGAGGGGCAAAATTTGTCAAAATTTTTTTCTCTCCGATTTGAACAAAAATGGTTGTGAAGTATCTATGAAATGTACTGAGTGTCGTTATGAGTGAATTTTATGAATCGGTTGAAAAATGTAGAAATTGTGGCCCCTTCCTTTTGTTCAAGTTTACAGAAAATGCACTATCAATTTAAATTCCTTCAACCGATCGTCACGTGTTTGGTGTCATTCGATGGGGAATTTCGAGTACTTCTAAACGACTACCAACTTGCCGCATTATGTCGATGGAGGCCAGAGATATTCGAAAAGTATATACTTAACAACATACATATTGGCCTACATAGTAGAATGTCGCCACAATACCTCACCAGAACCCCGCTAACTGTTAAAGGGGAATCAAGTACGAACACAATGACGCAAAAATTAGCTCGATATCTCGAAAATTGGCAGATATATGACGACTATTCTATCCGCGTCACCAAATTTCGATGCATGGGTGGGGGTCACACCAGAACGTTCAAACTGAACACAGAAATGTCAATAAATCATAATATCGACATTCCAATCAATTCCGCGCGATTCCCTTATTATACTTCCATATTTTAATATGGAAGTATATTGTTATTCATATTTTTATTTTTATTTTTCATTATTTATAGTTCTTAATATATTTTGTAACTCTTATATCTCAGACAGTTTAAAAGGTATAACATTGGAATTTGGTAGGTATATGCACCTTGCCAAGTTACATGGAATCGAAACATTTAGGTTTGTGTCCCAACTTGATTTCCAGAGTTATGGCCCTTAAACAAAACAAATGGAAAAAGTTTGTGCCCAGATCTTCTTTTATACGAAGCCAAACAGCTGAATTCGGTTCTCGTAATCGTGTTTATTAACGAAAGGGTAAGAATCGGGGAAATTTTCACCAAGGTCCGAAAACAATTTGTTGACCTGGGGAGGGGTGCAAAATTTGTCAATTTTTTCTTGTCACCGATTCCAACCATTTTTACTGTCGGGTATCTATACGACGTACTGATGCTACTCGTGAAAGAATTTTGTAAATCGGTTGAGAAATGACCAAGTTATAATACATCGAAAAATGTACTAATAAAGTCCATGTGTAGAAAGTGCTTGTGCCCAGATCTTCTCCTAGACGAAGCGCAACAACTGGATTTGGTCTATGTGAGCGTCTTAAACATAGACAGAAGACCAAACCAGGAAATTTTGACAAGGGTCCGCTCAAATATTTCCGGGCTAGGGGAGGGGCAAAATTTGTCAAAATTTTTTTCTCTCCGATTTGAACAAAAATGGTTGTGAAGTATCTATGAAATGTACTGAGTGTCGTTATGAGTGAATTTTATGAATCGGTTGAAAAATGTAGAAATTGTGGCCCCTTCCTTTTGTTCAAGTTTACAGAAAATGCACTATCAATTTAAATTCCTTCAACCGATCGTCACGTGTTTGGTGTCATTCGATGGGGAATTTCGAGTACTTCTAAACGACTACCAACTTGCCGCATTATGTCGATGGAGGCCAGAGATATTCGAAAAGTATATACTTAACAACATACATATTGGCCTACATAGTAGAATGTCGCCACAATACCTCACCAGAACCCCGCTAACTGTTAAAGGGGAATCAAGTACGAACACAATGACGCAAAAATTAGCTCGATATCTCGAAAATTGGCAGATATATGACGACTATTCTATCCGCGTCACCAAATTTCGATGCATGGGTGGGGGTCACACCAGAACGTTCAAACTGAACACAGAAATGTCAATAAATCATAATATCGACATTCCAATCAATTCCGCGCGATTCCCTTATTATACTTCCATATTTTAATATGGAAGTATATTGTTATTCATATTTTTATTTTTATTTTTCATTATTTATAGTTCTTAATATATTTTGTAACTCTTATATCTCAGACAGTTTAAAAGGTATAACATTGGAATTTGGTAGGTATATGCACCTTGCCAAGTTACATGGAATCGAAACATTTAGGTTTGTGTCCCAACTTGATTTCCAGAGTTATGGCCCTTAAACAAAACAAATGGAAAAAGTTTGTGCCCAGATCTTCTTTTATACGAAGCCAAACAGCTGAATTCGGTTCTCGTAATCGTGTTTATTAACGAAAGGGTAAGAATCGGGGAAATTTTCACCAAGGTCCGAAAACAATTTGTTGACCTGGGGAGGGGTGCAAAATTTGTCAATTTTTTCTTGTCACCGATTCCAACCATTTATACTGTCGGGTATCTATACGACGTACTGATGCTACTCGTGAAAGAATTTTGTAAATCGGTTGAGAAATGACCAAGTTATAATACATCGAAAAATGTACTAATAAAGTCCATGTGTAGAAAGTGCTTGTGCCCAGATCTTCTCCTAGACGAAGCGCAACAACTGGATTTGGTCTATGTGAGCGTCTTAAACATAGACAGAAGACCAAACCAGGAAATTTTGACAAGGGTCCGCTCAAATATTTCCGGGCTAGGGGAGGGGCAAAATTTGTCAAAATTTTTTTCTCTCCGATTTGAACAAAAATGGTTGTGAAGTATCTATGAAATGTACTGAGTGTCGTTATGAGTGAATTTTATGAATCGGTTGAAAAATGTAGAAATTGTGGCCCCTTCCTTTTGTTCAAGTTTACAGAAAATGCACTATCAATTTAAATTCCTTCAACCGATCGTCACGTGTTTGGTGTCATTCGATGGGGAATTTCGAGTACTTCTAAACGACTACCAACTTGCCGCATTATGTCGATGGAGGCCAGAGATATTCGAAAAGTATATACTTAACAACATACATATTGGCCTACATAGTAGAATGTCGCCACAATACCTCACCAGAACCCCGCTAACTGTTAAAGGGGAATCAAGTACGAACACAATGACGCAAAAATTAGCTCGATATCTCGAAAATTGGCAGATATATGACGACTATTCTATCCGCGTCACCAAATTTCGATGCATGGGTGGGGGTCACACCAGAACGTTCAAACTGAACACAGAAATGTCAATAAATCATAATATCGACATTCCAATCAATTCCGCGCGATTCCCTTATTATACTTCCATATTTTAATATGGAAGTATATTGTTATTCATATTTTTATTTTTATTTTTCATTATTTATAGTTCTTAATATATTTTGTAACTCTTATATCTCAGACAGTTTAAAAGGTATAACATTGGAATTTGGTAGGTATATGCACCTTGCCAAGTTACATGGAATCGAAACATTTAGGTTTGTGTCCCAACTTGATTTCCAGAGTTATGGCCCTTAAACAAAACAAATGGAAAAAGTTTGTGCCCAGATCTTCTTTTATACGAAGCCAAACAGCTGAATTCGGTTCTCGTAATCGTGTTTATTAACGAAAGGGTAAGAATCGGGGAAATTTTCACCAAGGTCCGAAAACAATTTGTTGACCTGGGGAGGGGTGCAAAATTTGTCAATTTTTTCTTGTCACCGATTCCAACCATTTTTACTGTCGGGTATCTATACGACGTACTGATGCTACTCGTGAAAGAATTTTGTAAATCGGTTGAGAAATGACCAAGTTATAATACATCGAAAAATGTACTAATAAAGTCCATGTGTAGAAAGTGCTTGTGCCCAGATCTTCTCCTAGACGAAGCGCAACAACTGGATTTGGTCTATGTGAGCGTCTTAAACATAGACAGAAGACCAAACCAGGAAATTTTGACAAGGGTCCGCTCAAATATTTCCGGGCTAGGGGAGGGGCAAAATTTGTCAAAATTTTTTTCTCTCCGATTTGAACAAAAATGGTTGTGAAGTATCTATGAAATGTACTGAGTGTCGTTATGAGTGAATTTTATGAATCGGTTGAAAAATGTAGAAATTGTGGCCCCTTCCTTTTGTTCAAGTTTACAGAAAATGCACTATCAATTTAAATTCCTTCAACCGATCGTCACGTGTTTGGTGTCATTCGATGGGGAATTTCGAGTACTTCTAAACGACTACCAACTTGCCGCATTATGTCGATGGAGGCCAGAGATATTCGAAAAGTATATACTTAACAACATACATATTGGCCTACATAGTAGAATGTCGCCACAATACCTCACCAGAACCCCGCTAACTGTTAAAGGGGAATCAAGTACGAACACAATGACGCAAAAATTAGCTCGATATCTCGAAAATTGGCAGATATATGACGACTATTCTATCCGCGTCACCAAATTTCGATGCATGGGTGGGGGTCACACCAGAACGTTCAAACTGAACACAGAAATGTCAATAAATCATAATATCGACATTCCAATCAATTCCGCGCGATTCCCTTATTATACTTCCATATTTTAATATGGAAGTATATTGTTATTCATATTTTTATTTTTATTTTTCATTATTTATAGTTCTTAATATATTTTGTAACTCTTATATCTCAGACAGTTTAAAAGGTATAACATTGGAATTTGGTAGGTATATGCACCTTGCCAAGTTACATGGAATCGAAACATTTAGGTTTGTGTCCCAACTTGATTTCCAGAGTTATGGCCCTTAAACAAAACAAATGGAAAAAGTTTGTGCCCAGATCTTCTTTTATACGAAGCCAAACAGCTGAATTCGGTTCTCGTAATCGTGTTTATTAACGAAAGGGTAAGAATCGGGGAAATTTTCACCAAGGTCCGAAAACAATTTGTTGACCTGGGGAGGGGTGCAAAATTTGTCAATTTTTTCTTGTCACCGATTCCAACCATTTTTACTGTCGGGTATCTATACGACGTACTGATGCTACTCGTGAAAGAATTTTGTAAATCGGTTGAGAAATGACCAAGTTATAATACATCGAAAAATGTACTAATAAAGTCCATGTGTAGAAAGTGCTTGTGCCCAGATCTTCTCCTAGACGAAGCGCAACAACTGGATTTGGTCTATGTGAGCGTCTTAAACATAGACAGAAGACCAAACCAGGAAATTTTGACAAGGGTCCGCTCAAATATTTCCGGGCTAGGGGAGGGGCAAAATTTGTCAAAATTTTTTTCTCTCCGATTTGAACAAAAATGGTTGTGAAGTATCTATGAAATGTACTGAGTGTCGTTATGAGTGAATTTTATGAATCGGTTGAAAAATGTAGAAATTGTGGCCCCTTCCTTTTGTTCAAGTTTACAGAAAATGCACTATCAATTTAAATTCCTTCAACCGATCGTCACGTGTTTGGTGTCATTCGATGGGGAATTTCGAGTACTTCTAAACGACTACCAACTTGCCGCATTATGTCGATGGAGGCCAGAGATATTCGAAAAGTATATACTTAACAACATACATATTGGCCTACATAGTAGAATGTCGCCACAATACCTCACCAGAACCCCGCTAACTGTTAAAGGGGAATCAAGTACGAACACAATGACGCAAAAATTAGCTCGATATCTCGAAAATTGGCAGATATATGACGACTATTCTATCCGCGTCACCAAATTTCGATGCATGGGTGGGGGTCACACCAGAACGTTCAAACTGAACACAGAAATGTCAATAAATCATAATATCGACATTCCAATCAATTCCGCGCGATTCCCTTATTATACTTCCATATTTTAATATGGAAGTATATTGTTATTCATATTTTTATTTTTATTTTTCATTATTTATAGTTCTTAATATATTTTGTAACTCTTATATCTCAGACAGTTTAAAAGGTATAACATTGGAATTTGGTAGGTATATGCACCTTGCCAAGTTACATGGAATCGAAACATTTAGGTTTGTGTCCCAACTTGATTTCCAGAGTTATGGCCCTTAAACAAAACAAATGGAAAAAGTTTGTGCCCAGATCTTCTTTTATACGAAGCCAAACAGCTGAATTCGGTTCTCGTAATCGTGTTTATTAACGAAAGGGTAAGAATCGGGGAAATTTTCACCAAGGTCCGAAAACAATTTGTTGACCTGGGGAGGGGTGCAAAATTTGTCAATTTTTTCTTGTCACCGATTCCAACCATTTTTACTGTCGGGTATCTATACGACGTACTGATGCTACTCGTGAAAGAATTTTGTAAATCGGTTGAGAAATGACCAAGTTATAATACATCGAAAAATGTACTAATAAAGTCCATGTGTAGAAAGTGCTTGTGCCCAGATCTTCTCCTAGACGAAGCGCAACAACTGGATTTGGTCTATGTGAGCGTCTTAAACATAGACAGAAGACCAAACCAGGAAATTTTGACAAGGGTCCGCTCAAATATTTCCGGGCTAGGGGAGGGGCAAAATTTGTCAAAATTTTTTTCTCTCCGATTTGAACAAAAATGGTTGTGAAGTATCTATGAAATGTACTGAGTGTCGTTATGAGTGAATTTTATGAATCGGTTGAAAAATGTAGAAATTGTGGCCCCTTCCTTTTGTTCAAGTTTACAGAAAATGCACTATCAATTTAAATTCCTTCAACCGATCGTCACGTGTTTGGTGTCATTCGATGGGGAATTTCGAGTACTTCTAAACGACTACCAACTTGCCGCATTATGTCGATGGAGGCCAGAGATATTCGAAAAGTATATACTTAACAACATACATATTGGCCTACATAGTAGAATGTCGCCACAATACCTCACCAGAACCCCGCTAACTGTTAAAGGGGAATCAAGTACGAACACAATGACGCAAAAATTAGCTCGATATCTCGAAAATTGGCAGATATATGACGACTATTCTATCCGCGTCACCAAATTTCGATGCATGGGTGGGGGTCACACCAGAACGTTCAAACTGAACACAGAAATGTCAATAAATCATAATATCGACATTCCAATCAATTCCGCGCGATTCCCTTATTATACTTCCATATTTTAATATGGAAGTATATTGTTATTCATATTTTTATTTTTATTTTTCATTATTTATAGTTCTTAATATATTTTGTAACTCTTATATCTCAGACAGTTTAAAAGGTATAACATTGGAATTTGGTAGGTATATGCACCTTGCCAAGTTACATGGAATCGAAACATTTAGGTTTGTGTCCCAACTTGATTTCCAGAGTTATGGCCCTTAAACAAAACAAATGGAAAAAGTTTGTGCCCAGATCTTCTTTTATACGAAGCCAAACAGCTGAATTCGGTTCTCGTAATCGTGTTTATTAACGAAAGGGTAAGAATCGGGGAAATTTTCACCAAGGTCCGAAAACAATTTGTTGACCTGGGGAGGGGTGCAAAATTTGTCAATTTTTTCTTGTCACCGATTCCAACCATTTTTACTGTCGGGTATCTATACGACGTACTGATGCTACTCGTGAAAGAATTTTGTAAATCGGTTGAGAAATGACCAAGTTATAATACATCGAAAAATGTACTAATAAAGTCCATGTGTAGAAAGTGCTTGTGCCCAGATCTTCTCCTAGACGAAGCGCAACAACTGGATTTGGTCTATGTGAGCGTCTTAAACATAGACAGAAGACCAAACCAGGAAATTTTGACAAGGGTCCGCTCAAATATTTCCGGGCTAGGGGAGGGGCAAAATTTGTCAAAATTTTTTTCTCTCCGATTTGAACAAAAATGGTTGTGAAGTATCTATGAAATGTACTGAGTGTCGTTATGAGTGAATTTTATGAATCGGTTGAAAAATGTAGAAATTGTGGCCCCTTCCTTTTGTTCAAGTTTACAGAAAATGCACTATCAATTTAAATTCCTTCAACCGATCGTCACGTGTTTGGTGTCATTCGATGGGGAATTTCGAGTACTTCTAAACGACTACCAACTTGCCGCATTATGTCGATGGAGGCCAGAGATATTCGAAAAGTATATACTTAACAACATACATATTGGCCTACATAGTAGAATGTCGCCACAATACCTCACCAGAACCCCGCTAACTGTTAAAGGGGAATCAAGTACGAACACAATGACGCAAAAATTAGCTCGATATCTCGAAAATTGGCAGATATATGACGACTATTCTATCCGCGTCACCAAATTTCGATGCATGGGTGGGGGTCACACCAGAACGTTCAAACTGAACACAGAAATGTCAATAAATCATAATATCGACATTCCAATCAATTCCGCGCGATTCCCTTATTATACTTCCATATTTTAATATGGAAGTATATTGTTATTCATATTTTTATTTTTATTTTTCATTATTTATAGTTCTTAATATATTTTGTAACTCTTATATCTCAGACAGTTTAAAAGGTATAACATTGGAATTTGGTAGGTATATGCACCTTGCCAAGTTACATGGAATCGAAACATTTAGGTTTGTGTCCCAACTTGATTTCCAGAGTTATGGCCCTTAAACAAAACAAATGGAAAAAGTTTGTGCCCAGATCTTCTTTTATACGAAGCCAAACAGCTGAATTCGGTTCTCGTAATCGTGTTTATTAACGAAAGGGTAAGAATCGGGGAAATTTTCACCAAGGTCCGAAAACAATTTGTTGACCTGGGGAGGGGTGCAAAATTTGTCAATTTTTTCTTGTCACCGATTCCAACCATTTTTACTGTCGGGTATCTATACGACGTACTGATGCTACTCGTGAAAGAATTTTGTAAATCGGTTGAGAAATGACCAAGTTATAATACATCGAAAAATGTACTAATAAAGTCCATGTGTAGAAAGTGCTTGTGCCCAGATCTTCTCCTAGACGAAGCGCAACAACTGGATTTGGTCTATGTGAGCGTCTTAAACATAGACAGAAGACCAAACCAGGAAATTTTGACAAGGGTCCGCTCAAATATTTCCGGGCTAGGGGAGGGGCAAAATTTGTCAAAATTTTTTTCTCTCCGATTTGAACAAAAATGGTTGTGAAGTATCTATGAAATGTACTGAGTGTCGTTATGAGTGAATTTTATGAATCGGTTGAAAAATGTAGAAATTGTGGCCCCTTCCTTTTGTTCAAGTTTACAGAAAATGCACTATCAATTTAAATTCCTTCAACCGATCGTCACGTGTTTGGTGTCATTCGATGGGGAATTTCGAGTACTTCTAAACGACTACCAACTTGCCGCATTATGTCGATGGAGGCCAGAGATATTCGAAAAGTATATACTTAACAACATACATATTGGCCTACATAGTAGAATGTCGCCACAATACCTCACCAGAACCCCGCTAACTGTTAAAGGGGAATCAAGTACGAACACAATGACGCAAAAATTAGCTCGATATCTCGAAAATTGGCAGATATATGACGACTATTCTATCCGCGTCACCAAATTTCGATGCATGGGTGGGGGTCACACCAGAACGTTCAAACTGAACACAGAAATGTCAATAAATCATAATATCGACATTCCAATCAATTCCGCGCGATTCCCTTATTATACTTCCATATTTTAATATGGAAGTATATTGTTATTCATATTTTTATTTTTATTTTTCATTATTTATAGTTCTTAATATATTTTGTAACTCTTATATCTCAGACAGTTTAAAAGGTATAACATTGGAATTTGGTAGGTATATGCACCTTGCCAAGTTACATGGAATCGAAACATTTAGGTTTGTGTCCCAACTTGATTTCCAGAGTTATGGCCCTTAAACAAAACAAATGGAAAAAGTTTGTGCCCAGATCTTCTTTTATACGAAGCCAAACAGCTGAATTCGGTTCTCGTAATCGTGTTTATTAACGAAAGGGTAAGAATCGGGGAAATTTTCACCAAGGTCCGAAAACAATTTGTTGACCTGGGGAGGGGTGCAAAATTTGTCAATTTTTTCTTGTCACCGATTCCAACCATTTTTACTGTCGGGTATCTATACGACGTACTGATGCTACTCGTGAAAGAATTTTGTAAATCGGTTGAGAAATGACCAAGTTATAATACATCGAAAAATGTACTAATAAAGTCCATGTGTAGAAAGTGCTTGTGCCCAGATCTTCTCCTAGACGAAGCGCAACAACTGGATTTGGTCTATGTGAGCGTCTTAAACATAGACAGAAGACCAAACCAGGAAATTTTGACAAGGGTCCGCTCAAATATTTCCGGGCTAGGGGAGGGGCAAAATTTGTCAAAATTTTTTTCTCTCCGATTTGAACAAAAATGGTTGTGAAGTATCTATGAAATGTACTGAGTGTCGTTATGAGTGAATTTTATGAATCGGTTGAAAAATGTAGAAATTGTGGCCCCTTCCTTTTGTTCAAGTTTACAGAAAATGCACTATCAATTTAAATTCCTTCAACCGATCGTCACGTGTTTGGTGTCATTCGATGGGGAATTTCGAGTACTTCTAAACGACTACCAACTTGCCGCATTATGTCGATGGAGGCCAGAGATATTCGAAAAGTATATACTTAACAACATACATATTGGCCTACATAGTAGAATGTCGCCACAATACCTCACCAGAACCCCGCTAACTGTTAAAGGGGAATCAAGTACGAACACAATGACGCAAAAATTAGCTCGATATCTCGAAAATTGGCAGATATATGACGACTATTCTATCCGCGTCACCAAATTTCGATGCATGGGTGGGGGTCACACCAGAACGTTCAAACTGAACACAGAAATGTCAATAAATCATAATATCGACATTCCAATCAATTCCGCGCGATTCCCTTATTATACTTCCATATTTTAATATGGAAGTATATTGTTATTCATATTTTTATTTTTATTTTTCATTATTTATAGTTCTTAATATATTTTGTAACTCTTATATCTCAGACAGTTTAAAAGGTATAACATTGGAATTTGGTAGGTATATGCACCTTGCCAAGTTACATGGAATCGAAACATTTAGGTTTGTGTCCCAACTTGATTTCCAGAGTTATGGCCCTTAAACAAAACAAATGGAAAAAGTTTGTGCCCAGATCTTCTTTTATACGAAGCCAAACAGCTGAATTCGGTTCTCGTAATCGTGTTTATTAACGAAAGGGTAAGAATCGGGGAAATTTTCACCAAGGTCCGAAAACAATTTGTTGACCTGGGGAGGGGTGCAAAATTTGTCAATTTTTTCTTGTCACCGATTCCAACCATTTTTACTGTCGGGTATCTATACGACGTACTGATGCTACTCGTGAAAGAATTTTGTAAATCGGTTGAGAAATGACCAAGTTATAATACATCGAAAAATGTACTAATAAAGTCCATGTGTAGAAAGTGCTTGTGCCCAGATCTTCTCCTAGACGAAGCGCAACAACTGGATTTGGTCTATGTGAGCGTCTTAAACATAGACAGAAGACCAAACCAGGAAATTTTGACAAGGGTCCGCTCAAATATTTCCGGGCTAGGGGAGGGGCAAAATTTGTCAAAATTTTTTTCTCTCCGATTTGAACAAAAATGGTTGTGAAGTATCTATGAAATGTACTGAGTGTCGTTATGAGTGAATTTTATGAATCGGTTGAAAAATGTAGAAATTGTGGCCCCTTCCTTTTGTTCAAGTTTACAGAAAATGCACTATCAATTTAAATTCCTTCAACCGATCGTCACGTGTTTGGTGTCATTCGATGGGGAATTTCGAGTACTTCTAAACGACTACCAACTTGCCGCATTATGTCGATGGAGGCCAGAGATATTCGAAAAGTATATACTTAACAACATACATATTGGCCTACATAGTAGAATGTCGCCACAATACCTCACCAGAACCCCGCTAACTGTTAAAGGGGAATCAAGTACGAACACAATGACGCAAAAATTAGCTCGATATCTCGAAAATTGGCAGATATATGACGACTATTCTATCCGCGTCACCAAATTTCGATGCATGGGTGGGGGTCACACCAGAACGTTCAAACTGAACACAGAAATGTCAATAAATCATAATATCGACATTCCAATCAATTCCGCGCGATTCCCTTATTATACTTCCATATTTTAATATGGAAGTATATTGTTATTCATATTTTTATTTTTATTTTTCATTATTTATAGTTCTTAATATATTTTGTAACTCTTATATCTCAGACAGTTTAAAAGGTATAACATTGGAATTTGGTAGGTATATGCACCTTGCCAAGTTACATGGAATCGAAACATTTAGGTTTGTGTCCCAACTTGATTTCCAGAGTTATGGCCCTTAAACAAAACAAATGGAAAAAGTTTGTGCCCAGATCTTCTTTTATACGAAGCCAAACAGCTGAATTCGGTTCTCGTAATCGTGTTTATTAACGAAAGGGTAAGAATCGGGGAAATTTTCACCAAGGTCCGAAAACAATTTGTTGACCTGGGGAGGGGTGCAAAATTTGTCAATTTTTTCTTGTCACCGATTCCAACCATTTTTACTGTCGGGTATCTATACGACGTACTGATGCTACTCGTGAAAGAATTTTGTAAATCGGTTGAGAAATGACCAAGTTATAATACATCGAAAAATGTACTAATAAAGTCCATGTGTAGAAAGTGCTTGTGCCCAGATCTTCTCCTAGACGAAGCGCAACAACTGGATTTGGTCTATGTGAGCGTCTTAAACATAGACAGAAGACCAAACCAGGAAATTTTGACAAGGGTCCGCTCAAATATTTCCGGGCTAGGGGAGGGGCAAAATTTGTCAAAATTTTTTTCTCTCCGATTTGAACAAAAATGGTTGTGAAGTATCTATGAAATGTACTGAGTGTCGTTATGAGTGAATTTTATGAATCGGTTGAAAAATGTAGAAATTGTGGCCCCTTCCTTTTGTTCAAGTTTACAGAAAATGCACTATCAATTTAAATTCCTTCAACCGATCGTCACGTGTTTGGTGTCATTCGATGGGGAATTTCGAGTACTTCTAAACGACTACCAACTTGCCGCATTATGTCGATGGAGGCCAGAGATATTCGAAAAGTATATACTTAACAACATACATATTGGCCTACATAGTAGAATGTCGCCACAATACCTCACCAGAACCCCGCTAACTGTTAAAGGGGAATCAAGTACGAACACAATGACGCAAAAATTAGCTCGATATCTCGAAAATTGGCAGATATATGACGACTATTCTATCCGCGTCACCAAATTTCGATGCATGGGTGGGGGTCACACCAGAACGTTCAAACTGAACACAGAAATGTCAATAAATCATAATATCGACATTCCAATCAATTCCGCGCGATTCCCTTATTATACTTCCATATTTTAATATGGAAGTATATTGTTATTCATATTTTTATTTTTATTTTTCATTATTTATAGTTCTTAATATATTTTGTAACTCTTATATCTCAGACAGTTTAAAAGGTATAACATTGGAATTTGGTAGGTATATGCACCTTGCCAAGTTACATGGAATCGAAACATTTAGGTTTGTGTCCCAACTTGATTTCCAGAGTTATGGCCCTTAAACAAAACAAATGGAAAAAGTTTGTGCCCAGATCTTCTTTTATACGAAGCCAAACAGCTGAATTCGGTTCTCGTAATCGTGTTTATTAACGAAAGGGTAAGAATCGGGGAAATTTTCACCAAGGTCCGAAAACAATTTGTTGACCTGGGGAGGGGTGCAAAATTTGTCAATTTTTTCTTGTCACCGATTCCAACCATTTTTACTGTCGGGTATCTATACGACGTACTGATGCTACTCGTGAAAGAATTTTGTAAATCGGTTGAGAAATGACCAAGTTATAATACATCGAAAAATGTACTAATAAAGTCCATGTGTAGAAAGTGCTTGTGCCCAGATCTTCTCCTAGACGAAGCGCAACAACTGGATTTGGTCTATGTGAGCGTCTTAAACATAGACAGAAGACCAAACCAGGAAATTTTGACAAGGGTCCGCTCAAATATTTCCGGGCTAGGGGAGGGGCAAAATTTGTCAAAATTTTTTTCTCTCCGATTTGAACAAAAATGGTTGTGAAGTATCTATGAAATGTACTGAGTGTCGTTATGAGTGAATTTTATGAATCGGTTGAAAAATGTAGAAATTGTGGCCCCTTCCTTTTGTTCAAGTTTACAGAAAATGCACTATCAATTTAAATTCCTTCAACCGATCGTCACGTGTTTGGTGTCATTCGATGGGGAATTTCGAGTACTTCTAAACGACTACCAACTTGCCGCATTATGTCGATGGAGGCCAGAGATATTCGAAAAGTATATACTTAACAACATACATATTGGCCTACATAGTAGAATGTCGCCACAATACCTCACCAGAACCCCGCTAACTGTTAAAGGGGAATCAAGTACGAACACAATGACGCAAAAATTAGCTCGATATCTCGAAAATTGGCAGATATATGACGACTATTCTATCCGCGTCACCAAATTTCGATGCATGGGTGGGGGTCACACCAGAACGTTCAAACTGAACACAGAAATGTCAATAAATCATAATATCGACATTCCAATCAATTCCGCGCGATTCCCTTATTATACTTCCATATTTTAATATGGAAGTATATTGTTATTCATATTTTTATTTTTATTTTTCATTATTTATAGTTCTTAATATATTTTGTAACTCTTATATCTCAGACAGTTTAAAAGGTATAACATTGGAATTTGGTAGGTATATGCACCTTGCCAAGTTACATGGAATCGAAACATTTAGGTTTGTGTCCCAACTTGATTTCCAGAGTTATGGCCCTTAAACAAAACAAATGGAAAAAGTTTGTGCCCAGATCTTCTTTTATACGAAGCCAAACAGCTGAATTCGGTTCTCGTAATCGTGTTTATTAACGAAAGGGTAAGAATCGGGGAAATTTTCACCAAGGTCCGAAAACAATTTGTTGACCTGGGGAGGGGTGCAAAATTTGTCAATTTTTTCTTGTCACCGATTCCAACCATTTTTACTGTCGGGTATCTATACGACGTACTGATGCTACTCGTGAAAGAATTTTGTAAATCGGTTGAGAAATGACCAAGTTATAATACATCGAAAAATGTACTAATAAAGTCCATGTGTAGAAAGTGCTTGTGCCCAGATCTTCTCCTAGACGAAGCGCAACAACTGGATTTGGTCTATGTGAGCGTCTTAAACATAGACAGAAGACCAAACCAGGAAATTTTGACAAGGGTCCGCTCAAATATTTCCGGGCTAGGGGAGGGGCAAAATTTGTCAAAATTTTTTTCTCTCCGATTTGAACAAAAATGGTTGTGAAGTATCTATGAAATGTACTGAGTGTCGTTATGAGTGAATTTTATGAATCGGTTGAAAAATGTAGAAATTGTGGCCCCTTCCTTTTGTTCAAGTTTACAGAAAATGCACTATCAATTTAAATTCCTTCAACCGATCGTCACGTGTTTGGTGTCATTCGATGGGGAATTTCGAGTACTTCTAAACGACTACCAACTTGCCGCATTATGTCGATGGAGGCCAGAGATATTCGAAAAGTATATACTTAACAACATACATATTGGCCTACATAGTAGAATGTCGCCACAATACCTCACCAGAACCCCGCTAACTGTTAAAGGGGAATCAAGTACGAACACAATGACGCAAAAATTAGCTCGATATCTCGAAAATTGGCAGATATATGACGACTATTCTATCCGCGTCACCAAATTTCGATGCATGGGTGGGGGTCACACCAGAACGTTCAAACTGAACACAGAAATGTCAATAAATCATAATATCGACATTCCAATCAATTCCGCGCGATTCCCTTATTATACTTCCATATTTTAATATGGAAGTATATTGTTATTCATATTTTTATTTTTATTTTTCATTATTTATAGTTCTTAATATATTTTGTAACTCTTATATCTCAGACAGTTTAAAAGGTATAACATTGGAATTTGGTAGGTATATGCACCTTGCCAAGTTACATGGAATCGAAACATTTAGGTTTGTGTCCCAACTTGATTTCCAGAGTTATGGCCCTTAAACAAAACAAATGGAAAAAGTTTGTGCCCAGATCTTCTTTTATACGAAGCCAAACAGCTGAATTCGGTTCTCGTAATCGTGTTTATTAACGAAAGGGTAAGAATCGGGGAAATTTTCACCAAGGTCCGAAAACAATTTGTTGACCTGGGGAGGGGTGCAAAATTTGTCAATTTTTTCTTGTCACCGATTCCAACCATTTTTACTGTCGGGTATCTATACGACGTACTGATGCTACTCGTGAAAGAATTTTGTAAATCGGTTGAGAAATGACCAAGTTATAATACATCGAAAAATGTACTAATAAAGTCCATGTGTAGAAAGTGCTTGTGCCCAGATCTTCTCCTAGACGAAGCGCAACAACTGGATTTGGTCTATGTGAGCGTCTTAAACATAGACAGAAGACCAAACCAGGAAATTTTGACAAGGGTCCGCTCAAATATTTCCGGGCTAGGGGAGGGGCAAAATTTGTCAAAATTTTTTTCTCTCCGATTTGAACAAAAATGGTTGTGAAGTATCTATGAAATGTACTGAGTGTCGTTATGAGTGAATTTTATGAATCGGTTGAAAAATGTAGAAATTGTGGCCCCTTCCTTTTGTTCAAGTTTACAGAAAATGCACTATCAATTTAAATTCCTTCAACCGATCGTCACGTGTTTGGTGTCATTCGATGGGGAATTTCGAGTACTTCTAAACGACTACCAACTTGCCGCATTATGTCGATGGAGGCCAGAGATATTCGAAAAGTATATACTTAACAACATACATATTGGCCTACATAGTAGAATGTCGCCACAATACCTCACCAGAACCCCGCTAACTGTTAAAGGGGAATCAAGTACGAACACAATGACGCAAAAATTAGCTCGATATCTCGAAAATTGGCAGATATATGACGACTATTCTATCCGCGTCACCAAATTTCTATGCATGGGTGGGGGTCACACCAGAACGTTCAAACTGAACACAGAAATGTCAATAAATCATAATATCGACATTCCAATCAATTCCGCGCGATTCCCTTATTATACTTCCATATTTTAATATGGAAGTATATTGTTATTCATATTTTTATTTTTATTTTTCATTATTTATAGTTCTTAATATATTTTGTAACTCTTATATCTCAGACAGTTTAAAAGGTATAACATTGGAATTTGGTAGGTATATGCACCTTGCCAAGTTACATGGAATCGAAACATTTAGGTTTGTGTCCCAACTTGATTTCCAGAGTTATGGCCCTTAAACAAAACAAATGGAAAAAGTTTGTGCCCAGATCTTCTTTTATACGAAGCCAAACAGCTGAATTCGGTTCTCGTAATCGTGTTTATTAACGAAAGGGTAAGAATCGGGGAAATTTTCACCAAGGTCCGAAAACAATTTGTTGACCTGGGGAGGGGTGCAAAATTTGTCAATTTTTTCTTGTCACCGATTCCAACCATTTTTACTGTCGGGTATCTATACGACGTACTGATGCTACTCGTGAAAGAATTTTGTAAATCGGTTGAGAAATGACCAAGTTATAATACATCGAAAAATGTACTAATAAAGTCCATGTGTAGAAAGTGCTTGTGCCCAGATCTTCTCCTAGACGAAGCGCAACAACTGGATTTGGTCTATGTGAGCGTCTTAAACATAGACAGAAGACCAAACCAGGAAATTTTGACAAGGGTCCGCTCAAATATTTCCGGGCTAGGGGAGGGGCAAAATTTGTCAAAATTTTTTTCTCTCCGATTTGAACAAAAATGGTTGTGAAGTATCTATGAAATGTACTGAGTGTCGTTATGAGTGAATTTTATGAATCGGTTGAAAAATGTAGAAATTGTGGCCCCTTCCTTTTGTTCAAGTTTACAGAAAATGCACTATCAATTTAAATTCCTTCAACCGATCGTCACGTGTTTGGTGTCATTCGATGGGGAATTTCGAGTACTTCTAAACGACTACCAACTTGCCGCATTATGTCGATGGAGGCCAGAGATATTCGAAAAGTATATACTTAACAACATACATATTGGCCTACATAGTAGAATGTCGCCACAATACCTCACCAGAACCCCGCTAACTGTTAAAGGGGAATCAAGTACGAACACAATGACGCAAAAATTAGCTCGATATCTCGAAAATTGGCAGATATATGACGACTATTCTATCCGCGTCACCAAATTTCGATGCATGGGTGGGGGTCACACCAGAACGTTCAAACTGAACACAGAAATGTCAATAAATCATAATATCGACATTCCAATCAATTCCGCGCGATTCCCTTATTATACTTCCATATTTTAATATGGAAGTATATTGTTATTCATATTTTTATTTTTATTTTTCATTATTTATAGTTCTTAATATATTTTGTAACTCTTATATCTCAGACAGTTTAAAAGGTATAACATTGGAATTTGGTAGGTATATGCACCTTGCC
The DNA here is from genome assembly GCA_032622095.1 of Siphonodentalium dalli. Taxonomy (NCBI): domain Eukaryota; kingdom Metazoa; phylum Mollusca; class Scaphopoda; order Gadilida; family Siphonodentaliidae; genus Siphonodentalium; species Siphonodentalium dalli. The sequence continues at coordinate 51,449,799 of CP136064.1, read as the reverse complement.
AAGTTACATGGAATCGAAACATTTAGGTTTGTGTCCCAACTTGATTTCCAGAGTTATGGCCCTTAAACAAAACAAATGGAAAAAGTTTGTGCCCAGATCTTCTTTTATACGAAGCCAAACAGCTGAATTCGGTTCTCGTAATCGTGTTTATTAACGAAAGGGTAAGAATCGGGGAAATTTTCACCAAGGTCCGAAAACAATTTGTTGACCTGGGGAGGGGTGCAAAATTTGTCAATTTTTTCTTGTCACCGATTCCAACCATTTTTACTGTCGGGTATCTATACGACGTACTGATGCTACTCGTGAAAGAATTTTGTAAATCGGTTGAGAAATGACCAAGTTATAATACATCGAAAAATGTACTAATAAAGTCCATGTGTAGAAAGTGCTTGTGCCCAGATCTTCTCCTAGACGAAGCGCAACAACTGGATTTGGTCTATGTGAGCGTCTTAAACATAGACAGAAGACCAAACCAGGAAATTTTGACAAGGGTCCGCTCAAATATTTCCGGGCTAGGGGAGGGGCAAAATTTGTCAAAATTTTTTTCTCTCCGATTTGAACAAAAATGGTTGTGAAGTATCTATGAAATGTACTGAGTGTCGTTATGAGTGAATTTTATGAATCGGTTGAAAAATGTAGAAATTGTGGCCCCTTCCTTTTGTTCAAGTTTACAGAAAATGCACTATCAATTTAAATTCCTTCAACCGATCGTCACGTGTTTGGTGTCATTCGATGGGGAATTTCGAGTACTTCTAAACGACTACCAACTTGCCGCATTATGTCGATGGAGGCCAGAGATATTCGAAAAGTATATACTTAACAACATACATATTGGCCTACATAGTAGAATGTCGCCACAATACCTCACCAGAACCCCGCTAACTGTTAAAGGGGAATCAAGTACGAACACAATGACGCAAAAATTAGCTCGATATCTCGAAAATTGGCAGATATATGACGACTATTCTATCCGCGTCACCAAATTTCGATGCATGGGTGGGGGTCACACCAGAACGTTCAAACTGAACACAGAAATGTCAATAAATCATAATATCGACATTCCAATCAATTCCGCGCGATTCCCTTATTATACTTCCATATTTTAATATGGAAGTATATTGTTATTCATATTTTTATTTTTATTTTTCATTATTTATAGTTCTTAATATATTTTGTAACTCTTATATCTCAGACAGTTTAAAAGGTATAACATTGGAATTTGGTAGGTATATGCACCTTGCCAAGTTACATGGAATCGAAACATTTAGGTTTGTGTCCCAACTTGATTTCCAGAGTTATGGCCCTTAAACAAAACAAATGGAAAAAGTTTGTGCCCAGATCTTCTTTTATACGAAGCCAAACAGCTGAATTCGGTTCTCGTAATCGTGTTTATTAACGAAAGGGTAAGAATCGGGGAAATTTTCACCAAGGTCCGAAAACAATTTGTTGACCTGGGGAGGGGTGCAAAATTTGTCAATTTTTTCTTGTCACCGATTCCAACCATTTTTACTGTCGGGTATCTATACGACGTACTGATGCTACTCGTGAAAGAATTTTGTAAATCGGTTGAGAAATGACCAAGTTATAATACATCGAAAAATGTACTAATAAAGTCCATGTGTAGAAAGTGCTTGTGCCCAGATCTTCTCCTAGACGAAGCGCAACAACTGGATTTGGTCTATGTGAGCGTCTTAAACATAGACAGAAGACCAAACCAGGAAATGCCAATGTCAAATATTACACCAATGACCACTGGCTATATATTCAACATCCATTCCTGTTCGGCGCACTGCGTTAATTGTTATATTGGCTAATGGGTAATCACTCTATGTCGGCTGTCTGTCTTGTAAGTCGGCCGTGATTCTGCGGTTTTATCACGGTGCGGCTTAAAATTGACATATTTTGAGTCCAAAACGCTCAAAATTCATTAGTTTTAGAATAGTAGTTCGTTTTGTTTTCACTTTTTTTTAAACCCCCATTTTTTAGAAAAATAATTCTCGACTTTGACATTTGAGAATTAACAAAACTGTGGTGTCCGTCGTATATTGTTATAACACTTCTCAGCATGGACCAAGTTTTCATAAAGCACAATCCGTCTTATGCGCGGACTTTCGCTTGCAGTTCTCAATTTAATTGAAACTATTTTCTAACCGTTCAGGCGCCCGTAAACCATTTTAATATATGATATATTCAAATTGAATGAATGGGAGTCAGCGTATCCCGTCCGACGCCCCAACCTTGCCACCCCTTAGTCGCTAATTTTGGTATCATAATTTCGGAACGTGACACTTTGCGGTTTGGTATTGGTTTACCATCTGACATAGTGCATACTTTTGTTGAATTCAGATCTGACCATTTAAAAACTGTCTCTTTATCATCTGTATGTGTCACGAGTGAAAATATATGACTTTATTGTCCGACTGTTAAGACCGCCGATTGCATATTTCGCATTAATTGGACGAGACGTAATGTAAAGTCTTATAACTTACGAATAGGCGACAACGTCGACGTCGTACATTCGTTCGCTACTCGGAAAATATACAATAAATGCCTTAAAGCGCCGACTAATTCACCACCTGCGTGTATTCAAGAATATGAATCACACCAAAATTTAGCGAATTGCATATGGAATGTGTAGGTATAAGCTGCCATGTATATATCATTTCCAGAATGCTACCATTTCATGACAATCTATTTGTTAAAATAAAGCACCTTAAACTGTTGGGAACATCGAGATATAGGCAAGCGAGCAAAGGGAGTTTAATGTCATCATACCATACGCTATTTCGCTGTTCCGAAATGGGTGGTCGTTCAATGTAGCATAATTACATTGAACGACATATATAAGTATGTTTTTGTGTGAATAACGATTGTTAACTTGGTATTATGAACTTATGCATGACTGTGAAGACTTGCAATAACATAATAAATGGTAAAATACGCGCATTCATATCCGTATATTCCCAAAAATATCCGTCTACAAGCTCGACATGCTATATTTGTTTATGGTATACCGGGGGGGGGGGGGGTGAAAACAATTCAGGCACGTATGCCGGGGTGGGCGGGTGGTCAAAGCCACCAACAAGCAATTTTTTCCGCAACTAAAAAAAAATAAACCTGCTTGTTTTTTAGTGTTTTGGCAACTGTAAACTGTAAACTGACTGCAGGCAGTTATCGTGTTGTAATTTGTTGCAAATTTTTAAATCCAAGATGGCCGCTGGCAGCCATGTTTTTTTGGCCGAATGACCTCAAAATGACTCATTCCTATTTACATGTCCATGTTAACATCCATGATAAATAGTATGCACAGAAATTCATATACAGCTGTTTACAGTGAATTTCCCCCCGCAAATCTGTTTTAGTGTTAAAAGGTGGAGGGGTGTCAAAAAATGGTCGGAAAAAACTGCCGAAAACGGAAAAAAATTTGGCGAAGGGGTGGGTGGGTACAAAAAATGATCGAAAGGGAAAAAATGCAATACGTGCCTAAAAAAAATTTTGGACCCCCCCCTGGGTATACTACCGTTTCAACACATCGGCTATTTATCATTTTGCTGGTGAGAAGGCGTATGTTCAGTTTGGTGCTATTTATGTGCACAGAAAAGGCACCATTACTCGGGAAAGCAACATACCGAAATGCATATAGATGTACGCGAATCATGTAACGTTCTCACACAATGCAGCTTTCCCAAACCCGCGCTCTTTAAAATAGAATTGGCTGCATGACTGGCCTACTTCTGATGGCACAGTGTGTTACGCACCTGTCCGATTAAGTCGCTTTGAACCCAAAATGTATACAAAATTCGCACAAGCTGTGGAAAAGTTCGCGATCTTGGACAGTCAGAACAATCGGTTGGACAGTCAGTACAATCGGTATAAACGTTTGTAATGACATAACGTGTCTTGACCGCATTACCTGTTATGCTATATTGATATGTTTCTAAATTATATTTAATGCTTGATTCCTGATACACATATATAGTGACATTTCAGTGATCTTTCTAGCGCGTTCCCGAGCATGATAGAACTTCAAATAAAACATATTCGCCTTTGTCCCATTCTGGTGATTTGGGCTCGTTTTTAGCATGTTACTAATTTTATAATAAGACGTAATCAAGACATGTGTTATCAGTTGTGTGAGTGATTGCCATTCGCGCATAATTGTTTCATAAATAAATATATCCGCTGCACGTAGATATAACCGTCACTTATAGTACTGGCCGTTGAAATCACTGACCCGACAAACTGATAAACCAAGACTTAACACTTGGCAAATTACAGATCGGCATTGATTTAAAACTTCGCACTTCACTGTGGACAGACTATAACTATCCGTATATTTCACGAGAATATACCATCCCATAGCAGTTATAATTTTTAACATCTCAAGTCTTTAATTTGGAATATAGGCACAAGAGATAGACACATGCATGTGGAACCCGTGCATGTTCTTTATTCCCGTTGCCAATTAAATATATATATATTATACACATGTGGGTATGTATACTAATAAAACCGAACTGTGTGTGTGTTCATTTGTTTGTCGGTCTGACCTGATATTGGTGGCCAACCGGTTGGATCATGACAAACTAAAATTGGAACACACGGTGAATTGTCACGTGGAGTGTCATGGGATAGGTGCATCTGACGTCGTGTGATTTAATTTGGAATTCATGAATAATTTAATAACATGCTTACATCTATATCTACAGTATGCCCTAAGTAATCGACTCCTTAAACATAGCAGAATTATGGGTAATATTTCAGGATTTAGTGGGAAATATAGCCTGCTGACATTCATCCGAAAGCTCTCCTGAATCCCGAAAAGTTACCCATAATTCTGCTGTGTTTAAGGGGTCGATTACATAGGGCATTACTGTATATTTGCGAATTTCTGTCTGTCTGCCTGTGTCTGTCTTCTACAAAAATTACAGGAGACCATCTAGATGATACCAAAGGGTCTACTAGGGCTCACTTTTTACGAGAAATATAATTTCAAAAGTAGCCTCATTCTTAATCTTTTATTTTTGCGAACTGATGTGTTTATGATGTTCATGTATCATAATATAAGGTCTGAAGTATGCATGGTTGTAACTAAATAAATACTTCAATAGTTGTGGAACGGATTAATCGAGATAAACAAAATTACGATCGAAAAGGTGAGCCACTACTTATATTCCATGACTTTTTAAAGTTATAGATATAGTTAGAATTACTGTGGTTATGGTTACGGCTAGAGCATGGTTATGCTTATATAGAAACATTTAGTATTGGGACATGGTACGGGTTGCCGATAGGTACGGTTATGATTAAGATTTGGGTTATGGGAAAGGTAATGATTGAGAGAGGATTTGGATTGGAATATATATGATATTTATATGGAAGTATCAAACTTCCAATAGGAAGTTTAAAAATTCTAGTTCATAGTTGTATTTGTGTGGCTTCAATGTGTCACTCCTGGATATATACTGCCCATAGAAAGGTAGTCAAAGTATGTGTCGACCTATTTGGATACCGGGAAAAAATCACAAGCGAATATTATTATGTGTATTTAGTGTGCAAGCCGCCATTTATTGCTATTTATATCTAAGTTCAAGAAATTTCGTGAACTCTGGTGAAAATATTAATCAATTGATGGAACCTATTATATTGGGATATTCTTTCCCATATAATATGGGCGTATAGGTCTATATAATTATACCAAAATAGCTGGAAAATCTTGCCACTTTCTAGATCATGCCATGAATCTCTACTCTGGCTAACGCCCATAGAGATCATATTCCACCAGTACAAAACCTGGGAACTTTTTATGTTTTGACCTTATGAAATCGGAACAATAACACAGGGAATATATTTCTTTGTTGTTATCTGTTTCTTAATAATGTACTTCATTGTAGGTGAAGGTCCCAACTCGAAGTTCACGATTTAAGTGACTTTGTGAGCGATTTTGCTTTGCGTTTCTTACAATTATGGAATTTCTCCTGGGTAATTAATTCAATGGTTATTGAGATTTCGGCTCAGAAACTGAGAAAAGTCACAGAAAAGCATGCATTTCGAGTTGGGATCTTCACCAACAGTGAAGTACATTACTAAGGAACAGATAATAACTTAAGAAATATATTCCCCGCGTTATTTTATCGACTTCATAATGTTCCCTGTCAAAACTTCAAAAAGTTCCCAGGTTTTATACTCGTGGAATATGATCTCTACGGGCGTTAGGCAGAGTAGAGGCTCGTGGCATGATCTATCCACATTCCAATTCTAACAAGGACAACAGCACTGACAAAAAACCACCGACCAAACTGGCTACATCCCAGTGTCCATCCATCAATACTGGTCTGAATCAATAACATTTATGTCTGACCAACAAGGGGCGTAACTCAGGTAAGTCTGAGATAAACGGATAATCACTGTGTTATGTATAGGTATCCATTCCTCGTAAGCTGATACCAAAAGAAAACAAAAATTGGTTAAAGTGCACCCGATTTACAAGATGAAAAGTTCGCAAGGGCGGAAAATTCCAAATGTCAAAGTCTTATATGTACTTTGTCAATAACAAATGTACCTGTAGTATCACACTTGGTGATCGGCGCCAAAAGAAACCCGGCTCATGTCATTATATTAAGAAAAACAAACTCATTTCATTTTATTATCGTTTGAATCGGGGTTCTTGTGTTTTTCTGGGCTTCTTGCAGACACGATCTGCATTTCTTCGGGTGTCGTTAGCCCAGCGTGAGAATGTGTGTGTGTCCTTTTCACCGGACTGCGCTATCATCTTACCAAAGGATAACGAAATCCGCTCTCATACCAAATCATAACGAAATCCAATGATTGACATCGAGCTGCAGGTATAAATATTAAGGACGGACGAACGGAGCAGCCCTCGACTTTATATATACCCGAACCTCATCTATATGCACTGTATAGATCATCGGATAAAACGAAAGTACGAATATAATGCGCTCGGTAAACAGAGTATCTGCAAATAAACAAATTTGGACACAAATGCTAACCTATTGAAGATGAGTGGATGCGTGAATATTCCGTCAGTAACATTTGCCCCCCCCCCCCCCCCGACGATCAATTGAAATCAGTTGTCAGTGTTCTATCGCGGAAAAATATCTTCGAATTATCACCGCCATACAATTTCTTCACCAAAATATCCCAGAAAATTTAACTTTTCACACTCATCGCAGCCAGTTTTCGTCACAACCAATTAATATAATTAACAATCGAAAGGTGTCCTCTCACAAATGTCATATATTTAACAATGTCATGAACTGTCGCGGTAGTCCAATATTTCTCTTTCTATACAATAATAGGCACCACTTTGATATACCTTACCGGTTAGTCCTATAAATGGCCACCCTCAAATTTGGTCGCGATCGACCAGACACGACGGACATTTATTGGTATTCACCCAGAGTAGAAGTGGATTATCTGGTTGGCTATTTTTCGTCAATATTCACACGTACAGTCCTATTGTTTCTATAGTGCAAGGTATATACTGTTTTAGTATTGTCACCCAAACATTTTGCACAATTGTTCACACAGCATGGCTTCAAATCGTGCTGATATTTATTAAGTCCAAAGTAAAAATGTTAAATATGAGTATATCCAAGGTGGGTTGAAAAATGATGCAAGTGAGACAACTCTACATGCTTGTCAATGAATAGAATGGATCTGACGGGCAAAATAATTAAGTTTAAAGACACGGTTGGCCTTGGCGGTGGGTATCCTGTGAAAATATCTCCACCCGTCAAAAACCGACACAAACAGAAAGAACATCAAAATATAGATAGACTTTGTCCGTATACAAATAATAAATATCGCATAAACAGTATGTTATGGTCATATGTTTGACCATTGTTATGTAAACAAAGGCATAAAAAGTTACTTTTCTGGTGTTTGTTTATATTATGATGGTAAACATAAAGAGCGTTCTTTGTTGGTGAATACCTGATATATGGAACTAATAAAGAGCGTTTATGCCATTTGTGTGTGATTAGCCAGTAGCATTGTGCTGTCTTCTGTAACACAATCAGGCTCTTGCTTAGGTAAAATATAGTAGGTCTTTATGATAACATGCTGTTTACGCGATGGTCATGGTATATATGAACGGAACTGTATGCGTTTTAATGTTTTTCTGTTTACGGTGTTTGGAACAAATATGAATATTTTCGACAATTAAGGCCGCACGTGCCTTTAACAGTATGGGTATGTCTGTTAATAGTTCTATTTATTTACGGTTAACTGCTTTCATTAGATGATATGATATGTATTTATTTGTAATTTTAAAGTGCAAAAACAGGCAAATACTTTGAAGTTTATTTATATGGGAAAAGGGGCGCACTAGCTGTTCACAAGAAACAAGAACAAATAAATATAGTCTAAGCTTGGAGCATGTGAAACATAATACTGAAATATGTACATGTATGTATATACCAACTGGCCTATGTATAGAAACATGTATAGTCTGCTATAAGTAACTCATGTTATAGATCAACATGCAATAGCAGGCATCTGTATTCAGAACACGTGTTTTGCAAAGATGCCCAGGAATCAAGGTCCATTCATAAGATAATAACCTATATTATTATCCTGAGTGTGAGCAATGTGCCGATACCTCAGTCGTATAACATAAACTGCTTCGCAAAATCGCAATATTCGACAATCACTGATGCAATACTAGTTTAGTTACATGCTAAGTCTTCAAGTACTGCATTGCTTGTCTGATCTAAACTAGATATGTTTTATTTTTATTTTCAAACAATAGTTTCATCTGCAACTGACATTAGTCAGTTTAGTCTTGATTTGGAATCTTAATAGCTCATCACCTCTGTCAGAAATAAGGGTCTTAATGCATTCGGCTAAAGGGGCTCAAGCGCAGTCAAGTCCAGAAAAAAATATAATGAAGTGTCAATGACACTGTAGCTCAACTTGGGAAAGAGTTTAGTTTTTTGGCGCTGAGCAATGAATAGAATGATAAAGAAGGATTGTAAAAAAGATACAGTAAAGGTCTTGTATTGTGTGAGTGAATGAAATTATTTTCATGTCAAACATCCAACTTGAATAAATGTGGGCTGTAGAGTGTGCTAATTGATTCAAATTTGAAATCCAAGATGGCTGCTGGCAGCCATGTTTTATAACAAATTTCGGAAATAATCGATGGCTCCAATCTAGAGGTCATTCGAAGATACATATGAAGTTTGGATGAGGGATAAGGCCTGTAGGTGTGCCGATGGATTTCGCCATACAAAGAGTAAAATCCAAAATGGCCATTGGCAGCCATTTTTTCAACGAAATTCGGAAATAATCGATGGCTGCCATCTAGAGGTCACCCCGAAAATCCAAATGAAGTTTTGTGACGATCGGATGAGGGATGTGGCCTGTAGGGTGTGCCGGAGAATTTAGTCATGCAAAGAGTAAAATCCAAGATGGCCACTGTTAGCCATGTTTTTCCTCGAATTTCGGAACAAATCGATGGCTCCCATCCATAAGTCACACTGGTGTTTGGTGATGATCGGATGAGATGTGTAGGCTGTATGATGTGCCAATGGATTTAGTCATGCAAAGAGTAAAATCAAAGATGGCTGACGGCGGCCATGTTTTTCATCGAAAATTGTTCAAATTCGACGGCTCCCATCTAGAGGTGATCCTAAACATGCATACAATGTTTCAAACAATTTTCCAATAAATGCGTGCTGCAGGCTGTTCCGATGAATTCAAATTTGAAGTCAAAGATGGCTGCTGGCGGCCATGTATTTGATGGCTCCCATCTAGAGGTCACCCCGAAGATCCATATGCAGTTTGGTGATGATCGGATGAGGATTGTGACCTGTAGGGTGTGCCACAGGATTTAGTCATACAAAGAATAGAATCGAAGATGGCTGTTGGCGGCCATGTCTTTCAATGACATTCGAAAAAAATTATGCCCCCCCCCCCCCCATCTAGTGGTCACCCAAAATATCCGTGTGAAGTTTGGTGACGATCGGATGAGAGAAGTGGTATGTAAGGTGTGACAAAGGATGCAGTCATGCAAAGAGTAAAATCCAAAATGGCTGCCGGTGGCCATGTTTTTCATCGAAAATCTTTAAAATTAAATAGCTCTCATCTAGAGGTAATCCTAATCATGCATGTAAATTTAAACATTTCTTCGATATATTTGGGCCTCAGGGTGTGCCGATGGATTCAAATTTGAAATACAAGATGGCTCCTGGCAGCCATGTTTTATAACGCATTTCATAAATAATCGATGGCTCCCATCTAGAGGTCACACCGAAGATGGATATGAAGTTTGGTGATGATCGGATGAGGTATGCGGCCTGTAGCGTGTACCGAAGGATTTAGTCATGCAAAACTCCCAAATATGGCTGCTGTCGGCCATGTTTTTTTTTATCGAATTTCGGAAATAATCAATGGCTCACATATCGAGGTTACATCGAAGATCCATATGCAGTTTGGAGGCGATAAGATGAGGGATGTGGTCAAAGGTGTGCCAACGGATTTAGTCACGCAAAGAGTAAAATTCAAGATGGCTGCTGGAGGCCATGTTTTTCATCGAAAATCTCTAAAATTCGATAGCTCCCAGCTAGAGGTGATCCTAAACATTTATCCAATACATACGGACTGCAGGGTGTGCCGATGAATTAAAATTTAAAATCCAAAATGGCTGCCAGCGGCCATGTTTTTTAACGAATTTCGGACAAAATCTATGGCTCCCATCTATAGGTCACACCGAAGATCCATATGTTTGGTGATAATCGGATGAGGGGTGCTCCCTGTAGGTGAGCCAAAGGAAAATGTTGACGCGCGGACGGACGACGGACGTCAACCCATGGCAATAGCTCAAGCTGGACTTCATCAAGTTGAGCGAAAGTAGATCGATGTTTCGCATATTGAAAACCATTGTTATGTAGACATTATTGTTACAGTCGCACTACCGACCAAAGTACAATTAGATACCAAAGTTTGATAAAACTCGACGATAAACATTGGAAGAGATCAAAGCATTGAAAAATATTCTGAAAATCATGTTCAGACTAAAATATTTGAACTTACTACACAGTTAGAATTGTTGTTGATAAATCACTGCAACAGTTTGTTATGTTTACGTGCCAATGGTTTCAACACGCGATATTTAGTTATTGGAGAACTATCAATAAGGAATATAAGAACAAAGTTTATCTATTTCTCCATGTTCTTCTAAGCGCGGTGATGTTTTCACTGACTTTTATATTTTTGCACATTTAATCACTGCGAGTGACCACCGTGGGTCCCGTTAAAATTAAATTTGTTATGTAGGGAACACAACTCTATAAAGCAATACAATATGCCACACAGCAGTAAAGCTAGAGGAATCCGGGAGCTAAATGTGTTCCAGAGTCGGGGAGCGAGTGCACCGTGGAATGCTTGGGGTGAAGATAACTGAAGAATGACCTTAACCTGATACATGTGGCAAGTTACTAAAGGATGAAATGTATTTTTGTGAGTGGGAAATTTATTTAACTAGCTGCTGTAGTTGTGGGTTTTTCCAGATAACATTTGGCTGGGGGATAGCCACGTCGTAGACTTGGGGATTTATTTTAAAAAGTAAACACATGACCTATGATTTTTCTTGCATTTTCGTGATCAACTGGTGTCAATCTAGCTGAGAAAACATCACTGGAGGGGCCTGCAGGCTTAAATTCGGAGAATTTGGATCAAACGTTAACACTGTCGTCTATTGGAAACCATTTAGTTCAGTGATTCCTAGATTCGTCGTCCAACAACCCGATAATGGGTGAGGCAGGTGATAATGGACTTGTGAATTATGGTAAGAGTTTTATTTGACGATAAATGCTGACATTGTAAATATTTCCATCGTTCCTGGTCCATTATAACATATATGCCTCACCCATAACTGCGTTGTTTGTGTGACAAAAGTCGTGGAAATATACACACTCATGTTTAAATGGACCTGGTTCATTGGAACATCTACATTGTGTGCACGTATTATTTGGAAGGATGATTAACTCGGATATATAGGCCTAGGTCTATACATACACGAAATGCTGATGGCAATTATAAACCAGGGCAACATATCCTCGTGCATGTAGGTTCGTATTGAACCTAAATATTCACATTGATTCATATTAGATTTATTTTATTCTGAAAAAAGTCCATGGTGAACTTATACCCATTACTTCGTTGAATGGCGCGGGCCGCAGAGAACACACATTATAAAAAGCGTGCATCTGGTAATTGGTATCGATGAAAAGGGAAGATTAAATAATGACAATATACATGCTTATTTCGTATAGAAATAGTCCCGTATTGGGCTGCATTTTAGGTCCATATTGAGCGTATATTGAGGTGAAATAATGCCAACATGAGCTTATTTAGCTCATTAAAATAAGTCCGTTATGTACTTATTTCGACGAGAGCAAGCTGAACAGGGCATACTAGTAAGGACAAACGTACTGTACGGCAGAGTTCAGTCCCATTTTTAGGTTGCACCGAACACTGCCATCTAGCTTCATATGGTAACGTAATATTATACAGAGAGTAATCAATTGGTTTCGATGATTACGTGACATGATTCACGAGGGGAGCCGGGCCTGGTAAAAGCCGAGTGAGCGGAGCGATCGAGGGTTTTACCAATAGGACCGGCTACCCAACTAATTGCTAATTCTAAAGAGAAGATGTGACAAAATAAGCCCAGATCAGCTGATTCTTCCATTTTGAACCCCAACGTACAGTTGCGCGTGCAGTTACCCGGATGGACACCTAATTTAAATAATTGTGACGTAAAGATACCGATTGACCTCATTATTTTGATTCACTTTGGTGCCATTCATTTTTTAAAGTTTCGGAAATTACAAAATTGTGTTTATTCAAGCATGGCACTTGGAAAGGGATATTGTGAAGATTCTGATGGTGTGTGTAAATAATGTTGGTTCATACAGGAAATGTTCGGAAATCGTAAAAAGTAGAAAACTAAGTTTCGAAGTGACGATATTTTAATCGTCGACGTAAACAAACACTCGAAGAGCAACACGTGGAAATTCAGCTCGAAACTGGATAAATTTATTGTTCACATGGAATTTTTCATTGTTCATTTGACTGGAATATGACATTGTCCGGATCATCGGAGTCGATAATAGGTAAGATTCTTCTTCATTTTAACGGTTTAATAACTGCTTGTGCGTCATGATCTTTGGCAGTTCGTTCTGTTAAACTTCAACCATGTTTGAGCTGTAGAAAGTGAAAATAGTTCCGGCTTAGGGCGGAACTGTCAAAAATCGCGTGCTCTCACCGGTGACGTAATTCACAGGTGTGACATTATCACTTTTAATTCACCAAGAAATCCTTATAAATCACAGCTAAGTGTGTAATAAACATGTATAACGTAACCATGTTGCATCGGATTGCGTTACGGACATACCCCACCTCCTTCGGGAATTTGTAAAACACTTACTGATATTGGAATCACATTGGGATGATACTGTAAGGCAATACCGAACAACTAGTTACTTTTATGGAAAAACTCAACAAGAACAAATCGTGTTTAGTTTTATTGGGGAAGTTTCCACAGATGTCAAACTCAAGTAACCTAAAGACAATTTTAACATATTCGATTTAGCCTTTGGAGCACATTACCACACGTTAACATTGAAACCTCTGAAACACATATACACTAGTGAAACTTGTGTCGAAATTCCCTTTGCTGGGTCGCTGCAATGATGAGTTACCTCCCTTCCATTGGTCTGTGGACGGTGGTTGTTGCAGAGTCACACTGAAATTTGTGATGAAGCAAACACGACTCAATAACACCTGATACCAAGCAATCGCATTGCGTTATATACACCATTCCGTTACGTTTATACTGTTTTAAATATTTTCCATAGACATCAGTACAGACGTTTATTGTATACTGTTTTCATTTTAATTCCCAGGACCTGAATTTTCTTTCAATCTGTAAGATTGACATTTTTGTATATTTGAAACGTTTAGCAGGTACTCTGTCTTTAAATCTTGTGTTTTCGTAACTGGGGGGGGGGGGTGTCAGAAACAAATTTAAAAAGAAGAAGCCAATTGTCACACCCAACACAAAATTCAAACCTCACTACAAAGTGTTAAAAGGGGACTGCACACTAAATTTTGCCATTTATTCTACTCAACAAAATATGTGCAACAAATGAATGAACTTAAGCAATATTTAGAAGAGTGCAAAATGCACTCTCATGCTCTATGGAAAATGTAAGTAACATGGTAATTATAATGAAAATAAATTTATTACCCGGATTTAGTGTACACTACCCCTTTAAGTTAAGTGTCAATGGCTATTTTACCTGTGATAATTTATAGGACAGACGTATGCTGTATTTAATTTTGTTATGGCTATACTTCCGCATCTATTGGACTCAATTGACGGTGCTCCATTTTAAGGAAAGTCTGGTTTAGTATACCTGTACATGTGTTGCTCGAGGTCTTAAGGCAGTAATGATAAATAAATTCGTCTCGCTGGGAAGAAAAACTCGTTGAAGATATGCTCACTCGTGATTAAACGGACATTTGTCGCTGGAACGTCTCATCAATTATGCGTGCGGACAACATATCCTCGCGCAAATAGGTTTATAATTGACCTATACTATTTACATTTCTTCATATTGGATTGTTAGATTCTGAAATAAGCCCATGGTGAACATGTATCCGTTATCAGTTTTATGGCGCGATTTGGCGTCAAGTTCGAATTTGGTTTCGGTCCGCCCGTTTTTACCTGTGTTGCTGTCCTTGTTGACTTATAGTTCGTCAATTACTTTTGTTCCCGGGTGATAGCTTCACAGCTTAGAATTTACTGATTATTGTGGTGCATAATCAAGAAAAACAAATAGTTGGTATGTTATCAACATAGACAGTTGGAAGCAAAGTTCAATGGTTGATCCCGGATCAAATGTTTCATTTCTAAAAAAAAAAAAGGTTTCAAGTTCGAATAAGGGCTTTGTTCGATTAATATGTCACTGATAATTATTCCCTCATTTTGACTTTGTGGTTTGGTTTGGTGTTATATTTTTTAATTATAGTTATCCGATTACTTTCACATTGGGTGTATCGATGAATCGCATCAATATAAAGTTTGAATTTTGGTCGGGTCCAATATATAAAATATGTCCATTTTAGCCTTAGAATTTACTCTTTGTTCTCGTGTCCAATCAAGTAAAAGTAGGTACGTTAACACCTATAGACAATTGTTACTTTGATCCAATTATTGTTGCCGAACTTTAATGTTTCGTTTCTAACAAAAAACACCGGAAATGTTGCCTTCTATTTCAGCATATCGATCTAAAAAAAAAAGAAGTATTCTTAAATCTATCATTTGTAAATCCACAAATTCAAAGAACAAAAGATCATATTTGAAAACGCTCTTTGTCTACTTATTTTAGTAGATGTAGGCATGGACGCTCTTTATCAGAGACAATCGTTATAATTTTTTGCTAGACTGACAAAAAATAGAAACGTATTAAACTCCCTGCCCCCTTTGACAGTCGGTATATGGCCATTAGAACTACATGCTGATTGGCACGATCTGACATTGTGCTGGTATAGAAAACGCACAACTGGTAATGTTATAGGGTCAAATCGGAAGATAAATAAGAACAAGTCTTCTTTTTTATATTTTCTTTTTCTAAAAAAAAAACTTACTCCTACCGTTCATGTCCGGCAATAAACCTAGTAATAATTCCACGAAGACGAACAAGATACCGAAGAACATTGGCCTCCATACCTACAAACGGAAGGGTGTGTTCTTATTGTTGTTTCTGATGCTGCTGCCATTGTTTTTTTTTGTTGCAGTTACTGTTGCTTTTTTCTTCTTTTTGTTGTTGTTGCAGTTACTGTTGCTTTTTCCCGTTGTAGTTCTTGCTGCTGTTGATTTTAGATTTTCCTGAGTTGTGGTGTGAGCTGCTGCTGATGGCGAATGTGATGGTGGTAGTGTGGTTGATTATTGAACGCTGATATCATGTTTATATACGGCTGCAATATAGCCACTGGATAACTTGTCCCAACGAGTCTTGTGGCAGGGATTTCGATCATGTCATGACAAAGTAAGTCAGAATTGATAAAACTTCAACAACGAGTATGAAATGAAACGAAATCGCGTCGATCCGCTTCCCAACGTCCGCCCACAATACCGATACGCGTTTTTCGTTCGCTGTGTTGACCACGTCAACGACAGAATTGGTTTTCCGTTTACATCTGCGAATCCTAAGAAACAACACACGCTTCAACCACAAAGGAACGTCGTCTTGTGGCTGTCTCATGTGGCAGCTCTGTGTGGTCACTATTAGAATCGTAGTCAGTACACTCGCGGCAAAAAGTATGCCGAGAACGTACGTAAGAATAGACATTGCCTTCGATGTCCGTGGCATTATGCTGTAGATCAAACTGAAGTAGATGGAATATGACAACATTATAGACACAGCGTATGAAATACGCTCCCCACTATGCACGGGAACACTATGGGCAAACAGGTTAGCAATGGCCAACAACAACATGGGTATAATCATTGTAATCACGTAGAACATAGGCCGTCGTTTTAGTATTACAGTCACGATTATTACAGTTTTGTTATAAAATATTTCTTCTGAGATCTTGGTATCGACTAGATGCCATTCATCGCGTGGTTTCATGTAGGGCAATTCACCAGGGAATGGTGTCACAGCGATTGCCGACGAACGAACACCGTCTTCATTATTAGATAAAAGAATATAACAAGTTTGTTCGTCATAAGGAAACATTGTGATTATTATCTCACATGATGTTTTGAAGTCCGCGGTTCCAATCCATATGGCTTTGCCTAAGAAATCCAGGATAGTTGGTTGACCAGCTTGTTCCAGTGCAGTGTATTTGTTAATATGGTTAGCTACGCCCATTTGAGGTATCCAAATATCTGTTGGTGTTACAGTTAGCTGTTCAATGTTGGAAAAATTTGCAGGTTCCCAAGTATGGCAGTTATCAGTCCACTCTAAAGTCACCAAACCAATAACAGACAAACTTTGAGTTGTGTCGTCAAGGCCGATGACTGAAAGAAGGTAAAATCCAATCTTCAACTCAATGACAGCATCGCGTCCATACAGAGGGACCACGGTCGGGTCGTTTTCAGAGAGGACATGTTTCTTCAAATATTTTGTCTGTTCGATGATCGTTTCGGCGAAGAATACGCGAAAACAGTTGAGAAGAACAACCAAGATGAAGGCGACACGTCCACACATTTTGTCGGGTAAGTAAGAATAAATTCTGCTGTCGCGCGTGGCCGGACGTGTTTTGTTGGAGCATCCATTAGGCTTAAAGTAATGGTGCAGTTGCAGTGATAAAAATCGATTCCCATATGTCCGTGCGTGGGCCTACATTACCGTAATGTTTTCTAATACTTCTCCTATATATCAATATTACTGAACATGAATTAACAAACTGTTGTGTACATAACTGATGTGGTGCACCAGCCACATTATGATATATGTGTAACATGTAAATGTACCTTGTATTTGCAATGTGCTCACTAAATTCAAAAGGTGTCATATACGCCATTGGAAAGCTTACGCCGACGCTATTCCATGCAGTAAAGCCTCTGATAGTTGGTATGATATATGTGAAGTGCTTCCGTCTGTCGTCTAGTCGTCTGTCATGACGGACGTCCGTCCGTCCCGAAATTGTAAGAGTCATAACTTGAACAAATGTCAACGGATTTCAAAGAATTTTGGTATATGAGTTCACCTGACCATTACCTAGAATGAATTATCAAGCCAGGTCCGGTCAGATATTTTTACCGGAGTTATTGGACTTTGCTTATTAGTTTTGTCGAATTTACCAAATATCAAATAGACGACGTCACAGGGCTCATTTCCACAATCTCAACGAATTTCAAAGATATTTGGTATATGAGTTCATCGGACCATTACCTAGAATGAGTTCGCAAGCCAGATCCGGCCGGATATTTTTACCGGAGTTATTGGACTTTGTTTATTATATTTGTCGAATTTACCAAATAGCAAATAAACGACGTCACAGGGCTCATTTCCACAAATCTCAACGGATTTCAAATATTTTTTGGTAAATGAGTTCACATGACCAGTATCTAGAACGAGTTCGCAAACCAGGTCCGGCCGGATATTTTCAGCAGAGTTATTGTTTTTTATTTTTTGTGCAAATGGACGACGTCACATGGCTAATTTCCACAAATGTCAGTACCTAAAATGAGTTCGCAAGCCAGGCTTTTTGACAAAACCCACATCTTGTTTAGCACATACTGAGAACGCGAACATTATTGAGAATGCACTTCCCCAACTGCACAATTCGGCGGGGGACACCGCCGTCTGCGACTGCTTGTTAAAATGTCAGACACAACATTCTGGTTTTCACTGCCACGACAGTAATCCACATATTGTGTCGCCGAAAATCTATAATCACAAAATAACGTGACCGAATCTCTATCCGATGGTTAATCTACTTCATGGCATTATATGCCTCCTCTCCAGTAATCAGCTATACCTGATGTATTTGGTCCACTTTAATTTCACAAGCGGACAGAAGCCTAACTTTTAAACGCAGTGAGAGGTCACATTCGATTTTCAATAAAGATAAACTTGTCACATTTTTTACTGAGATATCTCTGGGTTTTTTAAATATTAATTTACGGGAGAAATGGTTTTAAAATTTACAGGCTCTTGGTGGGAGCTGTTGAATTTGAGCAAATTTCAATGAAAAACATGGCCATCTTGGATTTTACTCTTGGCTTGACTACCAGCTCATCGTACAGGCCACATCCCTTATTCGATTATCACCGAACTGTATATGGAACTGCGGGGGTTACCACTAGATGGGAGCTATACAATTTGACCGATTTTCGTTTTTTAAGCGGTCATCTTGAATTAACATATTAATCCATTGCCACACCCTGTATTAATCCCACAATTATTGGAGAAATGTTTTTTTTTAATTGAACGTATTTCTGATGAAAAACATGACAGCTGGCAACCGCCTTGGATTTCACTCCTTGTATGACTAAATCAATCAAGCTACTGTGACACTGATACTTTCATTTTCCGAAGTCAGAGTGTAAAATGCCGTATCTGCCTCATCGTAGAGGGATGTCGATGATGTTTTGTACACATGACTTTATTAACACTGGGATGAAGCGATGCTTGCTACGTGTTTTGTTCAGTCACAGGCCAGATTCAGACATCTTTCGAATTAAGCCACATCAGCGGAAGGGCAACTGTGCGGTGAACTTGTTGAATAGCTGATGGTATCCCCTATATTTGGACTGAAATCTTCTTGATCAGCTTGGTTTAAACATATTTATTGCAACACAATTTACAAGGGATTGGGGGATAAGTTATAACAACTTAAGGTGCCCCCTCTCCCGACAATATTTACACAAATGTTTAAACAAGATGAATAACAGATATAATGTACATGTAATAATAAGAATGTTGATGATGATGATATCTGGTGATTGATGTTACCGGTCCTGAGATCCTCTCCTATAGATATCATGCTGTGCTGTAAGTAGTTTACGATTGTTCTTCGTTAAGTGAAACGTTTGCTTTCTGAAATATATTTTTGTACAATGCATAAGAGTAGTTGGTTTCGATGCTGTGGAATGTTTGGGACGCCTCTGTGGAAATGGTTTACGTCTACTATTGTGAAAGAATACTCATCCAGTCTGTCATATAATTTAATTCTTTGCGGTCGGAATAATGGACATTCGAAAAAGAAGTGAAATGCATCCTCGATCTCTGTGCCACAATTATACACTGGGCTTTCGGCTATAAAGTTATCATACATATATAAGCGAAGTTCACTGCAACCGTTGCAAATTTTAGAATGGATAATATTTTCTTTCCGACTCCCAGTTAGAAAATAAGGAGGTGGTTTGAGGGTCAAATCTATAAAACTAAGATTGACCTTAAATTATGTTATGTTAAACGCATCAGTTACGATAGTTGGAAGCTTATTCCGTGATTGTGTCATAAAGGGTAGGAAAGATTTTTTTAAATGTGACAGAAGTAACAATAGAAGTTTCCAGGATTCCACTTTGAGTATCTCGAGATATTCCCAGCACGAGGAGGTAAGATAGTTGATTAGTAGTTGGGTGCAAGGTTGTTAGTAATATTATATATGTAGTGTAATTGATGATGTTCGCGTCTATTACTGAACGTGGGCCAGCCGATTTCAAGGAGTAGGTCTTTATCGGATACCGATCGGTTAAGTCCTGTTACAATTCTGGCAGCTTCTTTATAAAGTCTTTCGAGTTTATCAGTCAAGTATTTTGGTGCGTTCGCCCAGACAATATCAGAATAGTCCATTATAGGCAGAATATAAATAGTGTAGATTTTTTCTATTGATACTGTATTTTGGAAGTTGGGATAGTCTTCCTGATACTCGTCGACAGATATGTTCAATGTGATCATTCCAATTCAAATTTGCTTGGATATCGAGACGGATGTGTCTATGCGATTTAATGAAGGATATTTCTTCGTTTAAAAAAAAAATAGTTTTGGGGCCCGGTCTTTGTTAGTTAGGGGTTAAAGTTTACTAGCCAGTTGTTGGCCCATTGTGATACGATTTCGAGATCATTGTTGAGTTGTCTAGCTAGGGATTGTGGGTCACAGTGAGAAGCAGTGATGCCGATATAGTCGGCGTACATTCGAGCTTTTGAGCAGATCGTTTATATATAAAATAAGAAGAGAAAAGACCACATGATGGATCCTTGTGGCACTCCAGATGGTATAATTTCAAATTTAGAGTAAGTATTGTTTACCAAAACTCTTTGTCGTCTATTTACTAAGTAATCTTGAAACAGTTCAGAAGCTTTCCTGAAATACCATATTGCTGCAATTTATATATTAGCCCCATATGCCAGACCCTTTCGAATGCTTTCGATATATCAAAAAATATGGAACACGTGTATAGACCTTTATCTAGGTTCTGACATAGGTAGTGATATATCAGTTATATAATATTATGGTTGGCTCATATATACTGGATAGTTTCTCAGTGCAATGAAATTATCCACATGTGCATGTTTAGCACAGTTAAATAACTTTAGCCGTTACTTTAAAGGTAATCAATCCTATTTAGCGCCCCTCAATTACTATATATTTAGCTTCAGGTGAAAAGAATATTTTAATTCAAGCCGAGGAAACCGCCCATCAGAGCTCGGAGTGATCGGATATCAATTTTTTAAATCTTTTATTTTTCACCACCTGGAATACTTAGTGGCCCAGTAAAAGTCGATGAGAAGGCTGTCCACAGAACCAAATTTCGGATGAAGTTGGATAACTCTAAAATCATGTGGCTTTATTGTGTCAGATATTTGACAAACCGACAAAATGTTGACAAATAACAGGTTTTGGGCAATTTTATACTATAGATGGTTGTGGTTAGCATTATTTTGGGGCAATTAATCGATTCTGATAACTGAAGCGGCATTTCAAAAAACTTTATTGTTTTTTTTTAATCTGATGTTATGGTAACCATCAAATCGGAATTGAGTACCTTTGAGTTTCAGACCGAATATAAGGGATATGTGTGCACACACATGCCATATTATATTTTAAACTGGTTCATACCGGTATATACTGCATATATGGGTAGTTTATCAGTCCAATGAAATTATACACTTGTACATGTCATCGATGGTACGGTAGGGATGGAACATTTAGATCATTGGAAAACTGCTGTTGAAGTTAGTTCAACTAGTCTCTTAGACAAATCCAGGAGGGAAATTTCATAAGACTTTCACTTCTAAACAGGCTGCTTATTTTAGGAGGCTTAGTTGTTAAATTTATAGGAAAAACAGATTTGAATGAAATAAATAAGGAAACGTTTATTAGTTCAGAATATAATTAAGCATGTTCCACATTTAACACGATTATTAGAAGTTTATTATAATAAGCAGTGGTATATATACAATTGGTGCTGAAAAGGTACTTTATTTGTTTCAGCCTTTTGGTGGTTGGGACTTATTCATTGGACTGAGTCTATCCAAAAGAGTTGGCATGAGACAGGGAATTAATCAGTTCTTTTTGTTCATTCTCTCCCTTTTTTATGAAGATGCGACCATCTTTGTCCAGTAAGAACTGATTTGCTTGTTTCTCCTCATGTCAGACAGTTCCTTAATTATCTTCTGCCTGGTTTCGGTCAGGTCTTCTGTTATTATCACATGAGATTTGCCATTCAATATTTTTTTTAATGAAAATTGTATCCCTGGTATCATACCGGACAAAATGGCAGATCGTCTGGCAGGATTTTCCTGTCCCTGCAGTCTTTATGGTGCCAATGGGATGAGCTCTTTCCACATCCAGGCTGTCGAATGTTACATTCAGAAAATCCTTACACGGCTTCGTCAGGATACTAATGCAATCTATGTCCCAAGTACTGGTTATATCGCTGGGGATTGGGACATTGTGAAACCGCAAGGAATTTGTTCGCCCATACTGTTCTCTTGACTCCACTTCTGTGTTGACATACTGTTTTAATGTGTCAAAGTCATACTCTTTTAGTGTGTCAAAGTGTGTCAAATTTGTCTTCCATGATTTGGAGAATATTGTCTGGAATATTGCACTTATGTGATTTTGCATTTAATTGTTGATTACATTGTTCCATCTTTAATTTTAGATTATCATTTTCATTTTTAACAGTTGAGAGTTCACTCTTCAGAGATTGAATTTCATTCTTTAGTTCACTTAAATCTGATTTAACAGTTGCCACTTCTTGTTTAGTTTCAGCTATTGTTACCATCACAGTTTCTTCAACTTTACAGTTTAGAGCTGTGAACATAGATGTCATTGGTCTTTTTATAGCTTCAAATTCTTCTTTCATACTCATCTTTATTTGTTCTTTAATTGTGGTGTTGGTGTGTTCTTCCATGGTATCATCAAGGCTGGGTTTCCGTCTGCTGAAGCAGTCTTGGAGCTCAGATACGGGCTTTCTCTTACGCAATGGCCTTCGAGCTGACATATGTAATTTACTCTTCAAATGAGATATATTAGGTGATGCTGATGTTTGATTTGGAGTGAGAGTACATACTGGCTCATAATCAGATACAACAGAATCTATAACCACCATGATTGTGTCTCGATTTCGAGATGGAGTGTTGGATTGATTTTAATCAGTTGCATGAACTTTGTCAGATGCATCAGGTATAAGTAAACTATGTTTAACATCTGAGATATTACTGGCAGATATAACTTCATCTTTTGTTTTTGATATTACTGGCAGATATAACTTCATCTATACGTTTGATTTGGAGTGAGAGTAAATGCTGGCTCATAATCAGATACAACAGAATCTATAACCTCCATGATTGTGTCTCGATTTCGAGATGGAGTGTTGGATTGATTTGAGTCAGTTTGCATGATCTTTGTCAGATGCATCAGGTTTTAGTAAACTATGTTTTACATCTGAGATATTACTGGCAGATATAACTTCATCTTTAGTTTTTGAATGTGAATCAGATGCATTATGTATAAGAACAGTTGATGTATCGTTTTCACCTGTTGTGGAATCTGTGTCCGCCATTTTGTATGTAGGCTCTCTTCCAAAAATAGCAATTGATTTCTGGTTGGTTTAAAAAGCTTCTAATTTCACCGAAAGTTCTGAATTTAAATGTATGATTATTTACGTCGTGATCCTATACTGCATGTGTCATCTGTTAGACGAATCTGTTCTCAAAACCACTCAAATTTACCCATTTGCTAGAAGAAACTCCGAGCGAAAAATTTACGTCTAACCTCTATCCGCCATATTGTATCATCTTGATCAACTTTCATGTCGGGTTAACGTTTTCGGTGGCCCATCTGTACACTAACACTTAACATAATATGTGTACCCTTATGTGGATACTACCTCTACGTACCGCATATTACACAACTTATGTAGTATGCATAATCATTATCATGGTCATGCCCTCAATAGTCAAGGCGCCACATGACGCGGGGTATCCTCTGGTCACCGATTTTATGGGAACACATTTTTCTTGAGGCTGAACTGTGATAATCCGGATGTTGCCTTATTCGGAGGACATGTGGCCTAGCTACTTTTTATAGTCTTGTCGTTGAAGCATTGAACCTAGAACAAATTGTTGACCAGCTGTTTTTTTTTGTGTCATTTTGTCGGGGAACAACATATCCAAAATCCGCTAAAATCTGCTTTGGGGAAAATTTCTAGAGCATTTTGGAAACAAGATCATATTTGTGGTTTTTATGTATGATATTCCGTTCCTTATGAGCTATACACTTGAATGGCATTTAAATTAAAGTTGGCAGGAACATGCAACATAAACAAATTATTATTTTTGTCATGACAGATGTATATCATTTCGTGTACATTTCGATTGTCAAAATTCAAAATGGCGACCGAAAGTGGTAAAATTTGACAATTTTCGCTAGATTCAGCAGATCGTTTTCATTTATTAGAAATTTGGTTTAAAGAGATAGTCGCAATTCCCCGCACTTTGGTATCATTTATGCTTTTTCTAGTTCACCCGGACCCTTTAACATTGAAAGACCAAGCCCATAGTAAACGATTATTCTGTTCCGTAATTCCGGGCCGCGTAAATCCACCGACAACAAAGCTACCCCGGAACGTAAATTTTGGAGTATCTTTTGGGCGCTGACGTCACTTGGGGGACACCCCTTTGCATTGAAACAATGGCTTATCTGTGATTTGTTTTGTAAAAGTTCAAGCGATTCATTAGCCAACAATGGCGATGGTAGTGGGGGACAGCGTTACACAAAGTGTATTAAATGAAGCTAATGTTAACAGTTATATGCACGATACAGACATTTAAGAAGATAATACCGGCGTTTAACCACTAAACGGAGAAATGTGCTGGCTGATCGATGCGTGGGCCTACTCAGTTCAAATTCAACAGCGTTGGGCAGGAGAATAACGGTGAGTGGAAAAGGAAATTTTGCAGGTGGATATACGTATCAATTATATGTAATATCAATAATATCATAGTATTCTAATTGAAGTGGAATTGAAAACAAGTGAACCTAAATGCTGGATTTTTTTTATCACTTTAGTCATTTTTGAAATCTGATGTGATTAAAATAATGAAATAAAAATGAATTGGCAATGGAAATATCTCACATCATTGCCATCAATGGTAATGTGGTGTTATGACAGTTCGATCTACCCGGTACCTGTCTACTCTAGCAATTGTTCTAGAATATTTGAAGAGTAATTAAAGTTCTATTAAAATGTCACAAAAATTGCAAGTTTACCTAAACAATTTAAATTTTCAAAATACCTGGTCTAACGGTTGCTATGTGTTGGGAACAGGACCACCCAACCCGATCTACCCGAGACAACCCGACCTGAACTAAGAATATATTAGTTTCATAATTTTGTTTTGTTTATTTATAATAAACCCAAAACACACTTTTGCTGAAAATGTCAATATAAAAGTTATCTCTTTGGCAATCGGTGATAAAATCTCGCACGCCAGCTGATTTTTTTACAGTTCTATTTCAATTGTCAAGTACCGGTATGTGCGTACAACATACATGTCACTGGTCTGTTTGAACATTATATTCATTTCTTTTTTCTCCCTTGAAATTAGGGCCTACTTACTCATTGCCCCCCCCCCCCCCAGAAAACAATGGGTTTCTTGTATACTCAAACCTATATTTCGTGTAAACATACTTTTGGAAGTCCAAGCAACTGATAATGGTAATCATGAAACATACTATTATGACGGTTCTGCCCGGGGATTATTGAGGCAATATCTTAATCTTTCTCTAATCTTGGCCAATTCCAGGTGTTCCCTTTCAAATTGCATGGCAGAATCACCTACTGTGTCAGGATTGCTCAGAAGATTGCTCAGCATATAAAAAGGACTTCAGCTGCATAACATACATAGACTGGTTCTTCAATTATGTTTCTGGCCAGCAACAATGTGGTCACCCTTTTGAAGGTTCATTATATGACAAATGAAATGTATGCATATATATTCTACTGGCAGTTAAACCGATGGGGCTGGGAGGCACCTTGGACATCGCAATAGATGATTAATGCCATCGTGTGTTCTATTCATGGGAAGACAGGCGTTTGCTTGTGTTGTTTGTACATCAGGTTCAGACTGACAGACATGAGAGATGTTGTTTGCTTATTAAACATCAAATTTTATGAAAACCTTTGTCACAATTTTTCTACCCATGATGCAGTTGTCATGGTATATTATTTTGATATAATTTTGTCCTGAAAACAGTGAAATTTAAAAGGAATTCAATGTCAGTGGGAAATAACAGGAATATTTGTTATAGTTTTGAGGTAGAAAAATTATCTTGTTTTTTCCCGTCAATTGCTCATTCCTGGAATATATTTCAATCTCAATATATGTCAAATTTTAAACTTTTAAAGTGACTTGATCGAAATATAAATTTAGAATATCAGAATGTTTCAGACAATTTTAGACAATCAGGCATTTCGATATATTCAACCAACTGTAATCGAATGTGTGGGTGTATTATGACATGACAGCTTGTATGGCTATAACAGAGTTGTTATCGAGAGGATCAAACTGTTGAACATTTTCAAACACCTCCTCCCCTACCCATGGCAAATTTTGATCCAAAAAGATCATATTTGAAAACGCTCTTTGTCTACTTATTTTAGTAGATGCAAGCATGGACGCTCTTTATCAGAGACAACAATTATAATTTGTTGCTGGCCTGACACAAAATAGAAACGTATTAAACTCCCTGCCCCCTTTGAAAGTCGGTATCTGGCCATTAGAACCACATGCTGATTGGCACGATCTAACATTGTGCTGGTATAGAAAACACACAACTGGTAATGTTATAGGGTCAAATCGGAAGATAAATAAGAACAAGTCGTCTTTGTTATATTTTCTTTTTCTAAAAACATCTACTCCTACCGTTCATGTCCGACAATAAACCTAGTAATAATTCCACGGCGACGAACATAATACCGAAGAAGAACATTGGCCTCCATACCTACAAACGGAAGGGTTTGTTCTTATTGTTGTTAGTCTGATGCTGCTGCCATTGTTTTTTTTTCTTTTCTTTTTTCTTTTCTTTTTGCAGTTACTGTTGCTTTTACCCGTTGTAGTTCTTGCTGCTGTTGATTTTATATTTTCCTGAGTTGTGGTGTGAGCTGATGCTGATGGCGAATGTGATGGTGGTAGTGGTGGTTGATTATTGAACGCTCATATCATGTTTATATACCGCTCTAATATAGGCGCTGGATAACTTGTCCCAACGAGTCTTGTGACAGGGATTTCGATCATGTCATGACAAAGTAAGTCAGAAGTGATACAACTTCAACAACGAGTATGAAACGAAACGAAATCGTGTCGACCCGCTTCCCAACGTCCGCCCACAATATCGATACGCGTTTATCATTCGCTGTGTTAACCACTTCAACGACAGAATCGGTTTTCCGTTTACATCTGCGAATCCTAAGAAACAACACACGCTTCAACCACAAAGGAACGTCGTCTTGTGGCTGTCTCAAGTGGCAGCTCTGTGCGGTCACTATTAGAATCGTAGTCAGTACACTCGCGGCAAAAAGTATGTCTAGAATATATGTAAGAATAGACATCACATTCGATGTCCGTGGCATTATGCTGTAGATCAAACTAAAGTAGATGGAATATGACAACATTATTGACACAGCGTATGAAACACGCTCCCCACTATGCACGGGGACACTATGGGCAAACAGGTTAGCAATGGCCAACAACAACATGGGTATAATCATGGTAATCACGTAGAACATAGGCCGTCGTTTCAGTTTTACAGTCACGAAGATTAAAGTTGTGTTATAAAACATTTCTTCTGAGATCTTGGTATCAACTAGATGCCATTCATCGCGTGGTTTCATGTAGGGCAATTCACCAGGGAATGGTGTCACAGCGATTGCCGACGAACGAACACCGTCTTCATTATTAGTTAAAAGAATATAACAAGTTTGTTCGTCATAAGGAAACATTGTGACTATTATCTCACATGAAGTTTTGAAGTCCGCTGTTCCAATCCATATCGCAGTGCCTAAGTAATCCAGGGTAATTGGTTGATCAGCTTGTTCCAGTGCAGTGTATTTGTTAATATGGTTAGCTACGCTCATTTGAGGTATCCAAATATCTGTTGGTGTTACAGTTAGCTGTTCAATGTTGGAAAAATTAGCAGGGTCCCAAGTATGGCAGTCATCAGTCCACATTAAATTCACCAAACCAATAACAGACAAACTTTGAGTTGCGTCGTCCAGGCCGATGACTGAAAGAAGATAAAATTCAACCTTCAACTCAATGAAAGCATCAGGTCCACACAAAGGGACCACGGTCGGGTCGGTTTCAGAGAGGACATGTTTCTTCAAATGTTTTGTCCGCTCGATGATCGTTTCGGCGAGAAACGCACGAAAACAGATGAGAAGAAGAACCAAGATGATGGCGACACGTCCACCCATTGTGTTGGGTAAGTAAGAATAAATTCTGCTGTCGCGCGTGGCCGGGTGCGTTTTATGGGAGCATCCATTAGTCTTAAATTAATAGTCAGAATGTAGCGAGAAAATCGATTCCCATTTGTCCGTACTTGGGCCTACATTACCATTATGCTTTCGTATAGTATCCTATATAATTGTTACTGCACATGAATTGACAAACTATTGGGTATATAACTGTTGTGATGTGCGAGCCACATTAGGCTGTCGGTGTCACATATACATGTACCCTGTATTTGCAATGCTCACTAAATTGGAAAATCAATATACAGGTAAATGTGCATTATTGGAGTGTGGGGAAAGGAAAAAATTTGCTGGTCCATAGCTATAACCTCGATAAGTGGTTATGACAGTAATGGAACCTCTTATTGTTAACCAAGACTGCCAACACGCGCGCATAATGACTGGGTAATGGACACAAACCCAGGTCATAGAAACGGGTGACATGTTGTTTTAGGTAAAAATCAGTATTATGTACCTTTCGCATAATGAACTACTAATTATGAGAATTTTGAAATACGGTACTGTCACTCGACTTGTGTTCCTTCTAGTTGTTTTGTCGTTTTGGCATACCCGAAAAGCCAAGCATGTATGGGTACACGAACCTAGCTTGCGTGCAACCCTCGAGTCTAGCACTGACTATAACTTGATAAAAACGACACACAGAACGATATCACCTACTGCGAGTGGAAGAATTTTGAATGGCACGATTTTCTTACAATTCTGCTAAAAGGCTTTAGGGCCGTCCGACAAATTTACGACTGCTGTTATCTATTCGTAATTCTTACCAGCAGTAGGCCATTATGCGAAAGGTGTCATATACAAAATTGAAAAGCTTACGCCGATGATATTCCACGTAGTTAAGTCTCTGATAGTTGGTTGGAGATATGTAGAGTGGTCCCCGTTTGGGTCCGGGGTCGAAAGGTAAGAATCCCCTAATGTGGCACCATGTTTACCGTGGGGTGCATCCCATGAGGTGTGGTAGGAGTCATTGTGGTACTAATGCGGTCGTATTACTTTAGACATCGACCTGCGTATACAGGTCTGTTCAAAACGGGTGGTTGAGTTGATCCGGCTCAATCAATCGGCTAGTCACGCCTCTTCACAGTTTTGCAGATGACATTTCTGCCATCACTTCTATTTTGTTTATGGTGTCTAGTTGTTTGTTCTGTTTTTCATCTATGTTTCTTTCGTGTCATGTCTCTTTGCATTTCGTCTGCATGACTGTTCAATGTTTCAATCTTGTAATGTTCACGCCGGTCTCAATGTGGGGATGTACCAGAAGGCTGCTATATGCAGTGGTTAAACTGGTCACCGCTTCAGCTATGTATCAGTCTGACCCGAACATAACTTGAAGGGTATTCCGAGGCGGGTGCTGGGCTAGTTGTCGATTATTTGATTCCCATATGCCAACTCATAACAAACAAAAACGTAAGATTGACCACTCGCCAAGTTCCACTGATGCTGAGGTCTATTCTCAGTACTTGGTACTTGGTTTCGATCCAAATGTCAAGGGACCTTCTTATTTGTGATATTTAAATGCTACAAAGCATAGCTGGACAATTAAAATCTGTCAAACCGATCATGACTGGGCCTCTAAGTGGCTCTTTTCTGATCGGATGTTCAAGAAACACTCAAAGCTGACGCTCTTGTGCGATTAGCATATATCGCACAAACACCGGTGTTGATTACTCATCACAAGATATTGAACGGCAGCAGAGCTGTGTTGAGAACTCGTGATATAGATGATTCTTCTGTGTCCGAGATATTGCCTGACTTAGCACAACCGAGAGTTAGAGAAGTCCGTAGATTTACAAAAACAATTGAGCGACAAAAAGTTCCTTTGAATAGTTTATCTTCTAACCTTCAATCAGTGCGATCATCCACCGACATTGGAGGTTGGGTATGTGACGATGGA
Source organism: Siphonodentalium dalli (assembly GCA_032622095.1). Lineage (NCBI taxonomy): Eukaryota > Metazoa > Mollusca > Scaphopoda > Gadilida > Siphonodentaliidae > Siphonodentalium > Siphonodentalium dalli. Next base: position 51,419,372 of record CP136064.1, on the reverse strand, counting down.
TTTAAGCACATATGTTACAAAACCATTCGCGTTGTTTTAAATGTCAGGGGTATGGCGATGGCCATGACCATTGTAAAAGCAAAGAAACCATATGTACACGATGTTCTATTCTGGTCGTGATCATAATGATTGTACGAATCTTAAGAAATGTTCAAACTGTCAAGGTTCACATGCTGCAGTGGATTGTTCATGACCCATTTGGGACTATGAATTCAAGATTCAACTATATAAAGCTGAGAAGCATCTATCAAATACAGATGCTAAGAAAATAGTTTATCCTCGACCATCCATTCCACAGGTCACATACTCAGCAATCGTGTCTACCAAAAAGTGTGTTGATGCCAGCACTCATACACAGAGTCAAACCAAACTCGTCAGTTTATCACTACATGTAGCAACACACGTTTGGGAGACTGATATGATTCCTGTTCCAGAACCTGTAGCGCATATTCTGGATAAAGCTTCTGCCGTTGAGACATTTCCTCCGAAACAATATATGCAATTTGATCCTATTGTTCCAAAAGAAAAATCTCATGTTGCTTCAAAATAAAGATCTCCAAATTCACTCAAACGTTTCGACTCTCAGAAAGAGGGGTACATCTTTGAGCTTTCAACATTTGACCACATGATTGATGTTAACTCTCAAAGACAACAAACATTATTTGTGGATGATCGAGACTGTCGGTTTGAGTGAAGGATGACATTCTGTCTCAACCACCCGACCGTCAGCTTGACGCATTGATAAAGGTTCATGCGCCATTGATCAACTATTATAAATACATTATCACTACAAAATTTGATTTTAAAAGCTACATTAGATATTTCGATGTGGATCCTTGGTAATTTCGTGTCATTTATTTGCTATTTATTATGTATTCTTGTACTACTCTTATGCGTTTTACAGTATGATAACACACTAGTCATTCTTGAATTTATATTCCCGACCCCCCCCCCCCCCCCCCCCCAAGTGGAAACATTCCTCTTGCTTATTCCTTATTTGTACATAGTTCATCGCATTGTTTTAATCTAATCCACTGTCTGATTTATCTACACAGTTGCTTCGCTACGATTTTTGTTATACCTGATTCTGTTCTTGGTCGTGATATGGCCTAGCGGTTGAAACGACGTTAAACCCTCAATCAATCTATATTTCCTTAAGATTATGAGGGAACTGGCTGCTTAATAATTCCATGTTACTTTTCTCATGTTGAGAAATAGATATAGAGCAAGACCGGACTACATACAGCATATAGGGTAATTTTTCCCCGATGGCTCAGCCAGTAAGATACACGGCACAAAATGCCAACATGAGCAGTCCAGCTATCGTGAAGCTGGTTCAAATCCAGATGTGCACGGATTTCCGAACCATTCACAAGGTAGGTACCATGATTCATGTATGAGTCAACGTGCAGTGGAGTAATTTCCCGGTGAAATTAACCATCCGTGCTATCTTTCATCCACTCGTTGACAGTAATGTTATTGACAACATCGCTCCATTCTTCCTGTTAAATGCCGTTCTTAAATAGAATGGATAACATTGGTCACAAATAACGCGTCATGTCCAGGGTTTTCAAGGCAGCGTCAATCACTGTATATGATGGGAAGCCATTGGCTGCTGCAACTTGGTTGTCTCAGAACAGTGCTACACCGATACCATACGTACATGTATACACCGTGCATTGACAAGGGTATGAACACATGGGTGGTAGTGTACATATGTATAAACCACGCGTTACCCTTATGTTGTGGGGCATCCTTGTGAAACAATTTGGCGATCGTATCATTAGCAAAACACAAAGTTTACGGTACCCTATGAACACTATTTAGTAAAACAAAAATGCTTTCATAACAAACCCGCATGTCCGCACGAAGCTAAATATGGCAATGGTGTGGTGCTAAATATATAAGGTTCCGTGACAGTGTTGATCGTGAATTTGTTCATCAACATTGGATAAAAAAGTCTTTTTATTATCCTATCTATGGGATAAAACGTAAATGTATTTGAGCCAATACACGTCAAGTAAGTATACTATACAATATCGACCACCTTTAATATATAACATTCACTTCATACTAGCGAGTTTGCGATACCCGTCGGACGGGTACGGGTACCGGTAGATCGGTGAAAATCGTCACGGTCATTTGCGTACTTTGAATGCAGCACATAAAGCGATAGGGATTTGGAACGGGTAGATGTATCCCATTGACTGGTGGTCTTTCACTAAAGTTTTCTCACTCAAAAGTACATTAGTTCTACGAAATAACAGTCAGCTATGCATTAATCTATTTATTGCACGATTTCATTGCCAAATCTCATTGATACATTTGTCATTTAAGCCATGTTTTATGTTCAAAGTATCGAGGCGGCTTCTAACACTAAGATAACTATGGAACGCCGATTTGTTTACTGACTGTCTTCACTCAAGTAATGACATGTTATGATTAAGAGAGTGAGTTGGCGGTGCTATACGCAGTCTCGACACAGGGACGTAATTATAGGGGGTCTCCGCGTTGAGAAGGTGTGTCCACCTTCAAATTCCCAACTATACACCCCCATAAACCACACCAAACAGAGGTTTGTGCGTAATTCAAATTGTGCACCCCGTTGGGCTCTGATTCCCCCCAACTGATCCTTCACTGTCCTGAATATTATTGTGGACTGTTCTAAATGGATCAGTAGTCTTGTTGCAGAAGTCCTGTGATTGGGGGGGGGGGGGTCCACCTTGCCGACCATGCAGTACGAGAACAGTTTTGTAGATATGAACCTGGAAATTGCAAAATCATAACATCTAGTGGTCTAACACCAGGCAAATTCACGCCCTGGTTTGTTTTTAACAAATTAATGATCAGTATTGCCGAGCCACTGAATGTGGTTAGACCAGGGCATACCGGGTCGACCATGGTTCGGTCTGGTGTGAGAACGTTTTGAAATCTGAACATGAAAATTGATAAATTATTGACTTTCCTCAAGCTTTACATTTGTTGCATATTTCCAACCTGCTGTTGACCATATAGCCCGAATGTTTTTCTACCAAGAGTAGGAATATTTGCAAATGTTGGTCTAAAACATAAAAAAAAATCCCCACTAATACATTTTTGGAAAATCAAACTGAATGACAGAATAATTTCAACGTATGTTTTGGTGTGTTAGGTATATGCAATATCCAACTGTTGACAAAAGTTGGGGTGAGACACCCCATGCACCCTCTCGCCACGTCCCATATCGACCCTTTGTGCATGGGCATAAGTAGACCGTGAATGTGTTACACGATTGAATACAACCGTTCAGTTATTGTACCTTATGTGGTGGTGACTGATTTCTCATTTTAATATAGATATTTGACTTTTGAACGGACATGGCGCATTTGAACCCCAAGACTGTTGTATATTGTAGTGGCCGATAGTGACACCAAATACTGATATACACACCTCATACTCGGCACAATCTTACCGTCATCAGAGCGATTTTTAGCTGTTTTCTTTGTTTCGCATAGACGTGAAGCAAACGCTCTTTATTCGAACCATATAATGAATAGTGTACCATTAAACACCCTTTATATTTAACAAGTTTGATTTTTATACGCCCGTTTGAAAAAACGGCCGCATTATAGTATTAGTCCGTCCGTCCGTTAACCTGGTTTCCGGATGATAACTTTAGTTAGAGTGAACCAAATTCAATAAAATTTGGTATGTGGGTTTACTAGCCGAAAAGTAAGTTCAAGTTCGAATTTGGGTTCCGCCCGCCAATTTTCACCGGAGTTATGCCCCTTATTTGACGTTTTTTTACTTAGAAAATCCTTGAAATTTGTTGTCCGGATGATAACTTTACTAGAGCTTATCGGATTCAATGATAATTTGGTATATTACTTTCTCCCACCAAAACACAGGTCAAGTTCAAATTTGAGTTCCGTCCGCCAATTTTTACCAGAGTTATGCCCCTTTTTGACCAGTTTCCGCCGACCCAAGAGAGGGGGTATTTTGCACGCCCAGTGTAGCTCTTGTTCTACCTACATCCGGGTTTAGACCCAGACAAATATCCAAGTTCTTTGGATGAATATTCCCTTGCCCGACCCTTCGAAAGATTCCAACCCATTACCAGTTATATGACTAAATATTCCCCAACTAATATAAGGGGCAATTTCGGTCTTATATCTGACTAAAAGTGCATGCATGTAGGACATTCTTGGACCCTGGGTCTAAACCAACACATTTTACACCGAATAATGGTTGGATTATTAAATTAGCGTAATTGTATATTTGTGATATCATAACATATTTTCTCAGTCAGAAAATTCCATCTGTTCTAGACGACACTCGAACGGTCTGGGAAATTACTTATGAAAGCTAATTATTGAAAATGTTACCAAAATGAGTCAAAGAAAGACGCCAACCCCTTCCACTTTCGCCTCGTCCCTGGTTAATGCAATCCATTATCCACGCAGATGTCCATCATATAACCATAACAGTAAGTATAACGTCGGCCAAGAAAGCGAATGCGGATAACAATTTCTCTATATCATATATATTGTGCTGCAATTGGCTCACCATACACTACCCGTCGATATGCTTAATTCTACCCGTAAAAGAGTTTGCGATTTCAAAACGTGTACCGGTACGTGTAGCTACCAGTACCCGTACCGGTACCCGTACCCGTTTGAAATCGCAAACTCGCTACTATCTCAATCAATTACCTGAACACGAAACTCATAACAGTTGTACCCTATAGCTGACTTCATTTTAGACGCTAGCTGGCATACCATGTGACATACCCTTGGCTAGTTAGTCGATTAATGTCACTTTCAACCGCTAAGGTCATATCGTGACAAAAGAGGAGGCCTAAATTCAGGCTACGGCATTCACTGTTTTTCCATATAATTTTAATTTGCACAAAGAAGTAGAACGATTTGTTTTCAATTCACGTATATATTCGTTTCCCGACGTCATAGTAACATGCAAGTATATATATGATGGGGTCATGGTATTTTATTGCGAACATTGGTCACATCATCGCCACTTTAACTGAGATGTTCTACATGCTTCGATAACTGTTAGGCGCTTGTTTTAATAACTCCATTACAGGACGAAAGGTGTTGTGTTTGATCTATAATTGTAACTATTTGCTGTGTAGAGTTCCGTGTATTTGTGCAAATATGGATCGAACCTACCTGGATACGGTTGGTATGCTATTCTGAAGTGATAAGTGCTATCTTGATGACACTGCTAATGGTCTAACGTTTCCTGGCAACCACCGTGATAATACACCGTCATCTCGACAAAACCGGTATAATTATTTGAACAGAATTGATCAACACATTTACAGCATTTTGATTGTTAATAATTTGAACGTCCCGAAAGGTGTTGCAGTTTTATTTCATATCTCGATATCCAATACATGTAAGGCATATCAGTTTATGTGTACCTTAACAGTGTACCTTAAAGGCACGTGATGCCTTAGTTGTCGAAAATATTCATATTTGTTCTAATCACCGTAAACAGAAAAAACATTAAAACGCATACAGTTTCGTTCATATATACCATGACCATCACGTAAACAGCATGTTATCATAAATACCTACTATATTTTACATAAGCAAGAGCCTGATTGTGATACAGAAGAGTGAGAAGACAGCACAATGCTACTGGCTGATCACACACAAATGGCATAAACGCTCTTTATTAGTTCCATATCAGGAATTCGCCAATAAAGAACGCTATTTATGTTTACCATCATAATATAAACACCAGAACAGTAACTGTTTATGCTTTTGTTTACATAACAATGGTCAAACATTTGACAATAACATACTGTTTATGAGATATTTCTTATTTGTATATGGACAAAGTCTGTCTACATTTTGACGTTCTTTCTGTTTGTGGCGGTTTTTGACGGGTGGAAATATTTTCACAGGACACCCACCGCCAAGGCCAACCGTACCTTTAAATAAATAAAGAGCGTTTATGACATTTGTGTGTGATTATCCAGTAGCATTGTGCTGTCTTCTGTAACACAATCAGGCTCTTGCTTATGTACAATATAGTAGGTCTTTATGATAACATGCTGTTTACGTGATGGTCATGGTATATATGAACGAAACTGTATGCGTTTTAAAGTTTTTTCTGTTTACGGTGATTAGAACAAATATGAATATTTTCGACAACTAAGGACTCACGTGCCTTTAAATGCAAAACATCAATATATGTCGGATATCACCTCCAACATTTTGTCAAGGTAGATCAATGGGTAGATTCAAGATTGACCCATAATTGATAAACGTTTCCCGAGTTGTGTATCGGTTCATCTTCTACCATCAACGCATACGGTCGCAATGGTGATTCATCAATCACTGATTACCATGTTTACAAGATTTTTAAAGTCCCCGGTGTTTTTCGTTGAATTAGAATATTATATTCAGTTGTACATGGAAAGAGCTACGTTAGTTTAGTTTGACTTTTGAAAGCTTTTAATATTGTTAAAACTGTTAGTACATACTAAAAAGTATGATTTATGCTCTACTCAGCTGTTCTATTAGCGTATTTGACTAGGTACCTTCGAGAAATTTAAGTATTTAGCATAGCTAGGGTTAAGGTTTATTTAAAACTATTACACAGGTTTTATTTGTGCTTTTTTATATCTTAATTAACATAATTACACGCGGGAGTCAACTCTTAAAGATGGTCCATCTCATCATAAAACCGTGTTATAAAGTTTCCGGGTATGAAATAACAAATTTGAGCTGAGGACATTTGCGGAAACGCTTCTATCAATTATTATCGATTTTATATCGATGTTTTCTTATATAATGCGATAATCAATTGCGATAATTTCGTTACTATTTTTGATACAATTGTCCCGTATGCTACGCTCGGAAGAGAGTGACCCAAATTGATTATATTTATATTATACCAAAAAATTCGAAATAATAACTAGAAGCGTTTCCGGACATGGGTCATTTCAATTCATATTTATTATGCTATACACAGGAAACTATAAAACAAAATGTATTATAGGAAAAGACAGACCATCTTTAATTAAATACCAAACTAGAATATTAAAACGTCGACATATGAGACCCGCCATATCAATCCAGTCGTAAGTCGGGATTTTTTTACCCTGTGCCAATGCATTCTCTTATATATGCGAGTCGACCATAGGTCGCCTCGCATATATAAGAGAATGCATTGGCCTAACAATTTTTTACAATTTTAATAATTTTTTCTTGTATTCTTTAACAATTTTATAATTTCACCCATACAGAGCCCCAGACAAACATGAGCAGACGACACTCTTCTATATGCTTCTATATATGTGTGGGGCTCCCTGCAGGGTAATGGATGTTTTTTATTTTATGTAAAAAAAATGATAAAAAAAATTGTTAGGCCAATGCATTCTCTTATATATGCGAGGCGACCTATGGTCGACTCGCATATATAAGAGAATGCATTGGCACAGGGTAAAAAAATCCCGACTTGCGACTGGATTTGATATGGCGGGTCACGTATGAGTGTAATTCTGCATAAGCTCACGATAATATAAATTTTATTCTTGAGCAGAAATTTTACGTGATACTTGATCGCAGAATGGAATATACAACATGATATGATCAGATAGTGGATATCCGTGGCATGTAAGAGAAAAAATACTTCGTTGAGAAATTGTATTGCGCTATCCAGATTCAGAATCAGAATTAAACAATCTTCATTTCAATCACACACATGACACATATGATGTTAATACAATCACACGCATGATACATATCATGTTAATAACATGGGAAGACTTTGAGGAAGAATAGTATTTGGCATTCGGCCTTGTGTATTTATATGGAGTCCCCAGTCTCAGATATCCTCAAATAATAATGCTGAAAAATGTACGTCTGGAGATAAAAAGTGACATACGTTTTATAGAGGGTCCGCTTGTAGTCTGGCTTATAGCTTATAAGGTAAATGCAAGCATATCATATAGATAATAATATAATACAAATAGATGTGTTTCTTGTCGTATCATTTCTATGCGTGTACTGTAGCTGTCATGGTCTGTATCAAAGTGAGGCGGGAAATCGGGCTCTGGCCTTGACCTCTCTGACGCCGGTGAATTTACCGGCGACAGAGAGCGTCCAAAAGATGCCACAAATCCCCCAAGTTTTCAAACTAAGGCCCCCCTTTAAGGACTAGGGTTTTCATGGGCCAGCTTGGGGTTTCATTTCAATTAATTTTATCTCTTAAAAATGTCCACCCCCCCCCCAAATACTCAATATCTTGCAAACTACTATAAATGTCCACCCCCCCCCCCCCCCCACAATTGACTAGAATTGACATATAAGAAATATATATAAAAATAAACTTATATCAAAACATAACAGGTGAAATACGGGACTACAAAAAATATTGGCTCCGGGAGGGCTGTCAAAAATGTTTGCAAGTCCCAAATATTATACCATATATGTATGTTGGGCTTGATATTTGCCCCCTAACCTGATCCCAATTTTAATTTCACCAATACAGACCCCAGACAAACATGAGCAGACGACACTCTTCTATGTGCTTCTATATATGTGTGGGGCTCCCTGCAGGGTAATGGATGTTTTTTATTTTATGTCCTAAAAATTGTAAGAAACATTTATTTTTAAAAAATGATAAAAAATTGTTAGGCCAATGCATTCTATTATATATGCGAGGCGACCGACCTATGGTCGACTCGCATATATAAGAGAATGCATTGGCACAGGGTAAAAAAAATCCCGACTTACGACTCGATTTGATATGGGGGGTCACATATGTGTTTTGGCGGTTTCGAATACCCACCCACCCGGGGTACCCTCCTTCAAGAACATTTACCCCCCCCCCCTCTCCGTACAATCTACAATTTAAGTCACACCCTACAAGCAATCGACTTGTTTCTTCTCCGTCATATTCTATAACTAATCACTAAGCCAACTTTTATACCACCAATATAATTCCCTGTCGTCGGGCGACTGTTCCAAAAGATTTAGTTCCATTAGATTTACTGGTTTCAGGTAATTAATTTCTTTATCGGCTGGGCGACTAATTTGGTCTCGTTTGTTCTAAATTTCATGGTCATTGATGGGCGAACTCACGCAATTGAAAATCCGTATTGTTAATCCAGATATGTTGTCCACATGGGACTTGAAGTAATTTGCTGATAGTAATACATACCTGCTTTCCATAATATCTAGACTGATTAGATTTATCCACTCACATCAGTGTAATAGCCCAAAACGCTTCATCACTCCAATCACCGTCACCTAATATGGTCTGTATCGCACAGGCATCATTTGTGTCAAGCTAGCAATGATATCGTTCCTACCATGCTTCCTACTATTTTTTCATTTTTCGTATGCAGTTGGCTTTTCGGCCAAAGGCAACGCCATTTGGAATTTAAGAGGCAATGTTTACAACGAGTCGGACCCACTTATTCCTCCGAAGGGAGATACCGTCATTAAAGTTGGACTAACTTTCTACTTGCTCGATCTAACTGACGTCTTGTCAACTGAGCAGAAAATGAAGATTATAGGTTTGGTTTTCTTGAATTGGGAACTGGACGAGATTGCGTGGGATCCCGACTTGAACGAGAATGTCCAGTACATCCATGTGGATGAAGAAAATATATGGATACCAAGAATAGGAGTGACAAATGAAGTTAAAAAGTTCCGGACGTTACAACCCGCGGGATACAGAACACAAATTCATCATAATGGAACGGTACAGTGGGGTGGCACGAGCGATTTCCACACATCTTGTAATATTGACATATCTAAGTTCCCGTTTGATGTGCAGGTATGTATGCCCAGCAAAACAATAATGCTTGGACGACGCTGGTTGTCGTTAGAGTTTATTCATGTCGGTTTTAATTGAGTAAATTTGAGTTGGAGCGGATGTAGGAGAAACTTGTGACAGCAGACTTCACGTTGTGTGTTGATGTATTGACAAGGACGAAGGCTGACGTGTTGATTTAACTTGATCTTTATTCGCTGTCGTATGGTGTATGGTTGATCACCGACATGGTGCCCAGGATTAATGGTATCTCATAGACAGAGAAAGGGACTCAATTTGGTTAGAAATGACCAAACTTATACTCAAATATGTCTGCCTATAGTTTAGATTATTATTATTGGCGTGTGTCTTATCGTCGTCAAAAGTCGTCACTAACTATAAATTTCTAATATCCTGACCATTGCGACTCTAGTTTTATCGAATTCTAGTTAGTTATTATAGCTGCACTGACGAAACACGGATATTAATATTTTTAACATGGGAACGTTTATCGCGTGATCACTACACTCTGTTATGCCCAAAAGCACCATGACAATCTTCGAGTTTGAAAAGGCAAAAGTAAACGTATATTATAATGGTGTATAGTAGACTGACCCGTGCATCGTACCACTTTGATCAAAGTAATTGATGCTGATGCTGATGCCCCGGTAATGACCACGGTATTACCGGTAGTATACGGTAACTACAGCGGTATCCTAATGGTCACTGCGGTGGAGTTACGGTACCATTCGTTTATGATACCGCGGTCGTCACACCAATAGTTGAAGAAATTAATACGTCCATGAGGATCTTGTTAAAGATACGGTAAGCATTGGCGGTGGGTATTGTTGTTAAATTAGTCACTTCTGCTAAAACCGCCATAAACAGAATTAACATATTATAAAAAAAATTTGCTCTTATACCAATCATAAATATCCCGTAAAATGCGGCATATTATTGTCATGTTAGTAATCTGTGTTATGTAAACAAACAGTATGCAAAGAGTTTGTGATAAGCAAAATACTCAAAACCGAGGAGACCCCCACTAATTGATTTTTTGTTAAAAAATTCCATCAAGTTGTTTACACCATACCGGTATAGCTATCGCTAACCTTCATATCTCAATATTTTGGTGTTGAATGGGTCGCCATGAATCACTTTCCTAAACAATCGCCACGGTGTTGAATAAATTGCATATCGCTCACTATTTACGTGCTGTTTATAAACAAACGCTTGGCTCACACAGAGTGTGTTTAGTGTATAATAACGCACTCATATGATCATTATTCTATACTATTAGTATATTCTTGGTGAAATGTTCATAATTTGGTAACTGTTATTTCTAAATTGTAACATATAATGAAGGCCATCTAGGCCTTTAAGTTCCATAGCTATAAGGAGAATCACTGCATTTTATTTTCATGCCTACGAACCGGGACCGAATTCATCGTGGTGCAACCGCGGTACACTCAGTGTTGAAGCGGTAACCTCACCGTGGTGTCGGATGTCACTGCGGTATAATGGAGGTGGTCAGTTACTTTGAGTATATGATATATTAAAATGGTGTGTATCAGACCGACCGTCGCATCGTATATCATAATATTGTGTAAAGTCCTATCTAACTCTAGTATAGGCCTCCACGTAATTTAGTGCATCGTTGGTTTGAATCTGATGTGGCATGCTATATGGAGGTTGTGCACCGCATTTTGATACATAACTCATATTATCAGGGGAGAATAAATTTGTCTCTATTCAAAATCGTTTGAAACAATACAGAATACCCCTCGTCTATAAATTTGTCTGTAAATTCGCGACTGAATGGCCCAAAAGTTAACTCATTGTAGGGTCATACTTGTATTATATATGGCATGGTTTTGGTACATGGTGTTCTATAAAATTCCACAGTTCAGTACGGTTTGGCTTTAAATGGACATGGTTCGTTCGAACCCAAAAATGATGTATGCATAATTTAGAACAAAGTATCTCAAATACATACCTATCGGAATATTTCCGAGCAAATTCGACGCCATAGCGCTGAAAATACGTGTACTGTTTATATTTTTCGATAAATTTGAGGTCATTTAAATATTTTTCATCGTAAAAAATTGCAACTTTAGGCCACGGGAAGCCAATCAGGAGCGTTCGTCACTCAGAAACGTTTCTTACACAATTTTGAGTTTTGAAACTAAGAGAAAGCAGTGAAGTTTTTAAAACTCTTTCCGTTTCCGATTCCAGAATTCCCATGAATACAAATTGCACAGATTTTTCTCGGGGTCCTATTTTTTTATAGAAGTTTTTTATGACTTCAGTGCGTCTTTGTTGGACATATAATGCTCGTAGAAAGGTAGTACAGGTATTTATCGAAGCGAATATTGTAAGGTGTATACATGTAATTTGGAGCGCAAACTGCCATGTGGCATTAAAGACGAAAACACAAACTGTAAGTGTAGATTACTACGTCGCGCTATACTAAATCATATTTTGTTTCTCATAAAATATATCCCAATGTCAATGTTTCATAATATATGAAAACTCAGGAACTGAATATATTATATTGATAGTAGCGTGCCCTAAACGTTGCAAAAACGGCTGGAAAAAAGTCCCCCGTATTGTCTCTGAAATGGGAATATGTGTGACGTCCATAAGTCTTTCTGGCGCATGTGTTTTATCAAGTTACCCACATACATGTATTTATAGGGATCTATTATGTTCTCCCAAATCTGACAGGAATGTGGACAATGCGAACCTATTGTTACAAATGGAGGCTCTATAAATCACTGTCCTTGGTTTCAAACCTCCTTTCCCAATACGTTTTCACAACTGATCTACCACCAAATGCCAATCCACCCAATTAAGAGAGCAATGCTGATTCTTTATTTATTTTTATTTTTTTTTGCTGAGCGGTATACGATTTCTCGTTATAACGATATATACGCATCTCGTTATAACGAGAAACTAAGTCGCTATAACGAGAAACTAAGTCGTTATAACGAGAAACTTTCTCGTTATAACGAAAAACTTTCTCGTTATGAAACTAAGTCGTTATAACGAGAAACTAAGTCGTTATAATGAGATATCTGGTATATATATATGGAACTGGTGTGTGAAATTAGAAACCATTACCCAGTTCAAAACGTAAACATAACATTGAAATATCTCATTACGATAGACGGGGGAGGTCGGGGATTTAGTTCGTTGTTTTAGCAGTAATTCTCAATCTGCATGTCTGTTGGAGAGGGTGCAGGATTTGTGTTCTGGACCATTGGCGGCTCATCTATCCTATCCCCACGTCAAATTACTTATAGCCTCCGGGAGGGACGGATTTCGAATAGGTTTCTGAACAGTACGCCAGACACCTGTTCGCAAATTCACGTAATGGCCGTTATATGGTGTCATGTTGAGCGGGAGGAGCACGACGGGTTTGCTGTTCCATTTGGGCTCAAATCTAACTGCGCCCCTCTGTATAGAGCCTATACTCCCTGGGAGGGTCCGGGAGTGGGTGCAGGAGAGGGGCTGCGGAGGTGTCGGAAGCTGAATATGCCACTGGGTATGAGCAACAAAAACACGGAAACACCACCCCGTTGAGAAAATTCGCCCCCCAAAAATGAGATGGACAACGAAGAGCGTCTCTGATTTTGAATAGGTTTCTGGAAAGTCAATTGGTAGCCAGAAACCAGTTCGTTGTTTTCTTAATTACTCCCAACCTGATGGTGGTAGGGGTAGAACATTTGGGTTCTGTTCGATCCGCAGATAATCTACCCGACCCCCATTCCAAATCACTTATGACCCCCCCCCCCGGGGGGAGGTACCGATAGGGGCGTATTTTGAATCGGTTTCTGGAACGCGAATTGGGCGTCAGAAACCAGTTTGTTGTTCTCGCAGTAACTCTCAGTCTCCGTGGGAGGGGTGGACAATTTGGGTTCACGTCGATCCGCAGATTATCTACCCGTTCCCCACTTCAAATCACTTCAAATGACCCCATCATGGGAACACCAATAGGGCCGGATCTCGAATAGGTTTCTGGAATGCGAATAGGTTTCTGGAACGCGAATTGGTGTCAGAAACCAGTTCGTTGTTGTTACAGTAACTCTCAATCTGTCCACGGGGGGTGCAGAATTTGGGCTCGTGACAATTGGCTGTTCGCCTACCCGACCCCCACGTCAAATGACTGTTACCTCGGGGAGAGGGACCGGGAGGGGCGGATTTCGAGTAATTTGACGTAGTGATAGGATAAATGAGCCGCCAATGGTCCAGAACACAAATCCTGCACCCACTCCAACAGACAGATTGAGAATTATACTGCAAAAACAACGAACTAAATCCGCGACCTCCCCCGTCTACCGTAATGAGATGTTATGTTTACGTTTTGAACTGGGTACTGGTTTCTAACTCCACACACCTGTTCCATATATATACCATATATCTCGTTATAACAACTTAGTGTCTCGTTATAACGACTTAGTTTCTCGTTATAACGACTTAGTTTCTCGTTATAACGAGATAGTTTCTCGTTATAACGAGATGAGTAAGTCGTTATAACGAGATCCTATCTCGTTATAACGAGATAAAAAAAATATTTCGGATGTCCTAAATCAGTCACCGTAGCGGTACTTCCAACTTTGGAATCCATCAATGTCGCTTTGGTTATTGCGATAGATTCCGGTGTTTTTGTTTTTGTGCAAGGAATTCAGAAGCTCCTAACTATACAGATACATGTATCAATATTTATGTAATAGCTACATGTATATTTACTGTAAGCATATTTGATTTCCAAAGAAATATTACACAAATTCATACACACATCAATATAAATATAAGTGACATCATTTTTCCGGGGATTAAACAACAAGCCCGACAGCCTATATGTCGTATTTTTGCTCCCATTTTCGCAATAAATGAGTTAATAGCCAGGTTCAGCTACGCGTACGTGTAACTGTAAAGTGTGTTTCCATTGCCACCTCATAATTTGGCCTACACGTACAGGGTAAAACCGTTTACAAGTTTTGTGTCCTTCGTGTAGCCAAGAGGTGTCTTCTGATAACCAACCGAATGATCTACCAAGGCATTGCAGTCGAAGTGATCTTAATTTGATTGAACCAATTGAGCGAATCGTTGGGCGCATTGTGGCCGCTTGCTCTGGCCACCCGTCTATAAGTATCGCTAGACGTTGGCCGATATATATAAAACATGTAGGTTTGGCGCCGTAAAATTATCTGACTTCCCGCCACGTGCATCGCCGTAGAAATACCATAGTAACACACGTTACAATTTACACGTACGCGTGCATGGCCGTGTATGGCTGCACCCGGCTAACATTTATGAATAAATTCATACCATTTATTTTGCCTTTCCACAGGTGTGTTCAATAATAATGGTTCCACTGGATCCTCTAGTTGTCGAACTTGTTCCAACGCGTATCATCCCGTATGCCTACAACGACCGAGTAGCCGTACCTAAAGAAGAATGGAACCTACTGGATTACAGGATGTCCACCTCAGTACTCGATGACAAGAACATCACCTTGTTGAATATAGCGCTAACAATCGAGAGGAAATCATCTTTCTACGTCATCACGGTGATAACACCGTTAACTGTTCTATCCATAGCCAATCTATGTACATTCAAAATTCCAGTTGCCAGCGGAGAGAAATTGTCGTTTTCTGTTTCAATCATGTTGTCATATTCCATCTACTTCAGTCTTATCTATGACATCATGCCAAAAACGTCAGGATCAATTTCAGCATTGGCGGTCGAGTTGGACCTTCTTTTTATATTAAGTGTCTTCACGACAATGATGGCGGTTTGTGTTCAGAAGTTACATTTCACAAATTCGAATGAGAAACTTCCAAAGTGGGCGTTGCTTATGTCCTCAAGAAAAGTATGCCATAAAGATTCTTGTGATGTAGACGGGAATTGGACAGAGCACTTGCAATCTGTATCGTCCGCTGTAGATTGCTTTATGTTTCGAGTAGTGTTGTTTGCAACTGTTTTGTCGTTTGTCGTGACATTCGGCATTCTTATCAGTTAAACATTGGTGTTTGCATTAACATAAACTCGAATATGTGTCTCGTACAGTAGTCGACGATTATATATCCATTATATATTTTGGAAGATCTGTTTGTTTGTGTGTGTGTGTGTAATCGATGAACTCGAAAACGGCCGACCCGATTTCGATGAAACTTGGTATGTGGGGGTATTTTCGGGTCAGGAGTAACATACTAGTAGGCCTATTGATTTTCAGATCCGAGGTCAACTTTTCACGTGCCGAGGTAAAATCTGTTTTTACGCTGTGTTACGGGACTTTCATTTGAGTTCGGTGCTTACAAATCGATTCGAAACAGCGCGAATAATAAAATGCCAGTCATAATAATGACACTGTGAGAATCTTTCGTGTTTCCTCTTTCCAACGATATATAATGCGCATGTATCCGTTTTAGTTATCTGCCTCAATTATCAAGAAGAAGTGGTACTATCTTCCATCAGGATAAAAACAATGCGTAACTTCTATGACGTCGTTAGAGGTCATAACGTTAGATCACATTAACGCTTAACCGGCCGATGCATTTGACTGTTTCAGACGTCTTGGCGATATCTCGGGCACCGATGGTAATTTATCTTTACGTTGAAACTTGATAATTAATGAGCGTGTGTGTATGAGGCGCGTTTATATACTTGAGTGGAAATCAAATCGGGTTAAACTGGCGGATTTTTACGGACGAAATTTGATGCATATAGGGTATCTCGGTATCCGCCGGGCCGATTTCCACCATTTTTGGGGTGTTGGTGTTTGACCCCACCTGACCTTCAAAATGGTCAATTCAAGGTCAAATCGGGTAAATGTATTTCGACGGGTACTTTTGTCGGGTACTTTTGTTCGGGCACTGTGTTTTGGACGGGTCAAATCGTGACCCCACTTGACCTTGGCCTTCAAAATAGACAATTCAAGGTCAAACCCGGACGAAGTCGGGTCACCTTCTAGTATATATATATAGAGGATTTCCAACGAGTTATGTTGGGATATAAGATTTTATCTAGCCCCACAATTTGCCTCTTTGTTTGTGTATCTATTTTTAGTGCAACGAAGCTGGACAATAATTTGCATTGTCTGGTGTTGGTGTCATACGCTGTTTTTTCGAAATAGTATCAATTCGTCTGAATCAATATAACGACGCGCGGTTAGTTTTGTAGGCACGATGCCAAGAAATCACGGGAAGCACGCGCCTATTCATAACTAGTGAGGAGATAAGGAAATATGTAATGGCTTTTAAATGATATAATAGGGTTTTCATGTGATATATACACCAACACATCGATTGATGGAATGTGTATGCTGGATAGCTCATAAAAAGTTCGAGGAAATAAACATTGAACCACCATATGTGACCCGCCATATCAAATCCAGTCGCAAGTCGGGATTTTTTTACCCTGTGCCAATGCATTCTCTTATATATGCGAGTCGACCATATGTCGCCTCGCATATATAAGAGAATGCATTGGCCTAACAATTTTTTATAATTTTGTTAAAATAAATGTTTCTTACAATTTTTAGGACATAAAATAAAAAACATCCATTACCCTGCAGGGAGCCCCACACATATATAGAAGCATATAGAAGGGTGTCGTCTGCTCATGTTTGTCTGGGGCTCTGTATGGGTGAAATTATAAAATTGTTAAAGAATACAAGAAAAAATTATTAAAATTGTAAAAATTTGTTAGGCCAATGCATTCTCTTATATATGCGAGGCGACCTATAGGCGACCTATGGTCGACTCGCATATATAACAGAATGCATTGGCACAGGGTAAAAAAAATCCCGACTTACGACTGGATTTGATATGGCGGGTCACATATATTTTAAGTACAAACAAGCCTGTGTTTCCAGGATGTTGGTTGGGGCAGAACGATCGTGATACTAAAAGTATCGTTGTTATCACTTTCGAATGGAAACTCCTAATGTACTGAAGACGTTCAGAAGACGTTCAGAAGACGTTCAGAAGCCATTGTTTGCATCGTTTACACAAGAACATATATTAAACAATGCGACCAACTATTGCGATTGTTGCTCTAAAACAATCGGTCTGGTGCTACTTCGATTGGGGTCGTTTTGTTAAAAAAAGAAAAGAAAGAAAGTTGCGGAACATGGCTGCCAGTTCCATCTTGGATTTTACTCTGTGTGTGACTAAATCCTTTAGCATACCTTAAATGTCACATTTCTCACCCAATCGTCAACAACCTTCATATGGATCTTCGGGGTGACCTCTAGATGTGAGCCTCCATTGGCTGGCAATAATTGTTTTGCGACAGATCCATTCTTTCAGGCAACAACAATTCGACGAGCGACATTTTCCGATGAGCACCCCTTGTTTTGTTTTGCTTTTTAATTTAAAATATTTTTTTCAAATTAAAATTGTTAAACTACCAAAACGTGCGCCTCCGAATAAAGGCTCCCGAAGCGAGTCTGTTTCAGCTACACCGAAGAAAGAAATGTTAGATTAGTCAAACGTTTGTCCCAAGGATGGCTAACTTAGCTCAGTTATAGTTGACGTTTCTAGTCTTGAGACTGGTCTCTATGTTGTGATGATGATGGTGATGATGATGATGATCATCATCATCATCATCATCATAATCATCACAATCATCACCATGATCATGATCATGATTGATGACGATATAAGTGACCATATTGAATATATAGAGGATCTAAAACGAGTCCCCCATTTATAGACGATTTTACAAATCGAGTCCTGTAAATTAGGTCTGGATCGAGACATAATTTACAGGACAAGTTTTGTAAATTCCGCTTTAAACTGGGGACGAGTTGTAGATTCTATTGTATTACATGATCCAAAACCAAGATAAAACATACTTAAATCAACAAATGGGACGTGAAATTAACATCGGCTTCAAAAAGACATGCGATGACGTTTCATGTAACTATGTGTTGTTTGCCGGCGTAAACAAAATAGTCCCAGATAAATAAAGACTCTTTGACGTATTTAATGGGAGTAAATTTAATGAAATATCTTTTCAAACTCTTCATTCATTAGAGATTGTCGGAAAAATATTTCAAGCCATAGTATTTTGAACCGTAGCGTACACAACGTAAACAAACGACAAACCAGAAGACAAAGGTCAACTGGCACTATTTCCTGTTATGTAACGAACGTTTAATATCACAATTAATAGAACGGGTTTATTGAATGGAATAAGGGTCATGTAATAAATGTATATGTCCTTGTTCTGCATTAATTTGCAGCTTTGACAATTAAAGTATTCATACAAGGAAGTGTTTCACATTACTGTCTCGTGTGCAACGTGGCATAGCTTAATATCATATGCACTCAAAGTCCATACCAGGTCCCAGTAACACAAATATGTTGTTTTTGCAGTAGTTATAAAATGTCTTAAACTGTTACAAATGTCGGCCACCCACCGACCCCGACATACCTTCATGCAAATGTTTTTTGCTCCACCACCACACCCATGTATTAAAGGTACGGTTGGCCTTGGCGGTGGGTATCCTGTGAAAATATTTCCACCCATCAAAAACCGCCACAAACAGAAAGAACATCAAAATGTAGATAGACTTTGTCCGTATATAAATAAGAAATATCGCATAAACAGTATGGCATTCTCATATGTTTCACCATTGTTATGTAAACAAAAGCATAAAAAGTTACTTTTCTGGTGTTTGTTTATATTATGATGGTAAACATAAAGAGCGTTCTTTGTTGGTGAATTCCTGATATGGAACTAATAAAGAGCGTTTATGCCATTTGTGTGTGGTTAGCCAGTAGCATTGTGCTGTCTTCTGTAACCCAATCAGGCTCTTGCTTAGGTAAAATATAGTAGTATTTATGATAACATGCTGTTTACGCGATGATCATGGTATATATGAACGAAACTGTATGTGTTTTAATGTTTTTCTGTTTACGGTGTTTGGAACAAATATGAATATTTTCGACAATTAAGGCCTCACGTGCCTTTAACCCGAATTTATTCTCAGTGCAGTTTACAATAGACTCTTTCCTCAGATGTTAACGGTGGTTTGTTTTGTCTTTCTACCGGACGTTTTATTCCTATTAGAGAGGAAGAACTCTATTTTGTATGCACCCGGCAAATACTGAGTCAGAATAAGGTTTCAGACTGAGGTGGTTGCACAACGAACACCTATAATGTACATGTTGGGCCAGAATACTCAGGCGCTAGCATTACTTATCATTACGTTTGGTTACCTAATCAGTTCCTCCATGACAAACTTAAAACGGGGACAACAAACTCTCCCTGATAGAGTAACTCTAAATATCAGATTGAAGGTTATAGAGCTGTACTATCACCTGATCCACGGTCCACCTAGCTTCGTGTACATATTATAGCCTCAAGCGAAAATGTGTTAGGTTAACAAGGCCTATAACAAAGGCATCCTCTATATTCGTGCGTTCTCAGAAAACTTGGAAAAGTCTATTTTCATTATTGATCCCGAACGTTGTGTTGTCCATATATAGATATGCAAGTTATTCCGCAACAGTAAAGTTTCTCAAAGACAAGCGATATACTCACAGTTTTCTGCATGTGTGTCGTTTTCTCTCAACTATTTGATTTGTGTTGACAAGTTTACCAAAATCGATCGTCATTCTTCGAATTATACCATATTTCGGGGTATATATCGATATAAGTATCCAATCAAAGACAGCTTTAACGAGCGAATAGTCGCCAGTGATATATAGATTAGAGGGAACTAAATGGGTATAATTTTGTCCCTCTGTTTTTATATGGTATCTCGAATACAAGTTAAGATAAATTCTGGCGCAAAATTGGCGTATAATAAATTTACAAATTCAAAATATAAAATCTCCATGACATGTAAAAAAAATGTTGGTGTTTCCTAGTCTGAAATGCTTCCGTGTTCAAACATAGCAGGAGGTTGCTGCTGGTATTGGCTTTATAAGTTTGTGTAAAAAAGTGTGATAGTGTGGAAAACGTATGCTGATAACTTTAAATTTTTATAAATTCATGGTAATAACAACGATCTATTATCGATAATATATAGGAAAATAAGTAATTTGAGTCGAAGATGTAGACTGTCAACGTTCAGGTTATCAGGTTATCTTAAAATCAAAGTTAAAAGACATATTATGGGCTTGTTCGGGTGTGTAATATTGATAAGTTAGTACGGAAGTGCTATGCCAACCTGGGAAATGTAGCATTCTACTAACATTGCCGAAAATTTCAAAGAAATCGACCATACCACTCCATAGAAAACATCATCTGAACTACACCCAAATGTAAATATTTACATCTCGATTCGGGACGCAACTATCAGCGATAATCTAACACAAATGATTGCATTTAATTAATATATAAGAATGACGTTGTATATCGTCAATTTGGATTAATATTCGTAAAAATAACTACTTTCAGCAAGATTATTCCTAATTTCACATCACTTTAATCATTCGATATAAATTTAATTTATGGCTGGAGCCATAAATCAAATTACGAATTGCCGTGTAAAAAGACGTAATCAAATTAATTGACGGACAGTGGATTGGGCAACGCGTGGCAAACATGGCCGTGTAACAAATTATGTTGATACGGGCCGTAAACTCAAGCTACACACTGACTAGTGACTATACAATAACTTAAATGAGTATATGGCATATAATATAACATTTATTTGATACATTTGCTTGAAAACTGCAAAAAAAAGTTACTCGATGGCGATAGATATATTTTCGCATTCCGGCTAATCTGCCATCCGTAACATTCGTTCGTACTAAACAGACTTTCAAATAATGGAAATTTGGTTACCTTGTTCTACGAAGAAGAGACTATATAAACCAACAACAACATTTGAGTACAGTATCCCTTTTAAAAAGCATGGCTGGAAGAGTACTCAATGGCAAAAGTGTCGGTCTTCACGACCTTATGAGTCACGTTGGGCCGTGGGCGTGGCCAAACGTTAACATTGAATTATATGGAAAACATTTAGTTTCTTCTAACATATACTTGTAATATTCACATAAAAGACAAGAATATCAGCAACAGTCACACATGGGTATTCCAAGTGAAATACAGCTTTCATAATTAATGCTTATAAGAATTTCAAAAACATTCTGTCACCATCTACTTTAAAGGCACGGGCGGCGTTCGTTGCAGAAATATTCATATTTGTTCAAATCGCCATCAACAGAATGAATATTAAAATATATATAATTTTGTTCATATGTCAAACATAATCAGCGCGTAGTATATTGTCATCAAGGCGTACGATGGTGTACGTAAATAAGAGCAGGCCTGTTCGTGTTACAGAAGTGTTGCTTCTGTTTACATAACACAGCGCAATTCTATTGCATGGTTAATCACACACAAATGATATAAACGCTCTTTATTAATTCCATATCAGGAAAACAGTATGTTTACCATATCCGGGTATAAACAAAATCCAGGTTCTGCAACGTTTTTTGCTTTTGTTTACATAACAAAGGAAAAACATTTGACAATAACATACTGTTTATGTCATATTTCTGATTGGTATAAGAACAAGGTTGTCTATAATTTACTATTATTTCTGTTTGTGGCGGTTTTTGACGGAGGTGAATATTTTAACAGCATATACCCACCGCCAATGCCGCCCGTATCTTTAGTGTTAATTTGTACCCTGGTTGTCTGGCCAGAATCCTGCTCCTCTCATAACTAAACCTGGTGATATGCGACTGAGTTACGTCGAAAATTGTCACTATCTGATAGCGGCCCCGGTGGTTAACTGAAAGATTTTTTTGCTGTAGGAAATTGCTGAATATTGAATATGCGCTCAGTTAAGTGTTCGGTTCGAATATTCGATCAAATGACGTTGGCTTTCGAATATTTCGCAGAACATTCGAATATGCGGCATCAAACTATTGTTTTGGCTTTCGATCGTAATTGTACCTCGAGTTCTGCCTAATTTGTGGTTATATTATTTCGGCAGTTTGGTCCTAACGTATACAAGTCGCGCAAATTATCTATGTAGATTTCCTGCTAATATACTGATACAAGTGTATTATAATGTATAGAGCTATACATGTACGTCAGTGAATTAGATAATATTGACACTTAAACAAATTCCTGGTATTGCATGTTGTTTTACACTGGTATTACTGTTTCATATCGGTTGGTGGGTTAAGCGGTCATATATGGGATCTTTTAGACGTGTATATTTGAAAAGATAGCTTCAGATCATAGGAAATCGGACATTTTGGATCATTTTACATAACAAGACAGTCTAATGCAATGCCAAGCCCGACCATGTTCGGAAGTATTGTCGCAAAACTACTAATGTGGAACTTCATGAACCATACTCGGGACGGAACTGAGGTATCTCAATATGTAGTGTCACAAATATAACCTTCACTCGGAACACTATAGCCATTAACTTGCGTTATGTTATAGCTTATAGCAAACTCTTATGCTGCAGTTATTGACTTGTTTGTTAAAGGCACGTGAGGCCTTAGTTGTCGAAAATATTCATATTTGTTCTAATCACCGTAAACAGAAAAACATTAAAACGCATACAGTTTCGTTCATATATACCATGACCA
Organism: Siphonodentalium dalli; assembly: GCA_032622095.1. Lineage (NCBI taxonomy): Eukaryota > Metazoa > Mollusca > Scaphopoda > Gadilida > Siphonodentaliidae > Siphonodentalium > Siphonodentalium dalli. The sequence continues at coordinate 51,396,021 of CP136064.1, read as the reverse complement.
TCACGTAAACAGCATGTTATCATAAAGACCTACTATATTTTACCCAAGTAAGAGCCTTATTGTGTTACAGAAGACAGCACAATGCTACTGGCTAATCACACACAAATGGCAGAAACGCTCTTTATTAGTTCCATATCAGGAATTCACCAACAAAGAACGCTCTTTATGTTTACCATCATAATATAAACAAACACCAGAAAAGTAACTTTTTATGCTTTTGTTTACATAACAATGGTCAAAGATATGACAATAACATACTGTTTATGCGATATTTTTTATTTGTATACGGACAAAGTCTGTCTACATTTTGATGTTCTTTCTGTTTGTGGCGGTTTTTGACGGGTGGAAATATTTTCACAGGATACCCACCGCCAAGGCCAACCGTACCTTTAAACGAGATATGTACTGCACTTTTCTGCATTTTTACATTGTTCCAAACATTCGAATATTATTCGAATATTCGCTCGTTGGTTTGGCCGAATATTCGAATGTCAAAATTGGCCGAATACCGAACAGTAAGACTCAGTTTAAGCTTGAGCGAGGCAAACGAGTCGAACATGCGTGGCGCATGAGTTACAAGAAAACCATAGTCAGAAATGGTAACGCTCCCAAGATCATATTATTAACCATAAATATAAATTATAATATAAAATTAATATATTGGTTACATTAATGCACCGCCTCTGAATTCCGTTAAAACAACTAATCCTTCAAATTATTACAAAAAACTACGGCTTATTACTGCAGGTTTTTCATTCACCAAACCAGAAAGCTTCTAAATGCGATCAAAAATTGTGTTTCCGCCATAAAATCTTTAAGTGTGCATGGCCCAGCCATTGCTCATACCTAAACATCGAACGCAATTAACGCGGTCATAATGGTTACACACTGCAACTATAAGACATCCAGAGAATACACACCCCACGAAAACCCGAAATGTGTTGTCCTGCGAGATATCCCATCGTTATAGCTCAATTTGACACGGCCAGATTAGCCTTCCTACAATATCCTAAAACAATAAAGCTTCTCAAATCATCGGCATAGTCAGTAGAACTTTCACGAACTTCGACATTCCAACTACAGCTTTTACCGGACTCGGGATCGCAGTACAACTTTAACGCGTCCCAAAATAACCGGAAAAACCATTATCTATTTATAAAATCCCCATGGGACCACAGATTTCTAAAATTTGTAGAACAGTATACACCGGTGGCGTTAATGAATATGATGAGGACAAGTGATTGTGTATTAGTGTAAACATATTTTTATTTCCAAATCCAAACAGATAACATAATATACAGATGATACAAATATGCAAAATAGAAGAGATAATGTATGGATAAAGATTGTGTATTATTAGTCATTCTAGCTGTCGCCGACTACCGCGTCACATCTAGATTTATTAAATATTTCAATTGAAATTTTCTGATGTAATTATAATATGTTTATATAAGCATGTAAACACGAGCAGGATGAGGGTCGAACCCACCCCCCCCCCCCCCCCCCCACCCCCATGGCCAACTTAGCAAAAGCACCGAACCGCATATTTCCAGAGTGATTTTTTAAGCATCTTTTTATTGCTGTATTTTCTGCTTGGTTGGTTGTCCTTCGCTGGGCGAGAAAAGTTGGGTATTTGCAGTGAAGGTTTCGAAAGAATAAACGCTTGTAGTCGATCTATGCGGCAAGCAGCGATGGGCCTGCAGCAAACCCGTGTGTTTTTGTTATTTCTAAAGGAGGATAGACATACAGATCCTGACTTTATACGAGGAGTAACTAGAGTTATTGCTCGTGTGCTAGTTGAAGAAGTATTATTGCATATTGCTGTCACTGATAGATAACCGCAGTCCACATGCATGTTGCATTCCTTTCGTTGAATCACGTTGGAACTGAGATATGGTGGTTGAGCTCATCTGGAGTGGGCGGGTTCAAGAGTGTTCATCGGTCATTTTAGTGGATACTATGTTGAATATCTCTCTTCCAAGAAGTTGTATAATCGTTCGTGAAGTTATATGTGTAGATTAGAGACAACCCTTACAAATTGTATAATATGTTATTAATTGGTTGTTTCCACATTGGCCGAGGTCTGTCGTATTGGCCTGAGGCCACAGACCGAAGGCTAATACGACAGATAACTCGGTCAATGTGGAAACAACCAATTAATAATAAGTATTTAATTAATTAGCAACATTGGCAATAATGTTTCACAGGACGAATATATTAGCATTGTGTGCTTTATTAAATTAACAATTATTCCAGCTATTTTTATTCTTGTGAACTTTGTGAAGAACTTGCAGCGATTTCACAGTACTGTCTGTTTCCACCTAGGACTTTCAGACCATTGTGGAGTTTATGCGACATTACTTTTCGAAAAACATGATACCGTCTCTTTCAAAAGAACTATTTGGAAGTATAAATTTGGAGATTATGTAAGGGCCAGATCTATGATAGATGCCATAGATTGGGAACTAAAATTAAATCCAATCGATAATATTGACACGACTGTCACCCTTTTCGGTAAACATTTCCTCAGCATAATGGAAGAAACCATCCCCCGAGTAACGGTTACAATACGCACAAAGGACAAATTTTGGTTTAATTCCGATATCCGAAGAGAGATAAGACACCGTAACAGATTGAGAAAAAATGCTCTTAGAAGAAATTCAGTACAATCGTGGAGGAAATACAAAGATACTAGAAATAAAGTAAATAAAGAAATATGCAAAGTTGGAATTCGAAACAAAACTCGAAGATAGAGTAAATGAATCACACTCCCCTCGCGGATTTTGGTAAACAATAAATTATTTATTAAATAAAAAGAAAGTCACAAGTATTCCACCATTATATAGTCCACATGGCGATGTCTCGACAGATGGAAACACATATGTAATAAATGACAACGAAAAGGCAAACTGCTTAAATGAGGCTTTTATTTTAAACTCAACGATAGCCGACCGCGACCATCAAATTCCAGCTATACACAGTAGATGTATACAACACACGCTCTGATGTCCCTTTCACCCGTGAAAATATAATTAAAGCTATTAAAGACCTTAAAGTTAATAAGGCCCATGGTTTTGATGGAAGCAGTCCTAAAATGCTTCAAGAAACAGCCGAATCGATCGCAGTCCCTTTAGAAATTATCTTTAAAATATCATTAAAAAAAGGGAAATTCCCATCTGATTGGGAAAAATGCAAACGTGATTCCCATATTAAAAAAAGATGACCCTGCCGAATGTACAAATTATCGTCCAATCTCTTTCCTCCCAAGCCTTAGTAAAATATTTGAGAAAATAATTATCCAACACCTCATGGAATTCTTCCAAAACAATAAATTACTATATCGCAACCAATCTGGTTTTATGCCTGGACATAGCACGACTTTTCAGTTAACAGACTTATATCACAACCTCTGCCAGATCCTAGTTAAAGGCCTCTACACGTGCTCTGTATGCTGTGATACATCAAAGGCCTTTGAAAGAGTCTGGCATAGGGGACTGATTTATAAATTGAAACAATATGGTATTTCCGGACCGCTTTTAAACTGGATAGAGGACTACCTCACTAATAGAAAACAAAGAGTTCTCATAAATGACTCATGTTCAAACTTTAGAGTTATCCCGGCTGGAGTCCCGCAAGGCTCTATACTCAGCCCCTTCCTATTCCTCGTATACATAAACGACCTACCCGAAAATTTAAACTCAGACACTAGAATGTATGCTGATGATAAATGGCAAATTTTTTAACACTATTCATAATTTATACCATGGTGCCAAGTCGATGGTGAGGTGCGGGAGTGAGAATTATCATGTCTTTGACAGCAACATAGGCCTAGTGCAAGGAGTTATTATATCGCCAATGCTGTTCTGTCTCTATTTGAATGACCTAGAAATATATTTGGCCAACTCTAATGTTCATGGACTCCAGTTGCTAACTACAGAAAATGGAGCAAAATCTTGACACTTTCATGAGATTTTAGTCCTGCTATATGCAGATGATACAGTCCTGTTGGCAGAGTCTTCAGATGATTTGCAGTATGCCCTGAACATTTTTGCAGATTACTGTGTAGAGTGGAGGCTGACTGTCAATGTGAAAAAAAAAATATATAGTGATATTCGCGAAATCACATCAACACCAACCCAAATACAAATTTAAGTTTGGGGACATTGAACTAGAAATGGACAACGAATACAAATACTTAGGCATACCATTTTTTTACTCCGGCACCTTTTATAACGCTAGATGTTATTTGACAAAACGGGCAGAAAGTGCGATGTACGGGGTAATCCGCAAAATACGGGAGAATAATTTGACATTCGATTGCCAACTTGAGCTATTTGAGATAATGGTAGTACCAATCCTCTTATATGGGTCTGATATACTGGGCTATGAGAATACTGTAATGCTAGATAAATATTTCTAAAATATATTTTTAAAGCGAAACCCTCGACACCAAACTGCATGGTGTATGGAGAGACGGGAGATTATCCATTATCCATGAAAATGGAAATATCTATGGTCCGGCTCTGGGTCAAACTTGTTGATCCCACCTCGAAATCAATGTCCGCGGTTGTATATAGACTTCTCTACTTGAACTTTTGTCGTGGTGAATTCCGAAGCCCATGGCTGCTGTGCATCCGAGCTGTTCTAAATAAATGTGGGCTGGCTTATGTTTGGAATTACCAAGCTGTAGTAGAAGGAGAATACCTAACCAGATATGTGGAACAAACCCTTAAGGACCTGTTCCTCGTCGAATGGACGATGGAACTCCAAACAAAGACTACATGTGTCATATATCGCAACTTGAAGGAATCATTTGGCATGGAGAAATATTTAACTGAATTACCCGGAGAGCTCAGGGTAAACATGACGCGACTTAGAACAAGAAACTCCCGCTTACCGGTTGAGGTCTCTTCGTGGAAAAGTTCAAATATTTCTTCACCTCAATGCACGCTCTGCGACTCAGATGAGACCGGTGATGACTACCATTACATTTTTACTTGTAGCGCATTAAACTCTGCCCGCAGGACTCATATAAAAAAAACTACTATCAAACGTTTCCAAGCCACACGAAATTGGCAGCACTAATGAACACCACGAAAAAGACTGAGCTAGTCCATTTGGCTAAATTTGCCAAAGAGATCTTAAATATTGCATCAGTTTGAGAACTTATGCATGTATGTACATACATGTACACCCACAAACTCCCTCCCTCATCCGACAAAACTATCGATACGAAACATTTGGCTGTTACCCATCTGTACAATCTATTAATATTACTTCAAATCCATATTCACCATTTTTGTTTGGGCGACTAAGTATCTATAATATTTACATGTAGCTGTTGTTTATAATGTAATTCATTATATATGTGGTATCCTCCAGTTCCATAAGTAATGGACGGAGTAATAAACTATTCATTCATTCATGGTACTTGTTTCACGGCGATGCACTATGATATTGATTTGTTAGAAAGAAATATAAATGAAGACCTAATTAAGATTGACGAGTGGGCGCGTAAATGGCTTGTAAATTTCAATCCGACTAAAACAAAAGCAATATTGTTCTCTCTGACCCCCAACAATGTGCCCTTAAATGTCCTTTTTCAACAAACACAAGTGGAACTCATTGAGTCGCATAAACATCTCGGTCTTGAAATTCAAAGCAACTTAAACTGGAACATGCACATCAAGTCTATCGCCACAAGAGTTACTCCTCGGCTGCCAATCCTCAGAAAATATAAATATAATCTTGACAGAAGAACATTTGATAAACTATACAAGGCCTATATTCTACCAATATTAGATTACACTGATGTCATATGGGAAACGCCCCTGATTATCTTCTGAAGAAACTGGACCGAATTCACATCGATGCCGCCATAATTGTAACTGGTCTCACACGTTCATGCTCAAATAGTTCCGTCCTGTGTGAAGCAGGCTGGCCCACACTAAAAAATCGCAGAGAGAAACATAAATTACAAACACTATTCAAAATTATAAATAATAAAGCTCCAGATTACCTTACTGGTTTACTGCCGGCACGTTCATACCAGGTGTCAAGATATGCCATGCGATGCCCGGATAGGTTCTACTCGTATTATTGTTCTACAGAACACTATAAAAAAAATCCTTCCTTCCTTGGACCGTGACCGAGTGGAACAAACTCCCTAAGTATGTAACTGCAGCTGAATATCTGCAAGATTTCAAAGAAAACTTGAATATTGTCAACCCAGGCACGACACCACCCAAATACTTTGAATCAGGAAACCGGAAAAGTAATATTCTACACTGTAGGATACAGTAGGATACGTAACTCATGTAGCGATCTTCGACTAGACATGCACGAAAACTATATTGCCGACAGTCCAAATTGTCGGTGTGGATACGCATACGACAGTAGCATGCACTTCTTTCTTTTCTGTCCATTATATGACGAACAGAGACATGTACTTTACTGTAAACTGGAGAAACATAATTTCCGAATATCAAATTGGAACCAACTCAGTGCTATGTGGAATTCCTGATGAAACCTTTCAAAGAAACACAAAATTATTTCTCATTGTTCAGTCATACATGGCTGCGACAACACGCTTTAATCAGGATTAATCGCCCGAAAATATACCTTCAGATATATACAGCAACATAAGTATAACGAGTAGACGTCCTGGCCCGTCCTCATTTCATATGTATCCAGAGAGACGGTTGACAATTAACACACTCAGTCCACACTCTTACCATTATAACTTTTATCTTCTTTATTTTCAGTTATGTATTACACCACAATTGTAAATACTCTGTCATCTTGTAAACAAATACTGTAATTTCATCTGTGTATCGGGAGAGGGGTCTCCTGTAAGTTTCTGTAACTTGTAACCCAATCCCTTTGTAAATTAAATAATTCACAATAAAATATGTTTAAAGTAAAAAAAAAAGGTCTGTGTCCACTGGGGATGATATTGGTACGCATAGATGTAGTTCATCAACGTATACATGTATATTTACTGCCAAAAACAGTGACTGTCCGCAATTCATCCGAAATCAACTGCAATCTTTCTTCCGTCGACCCAATATTCTTTGCCGATCGTATGCCGATCGTATGCCGTCATTTACGTTACCATCGACCTATTGGCCGCCTTTCTACTTATTGACCGACTTTTTTACTTATTGACCGTATTTTCCACTTATTGGCCGACTTTTTTTACTTATAATGCGGGCAGCTTTCTACTTATTGCGGCCGATAACTTATAGCCCTATTTATAAATATATATGCTATAGCTGTTCATTATTTATTCGTGAACACAGGTGCTTATTATTTTCTTCAATTAGTTAAATCATTGATGCGAAGTGGGAAGATGTAAACCAAAGAGAGAGAGAGAGAGAGAGAGAGAGAGAGAGAGAGAGAGAGAGAGAGGCGTTCGTTGCAGAAATATTCATATTTGTTCAAATCGCCATCAACAGAAGGAATATTAAAATATATATAGTTTTGTTCATATGCCAAACATAATCAGCGCGTAAATAGTATATTGTCGTCAAGACGTACGATGGTGTACGTAAACAAAAGCCTGCTCGTGTTACATAAGTTGTGCTTCTGTTTACATAACACAGGGCAATTCTATTGGTTAGTCACACACAGACGATATAAACGCTCTTTATTATTTCCATATCAGGAAAACAGTAACAAATAACGCTCTTTATGTTTACCATATCCGGATCTAAACAAAAGCCAGGTAACGTAACGTTTTTTTGCTTTTGTTTACATAACAAAGGGACAAATTGTCAATAACATACTGTTTGTGTCATATTTCTGATTCGTGTAACAACAAAGTCTGTCTGTATTTTACTATTCTTTCTGTTTATGGCGGTTTTTGACGGAGGTGAATATTTTAACAGCATACCCACCGCCAACGCCGTCCGTATCTTTAAATACGAGACCATGCACGAGTAAGGTAGTTTATGCTAAGTAGTGGTTAGAAAATTAAACTATCGTACAAACGCTTGAAGAATAATTACTCTTGCAACTAACAGTAACATTTAATCCGATGCCCGCCACGAAGACACTACTATATATACTAGAAGGTGACCCGACTTCGTCCGGGGTTTTACCTTGAATTGTCCATGTTGAAGGTCAATGTCAAGTGGGGTCACGATTTGACCAGTCCAAAACACTGCCCGGACAAAAGTACCCGACAAACGTGCCCGTCGAAATCCATCCGGATTTACCCGATTTGACCTTGAATTGATCATTTTGAAGGTCAATGTCAGGTCGGGGTCACGACCCAACCCGCCCAAAACACTCAGTGGACAAAAGTAACCCCACGTATCAAATTTCGTCGAAATCCCATCAAAATTCCCGATTTGACCTTGAATTGACCCGATTTCAAGGTCAATGTCACGTCACACGGGCAAATGAATAGGCTTATGAGACTCCCCGGCCGAAAGTACCCACAAATACCAAGTTTCATCGAAATCCCGTGATATTCGGGCGTTTGACCTTGAAATGACCCGATTTCAAGGTCAAGGTCACGTCGCACGGGCAAATTAATAGGTTTATGCCACTCCCCGGCAGAATGTATCCCCACATACCAAGTTTCATCGAAATCCCGTGATTCCGGGTAATTTCAAGGTCACGTCGCACGGGCAAATTAATAGGCCTATGTCACCCCCCGGCCGAAAAACCCCCCACATACCAAGTTTCATCAAAATCGGGTCAGCCGTTTTCGAGTTCATCGATTACACACAAACAGATCTTCCAAAATATATATATACTAGAAGGTGACCCGACTTCGTCCGGGCTTTGACCTTGAATTGTCCATTTTGAAGGTCAAGGTCAAGTGGGGTCACGATTTGACCAGTCCAAAACACTGCCCGAACAAAAGTACCCGACAAAGTGCCCGTCGAAATCCATCCGGTTTTACCCGATTTGACCTTGAATTTGATCATTTTGAAGGTCAAGGTCAGATCGGGGTCACTATTTGACCCGTCCAAAACACGCAGTGGACAAAAGTAACCCTGTGTATAACATTTCGTTGAAATCCCATCAAAATTGGCGATTTGACCTTGAATTGACCCGATTTCAAGGTCAAGGTCACGTCGCACGGGCAAATGAATATGCTTATGAGACTCCCCATACGAAAGTACCCCCACATACCAAGTTTCATCGAAATCCCGTGATATTTGGGCGTTTGACCTTGAAATGACCCAATTTCAAGGTCAAGGTCACGTCGCACGGGCAAATTAACAGGTTTATGCCACTCCCCGGGCGCAGGTACCCCCACAAACCAAGTTTCATCGAAATCCCGTGATATTCGGGCGTTTGACCTTTAAATGACCCGATTTCAAGGTCAAGGTCACGTAGCACGGGCAAATTAATATGCCTATGTTACTCCTGGGCCGAAAATACCCCCACATACCAAGTTTCATCGAAATCGGGTCGGCCGTTTTCGAGTCCATCGATTACAGACACACACACACACAGAGATCTTCCAAAATATATAATAAACTAGAAGGTGACCCGACTTCGTCCGGGCTTTGACCTTGAATTGTCAATTTTGAAGGTCAAGGTCAAGTGGGGTCACGATTTGACCCGTCCAAAACATAGTGCCTGAACAAAAGTACCCGACAAAAGTACCCGTCGAAATCCATCCGGTTTTACCCGATTTGACCTTGAGTTGATCATTTTGAAGGTCAAGGTCAGGTGGGGTCAAACACCAACACCCCAAAAATGGTGGAAATCGGCCCAGCGGATACCGGGAAATCGGCCCAGCGGATACCGAGATACCCTATGCATCAAATTTCGTCCGTAAAAATCCGCCAGTTTAACCCGATTTGATTTCCACTCAAGTATATAAACGCGCCTCAGCCAAGGTCAAGTGGGGTCACGATTTGACCCGTCCAAAACACTGCCCGAACAAAAGTACCCGTCGAAATCCATCCGGTTTTACCCGATTTGACCTTTTTACCCAATTTGATTTCCACTCAAGTATATAAACGCGCCTCATATACACACGCTCATTAATTATCAAGTTTCAACGTAAAGATAAATTACCATCGGTGCCCGAGATATCGCCAAGACGTCTGAAACAGTCAAATGCATCGGCCGGTTAAGCGTTAACGTGATCTAACGTTATGAACTCTAACGACGTCATAGAAGTTACGCATTGTTTTTATCCTGATGGAAGATAGTACCACTTCTTCTTGATAATTGAGGCAGATAACTAAAACGGATACATACGCATTATATATCGTTGGAAAGAGGAAACACGAAAGATTCTCACAGTGTCATTATTATGACTGGCATTTAATTATTCGCGCTGTTTCGAATCGATTTGTAAGCACCGAACTAAAATGAAAGTCCCGTAACACAGCGTAAAAACAGATTTGACCTCGGCACGTGAAAAGTTGACCTCGGATCTGAAAATCAATATGCCTATGCCACCCCCCGGCCGAAAATACCCCCACATACCAAGTTTCATCAAAATCGGGTCGGCCGTTTTCGAGTTCATCGCGAAAACACATACAGACCACACACAGACCACACACAGACAGATCTTCCAAAATATATAATAGATATATATATATATATATATATATATATATATATACTAGCAGGTGACCCGACTTCGTCCGGGCTTTGACCTTGAATTGACCATTTTGAAGGTCAATGTCAGGTCGGGGTAACGATTTGACCCGTCCAAAACACTCCCCGGACAAAAGTGTCCCTATGTTAAAATTTCGTCGAAATCCGTCCGTTTTACCCGATTTGACCTTGAATTGACCATTTTGAAGGTCAAGGTCAGTTCGGGGTCACGATTTGACCCGTCGAAAACACTCCCCCGACAAAAGTATCCCTATGTATCAAATTTCGTCGAAATCCGTTAATTTTTTAATTTTATTTGAGTTAATTGTGCCTTTTTAATCAAGAGAAATGATGGTACCCGTCCCGTGATGGTACTCGTCCCTAAAAGAGGTACGTTTGTGGGTACCCGTTTCAAGGTGAAGATCACCTCGGGCGGAAAAACTTACCCGATGAAAATCTCCCCCGTTCCTTGGAACCCCTAAGTACGAAGACAGACATAATAATCACACAACACGCCGATGTATTGATACATACACACTCACGTCTGGCCCCAGACATAAGAATCACACTACAGGCATACGCTCTTTATCAACGACACTGTGGATGCGAACGCCCTTTAACTATCAACGCGATTAAACCCACAGTGCCAAGGACGGTCGTTTTGGTGAATGGGAGTGGAGAAGGGGTGATCGGAGCTTCTCCAAAACGGCGGTAAACACTGCGGTGTCCCCCACATCCGGTTGTAACTAGCAATGTGCTGGGCTACACGGCCACGTTAAAATCAACATCATGTCCCCGTCACCCGTTACAGTGTGGGGGACGCCCGTTACATGTAGGGAGGGGGTAAGAGAACGTGTGCGAAACATCGGGGGTATATATATATAAGACCACTCACGTATGAAACATTGAGGTCCATTGGTCGACTACTGACTTATTCTTATTGGGGTGAATTAATGTGGGAACCTATAAAACGACACTGTTGTTGTGGGACAAAATCGTTATACCCGGCAACATCGTGGGGTACATAGACATATGACACATTCTCAATATTGTGGATATATCTTCTATTTCTCAATATATTTTGGTTAGAGAATAAAAAAAAAAAAAATTGTTCCGAGTAGCGTGCGGGGAGAAAACCCGTACGATATTCTCAGAACAGTGGACTGTTTTGTATATTATATTTTCTATACCAGTGTGTTACAACCCACACCACAATGAAACACACGGTTATTGACCTAATTACGTTCTTAAAGCCACACCATGACCAACGTTTATGTTAAAATAACGCGCAAGGATACCAAATGACGCAAAAGTTGACGTCATTACGCAGTGCTGGGAGTGGGATAACACCTTGAGAGTAGGATAACATATTCGGTCTTCTGGGAGTGCTTGTGATTTATATTTTGATGTAAAAAGATGGTGAAAATATAATAAACGAATATTTTATCCAAAAGACAAGTTTACATAACTTTGTTAGCTGAATATTCATACAACTGTGTCCACTTGTATCGTGTTTGCATATCTCTGGTCTGCTTATAATATTTATTCTTGACTTGAAACATATTTTATTTGCATAATATACAAAAGGGATTGGGGCACAAGTTTTTACAACTTTTGAAGTCCCTCTTCTGGTGCAATAATAAAATACATGTGATCAAGATGAAGGTATAAACGTATTTACAGGATGATCAGTTTTGAGATATATAATTTGTATTGCCTTCCAGAGGTTGTGGTGATTTGTGTTTAAAACAATGTGGCTACATTATGAATATTTGGCACGATTAACGAGTGCTAATATAATCTATCGGTGTATGTTCGGAGGTTAGAAAAAAGTAATAGTAGACAGTCATGTACTCGGTTTAGGTTTTTTTGTAGCGCCCTGGAAGACAGTACTGACAGTACTGGGGGGGGGTTGGTCCATTTGTGAGATAACACATAAAAAATTGAAATTTCGGAAGCACTTTTAAGTGTATTCAAAAGTAATATACATATGTGTATACATACACATACATACATATATATATATATATATATATATATATATATATATATATATATATATGTATACCTCCATACACACGAAACACGGACAACAGCATTGTATAAGATTAGAACTAAATGGGTGTACACTATTTTCTGCATTAAAGCAATGGGTTGACACCAAAATCCATCATCATTTTAACAATTCAATATGCGTTCAATCCTTTTCTTCTCGGTCTGTCAAACGCAGAATAGAAGATATCATATTCCAATAGGACCAATGCTATTTGTAATTTCGTTGCCAACAGGCTCATTGGCTAAACTCCTGTTAGACATCCATTTCGTGACCTCGTGCAAATTAGTTATAAATTAATGTCGTTTAGTTGACACCCGCCTCGACACTCGTGTAGGTAGCCCCGGGACCTGTACACCTCACGCACATAGTCTCCAGTTACAGTAACATTTACATCAATAGAAACCTTTGTTGACAGTCTTGTATCGGTATGTAGAAATTCGATAGTGGCATTTTACCACCTACAAAGGAGACAAGAAAAAGGCTCCCCGAAGATTTGTTTTCGATATTTTTCGTAACTCCAAAACTCGTACAATAGATCTAGTCATTCCATTTCCTCGACCACCCGCCGAAAAATAAGTTGGTACATTTGCCCTGGGACTATATTTGTCCCGGATTTGCCACGGTTATTATTGAGTATTTTAAATACACCTATTTACTTCCGAAACCGGGACAAAGTTCAAGATTTCTGACAATGGATCACGTTTGACTATTATTACGTTCATTCGAATTTGATGATGTTATAACATTTAACATTTAACTAAAAACAAGTCCGGTTCTAGCTGTATTAAATTTACACACCATGTATATCGATTGATCTAATCGAATAGTTTCCTCACATTCTGTGGAATAATTACACATCATGAAAATATCGTAAACGTTATATAGGTTAGAGTTCGGATAATAAAGCATATTAATATACCAATTTAAGCAAATTTCACGGTTCACGTTATGAAAGAAGTAGTGTTAGTCTTAAATAAAAGTCGATTTAGCAAACGGTCACTGTATAAATAATTTGACAACATAAATTAGCTGGGATCAAAGAGCAACCGACAATATGATTTTCCTCACGCATATTTCCGAGAGGCACTTACAAAATACAAAGAAAAAAACGATTGTGTTGTGTGTTCACTGTAAGCATACTTTTGACAATAAGTTATACGAAAACATGGCTCCCTGTTGCGATGCGAATGCTTAGACGTGACTGTAGGCAGTATTGGAATAGGGGTCCTCACCTCCTATAATTTGGGTTAAACATTGTTTATTTCCACAAAAATTACATTTCTCATAAGATATAGTGAACATGGCAATACAGAAATTGCGCTGTATATCAATTAATATATAGTGTTTTATTGTACAGCTGGTAGAAAAGAAGAACGACAGTATATATATAAGCACATGACTTTTCAGTGATGTTTTTTCCCCTAAAGGTTGTTATATATAAGGTCCAGTAAAATGTATAATTATTTCTGAGTGTGATTTTGCGTGAACTTCTAAGCTTCATTATTGGTAGATCATTTCAAGATTTAAGTCAAACAAAGGGTGTCGTAGGTGGTCCTATATGTTTAGGATGTAAGTGGGCACCATACCACACCCTTTGTTATCCCCGGCCCGAACATTTTTCGGCGGGGGGATATAGGAATTGGTTTGTTCGTCCGTCCCGAAAAGTTGTCCGGGGGTTATTTCGAACAATTATAAACGGATTTTATAGTGTTTTCGTATGTGAGTTCACAAAAGGAGTGTCTGAAACGAGTTCGCAAACTATATTAACCAATCTGAAACAATATTAACTGATTTCAGTTATTGTTTAGCATATTTCGAAAATGTCCATCCCCAACCTAGGCTGGGGGTACCGACGTCGGCGACTGCTTGTTTAACCTAATTTGGTCAAGGGGCGATAAATGGCATGGGTCCCCTATTTGCATGTGTGCTGTGTATGTTTATGGTGTCTTGAGTCCCCTATTTGCACCCCTCTGGAAGGCGGCGAATTTGGATCGGGGTGGTGTGTGTGTGGTGTATGGAAAAGGTGTCTTGATGTCCACAATACAACGCACTTTATTTGAGCGAAATCCACACCCGCTATAAATTCATCGTCCATGGTGAATAATCCGTTAACTTAAGGCGATTCTGCCGATTGCATCTGTTCCTATATTCACCGATTTGGCGTATATTCGTGGAAATATTTATGTCATTAGTGGTAGCCCCATGCTTCCGTACTTTTCCAATGTTTACCGTCAAGTTTTAATTAACTAATTGGACTTGTATCGGTAGCTCCACTGTAAAGTACATAAGGTTTTACATAACAATGGTATTGACATACGAAATTTCATTATTGGAGAGTTATTAGTAATGAAATCAGACAAAGTCAATCAGTTTCTGGCCCGCGAACTTTTTGAGAAACTATAAAATGAACGGTGTCCGTCCGTATGTGTGGCCGTCCGAAACGTTTGTTGTCCGGGTGATAATTTCGACAGAAGATGAGGAAAGTTGGTATGAGAGCTTCGTATGAGAAATTCCCGATCAAGTTCGAATTTAGGTCCGGTCTGACCATTTCTGAATGAGTTATGCTCCTTTTCGATTTATAATTTGCTGATTATTTTGTTGTATGGTTGATAACTCAAGTTATGATTATCCGATAGCTTTCAAACTTAGTACATGTATGTGGATTAATCACATGAACATAAAGGTGAAGTTCCAATTTGGGTTCGGTCCAACCATTTCTGATGGAGTTATGCCAATTATTATTCTGGTCTCAAATATGTTAACAATATAAACAGTTGGAAGCAAGTTTGATCTTAAGATAGTTCTCAGAATAAAATTTAGCACTTCTGAAAAGCTACCGGTCAAATAAGTTCACCGTATACGGGCGATGTGTGGCTCACAGCGGCCTTTTATTTCATGTACTTAATTGTTGATGATTTTACGGACATTTATGTTATTTCACATGAACCCAATTCGAAGTAACTTGTTGATTACTGTGGCAATATAAACATGGTTACTAACACGATAGTAACAGCCTGATTTAATATTTATAAACATCAGGAATTGGAAGAATGTAGCAAATTTTCGAGAGCTGCATTGTGGGTACGAATTAAGGGTCGAGTGAAGGGCATTCTCACGTTTTGTGCATCAGAACAGGTAGCGATTTTGTACCTCGGGGGCACACGCGTTCATAAGTAAACAAAATCCAATATCGCCGCAAATTAATTGAGCAAATAAGGCTTTCTTAGCAAATCGCTTGCCTGTCCATCATGCAAAGTTACAAAAACAAAACAGACACGACTATCGTTTCACATTACAATTTAATATTTCTCGGGGCATGAGTGAGCAAACGATAACCGGATTAGAAAAATTGTATGTGTTTTCATTGTATGGCTATCCATTTATCATTAATTACATGTTTTCCTGTTGAAATTAGTTTTAAATTGGTGGTTATATTCGGGTATGGTGTCAAACGACGAAATGATACTGCCAAAATATGCTTAATGTTCCATTGAAATGATAGTCCCCCTCTCTTCTCTTCTCTCTTTTCTATCTCTCTCTCTCTCTCTCTCTCTCTCTCTCTCTCCTCTCTCTCTCTCTCTCTCTCTGTCCCTCTATCTCATACACACTCGCTCTCTCTCTCTCTCTCTCTCTCTCTCTCTCTCTCTCTCTCTCTCTCTCTCCTCTCTCTCTCTCTCTCTCACTCTCTCTCTCTCTCTCTCTCTCTCTCCTCTCTCTCTCTCTCGTTTTCTCTATCTCTCTCGCCATCCCTCTCTGTCATTTGTAAGTTTTGCATAAATATAGACAAGATCTGCAAAGACAATCGAATTCATTCCATTAGAGCATAAATACTTGGAGGCAATCGTATTGCGTAGCAGTCCAAAATTCAAAATATTCGACACCAAAATTGTTCACTCTCATTATCACAGGCAAATATATGATTCGCATTTCGAATGGTGTCAACCATTATTATCTGTTCAACATTAATGCTACGTTTTTCAGTTCTTTTTTTTTATTGGTCAGGGAGAAAAGAGAATGGATCGTTTTGAAAGGTTCGCCATTCGTGTGCATATGGTCTTTTATTATTAACAGAATAGTTCCATTGATCAACATAACAGTTCTTAACAACATCATGGCATATTCGATTCCACAATACTGTCTACGTGTACAATCGTTTAATATAGTTTCCATATGTGACAATATCCATGAGTGTTTCCTAGATAGATATACTTCTATATATTGTATTATGAGATGCATATAGAAATTTTAACAAAATGTGCATCTATATGCGTTCAGATTCTTGTCGTGTGTATCAATTATGTTCCGTCAGAAACCAAACTACTGGCTACTAAAATATTATGGGATCCCATGTTGTTCGACAACCTGTATATTGAGTTTATTTATCAATAATATAAAGACTCCGAATACGACTATGCCAAAATACAAACCATTTATAAGGAAATAACAATTGATGAAGATCACTGTATTGTTGATTTCGGAGGTTTTTTTTACTCCTAATATTTTCTTCACCACCCCCCCCCCCCCCGGTAGTATTGGGTTGACCCTTTCTATACTAAATCGATTATCCCACTAAGCTATAATAGTGTAAATTGGAATGGTCTTAGTATTCATTTGAAGGGATATTCAGGTAATGGAAACAGACAACATACAGACGAAAAGCTAATACAAGTCCAGAAGGATTCATATTACTTGCCAAGTAATATGTGACCCGCCATATCAAATCCAGTCGTAAGTCGGGATTTTTTTTACCCTGTGCCAATGCATTCTCTTATATATGCGAGTCGACCATAGGTCGCCTCGCATATATAAGAGAATGCATTGGCCTAACAATTTTTTACAATTTTAATAATTTTTTCTTGTAGTCTTTAACAATTTTATAATTTCACCCATACAGAGCCCCAGACAAACATGAGCAGACGACACTCTTCTATATGATTCTATATATGTGTGGGGCTCCCTGCAGGGTAATGGATGTTTTTTATTTTATGTCCTAAAAATTGTAAGAAACATTTATTTAAAAAAAATGATAAAAAATTGTTAGGCCAATACATTCTCTTATATATGCGAGGCGACCTATGGTCGACTCGCATATATAAGAGAATGCATTGGCACAGAGTAAAAAAAAATTCCGACTTACGACTGGATTTGATATGGCGGGTCACATATGAATCTTTCTGGACCTGTATTATCTTTAGTAATACTTGGTTGTAGATGTTCATATAATAGGTCCAAGGAACGATCTATATTGTCGTTTGTTGAACTTATTATCTAAACATTTTGCTATCATCATCATCAATTTTAGGGGACAAAGTCGCGATGACTTTTACCCCTTGCAAAAATAAATTAACAAAAAGTATTTAGATGAACTTCTGTGAAAGTTAGTGTATGAATTTGTCCGTACTGGATATAATATTTATGCAGTTAGTCAAATTGGTATCTTTTGCACAAGAAAACAGTATCGATTTCTTCCTTGAACACGTCTAGTGTGTTTGCTTCAACAATATTATATGGAAGATTGTTCCACGAAGACACAATCCTTTGTGTAAAGAAGTACTTACGCACATCTTTATTTATTTATTTTTTTCTGTATCTTCAGAAGGGAACTACTCGTCAATGCGTATTTAGTAAAGAAAGGGTTACCTTTGGGGACGTTGATAACGTAATTGAGTCCGCATTTGTCAAAGACAACAATAACGCGGTTAATTCATGAAGTATTTTGTGAACACAAATTGTCTTATATTCTCATTGTGAAGAAATCAACAGGTTTGGTTAACAATTTACTACGTTATTCACGTCACTCACGTCGTTTCGGGTTCGACTTGCTGGCTAGAATTTCAAATCTTTTCAACGAACGAGTGCAATTTAAGACCACGCAGAATATGTCGTAATAACCTTTGCTGGTTTCATTTTCCGCATTCATCATGATATATGACGGTTACCATCTATGGTGGTAAGATGAACGCGAATTCGTTTCTAACAGGTGTTTAGGCCATTAGCCCACGGTTTCGTTTTACCGTGCATGGACCGATCTTATAAACGACCAAACGGTACGCTTAACGTACAAAATGCCACAGACATTTGGATAATTGCCGTCAACACTCACCGCTCAAAACGCAGCCCCTATTTACTATATATATTCATAAATAGGATTTTCTCCTTCGATATACATATAGATACCAAACATGCTAAACAGACTCTGGCTGTTTGTATTTATGAGTATTCTCAGGGGGGGGGGGTCGCGGAAAAAATTTACATATATAGGGCGAAAAAAATGTTTTTGCCCCTCTACCTGCAATTTTTTTCTTTTTTTTTCCGCCCAATTTTTGGGACCCACCCCCCAAAATCTTACAAAAAACATAAAATATAAACCAAATCATAGCCTAGCAAAGAATTGTTCCGTTTCTTATTATTTAATACTATTCCCAGCATTTTAATAAACCTCTGAACTGCTCTAAAGGGAGATAATTCTATTAGTATAAAATGTGGAAATGCTGAATGCATGCACTTAAAACATTGGGCATAATGCCATAAAACATAATCATTATGAGGTAATACATATCCTGATATCCTCAATAACTTCATATTCTTTTATATAACAATAGTATAAGATGTTTTGCAGCCAAGGCCCAATAGTAATACTGTAGTAATAGGGTAGAACAAATTTCATCTCCCCTATTTCTGTGATATATTTCTGCACATGCATGCATGGGTATGATGGGACCCAAGGAAAGTCACACTCACAGCAGTTCACAGTCTAAATAGATGTATGTATGTCATGTTGGTGTGCAGATTGACATATACCAATATTAGTGAAGAATTGGTAGTATTATTAATTTATTATCAGAGTATAAAGTTTAGTTTAAAGCCAGCGGAGATATCACATGGAAACCCATTATAAGAACAAGCATCCTGGATCAGACTGTCCAGTTAAGATATGTGACTCTGAGAAAGTTTGCATGAAGAGAGTTGCATAGATTACCTGTGCAGTTTGATCCAGGTTAGTATGATTTATAATTAGTTTCAAGAACAAAGTTCATATTAGTCATGTTTATATTCTAGCTTTATGTTGCATAAGGAATAAGTTGAGACTTTAATACCAAAAGCTACTTTTATAGTTACATTGCTCTTTCCTGCTATATCCTAAATTGAATATCAAAGCAACCAATAATGAACAAGCAACTAATAATTACAATACCATATGTATTGGCAGTCAAATAACTGGAACTCCAAGATATACTACCTTACTACATGTATATGTACAGTACGTAACTGCTTAGACTTGTGAATAATAACTGTGGTTGAATTAATATCACAAAAGGCTAAGCTTTCATATTGTTATCCAAATAGTACTGAACTTTTTGTATGAGTTATTTTGTTTTATAGTTTTAAACCAGTGGAATATAGTGGAATTGTTATTTTTGTTTGTATCATCCTGTATCATCAAGTTTATCCTGATAACAAATAATATCCATTATGTGGATTAAGAACAGAAGATGGTAATCATTTCATAATTATGCTTATATGCAAGCATTGTCGACTGATGGTGTCTGAGCATATAATTATGTTATAACAGTAAACAAATTTGTCAAAAGTAATTGCAAAATTCATCACAGAATTCATCAATATAAACTCAGCTTTATATTTTGTTCAAACCCTTAAAGGGATACACATGTGTGTATATATATAGCTATAACATACACTTTGACATCCAATTGAAAAGCTATCTTGGATATGCATATTATAAATGTTTGTTCTTGTGTTTTAATGTTTGTTATATGATTTGTTTATATATATATAATATATCTTTCATCCGTCGAAATCTGGTACATTAATTTTGACATACATCAGCATACATACACCCCTAAATGGTAGTTAGTTCTGGTTAGTATGTTTTAAATAGCCTAGTGTGTCATATGGTTGATATTAACAGATTACATGAGCACAAAAACAGTGATTTTAAGTGGAGGAAAAAATTAGCATTTTTGGTCATTTACGCATTTTTCCGGGTCCAAATGACCCACCCACCCCGCCCTATATATGGAATTTTTGTGCGCGACCCCCCCCTCCCCTGGTATTCTGGGAAATTATTGATCACGAGCATGCCTGTCCAAACATATTGGCAAATATGAGGACTGTCATGAGAGAGAAGCTTATAAAAAGAACTTGGCGATTGTGGAGTGTTCAATTTTTCGAAGGTATTGTCGAACATGCTACGTTTATTTACGCGGGTCGCAGTACATAAACATAACTTCCACTCTATATATTTGTCATCGGTTATTTTCGTTACAGATATTACATGCGGCTATGTATATATCCGCACGTATATATACCTCTTACTTGACAGTTTATTACTATGGAACTGCTATCGATATGCACTTGGAGCGAAACGACACGCTATTTTTTAGGCGTGCATCTAACCAACACGTTTATATATATAGTGTGGTCGCTGAAGCTGAATTTGGTAATAATCCAGGAAGAAATTGGCTGCAACCTGATTTTGGAAAAGCCTCAGGAACAACATATCCATAGTCGTCAAAAACAAATCCGCTTTGAGGAAACTTTATTATCCAAGATGGCTTCCGCCATGGTTGTCTATTGTGGGGGGGGGGGGTGACTTGCGTTGTGCACGGTGACCGATACATTTTTTTCAGTAGGAGCTCAATCGGTCCAGCAATTTATATATATATATATATATATATATATATATATATATATTATGAGAAGGTCGTTTTCGTTAGCCAAACGCGATCACTGTGTACCCGTTTCAAGGTGAAGATCACCTCGGGCGGAAAAACTTACCCGACACTTACAGACACACTCACGTCTGGTCCCAGACATAAGAATCACACTACACGCATACGCTCTTTGTCAACGACACTGCGGATACGAACGCTCTTTAACTATCAACGCGATTAAGCCCACAGTGCCAAGGACGGCCATTTTTGGTGACTGGTAATGGAGAAGGGGTGCTCGGAGCTTCTCCAAAAACGGCGGTAAACACTGCCCGTGGATTTTTAACATTAGATTGGAAGTTTGAGCTCAATCGGTCCAGCCGTTTTCCCGGCCATAGCTAACACACAGACAGAAGTTTCAAAATATATATTAGACTAGCAGGTGACACACTTCGTCCGGGCTTTGACCTTGAATTGACCATTTTGAACGTCAAGGTCAGGTCGGAGTCACGATTTGACCCGTCCAAAACACTCCCTGGACAAAAGTACCTCTAGGTATAAAGTTTCGTCGAAATCCGTCCGTATTACCCGATTTGACCTTGAATTGACCATTTTGAAGGTGAATGTCAGGTCGGGGTCACGGTTTGACCCGTCCAAAACACTCCCCGAACAAAAGTACCATAGGTATCAAATCTCGTCGAAATCCGTCCGTTTTAGCCGATTTGACCTTGAATTTACCATTTTGAAGGTCAGGTAGGGTCACGATTTGACCCGTCCAAAACACTCCCCGGGCAAAATCACCCCTAGGTATCAAATTTCGCCGATATTCGTCCGGCAGTTTTCCCGACCATAGCTAACAGACAAACAAACAGACAGAAGTACCAAAATATATATTAGACTAGCTGGTGGGCCCGACTTCGTCCGGGCTATTCGTCCTGGCTATTTAGGGATTTCTTTACCAGAAACATGAATATATGAGCGTATATGAGCAAGGACACGGTTGCATTCGAAATTGGACCCGATTTGACCTTCAATTGACCATTTTGAAGGTCAAGGTGAGGTTGAGGTCACGATTTGACCCGTCCAAAACACTCCTCGGACAAAAGAAACCCTAGGTATAAAATTTCGTCGAAATCCCGTCAAAATTCACGATTTGACCTTGAATTGACAATTTTGAAGGTCAAGGTCAAGGTCAGTTCGGGGTCACGATTTGACCCGTCCAAAACACTCCCCGGACAAAGGTAGCCCTAGGTATCAAATTTCGTCGAAATCCGTCCGTTTTACCCGATTTGACCTTGAATTGACCTTTTTGAAGGTCAAGGTCAGGTCGGGGTAACGATTTGACCCGTCCAAAAGACTCCCCGGACAAAAGAACCTCTAGGTATCAAATCTCGTCGAAATCCGTCCCGTTTTACCCGAGTTGACATTGAATTGACCTTTTTGAAGGTCAATGTCAGGCCGGGATCCCGATTTGACCCGTCCAAAACACTCCCTGGACAAAAGTAGCCCTATGTATCAAAATCCGTCTGGCAGTTTTCAAGGCCATAGCTAACAAACAAACAGAAGTCCCAAAATATATATGAGACTAGCAGGTGACCCGACTTCGTCCGGGCTTTGACCTTGAAATTTTGAAGGTCAATGTCAGGTCGGGGTAACGATTTGACCCGTCCAAAACACTCCCCCGACAAAAGTATCCCGAGACACGTATGCTGCACCTAGGTGTAAAATTTCGTCGAAATCCGCCAGTTTTACCCGATTTGACCTTGAATTGATCATTTTCAAGGTCAAGGTCAGGTCGGGGTCACAACCCGTCCATGACACTTCCCGTGGGTAGCAAGTTTGAGCCCAATCGGTTCGAGTCTATAAAGGACACACACATATATATCATTTGTTGGTACCCGTTTCAAGGTGAAGATCACCTCGGGCGGAAAATCTGACCCGATGAAAATGTCCCCGTTCCTAGGAAGCCCTAAGTACGTAAGAATCACACAACACGCTCATGTCTGGATACAGTCACGCTCACGTGTGGACCCAGACGTAAGACTCACATTACGCGCATACGCTCTTTATCAACGACACTGCGGATACGAACGCTCTTTAACTATCAACGCGATTAAACCCACCGTGCCAATGGTGGTAATTTTTGTGACTGAGGGTGGAGAATGGGTGCTCTGAGCTTTTCCAAAACGGTGGTAAACACTGCCCGTATTTTTTAACCTTAGATTGGAAGTTTGAGCTCAATCGGTCCAGCCGTTTTCCCGGCCATAGCTAACAGACAAACAACAAACAGACAGACAGAAGTCCCAAAATATATAGTAGATTGTGTGAAATGAAAGTGCAGGAGCGAATACAGTGACACGGATAGAAAATAATACAATCGCGGTCATGAAATGGCTGTCAAAATGGCCGCAATTCCAATCCATACACACGTCAAACCCCCATGATTTTCGTCTTTGGGTTTTCTGCTTATCCAATATCCAATGTCCAGCAAACATAATAATTTTGGCCATGCAACACACGAGGTAATGTTTCCCCACATAGTGCATTGTTGTTTCATGTGGCATGATGATTAATTATTATTGATTGTCACGCAGAAATTGAAGTGCATACCCTTGCGGTATAAATACTAGTTACATCTCTCCGTGATAATAACCCATACACATATGTCGCAATGCTTATTATACTGTAAAGAAACACTCATATATTCTATAGATTAGCCAAGCATCTCGCCAGATCAAAGAGACGGTACATCGTACAGTCTATGTAAGAATAATGTTCAGACTGCTACCAAACCGGTATCGTGTCAGACAATTTGTGAAACATTCGTGAGAAGGAGTAAACGCGGTTTCGCCTATATATGGTATCGGTGAATATAATTTCCAGTCTCTCTGCCACAGAGTGCATGCAATTTTGGTCAAGTTTATAATTTATTGAAGATAGTCTGTGGTACTCCCTTGTGTTTTGATAAACTGCTTTAATTGTATACCACCATGCATTCTTCTGACAAAAGCGAAATATTCGTGTTTCATCACTTGGTCGGAGGCAACTATAACTACTAATTTGAGACGCGGACAAGAGGATCTACACATTTGACCCACTACTATATTAATATTTATCATATGACTCAATCATTATTTACGTTGGAAAGTATGTCATAAATCAATTTCATATGAACTACTAGTTCATATCACCTTCCGATAATTTGATTGGCTTGTTGACAAAAAGTGTGTTCTGATTGGCTGAATGGCAGCCTGGGCCGAGCCGCATCTCTAACTAAATGCAGGTCAAATTCGTGCGCGTCAATCAACGCGATGCCGAAATTCTCGCAATTATAATCTTGAAATATATAGTTTTGGACATTGTTATACGATAAATAGAATATGTAATTCGTATTTATCTAATAAACATACGATATAATGCCACAAACTGAGAACAGAATAGCGCACTATATCTTCGCGTGCATATTATTTCTGCTAGTTCACCAGGTGTAATTGGGCTTCCGGTGCAATGAAGTGACGTCACATTAACCTTTTGCTGCCGATGTCATATAGCTATTTAGAGATTTATGTGCGTTTTGGACATCATAATCAATTTATAGGTGTCATATGATAAATAGAATATGTAATTCGTGTTTCTCTCATATGATATTTATGAAACTCGTAACGAATTTTCAGTTTTTTCTCGCCGGAGGCTCGAGAAAACTGAAAATTCTTAGACTCGTTTCATAAATATCATATGAGAGAAACACTCATTTCATATCCTCTATATCTCATACTCTCCTACTTTTTGAACGGTTTGATCTTGTAGATATCAAAATAAATTATGAATCAAAACATCCCTACTAAATCCAATTTAATTGTTTAATTCCACATATATCACATGATTAATAAATAGAGAATACAGACTATTTTTCCGTTTCTGGACGCCCAAAAGTCCAGATTTAACGGTTGCATGCACGAGATCCTGATTTCGCTTGCGATCTCGTGAGATACATAGAGAGAATTCGTACATATGTGCAATCATGTTTTCTCCACAATTCGAGTGTTTGTTGACTCTTATAGGACTAGCTATTAAATATTGCACAAAAGGTAAATTGCATTCGATTTTGTCCATTTTGGTGGCCATTTTTGGACAGACATTCAACATATATATGGTTTACGACTAAGCATTGTTTGTTTATATTTAAATTTATTGTGGACTTGGCAACGATTGGAGCACCTACCATTTTGGACGCCTTGTCGGATCCTGAATTTTCCTATGAGCGGATTTTTTGCGGATTTGGATATGTTGACCCAAGTATTTTTCTACGTCGAATGACACAAACATCAGCTTGCATCCAATTTATCCAGGGTTCAACGGCAACATTAATATCAGCCCGACGTGTATACCAAAACCTTGATATTCACAATTATTGTAGTCGTGATGACTCTTAAGTTGCCGCTCACGCTCCGTTCCTCTCCGCAGCGTGATGCACATGTGCCAACGACTTTATATGGAGTAGAGGCAAGGGTCTGGCGTCAAGTTGAAATTGAACCCGGATAAAGGACAGTGTACAGCGTATATCGACGTTGCTACTTCACGAAAGGCAAAGTTAGGTTGTAGGTTGGTTTGTAAACATTGTATCTTCTTCAAAGTTTCGCCGAAATCAAATATTAAAGTGAAAAGCTCTTTTCCCATAGAGCTGACGTCCGGTCTAAATTAGTCCCCTTCCTGGTCTAGCTAGCAACACTCACTGACTCTCATTGTCACTGACGCTCGTGTGCGAACGACGTTATGGAGTAGGGGCATGGGGTGGCGTCATGTCGAAAATGAACCATGGACCCGCGTAATGTCATATTCATAACAAAAGTAAACTGTTTTTGTAGATTAATCGCGTACAGCGACGTTGCTTCTTCGCGAAAGGCAAGGTTATAGGTTGTAGGTTGGTTTGTAAACATTGTGTCTAATTCAATGTCTCGCCGGAGTCAATTGTTAAAGTGAAAATCATTTTGGAGGACTCATCAAAAATAGTCATAATTCCGCTTAACAAAAAGTTAAAAAGCTAGATTCATATAGCAGTATTGTTCGGGTTCAGTCACAGAGTACTTGGCGTTATTCTGTACTTAGACATGGAACCGGTGACTCCCTCAAACGAGACTCAAATAATTGTTTGCTCAATGAAATTACAATAAAATTCAATTAAAAGAGAAGCTGACAAGATTAGATAAAGCATGGGTTTTGTTCTGTTCGCATACCAGAAGTGCGCCAATGTACCGGTAAAACTAATAGCTATCAATTGACCGTTTAAATACGAACTTTATGATATTGTCTTCCACCTTTGACATCCACAGACAGAACAGCATTGTTGTTTTGTTCTATGCTTGTCGCCAGTGTCGCGTACCCAACATCATTTTCTCGTGTCAGTCCGGTCCGCGCTTACACCGTGTGAACCGGTTGTTCGAAAGAAATTAAAAAACTTCCGTTCTGCAATCGAACATTAGTACTCAATCAGAAATATTTTTCCTAGAGGAATTTGAGATCGTCCCTGATTAAGCGGTGATGACTTCAGAATTAGAAAAGTAAATTATAGCCGTTTTGGTTCCCCTGATATTTTGTACTGCATGGTCACTTGACTTGCACCACGCGTACGCAGTTCACTGTCTTTGACACTAAGTATTTATGGTGCACGGACGTGGTGTGAAAGGCGAAGAATATTGTTGCTATGTACATATAATGAGGTGTATTAATTGTTATCGAACTATGTGAATATCGCTTCAATTTGCCCTTAACCGAGTAATATCATTTTACGACATCACATTTCCGAGTAATATGGTTTTACGACATCCTGTAAATCTACTTCACTGCTAAATCATGTGTAGATATCGCTTTCTGTGACTTCACTCATTTGAAACAGTTGTCAGTTACTAAGAGGCGATCTAATTAATAAATAGGATATTACTTGGTTGGTTGATTTGATATTATAGGCCTCATATCAGCCTCGGTAACCTTATACCAGACTTCGGTCTCAGACTGATAAGAGGTTACATTGGGCTAATATCGGGCCTACTATCAAACCAACCAAGTAATAACCTATTTATTATTTAGATAGCCACTTAGGAACTGACTACTCTTTCAAATGAGTGAAGTCGTAAAAAGTGATATAGAGTAATATCATCTGAATACATGTACTACTAAAATATGGTGTTGTTAAACTTTTGGTCATAAGCGAACGCAATTCACACAAAATAATAGTTATAAAATCAAACTTTCAGAACGAATTTAATCTATTTGTTTATGCAATTTCCAACTAATGATGTGTCAGTCATGAAATTTCCAACTGTTGAACAGTAGAGCCAATGTTGGGGTGAGACCATACCCCCAGTCGTCACGACCAGAACAATAAGATTTAAGATTAATTTGTAAAGATTAATTTTTAAAGACATATTATGTACTTGTTCGGGTGCGTGGAACTGATTAGTTAGTATTCTATTGAAATCATAGGAGTTTTACTTTTTGCACTCGTGGAACAATAAGGAGCTTTTCGTGTGTGACCTTTCCTCATATAGTAAAATAAAAAGCGTGTGTGTATTTTTCGGGAACTGATAGGGGCAGGTTTTCGCGCATAACCTCCATGAGTACCCCATATTCAGAATAACTATATATCGATGACAGGGTTGTATTTTTAACGATGTCCCATGTGGTCTCCGTGGGTATGTCAAGATAACACCAGTCTCACTCAAGCGAGACCAAGATCTCGTTACAATCAACTGGGTCTAGAGCGGTATACTTACATGTAGATCGATTTCAGAGATGAACTGGGTATCACAAACTCGCTAGAGCTCGTTAATATCCATGTGTCCAAATAAAGCATTGTTCACTGTTTTGATTGACGTACGACAATGACCACTGAGTGGCACATTTGTTGGTAACAGTGACAATTCGCTTAAATCTCCGTCTAGCCGGTTCTGTCGAAGAAATCGGGAGCACACTGCGCTAAACGATTTATCCGTCACGTGATTTTTCATAACCTCAAAAGGCAATTGGGATTTGGCGACAACCTGTGTAATAAACAAGAAGGAAATAGTGATATAAATCATAGAATGGTAGAAAAGCTATCTGTTCTTCGTAATTTTGCGTCAACTCGTTATTTAGAACACGCTCTGTGATGCGCGCGCAATTTACTACGATTTAGAATACAGCCGTAGAAAAATCCGTATTTGGTGTGTTTGACGTAAGTATAGCTGAAGGGGTCACTCTCACCAAAACTAGTGCTGAAGGGTACACAGGATTTGAAAATGTGCTGAAGGGTACACAGGGTTTGAAATGTCGTTCTAAATGACGTTTAGTTTTCGTATCTGCCATGATTTCTGTTAGAGAATAATTGTTTACGATCCAATGAACATTAAAATGAACTGAAAACAATCTGCTAATGGGCAGCAGACTTTCATAAACACAGTTTAAGTAACGATGTTAGTGGCGATCACAAACCCTGTGTACCCGTCAGCACATTTTCAAATCCTGTGTACCCTTCAGCACTTTTTTTGGTGAGAGTGACCCCTTCAGCGTAAGTATATGTTAGGAGAAAGGATTAATAAATGTTAATCTATTTGCAAACAATTATATTTGGTACACAATTTCTGTCTGATCATTCCCCTATCATGAATTACGCATATTAGCTGTTTTTGGACCCACAACGGGTACAATGGATAATTTTGTCGACGTTGATCAGTTAACAAGTGCAACGTAAAACGTGTTTGCAATAAATAGGCGAGACTGCAGTCAAACACTGCGGGTGTGAACAAGTGTGAATATCAATTGCCTTTTTCGATAGCTCTATGTGAGTAATTTCATTGGCGCGATATCACAAATCATGTATTCCGCCGTCCACGCGAGTCTCTAGACCGAGTTGGTTGTAATGACATCATGGTCTAGATTGAGTGAGACTGTGATATCACCATTGAAAACGAAGAGCGGCCGAAAATCGAGACATTTTTTCAAGTGTGATATCAGATTCGGGACTACATCAGTGTATCGTATAATGGGAACACATATGTAGAAGATCTTTGTGTTGGTATTGATCAGTGCTTTCTCACGGGGTCTACCATATATAGATTGCTTGGGGTTGAATTTACATGTAATCCATCGAAGAATCGAAATTGCTGGTCACGGATAGTTTAAGCAGGCACGCGGTATGACAAAGAACTCGCACGCGAATGGCCGAGGTTAGTCGGTGATACGGACGGTGAAAGTAATTGTAGCAAGCGATGCGGAACAACAAAGGTGCATTAGGATTGTCAAACAACCGATCACATAAGATTACCGAGTACACACAACCCCGAAACATTTCATTGTCCAGTTGAGTTGATGCTTTATATATGGTTCATTGTGGTCTCCGTCCAACTGGACACACGAGCTCATCTTCCAATTTCTCATTATTTCCTCATTGTGGACGTTCGTGTCGAGAATCGAATACTTTGCTGTAAGTGGTTACTAATTTTCAACAATGCCTGTCAGTTTTGTTTAAATGATGAGTAAGCTGAATCAATTATTTTGAGTATACAAAGTAATATTGGGCAGAATGGTGAATGTTTTTGTTACCACGACTGGACACTGCGGTCATTGGCACTGCTGTGCTAATATTACAACAAAGGGGACACAGACATCCCGCAATTCTGGCAAAATATATCTCATACCACATCACCCATACCAGCAATATTGTATATTAAAGGGATACCCTACAACTGTTGTTGTTGTTGGTTTATATAGTCTCTGCTTCTTATAGAATCCGGTAACTAGATTTTCATTATTCGAAAGTCTGTTGAGTACGAAGTAATATTACGGATGGCATATTAGCCGGAATGTGATAATATAACTATCGTCGTCGAGTAATTTTTGTTCAGTTTTCAAACAAATGTATCAACTAAATGGAATATTATATGCATACTAGTCCCATATACCCATTTAAGTTATTGTATAGCCATAGTCAGTGAGTGGCTTGAGTTTACGCCACGTATCAATATAATGTTTTTTTACACGATCATGTGTGCCACACGTTGCCCAATCCACTTTCCGTCAATTAATTTGATTACGTCTTGTACACGGAAATTCGTAATTTAATTTATGACTCGAGACATAAATTAAATGGATATTAATGTATCAACTTTGGTTTTAAGATAACCTGTTAACCTGAATATTTACAGAATATGTCTTCGACTCAAATTACTCATTTTTCTATATATTATCGATATTAGATCGTTGTTATTACCGGGAATTTATTGAAATTGGAGTACACTAGACCTACACTGAAATAAAGAAAGTAAAGTTTGATCCAATCATTTTGTGAGTATAGAAATCAATCATTGTTGTTTCTCACACCACATACGTATAATGTCAGTAACGCTCGGCTGTTTTACGTTGAAGAAATAAAATACTCCAGTTTAAGTCCAATAACACGAACATGAGTTGTGAATCATGAAAATGTCTCAAATATCAAATATTTAAGATAATTTTAGTACTCATATTTTAGTATTAATGCACATTGCCCAGCATGTCTAGTAAACATCAGAAATATAATTATAGGCCGTGTCTTCAACATGCATATCGAATATCGAACGTATTGGTCAACACTCATGTCAAACTAAATTTCTAGTAAAAAATCCTGCAATTCGATGTTCTTTGGTGGTTCTTGGTGATTTTCATTTTCACACAGATAAGGATTGTATCTCGAGGAGTAGATTACACTTTTTTTTTCAGTGTAAGGATGGATACACACATGCATGTAATCTCTGTAATGATCGTGTATTTGGCGTTTTACATGGATCGTATACAGACAATGTAATATGTGTCCACTGACAACCCAATCATTGCCGACGTGTTGACCGCACTGAGTTCGAGTTCCAATTTAGTCGGAATGCAGAGAGGCCGCTGTCTTGGATCGAGTCGCCAGGCCACTTAAAATAATTGTTCGTGGTGGACGTACTATTTAAATAATTACCAGTCCTCTCTTGATATTTCTATCAGTGGTGATCAGGATTTCCCCGACGCAGGGGCTATATATCATCCCCAACTTGGGGTTATATATATGATCCCGAAAGCTACCAGGCGGGGGTGGCTAACTCTGAGCTATTTAAGGAAAACATATTATATTGTACCCTCTTGCCCTGATTATTCCGACCGATACATTCAACTAAGTCCCTTGGCGATTTGAATCTTTCCAGACCCCACGCCAAACAAGCATCATGGTCGAAAATGTTCTATATCAAGCCTGCATCCGTAAGAGAAGACATGTTGAAGGGTTACATGTACTATGAAACGTTGGGCACCGAATAGGTTATTATGCCTATATATGTGCCTATATTTACATTCGATCAACCAATATTAAAACCATTACTCGATGCCAAGCGACGTACAAATGTTCTACATCAAGCCTGCATTTTCCAGACTAATTTTCGCATCCGTAAGAAAAGACATGTTTTTGACTGGCCTTAAATGTCCTGACAGCAGACAGTTTTACTTCGCTTATCACTACTCACTTGTCTAGCCTGTTAACAATGAACCTCTTGAGCGCAGGTGACAAATGTTGTCAATTATTGGTGTGGCCATGTAAAATACATGTATTTTACATACAGAAATTACATGCATGTGTGTATCCACCCTGATCTACCAGAAAACCAGAATATTTATACGCACGTCTGAAATACTGTCTCCAAAAAGATTCAAACTTTGGTGGATCACAAGAATTTGCAGATATACATGTAGGAAAAACAATATTTTTGGCATTATCCAACTGTTTTAATAATTGTTTTTCGTACGGACGTGAAACAAACGCTCTTTATTTCTACCATATCAGGTATAGACTAAACGCTCTTTTCTGTTCCATGCCGTGCAAATGGTTGTTTTTGTTAGCATGGGACACAAACATCGTGTTCAAGTTGTATTGTTTATGATTCCAATGTGTCTCTCTGTGACATATTTTGCGATCGTAGATAGGTAGTTGAAGTATTTATTGATCTATTTCGATACCGGGACAAATTCAATAGCGAATATTATTAGGTGTCTTTAAGTTGAATAAATGTTAGCTTCTGACCTTCTGTTGTGTTCATGTTGTCGAAATAAGCTGAAAGATATAAAGACTAATTATTCGTATCCAGACGTATCTCTCTCTCTCTCTATCTCTCTCTCTCTCTCTCTCTCTCTCTCTCTCTCTCTCTCTCTCTCTCTCTCTCTCTCTCTCTCTCTCTCTCTCTCTCTCTCTCTCTTTCCTCCTCTGTCGCTTGTTCTTTTTTCATGCTTGATTTCAGTTTTAAATTACGGTTTATATAGGAGCAATCCAAATTAGACCACTATATAGCTATGATTGTATGGGAGCATATAACTAATATCAAGAAACAAAAACTAGTCTGGCCCAAGATGTTCATTGTGTACGTCGGACTGTGACCATGCATAACCTGGTCATGTATGGTTCTGGCTATCCTATAATGAAATCTGAAAAAACATTATTTCCAACCCTTCCGTCTTAACTATACCACTCCCTCGGTTATTGGAGACGGGGTATGTAACCAAAGGGGAGAAGACTTCATATAAGCTCTCGGGCTTGTTGTCTGATCCTCGTTTCCATACATTAACACTTCTTTTTTGCATAGTTGTTTGTTTGCATTTGTGCACTAATGAAATCAAGAGAACTGTTATTTTCTCAATCAACTATATTGTCTTAAAGGCACGGGCGGCGTTCGTTGCAGAAATATTCATATTTGTTCAAATCGCCATCAACAGAAGGAATATTAAAATATATATAGTTTTGTTCATATGCCAAACAGAATCAATGCGTAAATAGTATATTGTCGTCAAGACGTACAATGGTGTACGTAAACAAGAGCCTGCTCGTGTTACAGAAGTTGTGCTTCTGTTGACATAACACAGCGCAATTATATTGGTTAATCACACAAAAATGATATAAACGCTCTTAGTATTTCCATATCAGGAAACAGTAACAAATAACGCGCTTTATGTTTACCATATCCGGATCTAAACAAAAGCCAGGAAACGTAACGTTTTTTTGCTTTTGTTTACATAATAAAGGGGAAAATTTGTCAATAACATACTGTTTATGCCATATTTCTGATTGGCATAAGAACAAGGTATGTCTATATTTTACTATTCTTTCTGTTTATGTGCGGTTTTTGACAGAAGTGAATATTTTAACAGCAAACCCACCGCCAACGTCGCCCGTATCTTTAAGCACCTTTATTTGACTGAGTTCGCATACGAAGACACAGGGGTAATCGAAACATTTTTCGATACTTTCTTTCCCACGTCTCTTCGTATGCTTGTTCACGTAATACCCTCAGCTCACACACGAATTTCCTCATTATTAGCAGGTACGGGATTTGAGTGGTACGCGAACTAACAATTGCGTATTGTCTCCAAACCAGAGGTGGCCACGTGCGAGCCTGCGGGCAACATTCTCTCGTTATCTCGCTTGCGTAAATTTGAATAGTAGAATTAGAAACTGTGGACAATTCTCGTCTTGAATTTCCAGGGCTTCTCAAATCACAGTATTGTTTGCGTCAGACGCATAATAGCCGGCTCGAAATATATTAATTCCGGTTAAGCGTTTGGGTGGTTGGGACGACTAGGTACCAGGAGTCGCATAATCCTCGATGTCTATTGTAAGCTGGCATGTTCGTTTGAACAACACCGCTATTACATATGTAACTTTTCGGAAATATTGTCCTCTGGTGTGCTTGCTTGCTAATACATCAGTGGAAAGGAAGAAGAATTATAGCATATATAGCCCTTCTGTTCGAACAAAGAACAAGATTTTCAATTCATATTATGTCATAGAAACCAGAGACATCTCGGAATAATGAACCATGCATGCAGTTAAACATAACTATACCACAAAATAGTGTTATACTTCCAAAGACCAGTATTTGAATCTGTGGTTTAGAGAATTGATCAAAAGATTGTCCTCCTTTCAATTCGGTCTCTGATTCTGGATAATATATCATCTGGTTGAGTATTGGAATTATTTGCACAACATTTACATCAAATTACATTTTCAACTTCCCACTGACTAAGAAAAGTTAGTCATTATGACTCAATCCTGGTCAGTTTGACTTACACAATTGTAGTCTAATGACCTAATTAGTCGTTTTGAATAACCATTTCTTAGTCGTTGTGATTAACTGTTTTCTTCAGTGATATATACGGCTTATCGAAAGAGAGACAGTCAGTAACGTCACAATAATAAATCCACTTCTATCCAACTGTCCAGATAAATATATATGCATTTGTATGCTTTAATTGTTAACGCTGCAAATTAATGCAGAACATGGATATGTACATATATACAATGGGGTCACTTACATCGGCATCATCATTTCCTACATATACCTGGTGTTGTTCATTTTCTCCTTCGTAAAGAGGGTGAACAAATTCTTATCTAAATTGACAAGGTTGCTATGGGAATGGTGCATTGAGATGTCCGAAACCTGTTTACTATCCGCCATGCTGCATGCATGTTTGTTTTATCTGAACATACTAATTTGTTAGCGGAAAGGTGCAAGGACAGCGGAAACGATCATGCCATATCCTCGGGGGTGATTCGACGAGGTGAGACGATTGTCATTGGACTGAATTAAATGCATAAAAATGTTCGGGCTGCAGAAAAAACAAACTGCCTATCATCACACAAAATTTCATCCGCGAAAACTGAATCAGATTGAGCGTGAAATTTATAAATACAATCTTCAAATGTATGAGTGACATATATGACGCACCTTTCAAAACCTCAACATTTCTAAATGGAGAAAGCCTGTCTCAAAGGTCTACGGGTCATCGACATATTTGCATGTCATTTTATTTCTGCGCGTGTCTTCGAACAAACTTCTTCACGTCGGGTCGTCGAACAGATACCCAACAACCCGAACTGAACAACAGAGCGTGTCCGTTCCTCGTTGAAAGAGGACACTTGGCATTCAATCTTAAAGGACACAGTGACAATCGTTAACCTGTCCATTCAAAGGCTCGGAAGTTTGTTCACATTTCTGTCTTGTGACTGCCTTATATGTGCATGTATGTTGGTATGCACATTAAACTAACTCTTGTTGGATTAGTTGGAAGCTGATATTTTCCCAACGTCCATTTAAATATCATACTCAGGGGGTCAGGAACAAACATTGCAGGATACAAGGTTGCATTTCTTGGTTTTTAAATTTTTTAGTTTTTAGACCCATGGTCACCACCACCCCGAGAAATCACCCCCCCCCCCCCCCCATGTAAAGTCCGCCCGTCCGTCTGAGCAGAAATCTCAACACTAGTAAACGGATCTGAATGGAATTTGGTATGGATGTTCATTACTCTATGGTATTCAACGGAGTGTTCAATCGATTTTTCCGGATTTCCCATTTTAGAGTTATTCATCTTTATTTATCTGGAAATGTTGTGGGGGGGGGGTTTGTCCGTCCGAGCAGATATCTCCTCCACCGGTTGACGAATCTCAATAAAATTTGGTATGGATGTTCAGTACTATATATATGATGGCATTCAACGGAGTGTTCAATCGTTTTTTTTCCGGATTTTCCGTTCTAGAGTTATTCATCTTTGTTTATCTGGGAAAAAAAAAATTGTCTCCACCATCCGTTGACGAATCTCGATGAAATTTGGTAGGGATGTGCACTGCTATGAGGGCAATCAATTGAGTGCTCAATTTTCTTTTTTTTCTCCGTTCTATATATATATATAGTTATTCATCTTTGTAGATTTGGAATTGTTGGTTTTTTGTCCGTATCTCCACCACCGGTCGACGGATATCAATGCAATTTGATATATTATGATGGCAATCACTTGAGTGTTCAAGTGACCTTCTACAGTTATTTATCTTTGTTTATATGAAATGTTGGGGGTTTTTCCCTGTCCAGGCAGATATTTCACCCATACTTTGTCGGTTCGAATTTGCCACCATGGGTCTATACCAGCACGGCCGGTGCAACTTCGTGTTATGATTTGTCTATATTTTAATATGCTTTCTTTTTATGGCGGTTTTAACGGAGGTGACTTTTTAACAGCAATACCGATCGTGAAAGGCGCTCCGTGTTCAAATACATTAGGACTAAACTATTTTCAGCTATAATTATGTGTTTATGTGTGTATAAAATACTCCTAGCATATAATGGCAGCGTCTTGTATCAGTTAAACGCGTCAAAGGCGTGGAAATAGACGGTAACGGTACGTTTTCTTAACAGCATCATTTTGCCCCACCAACATCATAGATAAATAGTCAGGACCCACCAACGCCATAGCATAAAAGTAGGACCACACTTGGCCAGGTGTGGAGTTAGCAAAAATAAATACATATAGTTACGCTATCGGATACGTTTCTGCTCGACGTGCGAGATACATTCACATACCTGCTTGTCAAAGTACTTTTTATCAACTTTATTATTTACTGGTTAGCCACGTGTCATAAAATAGACTCGGGTGATAGCTTTTCGACATGCGAACACTCATGGGTGATCGCACAAAAGCACATATACAACTCCACTTACATATATAATACTTACCATGTCACGTAAATCAGGGACTTAAAGAGAAATCGCGATGGTCACCTCCTGACCGCGTCATCTTCTTGGTTTGATTTCTGGACTAATGTCACTAGATTGATAGATAGTGTGCGGCTATTCCTTCATAAAATCACAAATGGCGTATTACCTCGCTCGTAAACCTGCCACATCGCTGTCAATATAGTGTCACGTAAATCGACGGAAAATGGCTAATTAGAAGGTTTTATTTGCCCTCCCCATCCCAAACAGCTTTTGGCGCTTGAGTTTTCGTTGGTGGGCTCACCGAACTGTTGTATCCAGTTACTTTTTGGTAGCTACACAAGTGAATAATACCCAGCCCCACATGCACGAAAAAGTATGTGTTATAGACCCCAGTATCTTATAATGAACTGTATGTACACTACATTGCATGTAGTTTCTAAATCGCGACCGGACCACCTCCAAGAATCAGCGTTTACAAGTGTTCGTTTAAGAATGAGTTCATTTTGTGCATTATATAGTAAATTATTTTCAAGGTACCTACATGTACATGCAATTTACATGATCATTATTACTTTCCAGATTCGTGATATCGACTCTTGGGTGCGTATATTACTGACTCCTTATCAAAACTAAATTTCATGATATCTTTCGCGAATAATTTTCCTGAAAATATAATTGTAATCCACATGTGTGCATATGACGAATAAGATATATATAGATGGTGTGTTTTTCCCAAAATCGGACTTGTGAACCTTGTCACTGTTATAGTATATATTAATATCTAGTAGTTTTCCCCAGGGGCCTGTGATTTGGACTTTGATTTGGTAAGTTTTCGAATAACGTAACGTTAGTACGTTATTATCATATTACGCTGAGTATACAGCTGAACTCGAGCTCACGCTTTACGACATAGCCACAGCGCGACGTAATTATACTCATTCGATGTCATACTTATGCATGCTGTCTCGCACCACGACGTACGGTTTTGTGACTTGAGGTACCGTCATCACGTCTGTGTATGGTGGTAGTAATTAGGTGGTCCGATCAGTTGCCTGTAGCCCTATCCTCGAATACTTCGCGGTATGATCGAGAGACCCCCAATACCCTTCCCTGGATGGTCTCAGGGTGCATGGCGATAGGTGGCGTGCGGTGACGTCATAGTCGCTATGTGTGGTGTCCTGTATTGGTTAACTGAAATTCGACTACATATATTTTTTGTTATCAATTTTAAAATCAATTCTATTCACAGCTATAAGTGCCCACTTCAGGGACAAGGAAGACGGATACTGGCAAATCATTTATGTAATGCAATGTATACTCAGTGGCATATAATGTTCTTATGTGGCCACTAATATACCGTTTGTACTACGTTAATACGTTTTCAGATTGTTGTTGCAGTTTGGAACCATGAACCATGCAGTCTATTCAATAAGAGACGTTGAGTGCGCGCAAATAAACAGACATGATAGTCTAAGAAACAATGACAATCATATAGCAATTTTCATTCACTAAGCAATTATTTCAAATTTGAGACGAAAATCTCTCTGTTATTAAAATGTGCTTTTAATTCCATATATACATGTAGAGCAGACACTTAGAGTTGTTGTCGAATTTCGCGCATTAGACTGGTCCTTGTCCCAATCGAACCAGCCGCTACCCCTAACCCAGAGGGCGCTACCCCTAACCCAGATGGCGCTACCCCTAACCCAGAGGGCGTTACCCCTAACCCAGGGGGCGCTACCCCATAACCCAGAGGGTGCTACCCCTAACGCAGAGGTAGCCACTTTGGCATCTTCAATCCATGCCAATAGGTTCCTCGTATTGTGTGGATGACTAATATAAATTTAAAGGAAATTTCGGTAACAACGCGGTTCCCATGAACGGCACCGATCTGCCAACTTTGAACCACACTATAAGTATATATGGTGCCCTCTCATGACCACAAAATCTGACTCTTGAAACTGTAAAACCACATGATTAATTCGTCCTAGCGTGGACAATTCTATATCTATTAAGTTTGGAAGAAATCTTGCTGCCACCGGCCCCATTCCTGTCCCCTATATGGACCCACAAGTTTGGTGAACATCGGCGACAATATACTTGATTCACTTCCCGTGTCCATCCGCTCCGTCTTCCCTGACTCAATAGGAAAACAATGGTTCCTTTAAACCACACCATTAATTTCCTCGTACTATATGACTACATGTGAAATGACTATATATACATTTGGTGGAATTTTTGGGCCCCTTCTCTCCCAATACCTTATTTGAAAAGGTACCAATTTGGCGTCTTTAAACCTCTCGATTAGATTACATAATCGTATCATGTACATGATTATATAAATTTGATTAAAATCGGCGACAAAAATATTTTCAACGATTTTGGTGCATACCCCTCTAACACCCCGATTCCTGACTCGAACTGCGCCACATTGGCGTATGTTAACCACACACAAGACTCCTCATATCCATGGAAATGGTTATATATACATGTACAGTTGGCGCATCTTTTTCCACTCTTCATGCTCATCGCCATCCCTGACTCGAACGGCCAAATATTTGTCGTCTTTAAACCACATGCACGATTAGATCATTGTATCATGGAGATGATTATATCTGTAAATGTAATGGAAATCGGCTACAAATAATATATTTATTGATTTTCGTGCCCTCTCCTTCTCCCGTCCCTGATTCGAATTGCACATCTTTAATGGCATTTTAAACCACATCATAAGGGTACGTCCATACGCTGGCAAGTTTGCACGGTATGTTTTGCGGGCATTTCGTCATAGAAAACAACATGGTGCCAGAATATGAACGGAAACATGCACATAACATGCATCTTTACCAAAGCTAACGACATGACTCACATGAGAAGTAAAATTTATGTAGATCAACTTGTAACGGTGCTACTGTAATCTGCCTTCAAATACCTGTATGATTTATTCTATCGAGATAATTGCATGCTATTTTACAGGCAAATTCCGGTAGCATCGCTACAGATGGAAGTACATGCAGAGATTTTACTTCGCACGTAGTTCGCTGTGGTACAGTTGCATTTTATATGCTTGTTTCCGTTCATATTCTGGCACCATATCGTTTCCTACCACAAAATGCCTGCAAACCATACCGTGCAAACTTGCCAGTGTATGAACGTACCATAAGACTCGTCGTATCATGCAGATGATTTTATATAAATTTGGTGGGACTCGGCGACAAAAATGTCATCGATTTTGTTTCCCATCCACTTTTCTGGCCCTGCAGACTCGTCACTTTAGAATTTTTAACCTCACCATTATCTTCTTCGTAAAACGAAATTACTTCTGATAGACACCTTTGGTGCCCTCTAGATAGTCCCATGTTAATTTATATCGCGGACAGAAAGACATTCGCAAATATAGATATTGATTGAAACAATTAACCAACCATTTAACTCCCATATATAAGCTTCAATCGCTAAAAAAAAATTAAACCGTACATGACTGTCCATGGGACGACGCCCTCAACAACATAAAATAGCATTATAAACTACACCTTGTGAAATACTAAAAGGTGATTTTTTTTTTATCCGTGTCAGCAAATCATAAAGAAAATTAGTGAAATGCGCGTTAATTCCATTAAAGCTACCAATACATCGGAATAACACCAGATGTCGAGCTATCAATTATTCGAACATCATATGGACATTTTCCTTTCGAAATTACCCCCAATTATATTGGTCATAATACAACGTGCTTTACAAATGCGTCGCCCATTCTCACTATTAAAGATGATTTCACTGCTAAATTACCTATAGCAATTTTCCACGGAGTGAGAAAATAAGTGGCTTCAAAAAAGATTAATATTCGTTTTAAAAGTTCAAGATGGGCTGAATCCCGTAATCACAGGGTATTGGGTAAATTGGTGGTGTTGATTTTAAGGAGCGCAGGTCCCCCGGGATCATCAGTAATTGAGTGTGCGTGGTGCGATGAGTTGAAGTAGGCAATGATCTTCACAGTGTGAATAAAGTTTCAGTTGAATAAAGTTTATTTGTTGTATTTTATTTGTTGAATATATAAAGGCACACATAGCGATTATTATTTCAAATTTTTCAAAATTATGTGTTTTATATATGAATATAAAGAACATTAAAAAAAAAACAGTACACAAATAAATCCATAACGATGCAAGTTTGAATCAACAGAAACTGTACGTTATGTTGACGTGTACAGAAATGTATTTTGTGTTCCGGATCTCGCGGATGTTCTCCATACCATGAATATATCGTTTATGAGAAATAAACTGATCAGAATCTCGCGAAAAGAGATAATTTGCGGACTCGGAAAATATGTATACATGCCTGTATGCAGACACGGAATTAGTCGCTTGGTGCAAACTGGATATTACACCGTTTGTTTCCATTCAGTGTATATCCCATAGTATTGTGAGTGCGGATCGACTTCCAAGTGAAATACCGTTGTAACAACTCATGCAATTACAATTTTAATGCGCATTTGCTGACGGCAATCTGCTAGATATATGCTCAAATTTTGTTCATGGTCGAAATGATGGTACATGTATATCCCTTACATTTTACCATAATGTGCCTTTTCCGATAAAATAGCTCCCGATATTGGTATTCTTAATCCGATTCAATTCCTTGAAAAATTCGATGCAGCAGCATAATAAATATGTGCGTGTAATAGCAGTCACTGTCGTCATAATCAGCTATGAATAAACACCGTATACGAAGGGTCGATGGGGCGTCCTAACAGCTATGCTGGATCTTATTGCAATACCACATGCGTTGCATTAATTGTAATTCATCCGGACATATGATCTTACAATACGATTTGTGGCAGTTATACAGCCGACAAGTGGGGGATCTCTGTGCATTAAAACTTTCATCTTTAAATGCAAGGTTGCTCGAGTTACGATATCGTCATTCGCGGCCTGCGATTCTCTTTAGAAAATCCCACTAATGCGAAAACTAAGTGTATATTGCTCCTTGATTTATGGACCAAAGGCGGGATATTTCAAGTGTTCACTTTAATTATCGAAAACCGATAGTCAATATAAAAAAAATATTTACCTTATTGGTATAATAAAGACATGCTTCGAAAAGATGAACAGAACTCACGTCTTGTACATTTAATCAAAGGTATTCAAAATGTTATTGGAAAATACCTTTCAATTTTCAGAGTATTTTATTATAAATACATTACATTGAGATTCTTGATTACAGATACAATACAAATACAGAATACGATTATCTAAATACCAGATCAACAACCATGTGAATTCACCCCAAATACAATTTTAGGCGTTCGTGCGTCCAAGCTAGTGTGATAACAATATTGTTTTTTTTTCTATAAAACTGCATAGACCCCCACCCATGTAAGAGCTCAGACGTTGAAGTACATGTACGTTGGGCGTAAGGTCATATGCCGTATATAGTGGTAATGAATCAGGCTCCGATTTCTCAATAAACGCCTATTTGTGATGCACGAAAATGGAATAACATGCATTGTGCATGTATCTGGTTTTAGTTGCTTACCGGGCGGAGGTCGGTTGTTCCTATATATATACATGTATATAAAGTACAGTGATATCCAGCGTCCCACCAGTAACACGACAACATAGCAGATGAAACTCTATAGGCTGTGAGAAGTTATTGATACATCGGCAATTTTTTCAGATACATGTATTTCCAAAGCATTTGAGAGATTCTGGCGCAGAGGACGTGTTAAACTGGAACAATATGGAGTAGCCGGAAATACCCACAGTTGGTTGAACAGTTAACTCTCCAACTGGTCACAACGCATTCTATCTAATATATATTTTGGGACTTCTGTTTGTTTGTCTGTTTGTCTGTTAGCTATGGCCGGGAAAACTGGCGGACGGATTGAGCCCAAACTTCCTAGCTAAGGGTAAAATCCCAGATGAATTGTCATCGCACCGCTTCTGAGAACGTCAGAGCACTCATTCTCCAATCCCCCGCCACCGCAATGGCAATTCATGGGTTAATAGCGTGATAGTTAAAGAGCGTTCGTATCCGCAGTGTCGTTGATAAAGAGCGTGAATGTGACCAGACATGAGCGTGCTGTGTCTGTGTACAGACATGAGCGTGTTGTGTGATTCTTAAGTCTGTGTTCGTACTTAGGGGTAAAAGGTCAATTCAATGTCAAATCGGGTAAAGCGGGACGGATTTCGACGAAATTTGATACCTACAGATACTTTTGTCCGGGGAGTCTTTTGGACGGGTCAAATTGTTACCCCGACATGACATTGACATTCCAAAAAGGTCAATTCAAGGTCAAATCGGGTAAAACGGACGGATTTCGACGAAATTTGATACCCATGGATACTTTTGTCCGGGGAGTGTTTTGGACGGGTCAAATCGTGACCCCGACTTGACCTTCAAAATTGTCAATTCAAGGTCAAATCGCGAATTTTGACGGGATTTCGACAACATTTGATACATAGAGTTACCTTTGTCCGAGGAGTGTTTTGGACGGGTCAAATCGTGACCCCAACCTGACCTTGCCCTTCAAAATGGTCAATTCAAGGTCAAATCGGGTAAAACCTGACGGATTTCGACGGGTGCTTTTGTCGGGTACTTTTGTCCGGGGAGTGTTTTGGACGGGTCAAATCGTGACCTCGACCTGACCTTGACCTTCAATATGGTCAATTCAAGGTCAAATCGCGCAATTCGCCGAAAAGCAGAGGGGAAACAGCCCGGACGAAGTCGGGTCCACCAGCTAGTCTAATATATATTTTGGAACTTCTGTTTGTTTGTTTGTTTGTTAGCTATGGCCGGAAAAACTGCCGGGCGGATTGAGCCCAAACTTCCTATCTAAGGGTAAAATCACAGATGGAGTGTCATCGCACCGCTTCCGAGAACGTCAGAGCACTCATTTTCCAATCCCCCGCCACCACAATGGCAATTCATGGGTTA
This sequence comes from Siphonodentalium dalli, assembly GCA_032622095.1. Lineage (NCBI taxonomy): Eukaryota > Metazoa > Mollusca > Scaphopoda > Gadilida > Siphonodentaliidae > Siphonodentalium > Siphonodentalium dalli. The sequence goes on along the minus strand of CP136064.1, from coordinate 51,352,258 downwards.
ATCGCGTGATAGTTAAAGAGCGTTCGTATCCGCAGTATCGTAGATAAAGAGCGTATATGTGTCCAGACATGAGCGTGTTGTGTCTGTGTACAGACATGAGCGTGTTGTCTGTGTTCGTACTTAGGGGTTCATAGGAATGGGGAAGATTTTCATCGGGTCAGTTTTTCCGCCCGATGTGACCTTCACCTTGAAACGGGTACCCACAAATGATGATTTGTCTGCTTGTATGTCTGTTATAGCTATGGCCGGGAAAACTGCTGGACGGATATCGGCGAAATTTGATACCTACGGGTAATTTTGTCCGGGTGTGTTTTGGACGGGTCAAATAGTGACTCCGATCTAACCTTGACGTTAAAAATTGTCAATTCAAGGTCAAAGCCCGGACGAGGTCGGGTCACCTGCTAGTCTAATATATAGTTTGGGACTTCTGTCTGCATGTTTGTTTGTTGTTTGTATGTTAGCTATGGCCGGGAAAACTGTCGGACGGATTGAGCCCAAACTTCCTATCTAACGGTAAAATCCGAGCTGGAATGTCATCGCATCGCCTCTGAGAACGTCAGAGCACTCATTCTCCAATCCCCCGCCACCGCAATGGGTAGTTCATGGGTTAATCTCGTGATAGTTAAAGAGCGTTCGTATCCGCAGTGTCGTTGATAAAGAGCGTATATGTGTCCAGACATGAGCGTGTTGTGTCTGTGTACAGACATGAGCGTGTTGTGTGATTCTGTGTTCGTACTTAGGGGTTCCTGTGAATGGGGGAGATTTTCATCGGGTCAGTTTTTCCGCCCGAGGTGACCTTCACCTTGAAACGGGTACCCACAAATGATCTATATATATTTTGGGACTTCTGTTTGTTTGGATGTCTGTTAGCTATGGCCGGGGAGTGTTTTGGACGGGTCAAATCGTGACTCCGACCTGCCTTGACCTTCAAAATGGTCAATTCAAGGTCAAAGCCCGGACGAAGTCGGGTCACCTGCTATAGTCTAATATCTATTTTGGGACTTCTGTTTGTTTGTTAGCTATGGCCGGGAAAACTGCCGAACGGATTTCGACCAAACTTCCTATCTAAGGGTAAAAACTCAGATGAAGTGTCGTCGCATTGCTTTTGATAAGCTCCGAGCACTCATTCTCCATTCCCATTGCCGCCGTCTTGGAATTGTGGGGGTTAATCGCGTGATAGTTAAAGAGCGTTCGTATCCGCAGTGTCGTTGTCTTATCCGCAGTGTCGTTGATAAAGAGCGTGTTTGTGTCCAGACATGAGCGTGTTGTGTCTGTGTCCAGACATGAGCGTGTTGTGTGATCCTTATGTCTGTGGTTCCTAGGAATGAGGGAGATTTTCATCGGGTCAGTTTTTTCCGCCCGAGGTGACCTTCACCTTGAAACGGGTACCCACAAATTATATATATGTATGTGTGTGTCCGTTATAGACTCGAAAACGGCCCTACCAATGGAGTCCAAACTTGCTACCTATATGGCCACTTTTGTCCGGGAACTCGCATGGACCAGTCAAATTGTGACCCCGACCTGACCTTGACCTTCAAAATGATCAATTCAAGGTCAAAGCCCGGACGAAGTCGGGTCACCTGCTAGTAGTATATATATGTAAATCATTTTCTGATTTAGCACAGCATGTACTTTGTATCTATGCTTGGACAATTTATTTCTGAAATATTTCAACGACATACATTCACTCATTCGTATGTACGCAGATGATACTTGCTTTTAACTGTCCAACTCTCACTTGATGACTGTGCGAGTGAACTCTTTGGAGATCTGGATAGAGTTGGTCGAAACAATGGTTGGTTACATTCGATGCAGATAAAACAAAATTAATTGTGTTTTCACTCACTCCCTCAGCAGGACTTGATGATCGTGATATAGGGCAAGTAGACTGTCATAAACATCTTGGAGTGTATATATATATATAATCTAATCTCTATTGGGACACCCCCATAAATGAAAATGCAGTCGAGTAGCAACCAGACTCACAATTATGGAAAATACCTATTTCTTGTAAATGGACAAACCCTCGAGATAGTGTTCAAACTTACATACCTCCTATAATGGAGTACGGAGACCTTGTTCGGGATAATGCTCCCAAATTGCTTCCTCCGGACGCTCGACCACCTCTAGACGATCGATGATGGTAGAATAGTAAGGCTGGAGGGATCAGGTTACTACGTTTTCAGATTTTTGCAGCTCGATGAACGGAATTGATAATGCAAAACCACTAGCGACAACAGAAACTTAATGATCCCTCATCAGATCCAACCAAAGACGAAATCATAAGTAATATGTGTAGAACACTCTCTAAAAAAGGAATGACTTTGAAACCCCACCTTTAACTATATATAATGCAAATCAGAGGAGATTAAACATTTTGAACTGCAGACTTAGACATAACGGCATTGGCCTAAACTTGAAGATTAAATCCCAGCTCATCAAAATAGTACTTATTATAACAATGTTATAGGCTTATTCTCTCATCCAACGTATATAATCCATTTAAAGAAGCAAACATTTTTTTCAGACTAAATATGCGCATTGCAGTAAAAACATTAATATCTTTGACAAAACGGTTCTCGTTATTCGTATATCATATTTTATCTTACGAGACCACACACACTTGGCAACAATGTGTACAATATATACGTCTCAATTAAAAATATCTAATATCTATTATATATTTTGGAAGATCAGGGTGTGTGTGAGGGTGTGTGTGTGTTTGTCTGTGTGATCGCGATGAACTCGAAAACGGCTTAGCCGATTTCGATGAAACTTGGTATGTGGGGGTATTTTCGGCCGGGGACTGGCATAGGCATATTAATTTGTCCGTGCGACGTGACCTTGACCTTGAAATCGGGTCATTTCAAGGTCAAACGCCCGAATATCACGGGATTTCTATGAAACTTGGTATGTGGGACTCTTTCGGCCGGGGAGTGACATAGGCCTATTAATTTGCCCGTGCGACGTGACCTTGACCTTGAAATCGGGTCATTTGAAGGTCAAACGCCCGAATATCACGGGATTTCGATGAAACTTGGTATGTGGGGGTACTTTCGGTCGGGAAGTGGCATAGGCCTATTAATTTGCCCGTGCGACGTGACTTTGGCCTTGAAATCGGGTCATTTCAAGGTCAAATGCCCGAATATCACGGGATTTCGATGAAAATTAGTGTCTAGGGATACTTTCGTATGGGGAGTCTCATAAGCCTCTTTCATTTGCCCGTGCGACGTGACCTTGACCTTGGAATCGGGTCAATTCAAGGTCAAATCGCGAATTTTGATGGGATTTCGACGAAATTTTATACGTGGGGTTTCTTTTGTCCACTGGGTGTTTTGGACGGGTCGGGTCGTGACCCCGACCTGGCCTTGACCTTCAAAATGATCAATTTGAGGTAAAATCGGTTAAAACCGATTGAATTTGTCGGGTACTTTTGTCCGGGTAGTGTTTTGGACGGGTCAAATCGTGACCCCCACCTGACCTTGACCTTCAAAATGGACAATTCAAGGTCAAATCGCGCAATTCGCCGAAATGCAGAGGGGAAACAGCCGGACAAAGTCGGGTCCACCTGCTAGTCTATTATATATTATGGGAAATATGTGTGTGTGTGTCTGTCTGTCTGTGTGTTCGCAATGGACTCGAAAACGACCGAGCCGATTTCGATGAAACTTGGTATGTGGGGTTACTTTCGGCCGTGGAGTGGCATGGGCCTATTAATTTGCCCGTGCGACGTGACATTGACCTTGAAATCGGGTCATTTCAAGGTCGAACGCCCGAGTATCACGGGATTTCGATGAAAATTAGTGTCTGGGGATACTTTCGTGTGGGGATTGTCGTAAGCCTATTCGTTTACCCGTGCGACGTGACCTTGACCTTCAATCGGGTCAATTCAAGGTCAAATCGCGAATTTTGATGGTATTTCGACGAAATTTGATACGTAGGGTTACTTTTGTCCACTGAGTGTTTTGGACGGGTCAAATCGTGACCCCGACCTGACCTTTACCTTCAAAATGGACAATTCAAGGTCAAATCGCGCAATTCGCCGAAAAGCAGAGGGGAAACAGCCCGGACGAAGTCGGGTCCACCTGCTAGTACTTATATATATATTGACAGTTGACAGAGGATCTCCGATAAGTTCGGCAACTTGTGCTCCGATCGGCTGTGCCCACAAACCTATCAGCATTCATAATATGTGAAAAATCATATTGTATATAGTCTATTACAATTAATATGTATAACAACTATAGTCTAAACCTCAACAAACCCCAAATATAAATATAAATATTTTTTGTCAAATGTGAATTTTTTTGCCATTGGCAAATTTGGCAAGTGACAGCGCGAATCCTGTGGACAGCTATATATCGCACAATGAACTACTTCTAATAAGAATTACGAATAGCTAATAGCAGTCGTAAATTTTTCGGACGGTCAACTAACCTTTTCGAAGATTTGACGACTACGAGGCCGTTCAAATTTCTTACCACTCGCAGTAAGGTGATACGGTTATTTATTATACGCCCAACAGTGAAATATAGAAAAAAAAACGCGTTTAGTTAAATATCGATATCACCCAGAAGGGGATATAGAAGAATATACTTTCACACTAGATTGCGCGTGCGACCGATTCACTTGCGAGTACCAATACTGTTTCCGCTTTGTATTATTGAAGAAGGTCAAAGTGAAAAAACCCATTGTAATATTCTAAATTATATTATATTCACTGATACAGTTTTAATTAAAATCTATTTTATGTTGAAATTCGACATATTTATGGCGGAAATATAGGGAAGAATACGGGAACTATATTTTTATATTCTGCGGATGGTGAAGTAGCATTGCGAGAACAGGCATCGATCAGCTGATGGCTTCAAAAATTATGCATCGATTGAAGACGATTGTGATATCATTTAACGTCGTAAGTGGTGAATTTCTTTGGAAATGCGTATAATAAAAAGAATATCTAGTGGTTTTTTTAGTGGATACCGAAAAATACGTCATTCGTGACCGCGACAAAATAAACATTTGTCTCGCTCACTCATGACATATTTTTCGGTATCCACTCAAAAACACTAGATATCTTCTATGTTTGTTGTGATCATTTTTTTTACTTAATTATGTTGTTGTCGGGCCGTATATACTCAGTGGGAGGCTCGATGAATGAATGAAACAAACATAGGTCTTCTCGAAATTGTAATCGTAACTACGGATATGGCAAAACTATAACTGATAGAAATAACACAAATTCTGGTGACGTAGTACCCTATTTGTAATCCTTATCAGTAAATAGTTCAGTGTGTGCGAAAGGTGTCAGCTACATGTATTGAAGAGCAGATGCAGACACGCCGTTTCAGCGAGAGACAATATTGTTTGTTTCGATGAGTTCGCGTCTGAATCTAAAGACACTCTCTAACAAATGAAATTGCAAGTGCAAAGAAAGAAAACAAGTTCAAGAACACCTCTCTTGTCTCATTTGTGCCAATGCGTTCTTAATAATCAATTGTGTATGAGTGCATACAGACCGAAAGGGAAACAATCCACACAGCTTTGAGGGTGCTGAACAGTAACTTCTTATCGCGTTAAACAATCTTTTTATTCTTTTTAAAGATGTTTAAGTCACAGAGTCAGGTTTTGGACCAGGCGTCACCACACCCCACGAAGAAGTGACAATTTATATAGTTGTAAAATTTGAGTTGCGTATTGTTTGTCCGGACAGTATAGAACCAATTATCGCCACGAGCGACTAGAAACTTTCCACTTTTGAAGAGTCCCGTGTTTGGGTGTATGAAAGTCACATTGTCAATTGAAGATGCACAAAATAACGAACTGTTACCTGCGGTGTTATCTTGTGTTCTATGAGCTAGAGTCATTGTCCACTTGTCTGCGACGAATCTCGCGAAATAATCATATAATTAGTCCACTGTCGAATTAATTTCTCACAACCGGATGTGATCCATCATGGTTTGTACTCTATATATCAACATATAGTATGATGTACTGTATAGCTACTGTAAAATTGTAATAAATTATCGTGGTGCTTCCGAAAATCAACTAATACGGAGTAATTCTCGCTTTTTCATAGTCATTTCCGATCTAGGATCAAAACAGGACCATAAATACACGAAATACTTAATTCTGTGCGGACTGTGTTGCATGAAGGTTGAGTGGCAGCGTTTTCGTAGAGTTTTTAGAGGAAAGCTTTAGTCGACGAACGTGTGGATACATTGCCGAAAATTCTACAGTCTGACACTGCGCCCTAATGGTAGCATAAACCACCTTGGGAATTCTTACTATAAACTATAAGTAACTGAAGCGCATTAACCTTTGCAAGATAAAATCACAATCCATTGACCCCAACACCGAAACGTCTATATCACCGTCTCTGTCGCTGAACCCTGTCACAATTATATAGTATCCAATACCACGGTCTCACGCGCGCCCTATGTCTCCATAGCAGTCCACATTATACCATGGATATATAGTCACATGGTCGGGATTCATAACCTGAGGGCGAGCATTGAGATTGATCGGCCTTATACGATCATCTTGGCAGTCAAATGACATCCATTTTATTCAATAGTATCAATGTCAGACGTTGATTATTTGGACGGCTTAGTTTCCGCGATAACATCGAAAGCGGGACCTCGAGATGGACGCCCGCGCCGATGCTACGCATAGATAACATACATCCGACCTCAGGGTGTATATGTGACGCTTCTATAAAGCATAAGACTAAACGAGGACACCCAAAGTATCATCGTACTTATCATCCTCAAAATTTCCAAAACATTTTTTGAAGTTCCATGCCAAGTCTATGATATCGATATCAAAATCGGATCGGGTCAAATATGAACACAAAATAACACCCGATTAAATGTCCACTGGAAACCGTACGTATATTGATATTTTTACCGGGATTCTAGTAGACATGCAGGTCCTCGTTTCTTTGGCACCGATATCCTATAATATAGTGTTTTTAATAAACTTCACTTTTACGGAATGTCCACACTACATGTATGTCTATGACATCAACAAACGAACAAATTTCTGGATCAATGTTGAAAATAAGCCTTTCTGAGAAACTTCGCCCTATTTTTTCTCTGAATTAACAATGTTAGCATTGTTCAAGCAAGGAGGTCACAAAGATCAGATCTTGTTCGTGCTAGCATGACCTATATATAACTTGTTAACAGGTTCCCCTGTTATCGTATAGCATTGTGAGGATCGTACAGTCTATATCAATTGTTAACCCTTTCATGACTGGGGCTTCCTCAATGTTTGCGAAAACCCTGTGCCAATGCATTCTCTTATATATGCGAGTCTCCCATATAGAGCGCCTCACACATACAAGACAATGCATTGGTCTAACAATATGTACCATGACCTTGTAAGCCAGTGCATTCTCTTAAATATATATAAGATGCGCCCTATGGGCGACTCGCATATATAAGAGAATGCACTAACACAGGGTATGTATTGCTGCACCAGCGGAGCTCCCGTCATGAAAGGCTTAAAGAAGGATCGCCTGCTACAGGGAGATAAAAATAATTTGTGAAATTACTCCGAATTAATTTATAAAGGTTGCTGTTGGTGTGACTATGTGTGATGTTGAACTGTGTCATATAGGGGCACATAATACGCGCACGCTTAACTACCAAAAGATAACATATCGGGGTTCACGATATGATGGCTATTGGCATACAATCGCGACCACGGGAGGCACGCGTGGTTTCGATTGACTATCATATTTAATCTAAAGGGTAATAACTCTATAAAGAATGTACCTTTACGAAATAACGGCGATTTGTATGAGCTATTGCAACACCACAATAGATCAACGCTCTTTAAAACACTTCTTAAAATATTTCCGTTATTTCGTCAAAAACACTTCTTCAAATATCTCCGCTATTTAGTTAATAAAAATAATTTCCTATTTCTATATTTCGCTCTATTTCGCTGAATTTGTTATTCCGCTATTTCGCTGTATTTTCCTATTTCGCTTTTTCGTTGTATTTCATATTTCGATAATTCGCTATATTTGACATATTATGGGATATATGATTATATGATACCATACATTCTGATATTCAATCGAACATCACGTGCCATCCGTGCTCGCGATTAGATGCCACTTGCCATCCAATCGTGAACCCCGATTACATATTGTTTGCTATCAAATCCTTGGCGTATTGGCTGATAGGGGCGAACAGCACATTTTAAGGAAATTTATGAGACTATAATAAGACTGTTAGGTTATAAGAAAGGGATTGTGGTGAGATGATAGATTGGGTTGTTTCGAAATACATAGATATATATATGCCTTAAAGAGTATATTTTAGAGAGACTATAACCCCGTTTAATCCATTCAATCGTGTTCAAACGCGTTCTCTGTAACAAAGAACAATGTAGGAAAATGGAATAGAAACACTTTCTGATCTATATATACGAAATAAACATACAAAACGTATTCAAAAATAGTTCATCAACCACTACCCCATAAAATACTAAAGCCCAGGTGTATCGTTGCCTGGGGCGCCGGGGTCTAAATCCACGTGTCTCACCAAGGTGTTTTATGACGAAGATTTCCCGATGCGACCTCGCTAACGTTCCCTATAAGGTATATATTTATGGTGTAACTTCTCATAAACCGTTTATTTTATCGAGCATTTGTTCGCCCATAGCCAATCTGGTTTTAGTGTTCGATAATGGGATAAAGACTCGTTTGCTTAGCTGGGCATGCTTGCTCTTTCAGCCTTGAACATCAAAACTAGAAACCGCATTCTTACTTGTATCCAACATTATTGCGAAACTGACCCCGTCGACTATCTTTATGTCGCCAAGCCACACTTAAAGGAAATTTTGTTGTATACTTGACTGAACAAGTGGAAGTTATGTTGGCAAGATTTGTTGAAGAATCCGGTATTATATAATATACCCAATTATTGTTGACCACCAACGGAGAGTTTTTCTTGTGTGGTATCCATTCGTCATTAGTAGTGGGAGATTGCATATACATGTACTTGCTCGCTAGAAAGCATTATCGTGTGTATGCTATTTCGTTTTAAAGGTGCATTCGGGGTTCCAGACCCCCCAGTTACAACAACAACGACATAAACAAAAATAATTTAACAATTTGTCTGCTTTCTTCTGTTGAAAATATGTTGAAAACAAAAATATGGCATGCAAACTGGACCTATAGATACCAAGTATATAATATCATTTTATTATGGAAAAATTAACCAAAAACTGTATGAACTAAATTCGTGAAAAATTTAATATTCAAATGCGTCCTTCGTACAAGCACGTGTCCATGCATAAGTACGCCCAATATTTATACATGCATTCTATTAGATCGTGCCACGAATCTCTACTCTGGCTAACGCCCGTATAGATCATATTCAACCAGTACAAAACATGGGAACATTTTGAAGTATTGAACCTTATAAAATCGAAAAATGGTATTAGCCAGAGTAGCGATTGATGGCATGATCTAGCATCTATATACTCTTATAAAATATGTACTGAAGGGACAGAATTGGAACATGTCTCTATTCCGAAGGTTCGCTATTCCGAAGGTTCACTACTCCGAAGGTTTACTACTCCGAAGGTTCGCTATTCCGAAGAATTTTTTGTTTAAAGGTCAATTCTATATTCAAGTATTGAGAGGGTTCTTTATCACGAAACTCTTTTTTATGAAGGAAATAACTTAAAACATTGAAACAATAAATGTTATTTTTTATTTGTTCGCGGGTTTCCTTGAGATTTAATGTCATTACGTATGACGTTATTTTCCAATACATATTCACGTCAGACAGCCCACACATTTGCTCTTTCCGTGCGATTTGATGTCATCGCGTATGGCGTTATATCTCAATAATCTTACAGGCAACAATACGCCAGCTAAAGGCGGGATTAAAACAGCGGGACTATAACTCTTAATGAATACTGCGAAGCAGAATGTCGTTGAATAGACGGGTATGAGTTGAACCTAACTGCAATTGTGAATTTGTATTGAATTGTAAGGCCCACTTATTTTTTGAGTCATCGGCTATTTTTTATAGTGCCTTGATATCAGGTTTTAAACATAATCTGTGCCATAAAATATGATTAAAACACTATATATAGTTCATCACCATTCCAAACGTCTGTATCAGAAGATGCCCCTAGAAAAATAGAAAACATCTTAAATCATAAAAAGATTCCCCCGTTATATGTCATGGCTCTCAGAATGCAACATAATTCAACCTAATGTATTTTCAATTGAAGGGGAATAACATTATCTTTAAAATATAGAGTTACCCCCCCCCCCCCATTGAAAATAATACACTTTACTTTGCGCAACAAAACCAGATGAACCTTAAGCACAAAAACAAGTCGTTAACATGATCACAGTTGATTACACCGGATAAGCTGATAATACATTGTTAGAGAGCTTCATATTTCAAATGGTATATATAGTGGCATATATTTTATGTGATCTGGGGGTTCGAAAATTAAGTGGGCCTTGAATGTTGATGTTTTTTTTTCAAATACAGATTGCCAGTTCGGAAAAACTATATCTCTTATATACATGTAGTTTATTTCAATCATCGTGTTTTTAACTTTCCATAATGAACGATAAACTGATACATTTTCTTGCTATTAATAACTGATATCTAGGACAATTTGGGAATTAGAAGTGGATGTATAAATGTACTATATATGAATACTAGCGTAATCGTATTTTTCATTCATCGTGTGGTTTTTGTGGTGGGGTGCAACTTTTGATTCATTTCTGGTTAAATACGCCCAGAATAGAAAACCTTCGGAATAGCGAACCTTCGGAATAATGAACCTTCGGAATAGGGAACCTTCGGAATAATGAACCTTCGGAATAGCGAACCTTCGGAATAATGAACCTTCGGAATAGAGAACCCTACCCGACAGAATCAGATCAGCCGTTTTCAACTTTCAGCACAAACACTCTTTATTATTACTATGTTTTGATAATTCCAACAACGAACGTTCTTTACTATTACATGGTGTAAAAAGGGCCATCGAATTCTTCCTGAGGTGTTAATCTCTATCAAATCAATCGGTGTGTCCGAAGCATACACAGCTCCTATACACATCATGAATGTATGGTCATTTTATCTCCCGAAACACAATGGAAGCAAACATTTACTTGATCCAGTTTGAGGCATGCACATTATGACTCCCTTTAAAATTGTGTTCGGAGTTTCAATCTGAATTTTAAACCTATTTTGCTTTCACGTGGAAAACAATATTTGTTGAGTATATATGTTGCAATAAAATAACTTTGCTTGGTATTTATTAGCCACCACTTTGTGCAACGTGTGGTTTAAAAAAATTCAATTGCACAAAGCCAAATGTAATGTAAAATTAGACTCTATTGTTGCAATTCAAGATCTGAAATCCTAAATACATCCTTTAACCCTTTCAGTGCCAGGTCCGATTTTTGTATCAACCCATATACCCTGTGCCAATGCATTATCTTATATATGCGAGTCGACCATAGGTCGCCTCGCATATATAAGAGAATGCATTGGCCTAACAATTTTTCATCATTTGTTATTATTTTTACAATTTTAATATTGTTTTTCTTATATTCTTTAACAGACTTATTTTGTAGGTTTAGTGCCAGGGAATCTTACGTTTTTCATGGGCATCAAACTTATTACTATGAATATTTGGTGATAGTTTTGAGTTATAACATGCCCCTAAGGTTTTATCCAGTTTGTTTTTAAATTTGCCATAGCATGCTTAAGCATACCCAAAAAAATTCAACCCCAAAAAAAAAAAAAAAACATTTCAAAACATTCAATAAAACAATTGTCTTGTCCTTGTACCTGGTTACTGTCGTGACTAAATTATGAAATATAGTATGCATAAATCACGCGGTTGTTCAATTAAATAAAACAATATCGACCTAACTTGTAGTATATTGCACGATACCATTTTCAGAGTTTGTCGTGCCGCGAGGTAAAACTCGAACCTGCGGTTCTCGCTTCACCATTGAGCCCCCAAACAAACTCATGCAATAACGTAGCCAGTTCACACACTTGTGTCGTTCTAGCTATGAGGTGCTTTGTTGGACTTATGAATTTGTGAGATATCCCACACGTTGACACATGCGTGTGCACATATCCAACTGTACCTAAAGTGTATCGACTTAACAATTTCTTATATTATAAGTGGATTCTACCACCCAGTTATAAAAGTATACATTGGAGCGGTCTATTATACATATACAGGCGTGCTCATAGTGTGGTCGTCAGAGGGTTCGACCCGGAAGAAATTGGTATAGAAGCGGTTTTGGTGTCATTCGACGCGGGAGAATCTCGTGTATAACATATCCAAAATCCGCTAAAATCCGCTTTGGGCAAAATTCAGGATCCAACATGGCGTCCAACATGGCTGCCGTTAGTCAAAAGATACTCTGACTGAGATTAATTCGATAACAGTGAGAACAAATGTTATCATATGTATACAAATGTATACATTTTTGCAAAGGTAAAATGTTGAGCCACCTGTTTATGGCAAAAATGGAACCCATCGTCCCAGATGGCCGCCAAAATGGCGGCCTAAACTCGAACATTTGAAGTTTTTGCCTAATATCTTAAATATCAATTCCTGTTGTTTGATAATGGTTCAGACTGGCGACATTGATTAGTCATATTCATGTTAATTCATCATTGGAGCAATGAAAGATACCATAAATGGGGTCCCAGACTCATCTACACCCTCAAAAATTCGATTTTACAGAACGCGGTATAAAATTCCACAAAACTCTCCATTGTGATTACAGTCATATATCAACAAGAAATGGACAGAACTGTACAATGTAAGTTGGGCATACCAATATCTATAAATACTCCAATTCAATGAAACCCAAATTGGCGCTTTGTCTCAAAATGGCTGCCAAAATGGCGGTCAAAATATGGAAAATGGCGGATATTGATCACAGTGTCATTCAATCCATTATAAGTAGAGGTTGATGAATAAAATTGACTAAATAAATACGATACCTCTTTATGATGCCATTATGCTAGCTCTATGTAAAAACTTAAAAATCAGTACCAAAAATGGCTGCCAAAATGGCCACCCGATGTGAAAAATACTATTTTCTATCACTTCTGTTTATCACTTGTTGCTCTCTGAACTGGGAAACAATGGGTATATTCGTTCAATGATCGTGTCAACTGATCATTGCAGCAATGACATTTCTAATAGATTAGATCATAGTTTACTCCGGTCCTTCACTAATAAGTTATAACGAATGCGGTATGAAATTTAACCAAAATCGACTTTGGGGTTCTGGTCACATTTGATATTTAGGGATGAGCAGATCTTGTCTACAAAATAATTGATCGTTTCTTTTATTTGTGAACATTCCATCTCAAATAGACCAAAAGAAACAATAAATTTTATCTAATATGGCTTCCAAAACGAAAATGGTAGACTCTGCCCAGCTTATCACATAATGGAAGTTGTGAGTGGTGGATGCAGTTGATAGTTGACTCATATACATGTATGTGGCTCATATACATCAAAACTATTTATTTTCAATCTTTTGGTGGCTTCCCGCGGGTTGACAAAATCTCGACTCATCAGTGCTATAATGTCGTATATCCATTATGGCGGGAAATGAGTATTTGATACCATTCGAATCGTGAGAAAAAATCCAATCCGATGGGCCAAACTGTCCTTGCATTGGATGACAAATATTCGCACAAACCAGTGAAGCAAATGTCGTATCTCCAGCGAACTTTACAATTATTCGTGCTATGAGGTCGTATGTCCAACAGCAGCCAATCGGACGCTTCAGATTGTCCACGTGACTTCTGTTTTGTGTTTGTGAATTCTAAAATGTGTGCTATATGGCAGTATCTCCATGTTAGTCACGTGATCATTTGGTGATTTAAATTTTGTGATTGTTCCACACATTTCTGTAAGATGATGCACATGGGTGAATTTTCATAGTGTAGAATAGGCACTTTTTAGTTCATAAACACATGCGATTGCCACCATATTTAGCTTAATCTGCATTTATTAGCACAACTTCATTATAGCACGGAAACGAATCGTCGCTGGCATACGCAAAATGTCATATCTCCAAACAAGCTATTGCTTTTTAAAAGAAAACGAGGGAATAAACAGAAAACAATATGTGGTTCAATGAACAGCTAATGTCAGTTTTCATTGGGATAAATACTACAATACGTCATGCTTTGTCAACATTAGGAGAAATGTTGTCTAAAAACTTCAACCTTCATTTTCTCGGAAAGTTGAAAATGTGGGTTACATTATAGCACTGATGCGAAAAAAATATTAACTATTCGGGCTCGGCCATCATTTTCAAGTTTCAAGCTGGAACTAAATGTAGCCCATGGATTCCCCATTTCGACATGTAAGAAAAGTAGTTTTACTCTGATCTCTTCCCAGATATCAACTCTCCGGTAAATGGTGATCTCTTATGTTCTAGAAAATACGTGTGCCAAATACATATATGTATGAAGAAACTATCCCCATACACTGTTTACACATCGACTCCGTAAGTATGTGGAGGTTTTCTTGGACAAGTGGGATTTTCAAACCTCGAAACCGTCCGTACAAACAATAACAGTTAATAGGAAATGACGTTGGATGTAGGTCTAGAGTACGTCGTCCGCATGAAATAGTTTTCGTGTCATTAATTTGCACATAGTTCGTGCTCTGATGAGCATGGATGAACGCCTTATGTGGCAGTTTGATTGTCTAACATCCGGAAAATAACATGTTCATTGTTCACATTTCTTAGACAAACATGCTGTTAATCACCATGTTCATGTGGCATTTCTTTCCAATGACAACCTTGAAATGCCAGTTAATCAAGCTAAATGGTTGATACCTTTACGCCTACGGGTCAGATCCAGCCGTGTCTACATATCATTGATGAAATTCACAATCGCATGACACGGAATTGTCACATAAAGTGTGAAGGGTATACAATGTACGTGCGAATTTTCATTTTTCCTCTTGATATTGAAGAAAATAATTTTACTTTGAAACTCTCCAGCTCCGATAACCAACTTGCCCACCAATTAAGTAAACCCCAGATTATTCGCTTTTCCCTCCTGTCCTTTTCACTTTCGCCAGCACTGGAAAACCTATTATAGCCTGATGCTTCCGTACTAGACCACCGATGCCCATATAATTGATGTTCCGAATAGTCGTTATAAGTAGAAATGTTGACACTGTGTTTTCAAATAATCCAGATTCGTAGCAATTTAATTTATTTTTAATTAATTTCCAGATAGTCCCTCGTAATAAGTGGACATCGTGTTGGTTCCTGCAGTAGATACTGCTTAGTTGGAACATTTCGGGCTGAACTGATTGTGGTAGTAGATTATTGGCAACATGTTTAATAGGTCTGTCATCGTTAGCTCACAACCGAAGTGTTGTTTCGGCTTTCCTCTGAGCAGAACTTAAATTTCGACAATTTTCGGTGGCCATTTTGGTAGCCATCTTAGCATTTTGAATCGTGATTGGCTACTCATACCCACAAAAAACATTGATTTCAATCAATGATGTGTATTGGTGCCGAATTGGCGTATTGTCGAATGGGTTTTCGTGAATAACTACATATTTGCCATTTTCATTATTATTGGCGACCATGTTGGACGCCATCTTGAATTCTGTATTTTCCCCAAAGCGGATTTTAGCGGATTTTGGATATGTTATACACGAGATTCTCCCGCGTCGAATGACAACAAAACCGTTTCTTTACCAATTCCTTCTGGGTCTAACCCTCTGACGACCATTCTAAATATCTGCCATTTTACCTATTTTGACCGCCATTTTGGCAGCCATTTTAAGACAAAGCGCCAATTTGGGTTTCATTGAATTGGAGTAATTATAGATAATGGTATGCCCAACTTACATTGTACAGTTCTGTCCATTTCTTGTTGATATACGACTGGAATCCCAATGGCGATATTTGTGGAATTTTATACCGCGTTCTGTAAAATCGAATTTTTGAGGGTGTATATGAGTCTGGGACCCCATTTATGGTATCTTTCATTGCTCCAATGATGAATTAACATGAATATGACTAATCAATGTCGTCAGTCTGAACCATTATCAAACAACAGGAATTGATCTTTAAGATATTAGGCAAAAATTTCAAATTTTCGAGTTTAGGCCACCATTTTGGCAGCCATCTGGGGCGAGGGGTTCTATTTGTTCTATAGATATGTGGCATAATACTTTACCTTCGCAAAAATGTATACATTTGTATTAATATGGAAACATTTGTTCTCATTATGTCGAATTAATCTCAGTCAGAATCTCTTTTGACTAATGGCGGCCATGTTGGACGCCATCTTGGATCCTGGATTTTGCCCAAAGCGGATTTTAGCGGATTTTGGATATGTTGTAGCAGAGATTCTCCCGCGTTGAATGACACCGAGATCGCTTCTATACCAATTTCTTCTGGGTTGACCCCTTTTTTTGCGTACCACGACCACACTATCAGGTAATAAAAGCAGACAACGTATACAGAAACACAGCTAGTACAAGAGCAGAATCATGCCTACATGTAGTCATTGGCGTGAAATGTTCGGATAATAAGTTCAACAACGTTTGTTGAACTTATTATCTGAACATTTATAAGGGAACTTAGTCATTAATGACTATTTAGTATATCTAGGGTTAACTGATTATACTCCTATACATACACGCGGTGTACACGCATCCCACCATTTATTAGACGCATTCCACTTCATTCAACGGAAAATATGCTACAAATGAATTCATTTTAGTTGAGGGTACATGTTGAATGCACACGTATACTTAAAAGAACCGCATATGTGACCCGCCATATCAAATCCAGTCGGAAGTCGGATTTTGTTTTACCCTTTGCCAATGCATTCTCTTATATATGCGAGTCGATCATAGGTCGCCTCGCATATATAAGAGAATGCAATAGCCTAACAATTTTTTTAAATTTTAATAATTTTTTCTTGTATTCTTTAACAATTTTATAATTTCGCCCATACAGAGCCCCAGACAAACATGAGCAGACGACACTCTTCTATATGCTTCTATATATGTGTGGGGCTCCCTGCAGGGTAATGGATGTTTTTTATTTTATGTCCTAAAAATTGTCAGAAAAAATTGTTAGGCCAATGCATTCTCTTATATATGCGGGGCGACCTATGGTCGACTCGCATATATAAGAGAATGCATTGGCACAGGGTAAAAAAAAATCCCGACTTCCGACTGGATTTGATATGGCGGGTCACATATATCAACATGAAATTTATATTAGTTTATGAATAGAGCCATAAACTTGTTTACGATATAATTAGAAACTATTGCGAAAGGTGATGACATTGAGAAAGATATACTTTCTCTATACTTGTGGATTTTTCGAACTATGTGATTGCTCATAATGGATTGAATATGGCGCTTGTTCTAGCTCCGACATGTGTTAAAAAGCTGGACCGATTTTCAAGCTTTATCTGAATTGAAGGATATATCAATGTGCTATTCCGATCAGAAATGAGAATTCGTTCATGGTCATTTGAAGGAATGACACTCATACTGAGTCCGTGCCTCCATAAATCGGATATATGTGTAGGTGCATATTTAACTATGAGAACTGAAATTTCCAAATGATATTGTTTCATGTTTGACATCTACCAACGATGTGAATATTTTACCAGGATTTTGAAGGGTGGGGACGTGGGGTGATAGACCCAATGTCCTGGTCTCATCCGACACCACGTCCACTTTGCTGATAATCCACATACATTGCACCGGTTAATTATTGAAGGAATTTGTGTAATGTATTGTAGAAAAAACTTAGATATTTTCTTCCCTAAAATGTTCAACTGTTGCTGTTCTAAGACACGAGCATTTCAATTGTTTTGCCCAAAATGGGGTGGCGGGTGTCTGTGTCTAACTGATATAATAGTAGCCAGGTCATCTCACTGCTGTCACTATAGATGAAACTCAGATAGAAGCATATACAGCGGGAAATTTGAAGCAATGAGTGATACTGAGTCCGTGCTCCGTGTATAAATGTGATAAATATCGGCCCAACTGGTATATATACATGTAGGAAGAATTCGGGTCACTATGACTTATATATAAGGATCTAAAGTCATTTTGACTAACCAATACTATTTGACTAATTATATAACTCTGGGATAAAGCCTCCTAATTCAACTTGACTATATGAAGTTGTGTCATTATAGTATACTAGCAGGGTAGCCCGCCACCGGCGGCTTGTCCGAAACATGACATTTTTTGTTTTTCAATGAGTTAATTGTGACATTTGTTTATATTTTTTTTTAATTTTTAGCTCCACGCGTTTCAATAAGAAAAAATTGTACCCGGTAGCTCCACCCGTTTCCGAGATCTGGTCTGCGCATGCGCGAAGCTGGCGTCGCACGGGCTCGGCGACCCGATCAAATTTGTACCCGGCCCAAGATACATTCACATAGCAAATTTCAAGTCGATAGCTCCACCCGTTTCCGAGATCTCGTCTGCGCATGCGCTGCACGGGCGTCGCATGGGCTCGACGACCCGATAAAATTTGTACCCGGTGCAAGATACATTCACATAGCAAATTTCAGGTCGATAGCTCCACCCGTTTCCGAGATCTGCCTTTCTGCATAATATTTCGAGCGATAACATTGCATTGAAATGTCAGACTCCCATCGTGAACCTCAACACGAAGTAAACACGTGTTTCGAGCGATAACATTGCATTGAAATGACTCCCATCGTGAACCTCAAGACGACGTAAAACACGTGTTGCGTTCTAGGAAATGCACTCAATGCAGATGCTAATAACGTTGACTTCGTATATATATATATAATGACGTTATTAACCCCGGCCGTGCCGTTTGAGCTGATTTTTATGACTGGGAGTGGAGTACGGGTGCTCGGAGCTTCTGGAAAACGCGTGGACGACATCGTACGTGTTATTTTACCTTTAGATAGGAAGTTTGAGCTCAATCTGTCCAGCCGTTCCCGTCCTAATGTACTATTTCGAGCGATAACAATTGTCAGACTCCCATCGTGAACCTCAACACGAAGTAAACACGTGTTTCGAGCGATAACATTGCATTGAAGTCAGACTCCCATCGTGGACCCCCAAGACGACGTAAACACGTGTTTGTTCCGGTATAACTTTGGAGACTCTGACTTCATATATATATATAATGACGTTATTAACCCCGGCCGTGCCGTTTGAGCTGATTTCGATGACTGGGAGTGGATAAAGGGTGCTCAGAGCTTCTCGAAAACACGATTACGGCGGTGTCGGTGGGATTTTACACTTACATACGAAATTTGATCTCAATCTGTACACGCGTTTTGGATTCTATGAAGTACACACACACATATATATATACGAAGTCTCAAAATATATAGTACTAGCAGGTTAGCCCGCCACCGGCGGCTTGTCCGAAACATGACATTTATATATATTTTTTTTTAATTTTTAGCTCCACGCGTTTCAATAAGAAAAATTTGTACCCGGTAGCTCCACCAGTTTCCGAGATCTGGTCTGCGCATGAAAATTTGTACCCGGCGCAAGATACATTCACATGCCAAATTTCAAGTCGATAGCTCCACCCGTTTCCGAGATCTGGTCTGCGCATGCGCTGCACGGGCGTCGCACGGGCTCGGCGACCCGATACAATTTGTACCCGGCGCAAGATACATTCACATAGCAAATTTCAAGTCGATAGCTCCACCCGTTTCCGAGATCTCGTCTGCGCATGCGCTGCACGGGCGTCGCACGGGCTCGCCAATACGACAACGACCACCGCCTGGTCAAACTACACACACGTACCAAGTTTCGTCCCGATCGGTCGAGAATCGTAGATTTGTATGAAGTACAACACACACACAAACATAAATATATAAGAGAGATATGTAAATTAGATAGATTGTATTAAAATATATAGGAGAGATATGTAAATGATCTACACACCATTACTGGTGTTTGTCAAAGTTTAGTGGGGTATATCAATACTCATTCACGATCATATCATTGAGGTCCGGAGGGTGTGGGCTATCTCTCGAATACAAGGAGTTCTCAAAATATATAGAAGAGACTAGAAGGTGACCCGACTTCGTCCGGGCTATTAAAAAACCAAATTTCAAGTCGATTGCTCCACCCGTTTCCTAGATCTGGTCTGCGCATGCGCGAAGCTGGTGTCGCACGTGCTCGGCGACCCGATAAAATTCGTATCCGGGGCAAGATACATTCACATACCAAATTTAAAGTCAATATCTCAACCCGTTTCCGAGATCTCGTCTGCGCATGCGCGAAGCTGGCGTCGCACGTGCTCGGCGACCCGATAAAATTCGTATCCGGGGCAAGATACATTCACATACCAAATTTCAAGTCGATAGCTACACCCGTTTCCGAGATATATAGCCCAATGTCATTTGCGGATACCTCGGCCGGTGATGAGTTAACGCGACACAGTCAAATGCATCGGCAGGGTGAGAGTTAACGTAATCTAACTTTATGACCTCTGACGACGTCATAGAAATTACGCATTGATTTTATCCTGATAAAAGCATCGTACCACTTGTACCTAATAATTGAGGCAGATAACTAAAACGGATACATACATATTATATATCGTTGGAAAGATGAAGCCACACAGATTCTAACCGTGCAAATTATATGACTGGCAATTTATTATTCGCGCTATATCGAATCGATTTGTGAGCACCGAACTGAAATATATTAGCGCAAAAACGGCGTAAAAATAGATTTGACCTCCGCACGTGAAAAGTTGACCTCGCACGGACAAATAAATATGCCTATGTTCGTCTCCGGCCAAAAACACATCCAAATACCAAATTTCATCGAAATTGGCTTAGTCGTTTTGGAGTCCATCGATTTCAAACACACACACAAACAAACACACACACAAACAAACACATACACACACAGATCTTTCAAAATATATAATAGACTAGAAGGTGACCCGACTTCGTCCGGGCTATTCAAAAACCAAATTTCAAGTCGATTGCTCCACCCGTTTCCTAGATCTGGTCTGCGCATGCTCGAAGCTGGTGTCGCACGTGCTCGGCGACCCGATAAAATTCGTATCCGGGGCAAGATACATTCACATACCAAATTTCAAGTCGATAGCTACACCCGTTTCCGAGATATATAGCCCAATGTCATTTGCGGATACCTCGGCCGGTGATGAGTTAACGCGACACAGTCAAATGCATCGGCAGGGTGAGAGTTAACGTAATCTAACTTTATGACCTCTGACGACGTCATAGAATTTACGCATTGATTTTATCCTGATAAAAGCATCGTACCACTTGTACCTAATAATTGAGGCAGATAACTAAAACGGATACATACATATTATATATCGTTGGAAAGATGAAGCCACACAGATTCTAACCGTGCAAATTATATGACTGGCAATTTATTATTCGCGCTATATCGTATCGATTTGTGAGCACCGAACTGAAATATATTAGCGCAAAACGGCGTAAAAACAGATTTGACCTCCGCACGTGAAAAGTTGACCTCGCACGGACAAATAAATATGCCTATGTTCGTCTCCGGCCGAAAACACATCCAAATACCAAATTTCATTGAAATTGGCTTAGTCGTTTTCGAGTCCATCGATTTCAAACACACACACACACAAACACATACACAGATCTTTCAAAATATATAATAGACTAGATAGGTCGGAATGAGGATATAGTCACTTTAAAGGCACGTGAGGCCTTAGTTGTCGAAAATATTCATATTTGTTCTAATCACCGTAAACAGAAAAACATTAAAACGCATACAGTTTCGTTCATATATACCATGACCATCACGTAAACAGCATGTTATCATAAAGACCTACTATATTTTACATAAGCAAGAGCCTGATTGTGTCACAGAAGACAGCACAATGCTACTGGCTAATCACACACAAATGGCACAAACGCTCTTTATTATATCCATATCAGGAATTCACCAACAAAGAACGCTCTTTATGTTTACCATAATTATCATAATATAAACAAACACCAGAAAATTAACTTGTTATGCTTTTGTTTACATAACAATGGTCAAACATTGGACAATAACATACTGTTTAATGCGATATGTCTTATTTGTATACGGACAAAGTCTGTCTACATTTTGATGTTCTTTCTGTTTGTGGCGGTTTTTGACGGGTGGAAATATTTTCACAGGATACCCACCGCCAAGGCCAATCGTGCCTTTAACATATACCCATTCAGTTTATTATCGCCATGTTCGTACCGATATTCACCAATGATGAACTTTATTTAGAATGATGATTTCTAACTTTCGTATAATAGAAACCCACGAATTTACCATTTCAGATCAATCTTTCTTGCTATTCGGATTGCATGGGGTGAGAAATCCCCGGTAGCTAAATCCCGGTATAATGCGTCCAACGAAAAATACCCCCGCCCCTCACCCCCACACATAACACACCCCACATATACTTATTATATGAAGTACAAAAAGAAATGCTGTGACTGATATACAGCCCTCGTTGCGTTGCATGCACTGTTAGTCAGCTGTGTCGTCTGTTGTATATCACCACCATCGGTTTCGTCCGATTTTCACGTATTTTATAACTGATATATTACGCCTGTCTTTTCGATTTCAATGTTTCCGATACATTCCGCTGACAGGATTCAAACAAAGGTTATGCACAGGAACTGCCGTTATTGGGAAACGTTGACCTTGTTTAACCCTTTACCCAACAGAACGGCCCTGTGCCAATGCATTCTCTTATATATGCGAGTCGACCATAGGTCGTCTCGCATATATAAGAGAATGCATTGGCTTAACACATTAAAAATTATAAAATTGTTAAAGAATGTAAGAAAAAATTATAAAAAGTGTTATATATGCGAGGCGACCTATGGTCGACTCGCATATATAAGAGAATGCATTGGCACAGGGCATAACTGTAACCATCACAATGTGGTCAATGAGCCGGTTCCAATGATATCCATATTTGTATGGTTTTATTGAGACAAGCCCAAGATAAATTAGGCTGTTGCAGCTTTATTTGGCCGTTTTTGGCCGGTTTGTTGGGTAAAGGGTTAAACACGAGTCATAATGCCCCCAGCCGAACTGGACATCGCCAGATAACCATCCACCCTGTAAATGCCCAATAATATGGTAAATATTCAGTCAATTCGTCCTTATGATTCCTGGAAATGGAGAAAAAAACACTGATAGTCCTGTTTGCACTGATGGGCCTCCGTTTGCACTTATTTGCATCAGTTTGCATTGAAAGGCCTCCGTTTGCACTGATAGGCCTCCGTTTACACAGATAGGCCTCCGTTTACACTGATGTGCCTCTGTTTGCAATGATAAGCTGCGAGCAGATTGGACAGTGTGCACGCAAACGGTCGCGCGACAAGCAGCAAATTATAGCGTTAGCAATATTTTAACATGAAACTTTGGTCTCGTTAAAACATTTCTAGCACAGTTCGCGAAATAGCTGCCCGCAGATTAAAATCAGTTCGCAAATGAATATTTTAGTCATTAAATTATTTCGTATGACTGGAAATTTTAATCATTTCATAGCCTGATTATATATGTACTATGAATTATACTTATATACACCCTCTGTTCTTCGCCGCCTGTATATGTGTTCTATATGTGCATGGAGTGGGTAAACAGAAGGAATAATTTAAGTTTTTGATGGTGATTTATTAATATTACACCTTACTAGCTTCATAAAACAATAACAGATCGCATGTAACAAATTCTATTTTTACAATTCAACAACTATATTTATAATGAGTGCACCCAAACTCACGAAAGCATGTTCCGTTACAAAAATTATATTGCATATATCAGACTATATATATAGGCTTATATTAGATCGACATAGTTTATTTGAACGCAATATTGAGCTCAGTTTAGATGAAACGTTTCATGTCATCGCACGTCGAGTAGTCACTGTCTATATATATAGGACTATGATTTTGTATTCGTCCCTTTGTAAATTATACACGACTATATATATAAAATACAATTTAATTGCATAACAATGAACTATGAACTATCGATAGATATTATATATATGTATCTTATAAGATTACTATAGTTTACCAATTACAAGTTCTTATTTTAAAACATCGAAATGATGCAGATGTTTGAATCTACTGTCTAGTAAGGAACACGCAATCGCAAAATATTGATAGAAGTATATAAAGTATAATAGAGTGGTTTCGCAAGCTCGGTGATCAGGATTACATCTACGGAAACCATAACGAAGGTGATGGAAATACAACACCACTACAGTTGTAAAATTTGCGTCTATCCCTGCGCAGACAGAAACACTATATATATATAGTATTGATTTCAAAGTGTACAATTTCTAATGTAGTCGATGTATTTGTGACGATGTCGCGATGCATGAATACAGAGCTTATATTGACTATTCGTAATCGCTAATCAAAGTTTGCGAAGCCTCTCTATCATAAACCAACATGTCAATAATAACAATATACGCAAACTTGCATAGGTCAACATGGAATGAAAATAAACGATAACTGAAGGAAGACACTTGAGCGGTAAGTTCTAACACGCATGCGCGAGTTACAGGTTCACCAGGGTCGCCAAACAGATTCAGAGTCAGCATTCTGAATTGGTGCACTGAATTGTCCAAAGTTTACAGAGTTTGTTTCATTGAAATCATTTCCACTCGAAGCATAAGATGACTTCACATCACATTCTACAGTGTTGTTGTTGATATCCATTTGAGAATTGTTCGAAGAATATAAGTGATTATGTGACGGTTGCACGTTGCGGTACATGTCATATTGTGAAGGGGTAGTGTTCTCATGAATTCCAACACCTCCCATGTGTTCCTGTAATCGTCCGTTTTCCGTTTGTTCACAATGTTGGTGAACAACCTGTGACTGTAAGTTCTGAACGTGTGTAGCGGTTTCAGTTGTGTTGAGACTACCGGTGTAAGAATACATCTCTTGATTAGAACCCATGTTTCGCGCCTGCTCTGGAACCTGCAGCTGATAAACTACTGGCACATTCACGTAAACACCGGGAACAGTCTGCAATTGTTGCTGAGGCGCATGCGTCGTGAATGCGCCATCTGGTGTGGGAGAACTACACGAATGTTCAGAAGAATATGACGGTGACGGACTCGATTGACTGTCATAGTTCGATGACCCAGAACTCTGCGACATTGGGCTATCGGGAGTCTGCATAACAGAAGATGTCTGTGGAATATTTATCGATGGCTTATTGTCCAATTTCGAATTTCTACCAGAATTCACATTAACAGCTTGTAGAGAGTCAGATAGATAATCCATCATTTTGACGCGGACATCTTCCTTCATCAGGCTTTGGTCGCCACAATAGCGGAGTATTTCTGCCGCACACTGGTTGAAACCGGCCCTGTATGTGCTGACTGAGCTCGGGTTGTTTGCTGCTGTTAACATATAGTGTTGCTTCTGTAGACATCTCAAGTACTCCACGGTCATATCAAGTATGTCAGCCTTCTCCATCTTGGTGAACTGTGACGTCTGAAACATAAATGTGGCGCGTGTGATGATAACGTTCGAGATAACGATGTTAGGAATTACACAGTCCGTACTATTTTTCCAAAGAAAACAATCAGCCTGAATACATTTGAAAATTTCAAAGAATGGTTTGAACAAACGGTTTCGCTTATAAAATGTTTCCTTATATACATGCATAATTATCAAATCAAATGTGCACCTAATACGCACGCGACTAGAAACCGAAAGATACTTAATCTGGTTTGACGATTAGATAGCGATTGATATTCTAACGCAATAACAGGTGACACGCGAGGTTAGGATTACATTTCGAAATAAGTATCCTGAGTTAATCGGAAGGGGGATAACTCTATACAGAACGAACTTTGACGATATAACGGTCTTTAAAGACACTTCTTCAAACATCTCCATTATTTTGTCAATAAGCCTATAGCTTCAAGCATAGCCTCTAGTGCCACGTGTTATTGCGATTTAATATCAATCGCTATCTAATCATGAACCCGATTAAGTATACATCTTTCGCAATCTAATCGTGTGCGTATTGGCTGCGTTGTATATAACGAATCACGAACAACTATGTTCAATAATAAGTTCATTAAACTATTCCAAGATGCCGAACAATAGATGACAGGTATAGTGGACTAGTTCGTCATAATATATATCCCCACAACTTCTAGTTATATTTCTGTCCTATCTGGGCGAGGGGGTGTATTGCGTATTGCGTTCGATATTCTGCGAGGAAAGCGGTCATGACATCATTCCAAATGTTCTTCCGTCACTCTGCACCAAGTTGCGACAACCACTTCAGTGTGTTTAATCAGGCAATGTAATTATAGTATTAATGATCAGAAGTTCAGTTCGCAAGTGGTTTTAAGTGTGAACCCCGCTATATGCGTACGTTCGTTAACTCATTTTTGAGATTCAAAATACAAGTTCTAATGTATTATAGCACTATAGTATGTTCGTGCATCCATGCATATACGATCCGGTTTATTGATATATCTTGACGGCTGGCACACAAAGCCACGAGATTCATTAGCAATGTTTCCTAAGCAGTATTAAAGCTCTCTCGTTAAGAATGTTCTTAAATTGATATGCTGTGTATATACTATAGTCTCCGTTAACTATGGCTAATACTTTCTAGGCGCGGCTCATATATAATGGAAGAGGGTTTGTTTTCGTAATGGGACGAGAATAAAGACAGTACTTACATCTTTCTTCATTGCTTGAAGCACCAGGAGTTTGAGCTCAGATAAGCAGCTGTTGATGCGAACCCTGCGTTTCCTCTCCATAATTTGTTTATTGACCTGTGAAAAACAAAATATATATAGTTTTAAAATATGTTGATTGAAGATGAGTGTCAACTGAAATCAGTTTCGTTAACAAAACATTGTATGCTAGAGACATATATAAACGTATGAAACAAATATTATTTTTAAACCAATCTTTAATAAATGGATTCTCCAATTCAGTTACAATAGTTTGCATTGGAATTATCTAGGAATCATTTGGAGGGATGTTAACGATATATGATCAAACATCAGCCAGACGAAAGGGTAATGCAGATGCAGAACAATTCATATTCATTGGTGGGAAATGTTAAGATAATACAAGACACATTGTTGAACATAGTATCTGAACATTTCTTAAGGGAAGTAAACGCCAATGTGTATTTAGTATGGAAAGGGCTAAAGCAAAGTGTATTATTTTTTTATATTCGTGGTAGAGTAAAAAAACCTCTCCAAACCGAACACCGTCCGGACCGACCATTTTGTCCGGTTTTCGGTTTAGAGAAATCGTGTATCGATCTGATCGGAATGTCCCCGTTATCAAGACATAACACAACATTTTTAGTTGATGAAACTTCAAGCGACACCAATTGAATCACGAATCCGTCGATAACTAATTTTCTATTATTTGCACACAAAAAACTTGCAAGCTAAACTTTGGATACAAATAGATCCGAGTAATAAAATTCCAAGCTGAAAATGTTCAATACTATTACCATTCAATGTTATTTGTTGAATAATAAATTGTCCACCCTAAACGTGTTAATATACTACTAAAAACTGCCTACGAAACTCTACCAGAACGGAGCTAAGTAAGGACCATCGGGATCGCGTACTATCCCGAAAATAGGCATTTTGATACCTAAATGAAAGTATTATTGTACTACGTTCAGTTGTAACAATTTTTACAACGCATATGATTATCGACTTTTTCCAATTCCTTTTGAATCCCGAAAGATTGTTTTATTTGTTAATAGTAAATGTTGGATGTGATGTTTCCCCTTTAAAATGATAACTAAATGACATTGTTGGATATTAACCAACGTGCTAACAGTGTGCTAACAGTGTGGTGCCAAAAAAGAGACTCGCCAAATCAATTGTAAAGCTGGGGTAATTTAGTATCTGTTCAATGATAACAGTCTTTAAAGTTTATCGTCTTGTGATAAAACACTCACAGAATAGTGTATAAGACAGACTAGGTAAAATGGAACTTGGATGCATTGCTTGGAAGCAATAATCATTCTGTGTCACATACATAGTAATATGTTTCAAGAATTTTACCTTTCTCCCTGGAGTTTCTGGTACCATGGTGTTCATGTTTTTACTATCAGCAACAATTCTTGTCATATCTCGGAAAATAACATTAAAATATCCTTGATCGAATACTAGCACGTGTCAAACTGACTCTGATGTAAATTTCACAATCACTAGGTTTATATGTGCATCAACAAATACAGCGCGTGTCGTGTCGCGAGTAGAACCGTGTCTCTTGTCATAAAACGTGAGCATTCTTCAACAGGTAACCAATCGCGTGGGTGCTTACGGTTCCTATCAATGACACCCCGAATTCTGCGGTAGTGATTGGCTGACCATGAATGAAAACCGCTAGAATTAATCCTCCGCCTCGGGCGACAAGCGACCGTTATTGTTCAGCTTACCTGTTGCTTTTCTTGCGCGTGCCACCGTAGCCTTGGGAAGGCTGTGGGAAAATCCCGCCCCCTTTTTAGTTTCTTCCTTGATCAACAAGGTTTGGTGACGATAACTTGTTTTGTTGTAACTTCTGGCTGACATATGCGAGCGGCAAATTATCAAGAATTGCTCAGCTTGATCGCGTTCTTTATCGGAATTCGTCACAGCATGCGCACTTCGATGTGTCGGGTTTCGCCCTTTAATTTTAATTTCTAAATGGTGAATTAAAATTAAAGGACGAGTTGAATATAATTGACTTTGATGTCTATTTATTCGATTTGAATCAAATCGTGTGGTATTACAACAAAATTGCACGTATTTTCGCTGTTTCTGGCTAACTGTGATATCAAGTGGTCAAAATTTCGGCAATTTTTCGGGCTCGTTTGATAGTAATTAGACCTGTTAATTTTCACTGATCTTTTTAACAATACCTACTTGAATCCGAAGTCTCTGAGGTAGGCATCATTAAGGTGTGGCAGTTGGTTCAAATTGAAAGTAAAAACGTAATGGCTGAATAAGAAGTGGTCAACTCCCATGGACGTACAACTTGAACCCATATTTTCAAATGGTTCAATGATTTTACCACAACCTGAATTCAAATGGCACATGGTGTTCTCTACGTGCGTTTATGTGCTTTTAGCGTATAAGTGGCCGACAAAACAGGTTGCCCACTGGTCCAGACAACCTCAATGGCATAATAATGTTCTCATAACTGACAAATGGCCAGTTTAAAATAATGCTATGCATCAGAGTTACACCAACATTATTCACTCATACAACACAAAGTATATACTTTGCCAACGAATTTAAAAATAATGCCGTGGGGTCAAAGAATTCCACATGCAACCAATATCTATCATAAGTTTGGGAACCCAAAATCGTGTAACATACACGCATTAACGCTTATATACATGTAGATGCATGTTACATAGTTTATTTCTCCGCGTATTTATCAACCTAGTTTTACCTCCGAAATGCGACAAAAGCAAGCGATTGCTAAATTGAATTTGAGCCTAGAAAATTATGTGCCACTTTATTGAAGTCCAGGTTGGCAATTGTATTTCTTAGTCAAATTGGATCAACACACAGACCAATTTAACCCTTTCTATACTAAATATTCATTGACGAGTAGTTTCCTTAGGAAATGCTTAGATAATAAGTCCAACAAACGGCCATATATAGGTCGTTTGTTGAACTGTTATCTGATAATTTGCCACAAATTAATATGAATTATTCTGTATTTCTCTTTTATTATCTGTTTTTCTGCTTGTCGTCTACTTTTATTACCTGAACACCCATCCAAATGAATAATAGACCGTTCCAATATAGACTTTTAAGAGTGAATTGGAGAAGCCATTCAGAATCTACCCATACTATATTAGTAATATCGTTAATTTAATTCGAACAGGTTTCGTTTGTTGACTCATGGGTATTGGCCTTGATTTAGTCATTTAGATACCTGCATTCCTTGCCCATGGCCGAGTCAAATCATGGAACGTGCCAACACCGCAAGATCAATTCTTAATCCAGATATCACCAGTACGTGTGAATAGCAGGTCCAAATTACAGTTAGATTGCGAAGAACGGTTCTCTTGTCAGATACTTGTGAAAATTTATTATATTTACCTGTAATAAATTTCCACCCGACGTGCCCAAACAATTCGTTGACAATTCGCGCTATTGAGGCAGAGTTTCGCACCACCTCGTCATCATCCAATCCACGTGATAAAGAGGAAGACGCGAAATTCCATTCATATTTCGCTGATGTAAGAGTATTTTCACCGCTGTAACGCAGCTTGGGTGCTAATTTGTCCTTAGTTTCTCTGGGTTTGTTTTACGATAATACTGCTACTCACCTGACAGCTCGTTAAGCCGTATCGCAACAAAGTCAAACCACCAAACAATGCTCCCTTTTCAGTTAGATTTACCGTAAAATCGCTCCGTTCAGTTGGAAAATAATTGGCCATTGTTAGTCGGCACAAGCCATTGATCCCAATCTTTTAATTTCGATTTCGCGCCAAGTCCCACACTTATGTTCAATTTACCTACAGGCGCTATTATCGAATTATATGGGTTAGGATAACGTCTTCAGATATTGCATTTGATATCTGAACGGGCGTCTGATAATATTGTTCAACAAGGTTCAAACGCAAATATCATTGTGTAAAACCCCATCCCTATATTATAGATCGTAGATATCATATTTAGATAAATGTAATATAGCGTATATATCATGACCATCGCGTAAACAGCATGTTGTCATTATCATATTTACTATATTTTACCTAAGCAAGAGCCTGATTGTGTTACAGAAGACAGCACAATGCTGCTGGCTAATCACACACAAATGGCATAAACGCTCTTTATTCGTTCCATATCAGGAATTCACCCACAAAGAACGCTCTTTATGTTTACCATCATAATATAAACAAACACCAGAAAAGTAACTTTTTATGCTGTTGTTTACATAACAATGGTCAAACATATGACCATAACATACTGTTTATGCGATATTTGTATACGGACAAAGTCTATCTACTTTTGATGTTCTTTCTGTTTGTGGCGGTTTTTGACGGGTGGATATATTTTCACAGGATACCCACCGCCAAGGCCGCACGTGCCTTTAATGTTAAAATATACCGGTTCTAAACTCAGACTCAAATCAAGTGATTTTATTTGATGATCAAAGCTAGTATATACATGTAGTTCTATATAAACAGATGCATCTCAGTTTACCGCGTTTCAACCAATAAATACGAACCTGGCTTAAACCAATCAATCAGTTTATTTCTCATAAACCTATACATACATAGGTAAAACAAAACCACAAAACCAGTCTTCGAAAAGATACCCATGCACTACAATATACAATATACATGTATAGTCTATTAATATTTTATTTATTTGTAATTGTACTTTTCATGTGTGTATATTGTAAATAAAATTATCCTATCCTATCCTATAGGCTACTCATCTCCGCATTTAAAATTTAAGATGCTCAATTCTCAATCTAATCTGATAACTTATTTTCACAACCTAATTGCTATTAGTCAATTATTGTTGGAAAGGTGTCAGAAATTTTCAAAACTTAAAAATATATTCATGGTTCCAGTATAAATTTAAACAAACGAAACCTTGTATAGCGTTTTATTTTTCTGGGGTATAAATTAAAGCGCCGGGTTGTGGTAACTCGAAGCGTTAAAAGATGTTCGTTGTCGATACATCCGGGGCTCGATATATGACTTGCTCGATCGTCTATATACTCTCAAACGTACGCTGTATGCCATGTCTAGAATTGAATATTCAAGCTATGTCATATCTATAGCATTTGGATAATTTTCTTCAGTGTGGAACAATAGAGAGCGTTCATTTAAAATCTATTGCTGATGTGGTAAAATCCAGAGCGTTTATGGAGACATTACCAGGACAATTTCCTATGTGCATAT
The DNA here is from genome assembly GCA_032622095.1 of Siphonodentalium dalli. Lineage (NCBI taxonomy): Eukaryota > Metazoa > Mollusca > Scaphopoda > Gadilida > Siphonodentaliidae > Siphonodentalium > Siphonodentalium dalli. Next base: position 51,320,263 of record CP136064.1, on the reverse strand, counting down.
GGGTTAAACATATTCCTCGTTAGATCATGCGATGAATCTCTACGATGACTAACACACATATAGATCATATTCCATCAGGACAAGACATGGGAACTTTTACTTTACTGTCGGTTAAGGTCCCAACTCGAAATTTCATGCTTTTAAATAAAATCCTGAAATATCGAGTTGGGGACCTTCACCTACAATGAACTGCAAATATTAATTAAGAAATATTTTAGCTGCGTTATTTTTCGACTTTATAAGGTTCCCTGTCAAAACTTCAAAAACTTCCAAGGCTTTGTACTGGTGGAATATGATCTCTACATGTGTTAGCCAGCGTAGAGATTTATGGCATGATCTAATTCCTTGCATAGTGTGTCGATATCTAGGGGAAGACAGCATTTCGGCCAACTTATGATTGCGCCCCTGATTATTTCTGTTCCGAGCCATCAATATATTTCATGAAAAGCATGTGTCAAAATATGGGCAAAATATAATTTGATATACCGGCATGTTTTCCACTAAGATGAGAAACATCTATGTCACAGAAGTGTCCACTAAATATCGTTCAATTCGACATTGAATATACCCCTCACCCATTCTAATCTATAATTATTCACGTGTTCAATAATAAAGAGCGTTCCTTGTTGGTTATTTCCCGATTTGGTAACTATAAAGTGCGTTTATTTAAGTTGTCGTTTATCACCAGCTTTCACTGCAGATGTTTGGATATTTGCAATTTTTAGGTTCAGACAGGGGGGAGTCTGCAAAAAAAATCCGTATATAGGGCCGGGCGGGTAGGTGGTCCAGAGGCCGAAAAATCGTGCTTGTCAAAATTCGACAACCGACACTTAACTTATGTTGCAAAAACTTTGTACGGACTGAATTTCATAAAGTCGAACAGGGCCCATAACCCTGGTAGGCATTGGTGGCCACAACCCGTGATATTATGCATATTCGTTCCCCATTTCTGGTCCGTCACCATGCCATATATGGCATCAAAATATCACAACCGACTCTTGGGTTATAATGCAAAATGTTTGTACGGACGGACGCACGGACGGCTCGAGACGTCAACTATATACCCGCCGACTAATATCTGGGGTATAATAACCATATATCTATGTGTATACCTAACCAAAAACAATTCCCCTCCCCACCCCACCCCGGTGGATAAGACTAAAGAGTTCTTTGGTCATGCACAAATAATTGTGGAACCCCTGACCTGTTTACCACTATTTACACTGGCCAGTGTTCACTGTCAGACACAACACACTCGATATATTAGGGCTATAATGGGGTCTAGGGCGATTTGTGACATATAGGGTACATACACAATGCTTTATTATTGTTGTTAGATACTGAAAACACCAGGAAACACCTGGAAATATAGTTTATTTTTCATTTTCTGATCTGTGTTTACCAATTAAGCATGTTATTGCTTGAGTCTTAATGGTACACAGCAGAGTTTGCACCAAAAAAAGATAGTGGAATGGGATTGAAAGGCAGTTAACACAGTTATTGAAGAACGGCTAAAAAAAACTCTGAAATTTTGATAAAACATGAGAAAGGGGGGGTGGGTCCCCAAAATTTTGGAGGAAAAAAATATTTTTTTTGCACAAATGGGGTGGTGGGTCCATCGGGGTCGGAAAAAACTTTTTGGGCCCTATATGTGCAATTTTTTCTGGTTCAGATCTCAAAAAGTTCTCATACTGGGCAGGCACATGATCGGTCCAGTGAATTTTGTTCATCCCTCTGGCTAGTGACCACATGCAGGACTATAATACTGATCCATTCAGAATAGGATATTAAAAGCCTACCACTCAGGCCTGTATGGGAATAGTTGGGGGAAAAGCAAAACCGAAGGGGTGGGTGCAAATTGAACAACGCAAATTTGTGAGATTTGTCTGGTTAAAAATGGGGGGGGGTGCAGCGGGAAATTCCAATGTGGACACCCCCCCACAGAGATCATTAAGCCACGTCCCTGACTAATGGGCCACAACTCAGGCAAAATAATCTGGATTAACCTGATAATTTTCGCACTAATTCGAGACATTATGGCAAGAATGCAAGATGTTTTCCAAAATGTATTGGAACTATGTTCATATGTGTTCGGATTATCAAGCCGGACAGAAAAATCCAAAACAATTGGGATAAACCTGGTTTGTTCACTGATTTGAGATATTGTGACAGTAACTTGTATACCAAATATATCTTAAATCGGTTAATATATGTTTCAGTTATCAAGCAGGCCGGACTAAAATCGGGAAAATTTACAAATTAAGGTCCATAACTCAGGCACAAAAATTCGGACAAACATGGTTTGCTGACTGATTTGATATATTGTGGCGAGCAACTTGTTTACCAAAAATGATTTAAATCGGTTCATATGTGTTTGAGTTACGTGTACGACGGACAAAACTCGTGAAAAAATAAAGGTAAAAAATCGGACCAAACCTGATTTACTCATTGATTTGAGAGTATGTGGCAAGCAAGTTTATACCAAAAAATATTAAAGTTGGTTCAGATTTGTTCGAGTTATCAATCCGGACGGGCGGACGTCCAGACGGACAAATGGGCAGACACATTTAATCTATTGCTTTGATTTGGCAAGATTTGTCAGATAATGAGGTCTCTACATAACGACATTGCGTAAAGATATTTTTGAGGTTGAAATGATTTATGTCCGTTGAATGAATCTATCGCTATGAGCGTTCCCGGAAATATATTGTTTTTGAGAACTATACTCTGCATGGGAAACAATGCTCACCATTTTCACAACGCAAAAGCATCAGGCTCGTGACTCATTCGTTTTCAATATTAGCTTGTGGTCTTAGTTAACAGACTCGATGAAAGAATACGAACAAGAGCGGTAGATAAACCCTAGATGCTGGCATGTTATTATTGTTCAAAATACAGGTATAATTTGACACGATCGGAACAAACACAGCAAAACAACTATTTATCCGTTCACAAAACAGGGTAAGTATGGCAGGCGTGGTGACAAATATGAACAAAACCTGATTTCGATCCCAAGCAAATATCTTTCGTTCGTAAGCGCAATTAGGATGGGGATTAACCGAGTAAGTGGCTGCAGTTACGTAAATATTCTTAGGCTAGGATTACCGGCCGTTCCCATCAGTGTTAAATCACACACGAGCGGAATGTTCTCAGCAAAACAGAACCGCGGTTTCGACCATACAACCCTCAGGCTTTCACAATAGACGTAGTGGCTAGCACATCCGCTTGACCACATTCCACGGGGGGGGGGGTGTAATTTGATGGCCAACTGGATGCTCGAGCCCCACCCCTATTATTTCTTTGCGGACATATCGATATACACTTTTAATAATGAACTGCATTTTTTGGTAATATTTCGCACAGAAATGAAACAAAGGCTCTTTATTTCTATACCATATTAGGAATAGATCAACGCGGAACGCTCTTTTCTGCACGTGCAAACTTTCCAATGTACACACTCGCAAGTGTGCACGGTGTTTTGTGCAGCAGTTTCGTTGTAGAAAAACCATATGCTGCCAGATTATGAACGGAATAACATGCACGTAAAATGCACCTGTAAACAGCTTGAAATTATCCCGCAAGTATCAATCATGCATGTATTTGAAGGCAAATGTCATGATCAATAGCTCAGACCTTTGAGTGTGATGCTACAGAAATGCTACTGTTAATGTCATTGGCATGTTTCCGTTCAAATTCTGGCACCATAAGGTTTTATACGACGAAATGCCTGCAAATCATACCGTGCAAACTTGCTATAGAAAATGGGTCTATTCACAAACCCAATTTTTAACTCAGAATGATTTTCACGTGCAACAATAAAGAGCGTAACTCTCCAGTGTAGTATCGTCCACTCCGAACGTGAAATATATGGACACATACGCAATCATTGCCATGACAAACTGAGATAATCACACACACTAACGCGTAATGTGTGGTGTCAGACCGGTTTTCCGAAGACCTATTACTACGAAGGCCCACAACTCCGAAGACCCGATTCTCCGACGGCCCACAACTCCGAAGACCCGATTCTCCGACGGCCCACAACTCCGAAGACCCGATTATCCGACGGCCCATAACTCCGAAGATCCGATTCTCCGAAAGCCCATAACTCCGAAGGGCCGATTCTCCGAAGACCTATAACTCCGAAAACCTATAACTCCGAAGGGCCGATTATCCGACTGCCCATAACTCCGAAGGTCCGATTCTCCGAAGGTCCGATTCTCCGAAGATTTTGTTTTATCGGGGTATTATCGTTTACTAAATAGTGTACAGTCCAGTGGCGAAGCCAAGGGGTCCCAAACTTCCCACTGCCCCCATTAAACCACTACTTGCTATTTCAGACAATATGGGCCCCTACTAAAACATGTCCAATGTCATGTAAACGCCCGGAAATCGTTCATGGGGCATCAAAATATTCAAACTTTTCCTACTGCCCCCACCTAAATGGGAATCCTGGCCCGCCACTGGCTATACACCAGATACTATAAAGTTACGTTGGCCAATGAGATGCCAGAGTAAAATGTACATGCAGGGGTGAACGGGGAAGAACTTGTCACCCCTGTGCATGTTAGGCTACTCTGACATTCTTGCAGCGTTTCGTTATAATATACCCGGTGCACACCGGTGGCGGAGCCAGGGTTCCCATTTAGGGGTGCACATTAATTAGCATATGTGGGGGATATGTGGGGGATATATCATGCATATGCATATCACGAAGGCCTGATTTGGGGAGCGCATACATGGGAGGGGTCGCCCCCAATCGTTGGTCCGGGGCTCCCCTGGGCAGGAACACTGTGAATATTTGAATGCCTATAGGAGGGATTTCCTGACGTTTACATGTCATTTGACATGTTTTTTGGGGCGGTCTTCCCTAGGGCCCCATTGACCCCGCCACTGGACTGTACACTATTTAATAAGCGATAAAACATGATCTTCGGAGAATCGGACCTTCGGAGAATTGGACCTTCGGAGAATCGGCCCTTCGGAGTTATAGACCTTCGGAGTTATGGGCGTTCGGAGTTATAGGCCTTCGGAGTTATGGGCTTTCGGAGTTATGGGTCTTCGGAGTTATGGGATTTCGGAGAATCGGGACTTCGGAGTTATGGGCTTTCGGAGAATCGGGGCGTCGGAGAATCTGACCTTCGGAGAATCGGATCTTCGGAGTTATGGGTCTTCGGAAAAACGCTACGTAACCTAATGTGTAGGAAACAGACAGTAAGTGGTGAAAAATATTTTTTAGATAAATGCATGGTCTGTAAATACTTGCTATAACGGAAATTTAAATTGGGTCGAGGGGGGGCTTGGTCCCAAAATTTGCCAAAGGTTTTCTGAGGCGCTGAATTCTACGACTTCCGCAAAACTAAAATTCCGTACAAATTGAGGCCGGGAACCTGACCTGAAATTATAATTTAAGGCTTCATACCACCAGCATGAAGTTGTTATATGTTTGTTAAACAATTTTGTACGGATTTGACAGAGTTATACAGGTCATCTATATAATGCAAATGAATCAATAAAGAGAGTTCCTTGCTGTCGACGTGGCGACAGATGGGTTTGGGGGGGGGGGGGACATTCATATGTTTGAGTCTGAAAATTGCATAAACCCCCAACTTACCCAAAACTTTCAAAAGTTGGAAATTTCATACCTGACACAATATTTGTTGGAAATTTCACACCACAATAGGTTGAAAATGTTCTTGTAGTTTGGTTTTCAAACAATTTATTGGGGGGGGGGATTTATTGTTTTTTGACCAATACTTTTGGACTGAAATGGTCATCAGTTAGAAATTTGGAACCTTAGGGGGGGTGTCGGGTTTGAAATTTCCAACACTTGGAAAGCGTGTGTCCTGACCCCCCCCACCCCCCCCCCCCCCCCCCCCCGTGGCCAGGCAAAACTGCTAGTTAATTTAAGAAAACAATATTGTCCTACTTATGGTCAACATTGTCATTGGAATTGTCATCAGTTGGAAATTTTCCAACCTATAAGTGGGGGGTGTCAGGTTTGAAATGTCCAACTCTAGGAAGGATTGAGGCTAGTCTATAGATGCTAGGATTTTTGCGATTTTCTTATTCAGAGTTCAAAATTTTCATGGTCCCTCCCCCGTGGCCAATAGCAAAATGCTAATTAGTTTAAGAAAACAATATTTTATTTGGCCAAAATTGTGGACTGAAATGGTCATCAGTTGGAGAATTTCCCAACCTAAGGGTGGGTATGCTGAGGTTTGAAATTTCCAGCGATAGGAAAGCTTGAGACCAGTCTAGATGCTAGTATTTTTGCGATTTTCTTGTATAGATTTCAAAATTTTCAAAACAACCATGGTCGGCCCGGTGTGTCCTGATCTCTTGTCCGTAACCGTGTGCATTTGTCTGTAGTTGGACCACTAGATGTTATGGTTTTTGCAATTTTCAGGTTCAAATATCTGAATGTTCTCATATGTGGGGTATATATAACCATGGTTTATGCATATATAGGCTATAGACTTGGGCACACTGAGGTGCTTGTGGGTGCAAGTGGAATTATTCAAAACTTGTGTTTGGTCGTATTCAAGGGGGGCCCGGAGGTGCAGTTGAAATTTCCCAAAGTGGATACTCACCCCCCAATAGAGACCCTGTAGCCACGTTCACAGTTCCTTGTAAATCTGTTCCTTATGTGCTAAAACGAGGGATCGATTGTCCCACTCACGGTGCGAACATTTTAAAACAGCTGCATGGAAATATGCTATATTTTATTTTCGGAAATATTTTCTTAGCCCAAAGATCAATTTTGATGAAATTCAGTCACATGACTATCACATGACTAATTGTAATTGAAATATACTTCATGCAGCCAGAGTGTAAAAAATAGCATATAACTTGAAATCTTTTTAACCTCGTATTGTATTTACTATATTACTCAACTATATTTTGGAAGCAGAGATGCAGGGTTGACATGCATCATCGTATATGGGTTAACATTATACTAAACACATTGGTCTCCCGCATGTAGAGAATAAAACTTTTATTAAGTACATCAGTACAGTGCAAATTTCGTTCAAACATGCATTACACGATTACGAAATATTACGCACTTTCACATTATGTTGGCAATGATATGAATTGTAAACTGGGCGGTGTACACTTTTGATCTGAGGGCCCTATTCTGATAACCGCGAATGTTCATGATCATCTCTATAGGGTACCGGATATTCTCGTTGGCTTGAATCAAGTCCCATTAGGCCATTATCATAATCTTCCGGTCGCACTTGGTACTGCCGCCATTTTTCTATTTCCGCGAATATTTTTATTGCATTAGCTGTCTGCCTATGTACGATGTCTCGGCCAAAATTCGATTTCAGGGGATTACGCATTTGAAGAAACAAACACGACGGGCCAGTTTAGCGGCGCTAGGAACATTAGTTACCTAACCAACACACAACAGGCATGGTTTGGAATTACTATTTGTTTTTGTAGTTTAATTTTCTTACAGTTGTCTCATCCCATTGTCCTATAGCGAAACGCCGATGACTTCTTGAGGCGTGAATTGAGTTTCATTCAATTGCGAACTTTCGGTCAACATCCGCTGAAATAAAATCCTTTTTAAAAGTTAATTGAATACTGCCGCCCTCCTTGCGACACCTATACCCGCAAATTTAATGTTCGGTTAAATGGATCGCAAATTTCACAATTCCGAGAATCGGTAACAGATTCTTTTTAATGACTACTTTGAAGAATTATTCAAAATTCATTAAGTTTGAGGTCGGGAAAATTAGGTGTTGCTTTCTCGACATCACTCTTATTTCATGAAAGACAGCGTTATAATTATATAGTTAGCACCAGGAGGTTGACTCCGAAGCGTATCTCTGACTTAATCGACAAGACAAAATTTGTAGAGAAAACGGCCCCCACCTGCCCGATTTTGGAGCAAATAACCGGTGTCGATTTTCTGAATTGTCTCCAAAACATGACGCGTGGAAAGTTGAGAAAGTTTTCAATGGATTTATAAAGGTGGTTGTCGAGGGTGATGAACGAGCGTATCTAGTGGCGTAACGTTGATCATATAGCTTATTTCCTCTTGAGTGGTGGAACGTAGATCATATTATAGCCTATTTCCTCTTGAATGGTGGTACCTAGTAATCACGGTAAGATGCCTATAATTTCCACCGAGACTTCTATAGTCGACATTCCTTAGTTCATTAATATCGAAAGAGATTTCTCCTGAGCATGCACGGAATATTTCACGAGAAGACAAAGGGGGCGATTCATATAAGTATACTACCTGCCTATATACACGAAAACTTGACGTGGTTGATATACATATAGTTCAGTTTGGGCGACTAACTCCATCTCCCCCGCCCCTCCCCCGACATCGATATTGGTAAAATAGTTCAACAGTTGGCATTTTCAAGAGAGATACTGCATCAGTTTGGAAATTTCAATCCAAAATATGTTGAATGAATACGGATATTTTTCAACCAGTTTCTATTTAAGAAATGCATGTTGAATTGCTTGCATTCCATATATAGAGTATATGGGTGCAAGTTGGATTTACATTTTGTGTGGAATGCGAAAGTGTTTCCAACGTTATTCATGTATAGCTCGTTCCAAGTTGCGTCTACACAAAAATGGAAGCATGTTGGTGTCAGCGTGCGACGTCATGTGACCGTAATTTAGACCAATCAACATCCTGCATTCATGTTCCCCATCGTGAATGCACGTCGGAGTGTAAATATAGTGTGAAGTTAGACCGAGAGTCGAATAGATTCCAATTTTCAGTCAATATGTGGACTGAAATAACCGCCGGTTAGAAATTGTTCAACCTTAGCGGGTGTTTATAGGTTGGCAATATCCAACAGTTGGAACTTTTGAGGTAACGTTGGAAAAATCCCACACAATGGGGATGTCAATAGAATTATCCGAACATGCGAATTTTATTCTGGTTCAACGGGGTGGAGTTGGAAATTTGAAGTTTTAAATCTACAACGGAAACCCTCTATGAATAGAGGATCGAGCCGATTAGCACTCACACTGGCATTTCCACCAAACGAATGGCCATATACGGTCTGAGTGAACCCAGACTATCGAACAGCTGGTCGGATTCGTCATATCTAATTTAAACCGCCGAGTTAAACCGGTTTAAAACCTACATTTCCGGTCCAGCAAAACCGGGTCTGATTGGGGCATTTGTTGTCATTTAGTGGCTAGTTCTACTGACAACTCAATTCGGTAAGACAATCATGCAATCAAACTACCCAGTTATACCCCACGGACACAATCAGGCCGGTAAAATGTTTATTGGAAAACCCTCAACTAACGCGAACAAATTCTCGTCTGAGCCACAGGTCCCCAGAACAAAAATTGACCCCACCCCAATAGTACTTAATCCTATAGAAAGGTATCCAACTTGGCCCTGCCTAATTTGTTATCATTTTCATAAAGTCCACAATCATGTTCAAAAAACATAAACATAATTTTTACTATATAAATGCCTCATATATAGGTAGAAATATATGTTATTACTCTTCAATTTGATGTATCCCGTATAAAAATTGGTTAAGAAAAACTCCGCTTATGAGCACAGGTCTGACTGGGTCAAAGAGTGCGAATTTTACACCGACTTGCGCTTCAAAAACACAATCAGCTGTTAGTAGAATATATATATTATACATCATTAGAAGCAGAATTGTTTACTAGCCCACCCAAACCAATCACGTCAAATCTCAGCATCGTATCTCTCGTATTTATTGAAAATTCAGTTTCATAAACCCGGAAGCAAATTTAAATTTTTCAAAACCAGTCATTTTGTGCGAGTCTGCTATGAGTACTATTTATAGTTCTTATGCAACACAATATATAGTTATAAAATTTAAATAAATACACAAAGACTGAATTAACACGAATGCCGATTTGAAAACATACATATATGGACAAGAATATAACTTCATAAATATTTAGAGCGTATATACACTACTTCTTAGTTATATATTTGGCCCATGACAAATTAGTGTTACGTCATTTCGGCTTGCTTACAATATTTTACAAAATGGCCGGTTTTTGAAAATTGCAATTTGCTTCCGGGTTTATGAAACTGATCTTTCAATAAATACGAGAGATACGATGCCGTGGTGTGGCATGATTGGTTTCGGTGGGTCAGTAAACAATTCCGCTTCTGTTGGTGTATAATATATATATTCTACTTACCGTTGAGCGTGTTTTTGAAGCGAAAGTCGGTGTTAAAACCGGACTATTTGATCCAGTTAGGCGGACGCCATATCGAACGAGTGAAATTTTACAGCCGGTTTGCGTCAGACCTGCGCTCATAACCGGAGTTTTTCTTAACCAATTTTTATAGGGGGTACATCAAATTGAAGAGTAATAACATATCTTTCTACCTATATATGAGGCATTTATGTAAAACAAAAAATGGTGTATTTTTAACCTGATTGTGGACTTTTAAAAATGATAACAAATCAGCCCGGGCCAAGTTGGAAACCTTTCTATAGGATTAAGTATTATTGGGGTGGGGTCAATTTTTGTTCTGGGGACCTGTGGTCTGAGCATGGATCAATTGTGACATAGAAACACCGATGCCACTCTCACATTAGACACGTCGTCAGTTGAAATTATTTACAGCTCCACACATTGAACTGGCTATGTAACAAGTGTAAATTGGGACCCAGAAAAAGACGGATTCGTCATCTCAGTTAAACCCTCCTTAAACCCTGGACGGTCGAATTATATGGTTTAGATGCCGGTTTTTGTTTATAAAACGCAAAACATGATCATAATTATCAAAACAAATATCACCATGCACTTTGCATGTGGTGTGAGTGGTCTCGAGTCTAAACTGTATAGTATTAGCTGTCAAACTAGGGGTTAAAACTAATAAGTTCCGTAAACTAAGTTTAAACTACATATGACGAATCCGGCACGGCTTTCAATGGTCTGAAACAAACATCAGGGAATCCTGTTACGTCAGTGTCAGCTAAGCACACATCGTGGACAGCAGGACTCAACCCCAGCCAATCAGAAGATAGTCGCGTCACATTTCAATGCGAAGCTTGGTCGATGGCGTCATACTGCGTTAAACGGGGTTAGGTTACTACGTTGTCCGATTTTCGCAGTTTTTTTTATTACCAGGAACCAGTCTATTCAACAAGAGTAGTTTGTGCACGTCAAGAAACAGCTACGAGAGTCACAAAATCAACGACAAACGCTAGCATGCAGTTTCTAATAGGATAGGATAGGATAATTTATTTACAATATACATGAATTATACAATGGCAGAAATACATAATAAGGTAAATCAGTATATTGTCGGGGGTAGCCTAGCCCTATCGGGCTGTCGTCCTGCTACCCCCTAAAACAGGTATCAGTATAAATAATAGAATATATGCTTGTATCCATATCCACGCACACGTACAGACTATAATCATATATAAAACTTTGTAGAATCCATATCAAAAACAAGCATTGGTGTGGTTGTGAGCCAATCCAGACGAGTTATAAGATCGAAAATGTATTATCTCTCCGTATGAATGTTTTGAACTGTTCAGATTTTCTAAACATATGACAGTTTCAGTTCCAGTTCCAGTTCATGGGTTTATTAGGAACAAAACAGTTAGTTTTGTGTTGCTATAACGGATAGCTACGTTCATCACTAAGCATCTTAGTGAAATTATCTATTTTGAGATGAAAAACTATTGTAAAAAGTACATTTACTCCCGTGAAGTAGAAACTTAGACAGTTGTTACCGAATGTATCGCATCAGACTGGTCCTTTGTGAATTCAAGGAGTCGTCCGATCCGTAATATAACCTGACCCTTTTTTGCCCAGTCTAAGTTAACTACAAACCCACATATAAATAGTAGGTCTGACTACTTGTCGCAGACATTCTATTTCCCGAATCGCGGGATTTGATCAGTAGCACCAACCAGAGCTCACAATTAGTACAACCAAGATAAAAGTGTCCAATCGATATCGAAAGATTAACGTATAGTGACGTAATTTCGGAGAAGACCGCAAGCATTCCGAGAAATGAAATGTTGACGGGAATACGATAGACTCAGTTTCAGCATCAATCTGCGTGTATATGTTAACACAGACTGCTTTTTGCCATACAACCTGAAAGCCACGTCAATATAAGCGTTGGTAATGCAAATGTTTTCGGAATGTACATGTATTGTACACCAAATGGCTTATTTGTGCGCAATACAGCAAAATACAGAAGTTTTCAAGAGTTCAATAACTTATTACACAAACAACGTCATCGGCGACGTCTACTTTAAAGCACGTGCGGCCTTAATTGTCGAAAATATTCATATTTGTTCCAAACACCGTAAACAGAAAAACATTAAAACGCATACAGTTCCGTTCATATATACCATGACCATCGCGTAAACAGCATGTTATCATAAAGATTTACTATATTTTACCTAAGCCAGAGCCTGATTGTGTTACAGAAGACAACACAATGCTGCTGGCTAATCACACACAAATGGCATAAACGCTCTTTATTTGTTCCATATCAGGAATTCACCCACAAAGAACGCTCTTTATGTTTACCATCATAATATAAACAAACACCAGAAAAGTAACCTTTTATGCTGTTGTTTACATAACAATGGTCAAACATATGACCATAACATACTGTTTATGCGATATTTCTTATTTGTATACGGACAAAGTCTATCTACATTTTGATGTTCTTTCTGTTTGTGGCGGTTTTTGACGGGTGGATATATTTTCACAGGATACCCACCGCCAAGGCCGCACGTGCCTTTAACAGAAAATGTCTTCGCTATAGATTACGGGGTATAGTCTACATTAAGCACACGTTTGTTCAATTAAATAAAACAATATCGACCTACATGTAAGTGTGTTACAATCTTAATATGCAGAATGTGCAATAAACTTAGAACAATAGTTTTGAGAACATGTTAACGTTCTCGCACTATAGTTTGTCGTACCGCGAGGTAAAACTCGAACCTCCGGTTCTCGTGTTACCATCGCGTCACAACAAACTCGTGCAATAACATTAACCAGTTCAAACACTTGTGTCGTTCTATATATGTAGCAGACCATCGAACGCGTACCTGTTCAATAATCTGCATGGGTTCACTCGGGCTGGGGTATATATTGACATGCCGATGACATGTCGAGGCGTCCAATAGTTACTCAAGAACAGACTATGTGACATACGTGGGATGAGAACAATCTTTGTAACATGTTTTTTTTTCGTGCTTGTGCTTGTATAGTTCGATAGTTTATGCAATGCATCGTGGTTCCCTTTAGACAATATATGATGCATGTGTAAGTTGATACAAACGCATGTTTTCCAAAGCCACCGAGACGTGAATCTTCAATTTTAATGGCGAGGGTTTATTCGAATTTAAAAAACTCCACAAAGACTTTACCGCAACGTAGGATTATCCGTCATTTCTTATCTAGGCTCATTAAACCACCCACCTTGGTTCATCTCTAGTTATTAAAGGGACCACGCTGCATTATGTAGAACAAACGGAGATCATGCGGGTGACATAAACTTGGATATTCAATCTTCAAGACAGCACAACCAAATCGGTTAACGGCACTACTCAACGGTCGATGGCACGTTAACTTTGCCCACCCAAGTTGTTCTATAGTAGGGTATACCCCCTATACCCCCATGGATCCTGGAGAGAGAGGGAGAAAGAGAGAGAGAGATATATAGAGGGAGGGCTGAATCCTGCGTAACGGCTTAGTAAATATATAATACATGTCATGTTTATTTCACATTAATATTATTTTTACATATTTGCTAAAGTAATGTCCACAACTTCAATCAACACATCAAGATGTATGGGATTGAATGACATCAAAATAAGTCATTTTGGCTGAGAAATAATCAAAATTTGAACTATTTGATGGCTATAAAAGCTGCGTACCAGCCTTGTTGTTGAATCATGAATACCGGTTAAATGGGCACATATGACTCCTGACTACCAGTCTTGTTGTTGAATCATGAAAACCGATTAAATGGGCATATATGACTCATGACTACCAGTCTTGTTGTTGAATCATGAATACCGGTTAAATGGGCATATATGACTCGTAAGTACCAGTCCTGTTGTTGAATCATGAATACCGATTAAAATGGGCATATGACTCGTGAGTACCAGTCTTGTTGTTGAATCATGAATACCGATTAAATGGGCATATATGACTCGTGAGTACCAGTCTTGTTGTTGAATCATGAATACCGGTTAAATGGGCATATATGACTCGTGAGTACCAGTCTTGTTGTTGAATCATGAATACCGGTTAAATGGGCATATATGACTCCTGACTACCAGTCTTGTTGTTGAATCATGAATACCGGTTAAATGGGCATATATGACTCCTGACTACCAGTCTTGTTGTTGAATCATGAATACCGGTTAAATGGGCACATATGACTCCTGACTACCAGTCTTGTTGTTGAATCATGAATACCGGTTAAATGGGCATATATGACTCCTGACTACCAGTCTTGTTGTTGAATCATGAATACCGGTTAAATGGGCACATATGACTCCTGACTACCAGTCTTGTTGTTGAATCATGAATACCGGTTAAATGGGCACATATGACTCCTGACTACCAGTCTTGTTGTTGAATCATGAATACCGGTTAAATGGGCACATATGACTCCTGACTACCAGTCTTGTTGTTGAATCATGAATACCGGTTAAATGGGCATATATGACTCATGACTACCAGTCTTGTTGTTGAATCATGAATACCGGTTAAATGGGCATATATGACTCGTAAGTACCAGTCCTGTTGTTGAATCATGAATACCGATTAAAATGGGCATATGACTCGTGAGTACCAGTCTTGTTGTTGAATCATGAATACCGATTAAATGGGCATATATGACTCGTGAGTACCAGTCTTGTTGTTGAATCATGAATACCGGTTAAATGGGCATATATGACTCGTGAGTACCAGTCTTGTTGTTGAATCATGAATACCGGTTAAATGGGCATATATGACTCGTAAGTACCAGTCCTGTTGTTGAATCATGAATACCGATTAAAATGGGCATATGACTCGTGAGTACCAGTCTTGTTGTTGAATCATGAATACCGATTAAATGGGCATATATGACTCGTGAGTACCAGTCTTGTTGTTGAATCATGAATACCGGTTAAATGGGCATATATGACTCGTGAGTACCAGTCTTGTTGTTGAATCATGAAAACCGATTAAATGGGCATATATGACTCCTGACTACCAGTCTTGTTGTTGAATCATGAATACCGGTTAAATGGGCACATATGACTCCTGACTACCAGTCTTGTTGTTGAATCATGAATACCGGTTAAATGGGCACATATGACTCCTGACTACCAGTCTTGTTGTTGAATCATGAATACCGGTTAAATGGGCATATATGACTCCTGACTACCAGTATTGTTGTTGAATCATGAATACCGGTTAAATGGGCACATATGACTCCTGACTACCAGTCTTGTTGTTGAATCATGAATACCGGTTAAATGGGCATATATGACTCCTGACTACCAGTATTGTTGTTGAATCATGAATACCGGTTAAATGGGCACATATGACTCCTGACTACCAGTCTTGTTGTTGAATCATGAATACTGGTTAAATGGGCTCATATGACTCCTGACTACCAGTCTTGTTGTTGAATCATGAAAACCGATTAAATGGGCACATATGACTCCTGACTACCAGTCTTGTTGTTGAATCATGAATACCGGTTAAATGGGCACATATGACTCCTGACTACCAGTCTTGTTGTTGAATCATGAATACCGGTTAAATGGGCACATATGACTCCTGACTACCAGTCTTGTTGTTGAATCATGGAAACCGATTAAATGGGCATATATGACTCATGACTACCAGTCTTGTTGTTGAATCATGAATACCGGTTAAATGGGCACATATGACTCCTGACTACCAGTCTTGTTGTTGAATCATGAATACCGGTTAAATGGGCACATATGACTCCTGACTACCAGTCTTGTTGTTGAATCATGAAAACCGATTAAATGGGCATATATGACTCCTGACTACCAGTCTTGTTGTTGAATCATGAATACCGGTTAAATGGGCATATATGACTCCTGACTACCAGTCTTGTTGTTGAATCATGAATACCGGTTAAATGGGCATATATGACTCCTGACTACCAGTCTTGTTGTTGAATCGTGAATACTGGTTAAATGGGCATATATGACTCGTGAGTACCAGTCTTGTTGTTGAATCATGAATACCGGTTAAAATGGACATATGACTCCTGAGTACCAGTCTTGCTGTTGAATCATGAATACCGGTTAAAATGGGCATTTGAATCCTGTGTATATCAGTTAACAGAGGGGTACATTTATGAATCTTCTGTATACCACTTCAAAAATAACCCGAATCCCGCGTACCAGAAAAGGGGGTGTCACCCTCCTATATGTCACCCTCCTATATGTCACACTGCTATATGTCACACTCATATGTGTCACCCGCCTATAGCAGAACTCGACTGTTTATACATGTGTAGAAACAATATAAAACATATGAAAAACGGCCATGCTTACTTCCATTTTTCAGAGGTCTGGAGAAATGTTTGAGACACAGTGCTAATGGCAGTACATGGCAACTTTCCGCGCACATCACGTGGGCGTATAACTGAGATAACGTATAACTGTATGCGCTACCAATCGCTTAGCTATTGGCACGTTCTTTATCCGGCTAAGTCTATGTGGACTGTTCAAACTGCGCACATATTCGATACTCGTCAATACCTTGTCCAAACTATAGTTTTGACACACTTTCTCGTTTGTTTCTACTTGAGTAGGCCTTTGCCCGATTAACTTTCATCGACTCGTTGTAGCTGATGAATCATTTGATCGGAATTTAATACCTTATATATTGCTACAATGTCAAATTGTTCCAAATTTAAACAGGGACAATGTGAAGACCATACTGTTAAGTGGGAAGGGTAACTGCATGCCTCTGGTTGGTTGCTAATTCACTACCGGATAAACTCCAACCTGGGCCAAACAAAAATTTAATGCAACAACAGATTGCACATCGGGTGTTGGCATATCCCCACTGTTCCAAATTGAAACATGGACATGTCAGAACCCACATTTAAGATGCACAAATGAGGATAAATCAGGAACGGAAAATGCCACCAACGTCATTTGGCATTACTTTGAAAGAAGTCATGGTTGCTAACCTACATACCAAATTTCATTCCGATTTGATAACCCGTGCATAGCTTAAATATATGCGCGGTAGGACAACCCCCTCCCCAAAGATTTTCTTATAAACAAAGAAGGGTAACTCTAGAATAGAAAACACGTATGTCATTTCCAATTCTTTTAAAAGCACTCGTGATGACGAACCTCCATACGAACATTTATTGAGATCCGATTGACCATGGCTGAGATATCTACGCGGACGATAAGACGGACAGACGACTAGATGATAGGCGGACAGACAGACAGACGCAATCTTTTCAGCATACTGTTTCTTCGAGAAGTGGGGTATAATAACATGATAATGGTTGCTTCTATATCATTTCTACGGTAACAGATACTGACTGGAATATCTCATCGGTCTGCTGAGCTGTTGGTGACTTTTTATTCCTTCATAATTTTTATTTTTGTTATATCTCAACTGTACCTCCACTCTTGGGCTACACTAATTTCCAATTGCGAAATTCAACGTGTACTCAAACCACCAGATTGGATCAGAATTTTGTACTGGTATCCTAGGTTTCTAACTGCTGGAAATTTCAAACAGCTGCCCCGATTTTCAGAAACCTTTCCAACTGGCGTGTATTTGATTCTTGCTATGAAATCTACATATTTTGCATTAAATATTGGTTGGTAGTTTCATACAACGTCACAACTGATTCAGCCTATGGTTTGGTTTGAAATATTTAACCCTTTACCCAACAGAATGGCCATGTGCCAATGCATTCTCTTATATATGCGAGTCGACCATAGGTCGCCTCGCATATATAAGAGAATGCATTGGCTTAACACATTAAAAATTATAAAATTGTTAAAGAATGTAAGAAAAAATGGTAAAAAGTGTTAAAACAAGATTTTTTTTAGGCCAATGCATTCTCTTATATATGCGAGGCGACCTATGGTCGACTCGCATATATAAGAGAATGCATTGGCACAGGGCATAACTGTAACTATCACAATGTGGTCAAGGAGCCGGTTCCAATGATATCCATATTTGTATGGTTCTATTGAGAGAGACCGAAGATATTTTAGGCTGTTGAAGCTTTATTTGGCCGGTTTTGGCCGGTTTGTTGGGTAAAGGGTTAATGCTGTTGTGTCATATATATACGAAAACTTCAACTGTTTGACCAGGACTGCATGGGGAATATTTATGGCAACATTTAGATAAAAGCACATAAAATTTTATAGCAATTCATACACTATATATAGCGACTGCGAATATAGGCGGCAGTGCTATATTAATTATGTCCTTCATTAAACATTGCTCACTGCTTCAAAACTCCTTTGTGTCTACGATGCAGTTGCAACTGAAATCTCTTTGATTCTCTATATTCAAAAAATTAGTGTTGGCTATTTCGTCGAATACTTGAAAAATACAGATGACTGATCTCGCCGAACTTTGATCTCTCGTTGGTTTCATTTAAATTAACATATGAAAACGTATTTCAGATGCTATTATTAAATTTAGAAAATATTATAATTGAGTCCGTTGAGAACGTTATTTGACCATGAGCAAATATCATTGTTGAACCAAACCCTGAAGGCTAAATAGAATGGCATTATTTCGGACATATCCATTGAGTATTTTGCTGACTCTCACATCATTCGTTTGGATGTACCCACGAGGCAATGGGTACGAGACAATTTAGCAACAATAATTTTCCAGATAACAATACTGTGGTCATTCGGCAGTAATAATCGTCGATGTTATTTTACTATTAGTAAGATCAAAAGGAGCGTGATGCCTGCGGGGTATACATGGCCACATTACTGTTGATTGTTTGACCAATAGAATTGCATATTTATTCATCCATTATCACCGATAACAATACTCCTGAAATCGCCACTCTGTGATACCTTTGTGCAAGGCGAAGTAAATAACCACAAGTATCAATTTAGTTCTTTTTGTGAAATCATTGTAATTTATTTCCCCATTTTTACCTCTACTGAGTTCTGATATTTACTTTTTTATTTCGTGGTCACGGGCTTTGCAGTTAGGCTACGTTCATACGCTGGCAAATTTGCACGGTATGTTTGCGGGCATTTCGTCATAGAAAATCACATCTTGCCAGAATATGAACAGAGCCGCGCTCATAACATGCATCTTTACCAAAGCGAAAGACATGAGAAGTAACATTTATCTAGTTCCACTTGTAACATTGCTATTGGAATTTGCCTTCAAATACCTGTATGATTTATTCTTGGGAGATAATTACATGATATTTACAGGCAAATTCCGGTAGCATCGTTACTTGCGGAACTACATAGATTTTACTTCGCACGTAGTTAGCTGTGGCACAGATGCACTTTATGTGCTTGTTTCCGTTCATATTATGGCACCATATCGTATTCTACGACAAAATGCCTGCAAACCACACCGTTCAAACTTGCCAGTGTATGAACGTACCCTAGTAGAAACTGCTAAATTACATTTTCCATTTGAAAATCGACCAAAAAAAACAAACAATAGACACATCCTGACTGGTTGCGAGAGAGGGCGAGGTCGATTGAAAAGGACCAAGTGGGTTTATGTGAAATAAGATAAATTGTATAAAAGTATGTAAAACATCTATCATGAACAAGGACATTTAAAAATAGATCGAGTTTGTTCTATTTGTCATTATTTATAGCTCTTCAATGACGGTATATTTCATATCGAAAATATTGTTATGTAACATTACTGTTACAGTTGCATTACAAATCAAAGTCCAAAATTAGTCAAATAATATACCAAAGTTTAATACAATTTTGACATTAAACATGGGGAAAAAGTTAAAGCATTAAAAAATATTTTAAAAATAATTAATATTTAGACTAAAATATTTGAATTTATACTACATGATTGGTGATGTTTGTTGACAAGTCACTGTAACAGTTTCGTTTACAAAACAATGGTTTCAACACACGAAATTCCGCTATTGTATAACTTTTAATAATTAATACAAGTACAAAGTTTATACATTTCTGTTGGTGGCACCTGATGATTTACAGATCTTTTTAATTTTGCACATTTATATATCCACTGCGAAGACAACGGTTCCCTTTAAAAGAGTAAGCGATACAAAGTTGTGACCAGTGCCTGTCTGATATGGTCAATAGACAAAAACTAAATTGAAATGAAATCGCTCTCTCTGTTTCGAACTTCCCAAATTAATCACGATGTTCCAGACATATCGACTGGAAAGAGAGCAACGATGTAGACGCATGGGCCTACGACATTTCTGCGTTAAAGTGACACAGAGGTGGTAATTTCAAACATTGAAGGTCAGGACAAATTTTCAGAAAATAAATCTCCCAGAATTGAAGCTAATTCCTCAAACTTATTGATTCGTTAAAAAGCTAGCACACTTATCTAGTACAACTGGATTACTGCGCAGGAAAAAGATACTATTAAAGCAATATTGGACACTTCATGCAAAACGAAAAAGATATCCATGTTCTCTACTAAAGTGAATCTTTTTGAACAAATAAACAAATCAGTGTGCTAGCTCACAACATCAGCTTTCTGTTTTTGTTTTTTTATTTTGTTGTGATTTTCAAAAGGATTTAAAGATACATAATCCGATTAACGAGGCCAAATTACTATTTCTTTGGCTTCGGGGGTGAAAACAAATTTGATTCGACCCACCATCAAATCTCAGAGTGATCAGATATCGAATTTTGAAATCTTTTATTTTTCACCACCGGTACATTTTAGTGGCCTGGAAAAAGTCGACGAGCTCACGGTCTCGGGCTAAATTGCGGATGAAGATGAATAACTCTAAAATCAAGTGGCTTTCGTTGAACAAAATGTTGATAAAGAACAGGTTTTGGGAAATTTTATATTATAGTTGACTGTGGTTAGCATTATTTTTTAACAATTAATCGATTCTGATAACTGAAGCGGCATTTCGAAAAGTGCTGCTGCTGTTGTTGTTGTTGGAATTTGATGATATGGGGACCATCGAATCGTACTGAGTATCTTTAACTGCAGTTTCGGTTAATTACACCTAATTCTGAGTATGAATGATTCCCTTCGAAATCCAACAGAACATATACAGTTCTGAAAGGATGTCAACGTTACTATACATGCAACTCAGTGACCTCAAGCCTTCCAATATGAGTAACTGATATATCTGTGAGGTTGGAAAAAAGGTAAATTCAACGTCACCTTATATGGCAACCAACATTTCGAGAGCAAAAACAATATATATGCCTAAAAGACATTAATTCTAAATTTCACAAACAATGACGTTGGCGACAGACCAAAGTATACCCTTCGTGTGCCCAGCATATAAGGAAATGGTGATAAAGTCGCTCCTCATCGTGTGAACATATTTAGATCAGCACATCAATGTTGCATTGCATCCACCCACATAATTGTATCTGGATTTTATTTTTATAATTATTGAAGAGACAGAAATCTAAGTTGGTCATATCAGTATCACGGATCGTTGAAAATCTCATTAAAATAGATGCAACATACTGACAGGCAATTCTCTTCTTATGTAAAAGAAAGAAAGGTGTCGTTTACATATCTATAACATTTGGACAACTACCAAGCAATTCGTCGTAGATGGTGTATCTATTGCATATTTTAGTGACAAACTTCAAAGTCACCGCGAATATGCCTTCGATTGTTGTGTCTAGGATAATTTTCTGAAGGCTAACTTCAGGCAAATGCAATTGCTTTATTCTCTGACTCAAATAACATGAATTGATATTGAGAAATGGAAATTATTTACAAAATATGGATCGAAGGAAGAAATACATGTATTTTCGGAATAACATAATTACGCAATTTTCCGTATAGTAACCGGTGATCCACATGTATCGTTCGTAATATAGCATACCGTAACCAGGAACAACATTCAAACATAAGGAGGAGTCCTTGTTTATACAAGAACAGTGTACCAATATCAAGGAGGAGTCCTTGCTACTACACGAACAACGTTCAAACAGTAAGGAGTCCTTGTTTATCCAGGAACAGCGTACCAACATCAAGGAGGGGTCCATGTTTCTACAGGAACAGCGTACCAACATCAAGGAGGAGTCCATGTTTCTACAGGAACAGCGTACCACATCAAGGAGGAGTCCTTGCAATACAAGAACAGAGTACCAATTAATATTAAGGAGGAGTCCATGTGTCCACAGAAACAGCATAATAACACCAATGGGGAGTCCTTGTTTCTATGGAAACAGAGTACAAACATCAAGGAGGAGTACATGATTCTACATGAACAGCGTACCAACATCAAGGAGGAGTCCTTGCAATACAAGAACAGAGTATCAATATTAAGGAGGAGTCCACGTGTCCACAGAAACAGCATAATAACACCAATGAGGAGTCCTTGTTTCTATGGAAACAGAGTACCAACATCAAGGAGGAGTACATGATTCTACAGGAACATCGTATCACCATCAATGAGGAGTCCATGTTTCTACGGGAAATCGTACCAGCATCAAGGAGGAGTCCATGTTTCCACAGGAACAGCCTACCAACACCAGAGAGGAGTCAATGTGCAAGAACATCGTACCAACATCAAGGATGGGTCCATTTTTCACTGGATATCGCATATCGACAGAGAGCATTCGAATGCGCTACGTGTTTGGGTCTGAACCCAACATGGGTCAAATTCGGGAGCGATGTTCAAACTTGGTCTGAATTGAGGGACAACGCGATATGCCATTCCGATCTTGTAATGTCCATTTCAATAAGATATTCACACACCTTTAATGTAATAAACACTCACAATGAACCAATGTATCGTACAAAGTTCAGTCCCCTCGCTACGCTGGTCCGAACACGACCGTCACGTATATATGTAACATGTTGTTATTGAATAGGTAACAATTCATTCTGGATCTATCTAGCCAATTTCCAAAAGAATATGGACGTTTTCTCAGAATAGTGCAAACATTAATTTGGAACCGAAGTTTTAAATATAAAAAATTAGTTATATCCTCATATTCTGTATCCGTGCTGGCAGAGGTCAGACCAGCAGGCCGGGTAGGGGACTAAATTCTGCCTTGCAACATGGGTACAATCGTATATATATGTTCACGAGAGTGTGTGGCCTTGTGTTGAGTCATATTTTTTCGTCGGATCGGGTTAAATCAAACATACAATTACCTCGAGATTTATTATCGAGTTTCATCAGATAAAGGATCGACGTAGGTGACAAAAGCGTCCCGTGGTCATCGTCGCTGCATTGTCTGTTACCGAGCACACGTGCGTTCACGTACCCCTGGGGCCCATTGTATCGGTATTAAGACAAATATAATGTAATTTCGAACAACATATTGAATAGAACTATGCTAAATAAATATAGCCCTAACAATGATATCACCAATATGCTTTTCATTGAATCTGATGCGATACGCGATATCTGATATGAAATATGACCGCTATTTCTGCAGGCGCCTGAATTTCATTTTGACTGAACAATAATGTGTAATTCTCATTTTATCCCACGTTGGATACCTGGGGATAACTTATTTGGAAATGGCGTTGTTCGAAATTCTTCCAACAAAACGAAAATCACCGATTTAAGTTACGTTACACAAAGCGCTTATACAGCTAGAATCACCAAATATTTTAAATATTCTATAAAATGTGAACTTTATGTAGGGATGCGAATAAAGGGTCTTTGCTGTTGGGGTGTTCAACTTCCTTAAACAGAGTTTATAAATTTCTAAATGATTATTCAAACTGAATTGTTAAACATTTTGGCCACATTGCGGAACACACCCACCTCTTGTGGACCAAGTCCCTGACGCAATTTTTGCACGTGTACTTTCCTATGTGGCTTTATGGCACAAACACTCCGGCATTTTCTGACTGGCCGAAGTGTCAATACCAATGTGCATTGACAGTCATTTATCACAATTTTGAGAATGGTTAAATTATGAGACCATGAGAACACTAATTTAGCTTTTGGGAACAAATGACCATATATATAGGTTGGATAAAGTAACTCATATCCTAACGATGCCACATACGATTCGAACATTTCCTAAGCTAAGTTTCTTTCACCAGGCAATAAAATGAAAATATTTGCCACCAAAACCATTGGTATTATGCATGCACCGCGAAGACCATCAAAGGCAGACCACGTGATACAATGAGAATACTAATAACATATAACAATGCGCCATGTGTGTGCATCGGAAGAGGTCACCCCGATGATCCGTATGAAGTTTGGTGATGATCGGATGAGGGATATGCTCTGTAGAGTGTGCTAAAGGATTTGAAATCCAAGATGGCTGCCGGCGGCCATGTTTTTAATCGAACTTTGTTCAAATTCGATAGCTCCCATCTAGAGATGATCCTATAGACTCATATACCGAATATCATTGAAATCGGTCAACGTTTGTTTGAGTTGTCGCGCTAACGGTCTCTGAAGAAAATAGACAAATCGCTAAACAAATAGACAAACTAAGTTCCATAACTCTCGTATAAAAGATTGGACAAACCTGATTTTTTTTAACTCGTTCGAGATATTGTTGCAACAGACACATATACAAAATATGAATGAAATCGGTTGGCGTTGGAGTTATCGCACTAACGGTCTCGCGCTCGTTAGGACGCCCGCATACCGACCCAGTCAAAACATAAGTCGAGTTTTTTTAAGGAAAAAAACTCGACTAAAATTAAGACCATAAAATAAAAAATTAAGTGGTTAAGAAAAAAAAAACCACAAACGTTCTTATGAAAGAGCGATCAACTGATTTAGGCAGACGGAATAAAGTTAAAATGTGGTAATACTGCCTCTTTTGAAAGTCAATGTCTGAACGCCAACAAAATCGCATGATTTTAAAAATGTAAAGTTGTGTCCATCAGTAAAGAGCGTGAATGGCCCCCTTATTTTCTCAACGGCTTGGCCAGTCCGATTTCGCAAGGAAATAACCTCTCCCATAATTAGACACCATATATCCCGGATTACGCTCTATAAAACACTTTTTCAAATATTTCCGTTATTTCGTCAAAAACACTTCTTCAAATATCTCCGTTATTTAGCTTATAAAAATATTTTCTTATTTTAGGATCACATATCAAAATGAGAGGATATGGTGATCCCCGTTTCGTGGGATCACCATATCCTCTCATTTTGATATATGATCGTGCCTTCATTGAGCCACTAGTGACTCCTGAGACGAGGATCACATATATGATACCCTATCCTACGGAGGATCACATGTTGTTTCATGTCTACACCCGTGCGCATGGCCTGACCGAACAACGGAGTTCACTGTCCATCTTATAGCTTCAACACAGAGCCCAGCACATCGGACTACCGCCATAATATACTGAACTCCGGAATTCGCTGACCATCTTATATGAATCACTGAACTAAATGGTTTCCCATAGGCGACAGTGTTAACGTTTCGACCGAATTCTATTAATTTAAGCATACAGGCTATTCCAGTGGTGTTTACCCAGCTGGATTGACACCAGTTGATCACGAAAATGCAAGAAAAATCATAGGTCATGTGTTTACTTTTTTTTAATAAATCCCCAAGTGTACGACAGGGCTACCCCACAGCCAAATTCGGTCTGGAAAAACCCAGAACTACAGCAGCTAGTTAAATCAATTTCCCACTCACAAAAATCCTTCCCCCCATTAATTCACCAGTTTAAAGGCACATGAGGCCTTAGTTGTCGAAAATATTCATATTTGTTCCAATCACCATAAACAGAAAAACATTAAAGGCACGTGCGGCCTTGGCGGTGGGTATCCTGTGAAAATATATCCACCCGTCAAAAACCGCCACAAACAGAAAGAACATCAAAATGTAGATAGACTTTGTCCGTATACAAATAAGAAATATCGCATAAACAGTATGTTATGGTCATATGTTTGACCATTGTTATGTAAACAACAGCATAAAAAGTTACTTTTCTGGTGTTTGTTTATATTATGATGGTAAACATAAAGAGCGTTCTTTGTGGGTGAATTCCTGATATGGAACGAATAAAGAGCGTTTATGCCATTTGTGTGTGATTAGCCAGCAGCATTGTGTTGTCTTCTGTAACACAATCAGGCTCTTGCTTAGGTA
This sequence comes from Siphonodentalium dalli, assembly GCA_032622095.1. NCBI lineage: Eukaryota > Metazoa > Mollusca > Scaphopoda > Gadilida > Siphonodentaliidae > Siphonodentalium > Siphonodentalium dalli. Next base: position 51,294,002 of record CP136064.1, on the reverse strand, counting down.
AAATATAGTCAATCTTTATGATAACATGCTGTTTACGCGATGGTCATGGTATATATGAACGGAACTGTATGCGTTTTTAATGTTTTTCTGTTTACGGTGTTTGGAACAAATATGAATATTTTCGACAATTAAGGCCGCACGTGCCTTTAAAACGCATACAGTTTCGTTCATATATACCATGACCATCACGTAAACAGCATGTTATCATAAAGACCTACTATATTTTACCTAAGCAAGAGCCTGATTGTGTTACAGAAGACAGCACAATGCTACTGGCTAATCACACACAAATGGCATAAACGCTCTTTATTAGTTCCATATCAGGAATTCACCAACAAAGAACGCTCTTTATGTTTACCATCATAATATAAACAAACACCAGAAAAGTAAATTTTTATGCTTTTGTTTACATAACAATGGTTAAACATTTGACAATAACATACTGTTTATGCGATATTTCTTATTTGTATACGGACAAATTATGTCTACATTTTGTTTTTGACGGGTGGAAATATTTTCACAGGATACCCACCGCCAAGGCCAACCGTACCTTAAAATTATTTAGATATGATGTACAAATCAAATAAACACGATGCCATCCTTTAATAACGTGTCACATGTATCAGGTGAAGGTCATTCTTCAGTTACCTTCACCTTTAGAATTCCGCCGTGTACTCGTTCCCCGACTCTGGAACATATTTAGCTCCCTGATTCCTATAGCGTCAACTCAGAGCTCATCACATCGGACTATACGCGATATTTCCCACGAAGTCTTGTCATGGGCGGCTTTCGGTCTGAATCATCATGTTTCATTGTCTTCGTTTTAACAACAAACGAGCCGATTAGTTCTCAATATGAGGGCGCTAATTCAAATTTAAACCATTTTAATCTAATTGATAGCTTAGATAGCTATCATCATTGGGGTGGAGGGCGTGGGCCTCTGATCTCTATGAGATTCTTCACAATTGGGACCTGATTTCCCACAATGGCCGCCAATGTTGTCTCACATCCGTAATTAGAGGGCAGTGTTCCTTCGGATGATACACAATACCAACCGTCTTCTGACCATCGTCTGTCCACGCGCTCGTAAATTGTTTTATGGAGAACCGATTGAGTATCAAAATACAATGTTTGTGGTTATTATTTGGTCGCCGTGACCTTGTCGACAAAGCAAGAAACGTGTGCACGCAAATCAAGTGTTAGATCTCCTCTCTCTCTCTCTCTCTCTCTCTCTCTCTCTCTCTCTCTCTCTCTCTCTCTCTCTCTCCTCTCTCGCTCTCTCTCTCTCTCTCTCTCTCTCTCTCTCTCTCTCTCTCTATATATATATATATATATATATATATATAATATATAATAGTAGAAAAAGACATACTACGAAAATTGGACTTCCGAAAGTCATTTTCGACTCGAATCGAGTCCAATATATGATTTTTATAAAAGTTATCGTAAACAGACAGATGGATAATAAAAATGTCATTACACAATGTTGTGTACGGTATGTGTGTTCTTGTACTAGTCAGGTGGTGGTGACACGCGTCTTGTCCAATATGACTTTTCACCATGTGCACAATCTGGACTCGCACAAGATAAATACATAATGTACACAACATTGTATAATAATTTTATATTGCATTATTATCCACCCCTTAACTAACGCTATTTCTGATCGGGCAAAAATTGTTACATGATATACCGGGGAAAATCATATTGGACTCCCGAAAGTCATATTGGACTCCCAAAAATCATATTGGAGTCGAATCGAGTCCAATATGACTTTTATAAAATTGATCGGGACTCCGGGTGACGTCATTTTGAATTTGGATAAACATACAGATGGATAATAAACATGTCATATACAATTGTGTACAGTATGTGTTTTCTTGTACACATCCCGGTTGTGGTGAAAGTCATATTGGACACAACGCTACGCGTCTCGTCCATTATGACTTTTCACCAGAACCTAGCTGGACTCGTACAAGAAAAACACATACTGTACACAACAGTTCATAATAACTTTATAGTATACGCATGAACCCACTGTGAAGGCCTAGTGTCCCTTTAAGAAGTAAACTAGGTTTCATAACAATGGCTTGAAGCCCTAAATACCTATTTAACAAACGTGATGGTCATTTTATTCGAAACGTGTGGATCCTTGTTTTCTTATAAGTAATGTGGCAATACGAAACGTATATCTTCATGTTATCTACATTATCGAAGTTTGTTGAGGTCATAACAGTCAGATGCATTACGTGGTTTCACATAAAATCTCTTGTGTCACACGACTTGTTATCAGTTTGTCAATACCTTGACGGGGATATGAAAAACGACCTATACTTTTTTCAGATTAAGATCGCCGATATCCCGAAACTTCACAACCCAAGTAACCCACCATTGACGCACTTCTTTATTCATTATATCTTACTCCATCTATATTCTACTCTAATTTGCATGTAACCCAAGACTCTGTCAGATTCCGTTCGCTGACTATAGTTCCTAAGTCAATAAGTAACGAACGTAAACATTGTGTATGGTGACAATACTGGGAGTAAAATGATACCGTGGTTTCCTTCACACTCTTCTGATCCAAAAGCCCGAAAACGATTATCTCGAAATTCTTTAGCCCATCTGTCCAAACTTCAAAACAGACCGCCGGCAAGGTCAGTGATATCTCCAAATGATATCATCGTTAGAGATGCAAGCTTCACGGTTATAACGTTTTCAGCATAATGATGACAGTTTAATATACACGATATCTTGATGGGATTCATTAGATATAGTATGGTTGCTGAACCATAGCCCGAATTTCTACTTCTGTCTTTTCAAACCCATGCAAATACAATGCTCTAACAGTAGAGCATCTCCCAATCAGAATATTCATCTGAAATGAAGACATGGTGGGCCTACTTGTAATTTCGTAACGAGGCGATTCGTACCTTCGTAAAGCTTCGTTGCATGTATAAATACTAAATAGTTTGTTTAGATTCCATCATCAGTTTATATGTTATACAGTTAAAGTTATATTGTTATGAGCGAGAGAATAAACCCAAATTAAACCTAAGAATATCAGGAATTGGGAGTGGATTAGATTCAGACACCCATGATGCGTTTTGCAACATTCGGCGATTTTAGCTACCTATTACCAGAGGCGACAAAGCCGGGTGCATGTCTCCCCCCACCTTTTAACCAATTATAACAGGGTGAATATAATGGTATGTTAATACTGTCAAATTATGAATCTCGTTCGCTTCCAATTTTAACTGCCAAAACCACCCAAAGTGAATCAAATTGAACCCATTCTTCAAACGTTTTCCTCGGGGAAAATAGCATACCTACCATAACATTATGTCCCACGATATATCCCCCTGATTACCCCACCCGGCCCCCACTGGAAGAAAAAACGAGGTTATATCCCACCCTTCCCAAAACATTTTACCCCCGCCCCCACTTTTTCAGAGCTTCCACCGTCCATGCTACCAACGGCTATCCTTTTCTTGCTTTTTTGTAAATGCAGAATATTTATAAGTGAAGCCACGAACCTATACTTTGACATATGATTTCTAGACTTGAACGAACGATTGAACAAACCATTATGCACTGTTTAACAGATTATGTAAATGCGAATCTAAGCGGGAAATCGGGTTCTTAACCAATATCTCTTTGCATCACTTGGCATGATATTTATGTGCTTTTACTGGCGAAAGTTTCAAGTTTGCATCATGGCATGTTGAGGTGTGCTTTCGCAACAGGAAATTGCATTATAATTGCAAACAATATCTGGTTTCACGTTATATTCCTTAAACAAATTACAACCCAGGCGGGAACCAAGGTGTGAATATTACCGACAATAGACCCTAGAAAAGCACTCTGCATTTGGTCGACCCCAAAACTGGAGGTGCGCACACCGAAATCAGATTAATTACAAGTCCTTGAGTTGGAAGAGCCCAGCCAACGCAGCTTTCGCGAATCATTTCAAGGATCATACACCTTCGCGTGAATAGGTGCCTTGAAATTGCTTTGCCAATTTGGAGATTCGCGCCGATTTTAAGTGGTCGCGTGGTATTTAATCCCATGTTCTTAAATCGTCTCAGTTGATATATCAAAAGCGTACTAGAGTTTTGTCATACCTGAAGCCTTTTATACCTCACACTATTATAGCGATCAACAAGTTGCGAATAGTGTGGCAATATTACGCTTCACATAAAACAGTCTCTTATAGCTAACTCTCACGTAGTCAAATAACGATAAGAATGAAAGTAACCAGGTGTGTCGCACGTGCACGCGACATTTCTTAACAACAAAATTGAATTAACATTTGAACAATATAGATGACCTGTTGGTCTGTATCCACTCGAGGCCCACGTGCAAGACCAGGTATAGCTTTCTTTCAGTTTCACACATATTCATTGCCGCAATCCTGCCATTCACCTATATGTGCATGCAACCCTTCTTGATGTTATGGTCCAACAAAGGTTTTGTGATTTAGCGTTTCGATATTCAGTTGCACGTGGATGCAAACACTCTTTGAGCTTATGAGGTCACAGAAGTTCGTTAACACTTTTTTTTACTAACTACTCATTGACGATTGGTTCGTTCCAGTAAGACATGTTCAGATGATAAGTTCAACCAGTAATGAAAGTGAATCCTTCCGCACTTGTATTATCTTTTCGACTGTCTGCTTAAAATGAATAATATTATCGTATTCTTTTAAAACTGAATAGCATAATCTATTTAGTAACGAAAGTGTTAAATATAGCTCTGATGTCAACCGTCTCTGTATAATCTCCGTTTTAAGCTCCAGTAGCATCCATATTCACCGAAGATCCGTGTTACAGGAGGGTATCACCCCCCCACCCCCTTCGGTACGCGGGATTCAGGGTGTTTTGAAGCCGTACGCGGGATTCATATCCCCGAATTAACTGGTATTCGGGTTCAAGCAAAACATCTTGGACGCAGGTTTTGACGGCGCAAAGTAATATTTTGTGCTAGTTATCTGTATGAATGAGTGGGTAGAATAGATTCTTGGGCACATTCGACCACCATGCCATCATAAAGTATCATTAATCGTATCATAACGGCCTCATAACGCGACCGGCATCATAATGTGTCTATGTAACTTCTGCTTGTATTCCTGTCTGATATTAAAACAGTCAATTCGTATATCATTTATCGCATATTATTTCTTAACATGTATTCAGGATTCACCCCCCCCCAAATTAACTGGTATTCAGGATTCACCCCCCAAAATTAACTGGTATTCAGGATTCAGGGGGAGGGGAGTGATACCCTCTTACAATGGGGGCTGTCTAAAATAAATCGCACCACGAACGTCTAAAAGGAATTATGGATAAACGGATTTAATTGCCTTTGGTGTGTATCAAAGAAAGAGAACTTACAACTCTCTTTATTGTCGATATAAATAAATTAATTCATGTACATTTAACAATACAATTAGGCAGTATTTACTTTGAACTTATAACAGTATAGCACCTTATGGTGAATTCGAATACGATTTCTTGGGCGTTCGTGGACGTTGGACCGCCATGCACGAATCCGAAGCGTGTGATCTACAGTCGAACACCAGTCTCTTTTAAATAACCCTTTCGTGGTGGGAGCTGCGCTGGTGCAACATTCTCTTATATATGCGAATCTCCCATGTTAGCGGCTTTTTATAAAGACTGGATTCCGCCTTGCAATGAGCTGTTGCACAGTTGCGGCACAACAAATGAAATACCGCACAGTCTGAGACATGACTAATGGCATGGAAGAGATACAATCAATAAGGAATGAACTATCAAGGTACAGAGACGTAAATTAGTTCAGATCATCCTCGGCGTTTAAGAGACTGAGAACAGATAAGGCCAAGAAGACCCAAAAATCACTGTGACGTCACGCTCGTGGATTGCTATTTTTACTCATCGTTTCGTGGGTAGTGAGAATTTCAACCGATGTGCATGACGTCACAGTGTACCTAGCTGGGCTGCATTCGGTGTTCGGCGAATGCATATATCTGATTTGTCTCGAAAGCCACCGTTCGTGAACACCAAAGAACGCGGACTATAATAAGCGCGGCATTAACAGTGAACCCCAGGCTCACCACGGTCGCCATATTTGATCGCCGACGTCGTCTTCAATATCAACGTCGATGTCCATTTCTGGTTCTTGCTTAACAAACGCTGCCGGAATGTGTGCATCGTGACCATCAGCTGATTGTTCGTCGCTGCGACCAGGAATGTTATTAACACAATCTGTTAGTCTTTTCAAACTTTCGTCCGCGTGCATAATGTTATCGAGATCCGCGTCACAATGACTCGATGAGAACGACGTCGATTGGCTGTCTCTGGTGAATGTAAAACTAGAACGTGGAGATGAAACGGAACACGATGCTTCTTGTGCTAATTCCGACGACATTCCTTGGTAGTTGGCTAGTGCTGCGATATTCTGGTAATGAATAGAAGGAATTGCCGTAACTGAAACTGCGTTTACAGCCGCGTTGACGTAGGCGGTAGAATATGGATTGTCTATAAGATTCATGTAGTTGGTCAGATGATGCTGTAGCCTCGTTTTCATTTCTTCGCTCACACCTTGAGCAGACGATAAGTACCTTATCACTTCCTGTGCACATTCGCCGAATCCGGTCCTGTATTTATAGTGTACTGCAGGGTCGCCTGAGATTGCACCTAGCATATGCTGATGTTGGAGTCCTCTGAGGTATCTAACTGTCAACTCTAAAATATCAGCTTTTTCCAGCTTCGACAGCTGTGGGTTCTGAAGTGAGAAATATAACAATGACAGATTGGTTTACTACATGATTATTGAAGGATAAACGATCGTATGTAATATTCATTGTCAAACCAAAGAGGCTAAGACGTTTGGACTGCACACATCGGTATATGTTTGGGCTGAAATAGTCAGGTTCGAAAATCTAAAAAAGCTTCTAGAAACAAAGGTGCGGGCATTTTTCTTTCAAAAGCTTTTGAGAATTGTTTCTAAAGGTATTTTTTATGCTGATTTCAAAAACCAATTTTGGCAAGTCGACAAATTATTATTTCTGACCCAAAATGACAATTCAAAATGGCCGCCATCAGAACAAAGTCTAGATTTTCGTTTACTGTTATATGCTGTTCTAAGACATTTGAATAGTATGCATTTCCGTACTTTCGAACGAATTGTGATAAGAGAATTCACAGAACATATGTGGTAATTTATAGTGAACATGTTTGACATTTAACCCAATTTATGCCCAAAAATGACAAAAAACGCAAATTTTTTAAATTATTGCGATCTTGAAAGTGAAGTATGCCGGAAAGTATTTTTCTTATATTCGGCAGCCATCTCAGAGTGCCAATTTTGCTCGCAATGGCATGGAATTATTCTTCATACCATTTATTCTATCATTCGTTCTAATTTGTGTTATACCCTTTGAAAAATGGGTTGGTATGGCCTGTTTTAGCAAATGTTATACCCCTTACATCATTGGAAATTGAATATACCTCGGCTAGTGTGCATGTAAATGTCTGGAACCAACTTGTCACATTTATTGTCAGAATGATGTCTGACTGTGACAAATAAGAAAAACCTTACAACTAACCAATATGGTTTCCCCACAGAAAAGAATAGGAAAGGATTTAGCAATAATATCTGGAAAATTGTCGATTTTTCAACTCGTGGACGTTACTGTGTCGGCCACCAGAATAATGTGCGTTAACATTTTTATTTGCATATCGTAAATGAATTGACATTATGGATATATGACAATATACTCACCGTCGTCAAGGATATATTTCTAGCATTGGGATCAAACTATAATGGTGCTTATTCAAAATGCGGCCGCCATCTTGGGCGACATCTTGCCGAGATATTCAACCTACTTTTTGTCTAGCATATATTATAATTACTTTCGATTTCATTGAAATACGGGCATGTGATTGGTCGAGAGGCAAGTGCGCGACCTGATTTATCAGTGCATAGATGTTGCACAAACTCCAGGCAGAGTTATCTCCCATCGCTCCGCTGAGATACCACTGCCACAAGGGAATTTGGTAAGGATTTCTGACATGATCTTAGTTCTTATGTTTTAGGATTAAAAGTATCTATGTCTGGTTCAGTTCATACTGATCTTATCAATACCGAAAGAATTACCATTATTGCAAACTTGTGGTGGTCAAAATAAGATAATAGGTGACTAATATACTTCCGACGATACGTAAATATAGATGTATCGGTCCGCAAATTACCATCCTTGTGGCAGTGATCTACCGCAATGATAACGGAGAGGGCGCCGAATGGAGTTCGGATGTTGCAGTGGAAGAGTGTGATACTTCCAAGAGAAATGGGCGAGTCTAACCGTCGCCCCACATGACGTCACCGGATGACGCGAAAGCGCGGAACGAGAATGCCGGTAGCGAAGAAGAAAAAAAAACTCGAAAACTCAATGCTAGACACATTTGACAAACTAGTTGATGATTATGTTGCGTGTTCTGCACCATATGGAGACTGTACTCAACTTATGCCATTGCATTTAAATAGTCGTATTCATTGTTGTAATGCTCGACTGAACGCTCAAAATTCGTGCCGCGTTTTTCATTCGGTCAATTTTCAGAAAAGCGTCCATGACAACGTGTACAGTTACTGCGAAAACAAGTTAATTAGGCTGATCGACGGAACTGGTGAACACGGATAATTTTATTGGGAATAAATAAATTGTTATGCCCGATTACAATCATGTTAAAGGGGTACTGTACACTAAATCCGGCCATTTATGGGATCATCTCCTTTTTTTTATCGTTGGGTCCCCCGTTTTGGTTGAGAGATATGGGGGCCCTAAATTGTATACGGATTTGTATACTCGCAATTTTATACAAAAACGTTTACAAAATCATCCACAAATGATTTTTGCGCCGATTTCCACCAAATTGATACACATTCTTCTCCATGAAACAAGGAATCAATTAGTCTGATTTTAAAATACATAATTATATAGACAACTCACGTCCTTCCTCATCGCTTGGAGCACGAGACTTTTCAGCTCGATGAGGCACTTGTTGATGCGAGCGCGCCTCCTTTTCTCCATGAGAATCTTGTTGCTCTGTAATTAAAAGAATAAATATAGAAAAAGTGACTACTGAATGATGGGCTGTTGCTCAGTCGGTAGGATACACAGCACTTTGAGATATAGGTAAAACTCGTTCAGCGATGACGAATTAAGGGTCAGACGCACGTTTTGGCAATATTTCCTTGTATTTCAAAATGGATTTTCTCAAAATCTGTCAGGAATTTCTTTGTGAAATTTGGTACAAGCGATTTGTGACACCATATTAAGAACCATCGACCCATTGGATACTATAACCTCAGTTACTTTACTTTTATGGCAAGAACATAATACAAAATATCACTATTTTCGGGTGCCAAGTACTTCTGCAAAATATTTTGTTTTCGAAAGTGAAGTTCATGACCTCCATATATCCACCTAATACGCACAAGCTTGACTACCAAGAGATATCTTATCGGGGTCCACGATATGATGGCTCTTGGTATACAATCGCGACCACGAGAGGCACGCGTGCTTTCGATTGAATATCATATTTAATCTGAAGGGTAATAACTCTATAAAGAATTTTTTTGACGAAATGACGGCGATTTGTATGAGAAATTGCAACACCACAATAGATCAACTTTGGAGAAATATAAGTCAAATTCTTCCCTTGGGTGGGTGGGTTTGGGTTACGCTCTTTAAAACACTTCTCCAAATATGTCCGTTATTTCGTCAAAGACACCTTTTCAAATATCTCCGTTATTTCGTTTATAAAAATAATTTCATATTTATATATTTCGTTCTATATTTCTCCCTATTTCGCTGTATGTTCCTATTTCGAGTTTTCGTTCTATTTCGCTATTTCGCTATTTCGCTGTATTTTCCTATTTCGATTTTCGATGTATTTTCCTATTTCGCTTTTTCGTTTTATTTTATATTTCGATATTTCGCTATATTTGACATATTATGGGATATGGTATTATATGATACCCAACATTCTGATATTCAATCGAACATCACGTGCCTCCCGTGGTCGCGATTGTATACCAAGAGCCATCATATCGTGGACCCCGATAAGATATCTCTTGGTAGTCAAGCTTGTGGGTATTGCCTGATATATCTTAATACTGTGGCCTATTCCAGTTGATTGCTCCCTGCTTGCGTGTACCGCACTGTTTATCAACATGTATTTTTATTGGGATGGAATATTTGTGACTGTTTTATTCTGCATTATAATATATGGGGGTATGATGCTATAATATGCAGTTTAAAAAAATCTAACTCAGCATTATGATACTAATGATGTCTCCTCTCACAGAGCCAAGACAATAAGCTATTTTGGTGATAGGAGTATAGTGTGGAATTTTAGCAGTTGTTGGTACCGAAAAGGACAAAAAAGAAACTAATATTGTCAACCTCTCAAATGTACTAAAATCCATTGTTCGTATTGTCAGATTCTATATACATTATACAATGAAGATGATATGTTAAATTCAAGATTTTTCACCAGATATATCCAGAGAAATTCATTGTTGAAAATCTCTTGCCAATTTTGGCCCGATTTATGCAAAACGTGCGTCTCCCCCTCAACCTAGATCGTTCAGATAATCACTGGTTGGCGTTTCGTGCAATGGGAGGATATATACCCTAATATAACCGTCTATCTGGGCAAGTTTGCATCAGTTATATCAGATGTATGGTCACTGATTTGTACGTGTATAGTGGTGTAATGCCCTGACGATATTGGTCCTCTATGCAGTTCCACCACCCAACCCACCAATAAAGCCGATAGCGTCGTGATATGACCAAACGCCTAGAACGACTCTATATATAAAACGAAGTGGCTAAAGAACGGTATACTGCTCTTTATAGTGATGGGGGCTAAAGAGCGTACGGATTATAACATTATACGCAATGCCCAAAATATCTTGGCAACGCACGTGCCGCTCATCCAACATGGACAGCTCTTTAGCACCGAGGGCTAAAGAACGGCACACCACTCTTTAGCGATGAGAGCTAAAGAGCGATACGGATTATAACGTTATGTGTTGGCGCAATGCGCAAAATATCTTGGCAACGCACGTGCCGCTCATCCAACCTGGACCGCTCTTTAGCACCGAGGGCTAAAGAGCAGTAGGCCTATACCGCTCTTTAGCACTAAACGCTAAAGAGTGGTATACCGTTCATTAGCGTTTGTCACTAAAGAGCAGTATACCGTTCTTTAGCAGCAAACGCTAAAGAGCGGTATACCGTTAATTAGCGTATCAGGCCCATATAGCTAAAGCGTGGTATACCGCTCTTTAGCGTTTGGTACTAAAGAGCGGTATACCGTTCTTTAGCCACGGCCTATATAAAATCAAACCAACTGTTATTTTCGAGCTTGGTGGAAATACATTTAGAACATGGGTTTATAATACACGTCTATTCAATGAAAAAAAACATTTGTCCGGTACTTATAAGGTGTGATGAATTCAACAACAAAAATTTATATTACAGATTCCAGGCGGCATGTTCACAATTTATTTTATTACATGATCCTACATTTATTCCGTTCAATGAACCCATTCTATTAATTGTGATATTAAACGTTCATTTAATAATAGGAAAGAATGGCAGGTGACCGTTGACTTCCGGTTTGTCGCCTGTCTCAAAATACTATGGCTTCCAATATTTTTCCAACAAACTATAATGAATGAAGAGTTTGAAAAGTTGTGTCATTATATATATAGCCACTAAATACGCCAAAGAATTTTTATTTATCTGGAACTATTTCTTTAGGCGGGCAAACAACACATAGTTACGTGAAAAGTCATCGCATGCATGCCTTATAGAAACCGATGTTAGTTTCGCGTCACATTTGTTGATAAGTAAGATTTGTCGAGGGTTTGGATCGTGTAATAAATAGAATCTACAACGAGCCCCCAGTTTATAGCGGAATTTACAAAACTCTTCCAGTAAATTAGGCCTGGACTCGTTTTGTAAATTCCGCTATAAACTGGGGACTCGTTGTAGATCTTCTATATCTACTCAGCGCAATTTAGGAGACATCGTCTTTGAGTTTGTAACAATCAACGATATTTATTACTGATTATTCGTTCCCATCATGTTGTTTTATAAATACTATATTAAATACTACGATTCTTACTAACTTTTACTACACCAAGCATGCGCCCCATTTTTATTTGGGAACTATTTATTACGCAATCTTCTGAAATCCCGTCGTCCTAGAAATCAAACATGTCGAAGTTCCAGAAACGTAACTCACTGAATGGCTTTTAACCCTTTACCCAACAAACCGGCCAAAAACGCCCAAATAAAGCTTCAACAGCCTAAAATATCTTCGGTCTGGCTCAATAACACCATACAAATATGGATATCATTGGAACCGGTTCATCGACCACATTGTGATGGTTACAGTTATGCCCTGTGCCAATGCATTCTCTTATATATGCGAGTCGACCATAGGTCGCCTCGCATATATAAGAGAATGCATTGGCCTAAAAAAATATTTTTACCATTTTTTCTTACATTCTTTAACAATTTTATGATTTTTTCTTACACGTTTTTTAACAATTTTTATAATATTTTTCTACATTCTTTGACAAAGATATCATTTTTAATATGTGTTAAGCCAATGCATTCTGTTGGGTAAAGGGTTAAAAGAGACTCACCAATATAGCACAATCAATATAGACCCCGCCAGCATGAATCATAGCATCGCATTAGGACAGGATTACATACCCTGGTTTAGTAGTTAAGCTAATTTACTGGTGGGTCCTGCCGAATTGCTATGATGCTGGTGTGGCAAACTGATGCTGTTAAGAAAAATTACTGTAATAATTTATAAAGTTGTCATGTTCGCGGTGTTTGCCTGACCCGAGCGATTTGATAAAACGTCAGTGTCTGTATGAAACATTCAGGAGAAGATTAATTTTTTTAATAATTTAATATACGGCTCCGCCGTTGTCTGCAAAACGACAGAAAAACATCTCGATTATGGTTAGTTTGCAAGGCCACTAGTAAAATAGTTTACAATATATATGTTTTGTATGCCTTTTAATCGTAATGGCCTTTCCTCGATTCGTTTAGATTAACCAAAGTCCGTGAAATCGACAATTTTGGAAAAAATAACGGTACTTTTTCTTAACAATATCATTTTGCCCCACAGCATCAAAGCAATTCAGCAGGACCCATGCACCAGCAATATAGAAAATTAGCAGGACCCACCATTATCATAGCAAATTAGCAGGACCACTTAACTGCGTGTGTTTAATTTAGTTTGTAAAAATATCTGGTTATTGGATTGCATGCGTGGTCCAATGGCAACAGTTCATACCTTACATTCTAGAGTTATCATTCTTTGTTTAGCTGTATGGCTGTGAGTGATTTTAAACCGACGTTGTAATATATTTCAAGCTCCAATTTACGCCAATTAAATTTGAATGAGGAATAAGTGTACGTTCGCTCACTGGCAAGTTTTCATGGTAGTGTTTGCAGACATTTCGTCATAGAAAACCATACATATATGGTGCCAAAATATGAACGGTAACATGCGTATAAAATAAAATGCATCTTTACCAAAGCTAACGACACGAGAAGTAACATTTCTGTCGTCCCACATGTAACAGTGCTACTAACGTGTGTGGTTAAATACCCAATACCTGTATTCATGTATGTGATCGATTATTGTGAGATAAGTACATGCGAGTTACAAGCATCGTTACAGGTGGAACCACATATAGTGTTTATTTCACACGTTGTTAGCGGTAGTACATATGCATCGCATAAGAATTCTTTGCTTTTGTTTTCTGACACATCATATATAGATTGCTGTATCTAAATGCCAGCCGGCAAATAACCCGGCCTTATATGGGTAGGATTTATTGTCTGTTCTGGATAATTCTTTATCCAGTTTCTCAGTCTGATAATCTCAGACCTGGTCAATTAAAATGAGACTGCACGGGTCTGTGATTGAGTCAGACTGCATGGGTCTGTGATTGAGTCAGACTGCATGGGTCTGTGATTGAGTCAGACTGCATGGGTCTGTGATTGAGTCAGACTGCATGGGTCTGTGATTGAGTCAGACTGCATGGGTCTGTGATTGAGTCAGACTGCATGGGTCTGTGATTGAGTCAGACTGCATGGGTCTGTGATTGAGTCAGACTGCATGGGTCTGTGATTGAGTCAGACTGCCAGTTTATATACTGTTCTTGTGAGACGTTGCGATGAAAGGTTCTTCGACCCGATACCCATGAATCCAGAATGCCGGCTGATATGGACCATGGCTGGATCGGACCCTGATCCATGCGGACCCTGCATGCTATTATGGACCACCGATTGTTGCAGACCCTGGCTGATACGGACTCGACTGATATAGACCCTGCCTGATACGGACTCTGCTGATATAGACCCTGGCTGATACGGACTCGGTTGATATAGACCCTGGCTGATACGGACTCGGCTGATACATACCCTGGCTGATACAGACTCGGCTGATATAGACCATGGCTGATACGGACTCGGCCGATATAGAACATGGCTGATACGGACTCGGCTGATATATACCCAGTCTGATCCGGACTCGGCTGATACGGACTAGGCTGATATAGACCCTGGCTGATACGGACTCGGCTGATATAGACCATGGCTGATACGGACTCGGCTGATATAGACCCTGGCTGATACGGACTCGGCTGATATAGACCCTGGCTTATACGGACTCTGCTGATATATACCCTGGCTGATACGGACTCGGCTGATATAGACCCTGTCTGATACGGACTCGGCTGATATAGACTCTGGCTGATACGGACTCGGCTGATACATACCCTGGCTGATACAGACTCGGCTGATATAGACCCTGGCTGATACGGACTCGGCTGATATAGACCCTGGCTGATACGGACTCGGCTGATATAGACCATGGCTGATACGGACTCGGCCGATATAGAACCTGGCTGATACGGACTCGGCTGATATATACCCAGTCTGATCCGGACTCGGCTGATACGGACTAGGCTGATATAGACCCTGGCTGATACGGACTCGGCTGATATAGACCCTGGCTTATACGGACTGCTGATATATACCCTGGCTGATACGGACTCGGCTGATATAGACCCTGTCTGATACGGACTCGGCTGATATAGACCCTGTCTGATACGGACTCGGCTGATATAGAACCTGGCTGATACGGACTCGGCTGATATAGACCCTGGCTGATATGGACTCGGCTGATATAGATCCTGGCTGATACGGACTCGGCTGATATAGACCCTGGCTGATACGGACTCGGTTTATATAGACCCTGGCTGATACGGACTCGGCTGATATAGACCCTGTCTGATACGGACTCGGCTGATATATACCATGGCTGATACGGACACGGCTGATATAGACCCTGGCTGATACGGACTCGGCTGATATAGACCCTGGCTGATACGGACTCGGCTGATAGGGACCCTGGCTGATACGGACTTGGTTGGTATAGACTCTGGTTGATACGGACTCGGCTGATATAGACCCTGGGTGGTACGGACTCGGCTGATATAGACCATGGATGATACGGACTCGGTTGATATAGACTATGGCTGATACGGACTCGGCTGATGTAGACCCTGGATTATATGGACTCGGCTGATATAGACCCTGGATGATACGGACACAGATTGATAAGGACCTCGGGATATGATTGAAATATGTTTGATTGTGTTTGAGAAATGATTTAGGCAATACTAATATGGTAGCCAATGTAATGTGTGTTTGAAATGGAAGTTGTAACTAATACTAAATAATAAAGGGAGCTTAATCATCGTAATGCTCTAACTTAACTGCAAAGAAACCGTCTTTAAGCAGATAATACAACCGCTGAAGTGAAATCACAAATAACATGGATATAACAGAATGTCCCCAATGTTCTTGAAACAAAATAAAGTACATTACAAGGGTTTCGCGTCACAAAACAAGACCATAAGAGTGCACCTGTCCGACCGAGATTTACTAAAAATGGACGAACTATTAAAAGAACCATAACTCAGAAATAAGGGCCATAACTAAGGTAAAAACAAGATGGCTGCCAGCGGCCATGTTTTTCGTCGAAAATCGTTCAGATTCGAAAGCTCCCATCTACACGTGATCCTAAACAAGCCTGTAAAGTTTAAAAACAACTCTCCGATAAATGTGATCTGTAGTATAGGGTGTGCCAAAGAATGTAGTGATGCAAAGAGTAAAACCAAGATGGCTGCTGACGGCCACGTTTTTCATCGAAGATCGTTCATATTTGACAGCTCCCATCTAGAGGTGATCCTAGTCTCAGATACCGAATATCGAATATCGTTGAAATCGGTCATAATTTGTATGAGTTAGCGAACGATCAAAATCGCTAAAAAAAATAGACAAACTAAGCCCATAACTCTCGTGAAAAAGATTGGACAAACCTGGTTTTCGAACTCGAGCTAGATACTGTTGCAACATACCCTTATACCAAATATGAATAAATTGGGTTGATGTTTGTTTGAGTTATCGCGCTAACGGTCGAGAACGACCAAAATAGCTAAATACAGACAAACTAAGGCCCGTAACTCTCGTATACAAGTTTCGACAAACCTGGTTTTCGAACTCGAGCTAGACATTGTTGCAAGTGAAATAAACACCAACTATCAATTAAATCGGTTGACGTGTATTTGAGTTATCGCACTAACGGTCTCGCGCACGTCCGGACGCCCTCCCTCCCGCCAGCCTACCGACCTCGCCAAAGCATAAGTCGTGTTTTTTGTTTGTTGAAAAACTCAAGATTTTTTTAAGAAGAAAAAAAACTCGACTAAAAAGGTCCGTATGAGCTGCGGTCCGTGTAAGCCGGCGTCCGTGTCAACCGCATATACCCACAGTCCACATTTTTCAAAAGGTCAAATTTATCTGACATACTCATGGTTTTGTGTAAATTGTTACATATTTGTTAATTGCGTTGATATATATTTGGTGTTATTGTGGCATCGAACGTGTCGACATTTTATGTCATTAAACTAGTACTGTTATTATTATAGTCGAAAACTATACATATTCGGATGTCTGCGTATATTTCCAGGCATTTGTGTGATCTAGTTCGTGCCTCGAATCTATAACCTGTCTATGTCCGTACAGAGATCATATTCCATGCACCAGTTTTGAGCCGCTTCGGTGATAAACATGCGTTGAATCAATTACCCTGGAGAAAGTCATGATTGCATTGACGCAGAGCGATATTGGCTCACAACAGTCGTCTAAAATATGCAATTTCGAGCTGGGATCTTCACATACTTTGAAATACATTATTAGGAACATATATTAACTAAGAAATACATTAGCTGCATTATTTCTGTTCAGTGTTATGAAATTCCCCACAAGAACATAAAAACGTTCCCATGCAGATTTTGAACTGGTGGAATACGATTTCTACGGGCGTAGTCAGAGTAGAGACTCGTGACATGATCCAGGGGTGGTCGTGCTTGCTATGGTGTCTGTGGCAATAAGTTAAAAAAAATGTAGGAATACAAGCCCGGATAGAATCGCTTGCACTGACAGACCCGCCCGTGCAATTCTCTTCAAAATGTTCAACAATTGGGTGTTTCATGCCTATATATACCATACAGGGTCCGCGCTGTGCCGAAATTTACTTTTGCCAAATGAAAATAATATTTGCCAAATTCGTTTAGAAGTTGTCAATGCTATTCGTTTCTCTAACATAGAGTGAATGACACACGATACATGATGGGCAGAGGTCTAAACTGAGTTAATATATACCCGCATAACTTCACATAATAGTCACGGCAAACATAACCATATCATGCACGGTTTTACTACCTTACTGTAAGGGGCAAGTTTAAAAGACACGGTTTTCACATTTCGGTTTGTTTGAAGGGGTGCAGTTGAAAATTCCAAGGTGGTCACCCATCGGCATGACCACCCCCACAGCTTAGTCGCTGTCAGGCATTCTCCTTTCGCTTGTCTAACGACATTTCCGGACTTCGTTAATAATCTACTCGGCCATTACGCGCGCCGCGTGTATACTAATGTACAAATTCTTGTTTCGCCTGGGCGCTGTCATAGCGCATGGGGGTTCTATTTATAGAATGTTAATTATTGGGACACATTAAAAGTTGTAGTGCGACCCCGAGAACGCGCTGTAGTGCGACCCCGAGGACGAGCCCGGTAAAAGGTGTAGTTGAGAATTTCAGTTTCGTTTATTGGCGTTTACATTATATGTCAATACTGTTGATTTTTGGTTTGTGATAAGCTATGCCAATTACAAATAACAGAAATGAACAAGATTCTATAATTACATTCATGGGTATATAATATATGATCTTGAGCGTGTTACCATTTCTGACTATAGTTTTCTTGTGTTGTTATGATGAGAACAACTGCACCAGCTGCGTGGGATAGACGTCGGTATGGTGAAATTGGTCATCACGAGGAGGCGGTTGGTTGGCGAAGATAATTGTCTCCACATTGAGCGACACACATTTTAATGTTGTACCGACATATCGGTCGCACGACTGCTTGTGTGAACAGACCCAATGGCCGGATTCGTCATCTCCGGTTTAAATCTGGTCTTCGCAAACCTCTATAGGTTAAAACCCATGTTTAACAGCTAGATCCGTGGTTTAAATCAGAGATTACAGGACTCAGTGACGCATTCGTCATCCTTGGTTTAAACCTGGTCCAGCCAGACCCACGGTTTAGCCATAGGGTCTCTGTCTATCCTACTTGATTAATGCAGACCGCCGCGTTCTATCGACAGCTAAAATAGATAAGTACGACAACGAGAATATTTTGATTGGAAATTTCTAAACGAGAAACGCGCATACATGTAAAATGTGTCGGGGATAAGTTTTTGTCAATTGCATGCGATCATATTTTAGATATAATGTTTTATAACTTTAAACCGGCAACTAAACCATATAATTCGACAATCCAGCTAAACCCGGTTTTGTGTGAGGCTAGGCCTGATATGACGAATCCGGGTTTTCTGGACCGCGGCTTACATGGGTGGAGTTGTACATACTATCGGTTGACGGCGTATCTATATATAAAGAGTGGCGGTTTAGTATTATCAGACCACAATTGATTTATTATTACACGAGCGTGCGTCTGCTTGTTCGCATTACTTGAGGGCGTGGCAATAATCATTCCGCCGGTCCGCCTGGTAACTTGGTAGATGTATTGCATGATACTCTCATCGAATCAACTAGCAACTGGACGACATGCAACAAACGCTCCATGTATTGCCAAACGGTTATAGTGTTGTTGGTGTGGAGTATAACAACACGTTGAATGAACGCCATGTCATACTCTCGTCGTCCACGAAGGCTTTGATTCGAGAATTAAAATATTAGCGAATGTCAAATTTCGACCACTGACCAGCACTGACACTTATTTAATGCTGGCTTTAGTATGGCACGTTTCGGGTCTTGTTGACAACTAACGAAATATAATTGTACGAACTTCGCTGGCAAGTAGATATGTAGAAAATAACCGTACACTATATGTGTCTGTGTGCATAACCGACGAAGTTCGAAATCTTACAATATTAACCTCCCTGATATCGTTGGACCAAGCACAGTTAGTGCTCAAACTAGCCACATCGTCATTGAATAGAGAGCAATGCAGTCAGCAAATTCTTCATTCATGTCGATTCATGCTAAATAAGTCAGCAAATTCTTCATTCATGTTAATTCGTGATAAGTTAGCAAACTTTTCATTCATGTCGATTCATGCTAAATAAGTTAGCAAATTCTTCATTCATGTCGATTCATGCTAAATATATGATTCGAGTCGAGGAACCCATCAAACAAAGCTCAGAGTTATTAGATATTGATTTTTGAAATTTGTTAATTGCTCGAGATGAGTACTAATAACTGCCGTCAATTTGGTAACCTGCTCGAGATTTTACGTCAAAACTCTATTCAAACAGACAAGGATGGATAACTCTATAATCAAGTGGTAATAATAACGAAATTTTGACTGTCTTCTGGGCCAGAAAGAATTCCCGATAATGAAAACTAATAGATTTCTAAAATCGATATCTAACAAATCTGAGCTTTGATGGGTGACTTCCTCGACTCGAATCAAATATTTTTGACCCCCGAAGCCATTGAAATGGTAATTGAGAGGAGTTTTATCGGATTGAGTACCTTTAACCTCCCTGATATCGTTGGACCAAGCACAGTTAGTGCTCAAATTAGACTAGCCACATCGTCATTGAATAGAGAGCAATGCAGTTTGAGCGTGAGAACTATACAGTCACAGGGCGATTCTAACTCATTAAATTATTCCCAACGTTTAACATTACCATGGTGCGCTAATTCCTTCCGTCAACAATAGCTTCGACTTGGGAGTGGTGAAAACAGACCGGCTGACATTTACGTTACGAAGTCCGCGGCGTGCAGCGTGTGTGTGATGTTCGGCACCAAACATCCAGATTACTCAACACAACTCGCTGACTTCAGCACGCGACACCAATCATCCCACGGGAAAACTACCGTATGTTTAACATATCGCTCGACTATCATGTTAGCAGCTTATGTTTATCCCGTCAATCTGAATCAATCCGAACAGTAAGCTGACGAATAATTGGCATAAAAAAAATTATGGTGGCATTTTTTGTCTCCCATTCGCGTGTGATTGCTAATAATCCCACGTTGCAGCGTTCGTCGTCACTTTGATGCATGTTAACCCTTTCTATACTGAATGGATTCTCCCATTCAGTTATAACGGTATGTATTGGAGCGGTCTATAGCGTTCATTTGGAGGGGTGTTCATGTAATAAAACAGACGACAGACAGAAAAGAGCTAATACAAGAGCAGGATTATTAATATTCATAGGTGGGAAATGTTCAGATAATATGTTCAACAAACGATCTATATAATAAAATATGGTAGTTTTGTTGAAGTTATTATCTGAACATTTTCTAAGTGATAACTACTCATCAATTAGATCATGCCATGAATCTCTAATATGGCTAACGCTCCCAGAGATCATATTCCACCAGTACAAAACCTTGGAACTTTTTGATGTTTTGACAGGGAACCTTATAAAGTTGAAAACATAACGCAGGGAATACATATCTCAGTTAGTACCTGTTCCTTAATAATATCATTCACTGTGGATGAAGGTCCCAACTCGAAATTGCACGATTTAAAGGCACGTGCGGCCTTGGCGGTGGGTATCCTGTGAAAATATATCCACCCGTCAAAAACCGCCACAAACAGAAAGAACATCAAAATGTAGATAGACTTTGTCCGTATACAAATAAGAAATATCGCATAATAAGTATGTTATGGTCATATGTTTGACCATTGTTATGTAAACAACAGCATAAAAAGTAACTTTTCTGGTGTTTGTTTATATTATGATGGTAAACATAAAGAGCGTTCTTTGTGGGTGAATTCCTGATATGGAACGAATAAAGAGCGTTTATGCCATTTGTGTGTGATTAGCTGTCTTCTGTAACACAATCAGGCTCTTGCTTAGGTAAAATATAGTAAATCTTTATGATAACATGCTGTTTACGCGATGGTCATGGTATATATGAACGGAACTGTATGCGTTTTAATGTTTTTCTGTTTACGGTGTTTGGAACAAATATGAATATTTTCGACAATTAAGGCCGCACGTGCCTTTAAGTGACTTTGCGGGCGATTTTGCTTTGCATCGCTTACAATTACGGAATTTCTCCGGGGTAATTAATTCAATGTTTATTGTGATATCGGCTCAAAATTCCTTGGAAAAGCATGCAATTTTGAATTGGGACATTCACCTACAGTGAAGTGCATTATTAAGGAACAGTTTATACCAAAGAAATATATTCCCCGCGGCGTTAGTCAGAGTGGAGATTGATGGCATGATCAACTCATCAATGAGTATTTAGTATATGAAGGGTTAAACTGGCATGGCTCAACTGCCGTCAATCACTGGCAGCAATTGAAACACCAAGCCAAACTCCACGCAGCGCCATCTATATACGTTAGCACTGCGATATAGCACTGCCACAAGGATGGTACTTTGCGGACCGATACATCTATTTTTACATATCGTTGGAACTATATTTAGTCACCTATTATCTTATTTTGACCACCAAAAGTTTTCAATAATGGTAATTCTTTCGGTATTGATAAGAACACTATATAGACTGAGCCAGATATAGACAATTTTAATCCTAAAACATAAAAACTAAGAACACGTAAGAAATCCTTACCAAATGTCCTTATGGCAGTGATATCTCAGCGGAGCGATGGGAGATAACTCATGCCTGGAGTTTGACACCGAGCGTAGCACCCGACGATCAGTTCAGAGAGTGGGAATACTTAATAGTTGTATGGATGCATGGAACAAATTATAATCCAAGAAGGTCCATCACTCAGATGAAATCAATGGATAAAACCCACTTTATCACTGTATCATTTCCCTCATATTGAGCTATATCACTATTGCAAAGATATTCAAATCCAAATGTTGGTACTTGAGTATATCAATGCGCAAGAATTCTCATACATGAAGCAAAGATTGAGAATCTTGCTATTTCCAACAAGGGCAATAACTCTGACAAAACACGCGGACAAGTATCCTGCAAGTATCCGTCCATAAATCATGGTATATTAGCATTCAAACTAACATTAAAGTCTGACATCATTGGTCAATAAGGGCCGTAACTCTGGAAACGATGATCGAATTTCATAGTACATGTAAGTGGGTAGGATCCATGTCCGATCGAGTTACAAACTGAAATGTTCGTACAGAGACAAAATTCACAAATTTCAAAGTCAAACAAGGACCGTACCTCAAGTCAAAATGAATGGGCGAACGCAATAGTAAGTGGGTATTTCATTTCTTCCGATATGTGCTGTCACCATTCAAAAACCTTGAAAACACATGCAATCGAATCCGAATATGATTGGGTTGACAGCATTGAAAACATTACACGCGGTGCGTACAACTCGGCACGTATATACAACGCGACATTTACAACATTTACATGCAAGGGTGTATGCACCGTATTGCCCGCATCAGGACCGGAATGTGACACAATCGCGCATGTGAGAATCATTTAGGTATGCAGCAGGGGCCCAAAGCGACATGTGGCTTAAAGGTACGTTGGCCTTGGCGGTGGGTATCCTGTGAAAATATTTCCACCCGTCAAATACCGCCACAAACAGAAAGAACATCAACAGACTTTGTCCGTATACAAATAAGAAATATCACATAAACAGTATGTTATTGTCATATGTTTGACCATTGTTATGTAAACAAAAGCATAAAAAGTTACTTTTCTTGCGTTTGTTTATATTATGATAGTAAACATAAAGAGCGTTCTTGTTGGTGAATTCCTGATATGGGACTAATAAAGAGCGTTTATACCATTTGTGTGTGATCAGCCAGTAGCATTGTGCTGTCTTCTGTAACACAATCAGGCTCTTGCTTAGGTAAAATATAGTAGAATATAGTAGGTCTTTATGATAGCATGCTATGTACGCGATGGTCATGGTATATATGAACGAAACTGTATGCGTTTTAATGTTTTTCTGTTTACGGTGTTTGGAAAAATATGAATATTTTTGACAATTAAGGCCATCCGTGCCTTTAAACAACCCGTACAAATAGTGTTATATCCATGCATGTAACATGGGCATATAACGCGCTCCGGTGTGCCCCCCCCCCCCCCGTATGCGCATTTAGGACCGTTACTAGAGCTGAATTGGTCATTGTTGCATGGATCGTGCAAAAATACAACATGATCTCCTAAACGTGCAGACACCCAGGATATCTCAAACGTGCAAAAAGACACACATGATCTCAAAGTATATCGTTCGTCTGCGACAGTTAAACTCAACATGGGTGGAATTTGCGTTAAAATTCCGTTAAAATTTCACTCTAAAATCACAAACAAATAATTATTGGAATAATAATTAACAAGCGACTAACTTAAAATATATATTTTTTTTTAAATGAAATTTTGAGATGCTGGGTGACTTTTTGCATATTTTGTGAGAATTCTGTGTGTCTTTTTGCACATTTATGAGATCCTGGGTGTCGTTTTACACGAAACCATGCGACAGTGGCCTATTCAGCGATAATATACCGCCACAGACGATAATCTGATTAATGCAATTGTTGCATTGCGTGAGGATATGTTGGTATATGCAGTCCAAATCTATGCCTAATTGATAAACATCTCTAATCCATCTGGGATTTCAGTTTTGTGAATATAAATAATGTTATTAAAATCCCACCACAAGTCAAAACAGTACGACATTAGTATACATATGCATGTGGTAGGTGATCAAGATGGCCCATCATACTTGATTGCAATTAACATCTTCCATAACATTCATGCAGGCACCAGAGACCCCTAACGAACATCAAATATATATATGACAAGAAGGAGTGTAACATCTTAATTTAGGAACGCTCCTTGAAATTTCGTGTCATTCATTTAGAAAAGTAGTTCTCTGCATTGATCAATAACGAGCGTTCCTTGATAATTTAATCCTGATATGGCTGGATATGGTAACAATAAAGAGCATTTGTCTCGTTTCATGCATTTTTTTCCAGAATATAGTGCGCATCTCTTACCGTGTAATAACATCGGACTTGAAATGCCTCAATCCTAACTGAAGGATGTCATGCTCAGGGCGGATATATAAATAGCTTATCAGGGAAAGGAATTTAGCAAGATTAATTTCTGTCAACTAAAAGCTGATCATGAATAAAATAATTGTTATTTGTGAAAATAGGTTTATGTTGGACCTACATATTCACATATAGGTTCATTCATATTTGGGTCTGAAATAAGCCCATGGTCAGCTTATACCCATTATTCCGTTGAATGGCGCGGGCTGCAACGAAAACACATTATAAAGAGCGTGGATTGTGTCGTGTCGTTAAAAAAGGCAGATTAAATAATGCCAATATCTGCCAATATGGGTTTATTTCGTTGGAAATAGTTTCATATAAATATTGGATTGTTTTAAAAATCGCGTTTTATGTCCACATAGAGCATATATTGAGGTTAAATAATGCCAATATGAGCTTATTTCACTCATTAAAATAAGCCCGTTATTAGTTCTGGTTAAAGCACAGACTAAACAGCTATTGCAGTACTGAGTCTGGAGATTTTGGGGGATATCACAAACAAGCGTTGGCTCTGTGTCGCTGTATAGCCTGTTCTCCCGATAACCCGCACATTATCTGCTTATAATAGAATTTGTTTTAGGTAGATAATCTGCTTAGAATCGTCAATTTTGAGTCGATAATGTGCTGAAAGTGAGAGCGTGTTAGTAAAATTATCGACTCATAATGAGGCTGTTCTAAGCGGATTATGAGCGGAAAATGACACAAATAAGCCAACTCACGACTTTTCCGGTGTACGCTCTTTATCACGCGTTTTCACTGTGGCCCGCGCCATAAAACGAAATAACGGATATGATCCATTATCTGCCTATTTCACAATAAAATAATCACATTTTGTACCTATTTCACATTATATGTCGATTATGTGCGTATTTGCGCGAGGATATATTGCGCTGTCAATACCTTCCGCATCGAATTAATGATGTGTGACAGTCATGCAGTATGTGACAGACAATGTTTATAGCGCGATTGTCAGCTATGTCGCTGCATCGCTTTGCTGATAAATGTTGTGATTGGCTTGATATAACACTTCCTGGTGGTAATGGAAATCCTCCTTAAATTCTCCAGACTCAGTGCAGTAGCTGTTGAGTCTGTGTGTGAGCTAGAACTACATTGGAACATGTCAACATATACTCATGAAAATAGGTTCATGTGGACCTATATATTGACATAGGTTCATATTTGACTTATTTGATTCTGAACTAAGCCCATAGTGGACTTATATTCGTTATTCCGTTTGATGCAAATTGATGGCGCGGGCCACAGTGAACGTATATCTGGAAAGTCGTGAGTTGATTTATTCGAGTTATTTTCCAGCCCGTTCTCGTGAAAATAAGCACAATAAGGGCTTATTTCACATTAAAATAGTCCCATATATGGCTGTTTTAATAACCAGTGTGTGTTTCCATATAAAGAGTTTATATATTTTTCAAATAATGCCAGTATGAGCCTATTTCGCCCAGTTATAAAATAAGCCCGCACTGTGCTTATTTTCACGAGAACAGATAGTCCAAGTCTTCTTGTACTAAAACCAGCTAAGATATTGGGATGGCGATTTGCTGTTTTTAGTCCAAGCACGTCCTATATGCTCTCTTATGACAGGGCTTAAAGGTACGGTTGGCCTTGGCGGTGGGTATCCTGTGAAAATATTTCCACCCGTCAAAAACCGCCACAAACAGAAAAAACATCAAAATGTAGACAGACTTTGTCCGTATACAAATAAGAAATATCGCATAAACAGTATGTTATTGTCAAATGTTTGACCATTGTTATGTAAACAAAAGCATAAAAAGTTACTTTTCTGGTGTTTGTTTATATTATGATGGTAAATATAAAGAGCGTTCTTTGTTGGTGAATTCCTGATATGGAACTAATAAAGAGCGTTTATGCCATTTGTGTGTGATTAGCCAGTAGCATTGTGCTGTCTTCTGTAACACAATCAGGATCTTGCTTAGGTAAAATATAGTAGGTCTTTATGATAACATGCTGTTTACGTGATGGTCATGGTATATATGAACGAAACTGTATGCGTTTTAATGTTTTTCTGTTTACGGTGATTAGAACAAATATGAATATTTTCGATAACTAAGGCCTCACGTGCCTTTAAGCGTTAGTGACCCGCTCAAATAAAACCACAATTATATGAAATAAAATATCACAATTGCGACAATAAACGGATATTTTCCGCAGAAGACATGCTATTTTATCTGAAACCCACATCAGTTGTGAATTTAAAACGGTAATTTAATGCGAAAAGAGACATTTACCTCAATGTTTACAATTTTTTTAAAGTATGCGAACTCGGTTGACCTCGCGAACTGTGTTCGGCATTTTCCGTTGAAAATATTCCGTAGATTTTGGACAACAGCGCAAATTACGATGAATTCTCCATTGTAATCGTAATTATGTATGTCAATAAATAAAATAATAAATAGATTAATTAAACATTGGAGATATAAATGTAATACACTAAATAAATTACGGGAATTAGAACCCTCTCAACGTTTAAAACAGTGTAAACACAAGTTACGAGCATTAGATATGATATGCCTTATATGGTGCTACATTTCACCCATATTTGGTGGACTTCCGCGAAATTAAGATACATACTAAGCGAACAGGGCAATATACTGCTCTTGTTAAGCACACAAAAAATCAAATCAAATTTGTATAAATTTTTAACCTTAAGTTTGAAAAGTCCCACTAAAACGGAAGAACTATATTTCGTAACTGTGTGATTCGGTTCTCCGATTATTTTATCAACACAGATGTCAAAATGCACACCACACGCATGGCAAGTCAGACACAAGAGTTCTAATTTGCTCCAATTTTGACAAGTTGCTTGCGAAAATTGTCAACAAAACTACCGTTCTGATCCTCCATTATGTCATTAAGTTTTTAGTGCGGGAATTGTTCTGAAAGCACATAGAAAACTGGACTTTCGGGCGATCGGTTTTCGCCATTTTTTTTCGGAAAACCCGCGCTATATATAGAAACGGATTATGCCGAACTTATTCGGACCACTTCGGCTTTCGGTTAAAACGTAAACAAACAGAGAAACAAATCGATGTTTGTGGCAATCAACCGGAATATTCTATGTGTAATATAACATTAAAGTTAGATTATTATACACCATTATGACCATAAGATGTAAGCCTTTCCGATGTATATAGCATCATGTATTGATTTGCTAGGTAAATCGAGTAAAATACACCACAAATTCCCGCCACAGATCGTTGTCGTAACTCGTGTGATAGGAATGGTATACAAGCGGGCTTGGACTAAAAACAGCAAATCGCCATCCCAATATCTTAGCTGGTTTTAGTACAAGAAGACTTGGACTAGAGAACAGAGTGCATATACATACACGTATTCAACTGTAATAAGCGAGATCACTGAGTCGCGGCCATATTGGATTCACCCAGCCCCCTTTCCGCGGTTATGTGCTATATACAGTTCAAAGTTCTGGAGGTGCATTTGAACTTTGAATATTCATTATTCCATAAATGGAGCTTTTGAATATTCATGCATTACATATATGGAATCATGAATGGGTTCATTTATATATAGTGCAAACTATTTTATTTTAGATATAGTTCCGCAATGACGTACATATTGTCTGTCACTTTGACAGAGTATTAACCAAGGCACATGGTGATGAGTTTTTTAATTCATAGAAGAGCATCAAATTTCAATTCATCAATCCTCAATCACAATACCAAATAAAAGCATATCTTAAAATATCTCATATGCTAGGCAATCAACATAACCCTTGGTAGAATTGTACTAACAGATTCCTTTATTAAAACAACTCGCAAGATTCGACAGGACAACAATTCTTATCAAATTCTTATCAATCATTTCGATTAATTAAAATACAGACCCACACATGGGTATGCACTCCAAATATACCTAATAATATTCGCTTTTGAATTTTTCCCGGTATCGAAATAGGTCGATAAATACTTGAACTACCTTTCTAACTTCTAAGAGCATTATATGTCACAGAAAAGAAGAATTTAAGTCACAAAAGATACAAATTTGAACGCAAACAAACAAAAACGGCCATTTGTACGGCATGGAACAGAAAAGAGCGTTCCGTGTTATAGTCTATTCCTGATATGGTAGAAATAAAGAGCGTTTGTTTGAATTGGTTTCATTTCTGTGTGAAAAACTGAAAACAGCTGGACCATGGAAAGTATTTTTCAGAGCATATGAATCCGGTATATCAATATAGTTCGTGTATTTGTCAACCTATCTTATACCTCTTTCCAAACTACGTAGACAGAATTTGGAAGCTGGAATGAGCCATGTCCGTTTAACCCTTGCTATATTAAATACCGGTACTCATTGATGAGTAGTTCCCTTAGGATTGTTCCGATAATAAGTTCATCAAACTTTTGTTGTACTTATTATCTAAGCATTTCCCACCCAAAAATATTAATCATTCTGCTCTTGTAGTATTTTTGGCAACTACGCTTTTATTACCCGAATATCCCTCCAAATAAATTTTAGACCATTCCAATGTCTACTTTTATAAATGATGGGAGAATTCATTTTGTATAGAAAGGGTTAATAATAATATATTTCTAGTCAAAATTACGGAAAGCTGATAACTGCCGCTACCACCATGCCAATGTACCACTTGGACAAATACCCCCTTACCATAATCAACTAAATATATGTCCTGAACCTTACAATGAAATCCGAAATGATTTGCCAGGTTTTGTGGCGTTAAAGACACGGTTGGCCTTGGCGGTGGGTGTCCTGTGAAAATATCTCCACCCGTCAAAAACCGCCACAAACAGAAAGAACATCAAAATGTAGACTTTGTCCGTATACAAATAAGAAATATCGCATAAACAGTATGTTATGGTCATTTGTTTGACCATTGTTATGTAAACAAACGCATAAAAAGTTACTTTTCTGGTGTTTGTTTATATTATGATGGTAAACATAAAGAGCGTTCTTTGTGGGTGAATACCTGATATGGAACTAATAAAGAGCGTTTGTGCCATTTGTGTGTGATTAGCCAGTAACATTGTGCTGTATTATGTAACACAATCAGGCTCTTGCTTAGGTAAAATATAGTAGGTCTTTATGATAACATGCTGTTTACGCGATGGTCATGGTATATATGAACGGAACTGTATGCGTTTTAATGTTTTTCTGTTTACGGTGTTTGGAACAAATATGAATATTTTCGAAAATGAAGGCCGCACGTGCCTTTAAAGGGACTCAATGCCTTAGAAGTGATTCATGCGAAATAACACAAAAGTCAGTAAAACAATTATCATCAACAAGTATACATGAAAAATAGATTGATTTTGTTCTTATTTTCATTATTAATAACTCTCCAATATTCGATATTTCACGATTGATAGTTTTTTTCTAAAATCACAAAGTCTTCGTATACTTGTTGATTTTTGATTCATGATTTCGCTCATAACAATGGCATTGGGTCGTTTGTTCGGAAATTTCGACAGTAAACGAGATCGGGCGTTATTAATCTGTCGCATTCAAGATGGTATTGTGGAACTCATCTCCGACCCTACCGGACTTACAAAGTGGGCATGCACGATATTGTTCATCTGAGTTTCTCTAGCGCCCATTTCAATCGCAAGTCTGTGATTACTGGTTCTAAATTTACATAGCTCTGATCTATTTGTCATTTGCAATGTTTCAAGATAGTTCTAAAATGATATGTCGTGCTTAAATATTATATATATATATGACCACAACTGTTGTTATTCAAATCGGTTTCCCATGAATGCCGGAATTTGGATATTCAGTATGGGCTGCATTTTAGATAAGACATAAGCTGACTAATGTCCGGTATTCGTTCCAGGTGTGTAACTGTTCACTACATACGTTCTAAGAGATCATATACTTTGTGTAACCACGGGAAACTATCGACATCTATGTCAAACAGGGTATGTGGTAATTTAAAAACTATTTGATGATATCGATCGTTTTACTATTCATAACCTTACCCCAGAATGTCAACATTCTTGTACGTATTTGTATGTCCAATGGTAGTCTTCCACACTCTCCGTATAACATAAAATTTGGGGGACACGATCTGAGTTTGAGAATGTGTTTGAGAAATATTCTGTGGATTTTTTCCAAAACATCATTATTTCCGAAACCCAATATCTCACAGTCATATAGTAACATGGGTACAACATATAAGACGAACAAGTCAAGTTGAATTTTAAATGACAGGCAGCGGTTACGCGACTTTCCAATTATGGAATACATTGATTTAGTGGCCTTTTCGGCTAGTGTTCTTTTCGCTGATGCAAAGGAGCCTGAACTACAGAACATTATCATACTGAGATGATTGAATTTGTTCAATTTGTCTCCCTTTATATAAAACAGTTTTCTTTTAGAGACTACTAGTAATGCTCTTTATAAATTGAGAATTTTCGTTTTTTTTCAACTTTGACCGTCAGCTTCCATAACATGCAGTACTTTTCAAAAAGTTTCAATTGCAGTCCTTTTGGTGTTTCGGCCATAAATACCGTGTCGTCGGCTATTAGGATCATAAAGAGTTTATTGTAAGAGTTTAGTCGGTCTCAATTTCCCCGTCTATCGTTTTTATGCCGATTGCACCATTATCAAGGGGGATTTCTTCAAGATCATTGAAATACAGTGAGAAAAGCTGGTGGTAGGTATCCCCTTGGCGGACGCCAGTGTGACAATGGAAATGCGTGGATTGTTTTCCATCTGCTCAGACACAAGATGTAATATGACTACACTTTAACATAACCCTATATACCTTTCTATTGATCCCACTGTTCATAACATTGTACCAAAGTCCTTGTCTCCAGACCATATCAAAGGTTTTTTGAAACTCTTTGAATGAACATAGTAATGTCTTATTAATGTTTCTACTTACTTCAAACAAAGAATGTAAAACAAAGATGTTGTCAGGAGTTGAATAGTCTTTTCGAAATCCGGGTAGGTTTTCTGACATGATATCGTTTTGTTGAACGTGTTCTCCGATGCGGTTGGATAAAATCTTCGTAAAAAAGTTTTCGAAACAAGTGAGGATTGTTATCGGTCTGTAGTTACCGGGTTCAGTTAAATCCCCTTTATTTTTATAGAGAGAGCCAATAGTTCCTATTACCATTCTTCGGGTATAAATCCTGTATCCATTATCATATTGAACAACTTGCAGTAAATAACAACTAATTCATCAGCGGTGGCTATAATGTACTCATTGCAAATAAGGTCATGGCCGGAGGATTTGTTATTTTGCAAAGAGGAAACAGCCTGGCGAATTTCTTTCACAAGTAATGGGTCTGTTCAAAGGTACGGCTGGCCTTGGCGGTTGGTATCCTGTGAAAATATTTCCACCCGTCAAAAACCGCCAGAAACAGAAAGAACAACAAAATATAGACAGACTTTGTCCGTATACAAATAAGAAATATCGCATAAACAGTATGTTATTGTCATATCTTTGACCATTGTTATGTAAACAAACGCATAAAAAGTTACTTTTCTGGTGTTTGTTTATAGTATGATGATAAACATAAAGAGCGTTCTTTGTTGGTGAATTCCTTATATGGTACGAATAAAGAGCGTTTATGCCATTTGTGTGTGATTAGCCAGCAGCATTGTGCTGTCTTCTGTAACACAATCAGGCTCTTGCTTAGGCAAAATATAGTAAATCTTTATGATAACATGCTGTTTACGCGATGGTCATGGTATATATGAACGAAACTGTATGCGTTTTAATGTTTTTCTGTTTACGGTGATTGGAACAAATATGAATATTTTCGACAACTAAGGCCTCACGTGCCTTTAAGTAGGGGGTCAGCATCGATTTTGATATTGTCATTTATAGCTCGTCCTAAATCATTGCTATCTCCGTGTCTAATTGAGTTAAAATTTAGGAAATGGTCGGTTGAGTCATCCAGGCTATCGCCAATCCGATTTGAATTACCGTCAATGAGTCTTGATTGTACCTTTTCATAGACATCATCTCATAACTCTCGCTTTTCGGGGTGTAGTTTTATATTTATATGTATATATCCATCTCGTGTTTATAAGCGCGAGCTGTAAATTTCAAATCATGGTCGGATCTTACATTTCGGTGTCTTTTATGCTTTCTGATCGCTCAACCCTATCGCTGTATCAATATATAGTTACCATTCCTTCATGTGAACAACAGTAAGATTCAAATGAGACAGATCCTGTAAATATGTTTAGTGACAACTGTTTCTGTTTCATTGGGCATTGTTTCAAATCCATTCTGATCTTTGTCATTTCCTTTACATCTGCATGCTCTGTCGTGATGTGTATTCACCATATGATCTTGACTATGGGTTATCAATATTTAGCAATACATGCAGGCATGTACAATGTCATATGGTCGACCACCTTCTCCTTGACGATGTTTGAAGTACAACTCCGGATATATAACATCCCTTATGATATTACCCAATTTCTTGACGTCACGTTGGTAAACTGGCCTCTGAGTGGAAGATAGTGTCGGCTCCTGTAACAACTCATTGCTATCACGACATGTACTGTCAACACGTGTCAAAGATGATGCTGTGTGTACACTACTGGAAGATGTTAAGATGGCGATATTATCATCTTCATCATCGTGATCATCAGAAGGAATATAGTCTGGGTCACAAGAATTGTCATCCATATCCACCTCGTAGTTATCTGCCGTATCACAAGAAACATCCGCCTCATCCACATTTTGCTCTGATGAACCACAATAATCATCAACATCCAACTTGTTCTCTGTCTGGGTCACAAAAATCGTCATCCATATATATCCACCTCATCCAACTTGTTCTCTGTCGTTTCATCATCGTGATCATCAGAAGGAACATAGTCTGGATCACAAGAATAATAATCCATAACCACCTCATGATCAAACTTGTTGTTCTTTGCCATAGCACAAGAAACGTCATCCGCCTCGTCCATATTTTTCTTTGCTGTATACCACAATAATCCACGTCTACCTTATCCAACTTGTTCTCTGCAATATCTATTTCTCGACGAACCCAGCCTATGGCATTTTGAAATACTTTCAGATCAGCGCATTGGTTTTTCTTTGTTAAAAATACTTCATTATCATAGTGGGAACACTGATGCAGTTCCCTCATCATGATTTTAACTTAACGGGCCACTTCAAATCCTTGGCCGTGCCTTTCAGATCAGAATAGTAAAACATGTTGTTCTCGCTTCGTCGATGCACTGCCGATAAATTAAAGATGCATAATCCGATGAATCCCCCTAAATTACTAATTATTTGACTAAGCCGATTTTTGAAATCGTTAGTTTTCACCACCGGGAATAATTTGCGGTCTGGCAAAAATCAGTTGACTTCTTACAGAATAGTACATACATGTGCGCACACGCCGTTGCGAGAGGTCACGCAATGTGGCGGTTCCATGTGCGATCAGCGGTAACCAATTTATTTCGGAATAGAAGTCGATGAAAAGTATCGCCATCAACAAGAATGCGGTATATGTTGCGGTAGGTGGCATGCGGATACATGCATTATACTTATTTATTAATCGGTAATCATGTACAGACATATTATATGGCACCATGCTTGTTATACGTGGAGATACTGTGTGTTCACATTCGTGACAACACTTGTTGTGGAATTCCAATTTGAATTAGAAATCACCAGATATGAAAGTTGTAAACCACAATCGCTCATCTCAAAATTGTCAAGAAAACCCGTTATTGTAGAACTTTTATGCCAAATGTGATATCGTGATTGGTATTGTTGTAAGTATTTATTTGGATAGCTAAATCGGCTTTTGATGAAATTCTGTTGTTGTTGTTGTTGTTGTTGTTGTAACTGGATGATACGGGGACCATCGAATCGGATTTAAGTCCAATAAGATACAAATATTTAATAAAAAATAGACGGAAAACATCAGAAAGGCCAACACATTGAAAAATATTCCGAAAATAATATTCAGAGTAAAATATTTTAACTACACGATTATCGATGTTTGTTGACAAATCACTGTAACATTTTTGTTTACATGCCAATGGTTTCAACACGCAATATTTTGTTATTGGAGAACTATCAATAATAATATAAGAACAATGTTTATCTATGTCTCCATGTTCTTCTCAGTCCTGATGTTTTTAGACTTGGGTCCCTTTAATCGCCTTGAAGTCGAAAAATACTAAATTCGTAAATCTGACATGCCGCCATCCGAGTCACAGACTTTAAGGATGAGGCGGTCCCAAAATTTACCATGAAATTATTCAACTTGTATGTACCCCATCCGCGCAAGTCAGTAATAGTACATCGTGAATAGTGTGATTACATTGTGCTGGGAATTATTTAATTTGGCCAATGTTCAAATTAAAAAGAAAACTAAAAACAGGAATACATATACGAGTTTTCTGTGGAGTTGTGGCATCAAGGCATGACACAGCTGGATCAGGTTCAGGTTACCAAATATAAACAATTACCCCCCCCCCCCTGGTGTGCTGTCACTCAAGTCAGCATAAAATCACATCTGCATGGTAGCTGACTGGTTGATTGTGATTGGGATAAAATGAATGCTAAAAAAAGAAAAAAACCAAGCCACCATGGAAATATTATACCTAGATGAATATTGATACAGAGTGGGTGAAATAATTAACCTGTCATTTAATGGGGGTATGTTTGAAAAGTTGATGATGATTTTTTGTGCGGAATTAGGGTAGTATCAAAAGCAGTACATTTAAAGACGGTTATATATGCATGACGCTGAGTGTGAGAATCTCGAGAAAGCACTGCCAATGTAGACAGAGCAGAATCAGAGACTTTCAAATGCTGGATTCGTTCCAATCGTTTGACACTGGCCGGGTATATGTATTCATTGAGGGTGTCACCACCTAGCCCTGAATCTTGAATACCAGATATAATTGAGGGGTGTCACCCCCTACCCCCTGATTACCAGATAAAATATGGGGTGTCACCCCCTACCCCCTGATTACCAGATAAAAATAGAGGGTGCATCCTGCGTTCCGAAACTATCGAATACATGTAAGTCATAGTTATTCCACACTAATATGATAGTTTTCACACATTTGATGTTGTAGTTGTCCTACTTTCAAGTTATCAAGATGTGTGATACTGAATTACATCAGTGTAATGGTGCTATAAAAGCTGCGTACCAGCCTTGTAATTGTCCTAAATTGGGCATAGATATATATAGATAGATATAGATAGATAGATAGATAGATAGATAATGATTTATTGGCAAAAAACATCCACACGAGGACAGTTTGCTAATACAATGGATACTAGTATATACAAAACATGTAATAATAAGATATACAAGAACAAAATTACACGCTGAGATGTACAAGGAGTCTCGGTATCATGTATCATATTTATGGTACCTAACTGTTATTTGCTCAGCACGAGCATCGAAGAAGCGACGGATCAGTAATGCGTGCAAAATTTGGATTGTTAACCATTGATTCGAGAAGTTCTTTTCGTAGTTGTGAATATGCAGTGCATTCCATAAGGAAATGTATTTCATCTTCTACGACATCATCAGAGCAAAACACACATTTTCTATTTTCGATAAATGATATGAATCCCGAGTACCAGCTAACAGAGGGATGACCTGGATCCCGCGTACCAAAAGATGGGGGGGGGGTGACAACCCCTTCCTTGCTACCCTCCATCTTTTGTGGATTATGATGTAGTATTTTATCGGCTTATTTCATATTTTAAAGGTACTCAATCCGATAAAACTCCTCTCAATTACCATTTCAATGGCTTCGGGGGTCAAAAATATTTGATTCGAGTCGAAGAAGTCACCCATCAAAGCTCAGATTTGTTAGATATCGATTTTAGAAATCTATTAGTTTTCATTATCGGGAATTCTTTCTGGCCCAGAAGACAGTCAAAATTTCGTTATTATTACCACTTGATTATAGAGTTATCCATCCTTGTCTGTTTGAATAGAGTTTTGACGTAAAATCTCGAGCAGGTTACCAAATTGACGGCAGTTATTAGTACTCATCTCGAGCAATTAACAAATTTCAAAAATCAATATCTAATAACTCTGAGATTTGTTTGATGGGTTCCTCGACTCGAATCATATATTTTTTATCCCCAAAGCCAAAGAAATAGTAATATAGGACCCTCTGATCGGATTGTTGTTGTTGGAATCTGTTGAGATGGGGATCCTCTTTACGGATTGAGTACCTTTAACCATTGTGATTGTGTTTTGAGTTTTATCTGCCAACTTTCAGAACTCGAGCAACAAAATGGCGACGATAATAGCGGAAGCACGTGGTGGTCAGAACTACCGGAATATGCCTACAATATTCGAGTTCTTGAGGCTTTGAAAGCCTAACATGGTAATACTATACGATACGAGAGCGCATGTGTACGAGATTGTTACAATTAGGCTTTGCATGCCCAAAATGTAGACTGACATTTCATTTTGACACATTTAAACTGCGATTACATTTCGGCAAAGGTTGGATATATTATGCGAACATTCTGAAGGTATACTGTTGAATTTCATGCGCCAGAATTAAGTGCCATGTTTTAACAAGAAATTCTTCTCATCTTTATGAAATCCCAATAGCTGAAATATGTTATTGTCTATCTAGTATGAGTATGTTTGGTAAATCCATTGCGTAATTCGTTCAAATAGATGTTTTTCGGCAAGAAAATTGTTTTGTCTTAATATAAGAAAGTGTGATTTTGAAAGATATTCGTTTGTCACAAATTTGCTGCATGCGGGTAATTCTGAAGTAAATGTCACTTTGGGATTATTAGATGTGCTGTATCAAGTTAGTCTGGAACGTATGGCATATTACTTATTATTACGTATGGCATATTACTTATTATTACGTATGGCATATTACTTATTATTACGTATGGCATATTACTTATTATCTATATCTATATTTGCGAATGTCTGTCTGTCTCTCTGTCTGTCTGTCTGTGTTCTATAGAAATTCACCGGGGACCACCTAGATGGCACAAAAGGGGTATAATAGGGGTAACTTTTAACGAGAAAGTTCATGGCGAGGGTTAGAATTTTCTAAAGTGACGCCGTTGTTGTCAGGGGCAGAAAAAAAAATGTCGCAGAATGCCACCAAACTTATATATAATCATCCCCATAATACGAGGAATCTTATGGTGTGGTTTAAATATGTCAAAAGTCGCGCCGTTCGCGTCAGGGGTGCCTGGAAGGGGAGCGGGGCACCAAAATTGATCCAAAATTGTTTTAGCGCCGAATTCCACCAAATTGATGCACATTCTTCTGAGATCTTCTCCGTGATACAAGGAATCTTATTGTGTGATTTAAAGACGCCAAATTGGTGTCGTTGGGATGAGAGATTGGGGGGGGGGGGCGGTGGGTGGGTACTAAATCTGATCAGAATTGGTTTAGTCGCCGATTGCCACGAAACTTATACAAATTCTACAGACTTTAAAGACGTCATATTGGTGCTGCTTTGGTGAGAGATGGGGGTGGGGTGGGCACTAAATTTGATAAAAATTTGTATAGTCGCGGACTAGCACCAAATTTACAAATAATAATCTCCATGATATCAGGGGTCTAATTGTGTTGTTTAAAGATGTCAAAAGTGTGGCCATTCGAGTCAAGGGTACCTAGAAGGTGGGAGGGACACAAACATTGATAAACAATATGTTTAGCGCCGATTTCCACCTGATTGATACATATTCTTCTCCGTGATGCGAATAAGCTAATCGTGTGGTTTAAATGCGCCAAATTGGTGCCTTTTTGGTGAGAGATATGCAATGGTGGCCCTAAATTTGATACGAATTTGCATACTCGCCAATTTTCATAAATTGTATATATATTCATCTTTAAAATGAGTCTAAGTGTGCGGTTTAATGATGTCAAAAGTGGCTCCGCTTGAGTCCGAGATAGGGACGGGAGAGTCACAAAAAACTTATAAAAATATGCTTAGTGCCAATTACCATCACTCATAAACGTTCTTCTCAAATGTTACAATGAATCAAATATTTGCGAATATGTGTCTGTGTTCTATATATAACTTTAAGGGTACAATCGAGATGGCACCAAGGCGGTCTAACAAGGGTAACTTTTTACGAGTAAGTTAATGGTGCGGGTAAAAATGTTCTAATGTGACGTTGTTGGTGTCAGGGAAGGGGCTATTTTTAGCGCAGATTTCGACCAAATTGATATATTATTCTTCTCCGTGATACGAGGAATATAAACGTGTGATTTAAAGACGCGAAATTGGTGCCGTTTGGGTGAGAGATTGGGGGGGGGGGGGTAATAACTATGATAATAATTTGTTTGGTTGCCGATTACCACCAAACTTATATATAGAGGATCTCACATGAGTTTCTATTTTATACGGAATTTATCAACCGAGTTCACTAAATTCGATTTGAGCCGAGGTTTACCGAGGCTCAAATAGAATTTAGAGGACGAGGTTGATAAATTACGTATAAAATAGGACGAGTGTGAGATACCTTTTATCACATGATCAAATAAACCCGAAGCAACGCGAAATATTCATCGAAAACAACAATCATAAACTACAGCGATCGCAAGTTATTTGAAGAACGCCGTGACGTCATCGCACGCGCTGATATTAAACGTGTCTATTACCGATAATTATGAAACTGCTTTTATGGCCAAATTATGTGATAAATAATCATCTCCATTATATCATGCATGCATGAGTCTAATAGACGTGGTTTAAATATGACAAAAGTGACGCGGTTCAAGTCATGCATGAGGCGAGTTGCACCAAAGTTGATACAAATATATTTAGCACTGATTCCACCAAATTCATGCACGTTCTTCTCTAATGATATGATGAATTAAATCACATTTGGGGTCGTTTGGGTCATGGATGGCG
The DNA here is from genome assembly GCA_032622095.1 of Siphonodentalium dalli. Lineage (NCBI taxonomy): Eukaryota > Metazoa > Mollusca > Scaphopoda > Gadilida > Siphonodentaliidae > Siphonodentalium > Siphonodentalium dalli. The sequence continues at coordinate 51,254,433 of CP136064.1, read as the reverse complement.
AGAGGAGATTCACTAGCATTTATAAGATTGTTCAATTCGCCGATATCCAACAAAGTTATATATAGTCATCTCCCAGGCCATCTCCGTGTCGTTGTAAGGAGTTTTTGGCATTCCAATTTCACAATCTCGACCGAATTAAGTCACTTGAACAATTATATCTTCTCAACTGTCATATTTATATGGGGATGGAAATCAGGGCATTCTTATAATGATCTAGCAACACAGATACATAGAAGAAAGCATTAAAAGTATATGTATATCAATCTATTTAAGAGATACATATATTCATTCAAACTGAGGGACCTTGCATAGTCAGAGGATTGCATATTGGAATGGCTCATATATTATAACACGATTGAGTCGTCCCATTCAATATAGTTTCCACAAAAAAAGTTACAATTGCCAAGAGATATGGAAATGTAGAGCAGGCCTGTTCAAAAATAGTGGTCACAGTGTGCAGTCAAATATGATTACTTCTGAGATAAAGGAAAACGCAGTCCGTAGAACATGACTTTTCAGGATCCTCCAAAAGTGACATCTGACAAGGGTATATCAGCCCGATACAGAGGATTTCTTTCATTTTTTAGAACAGACTCATCGCCTAACATAAACAACTCAAAATGTAGCTGCTATACTTGCATAACATCATTTCTTTTAAACTGAAAATGATTAACCAGTATATAGCACCAGAACAGAAGAGCACCTGGACATATCTTTAAAACATCTGTATCTCCATGAAGATATGATAAACTAGATTGATTGATTGATTGATTGATTGGTACATCTCTATGTAAAACACAATTGTCGTCTTTTATTTTTTCGAACTAATGTGTTTATGATGTTCATGTTTCATGCTATAACGTCTGAAGTATACGCAGTTGTAAATGAGTAAATACTTCTTTATTGGTGGGACGGATTAAACGCGATAAACAAAATGATAATCGCTCCGACCTGACAAGGTGAGCCACTATATTTATATTCCATGTGTAAGAATAATGTTTTGTGATGCCATTTGGATATACAATTTATGAGAATACGTGTAACACTTTGAGAGGAAGAGTATTCTCTATTCCCACCAAATATCCACAGAGGGTTTCACATCACTTTAACCTGGGCAACGCCGGGTAACCCTGCTAGTATTGTATATATATAGTGTACATATATTGTACTGTATATCGCTTGTATATTATGATGCATGTCATGTATGTTATATATTATGTCATCTTAATGACAATGTATCAATTATTGGTCGAGGAGGTTAAACAAATTGAATTGAATTGGAAATTCCAAATTGGAAGATCTTAAGAATTCTGAACCAAACAAACTACATCCGCAAATGTTAATAACAAATGGTGATTGATTTCAGGTGATCCTCGATCATTTTAATTATTTTCTAAAGTATAATAAATCCAAAAATATACCTTTGAACTCAGGTCACGACCCCGTTTCGCGCAATTGCCAAACATGCATGCATGGCAAAAGTAGATATTCACGAAAGGACCCAGTCGGCTTGATGCATCGTGCATCAAGTCGCACAAGTCTTCAATCTGCATTAAGCTTGATTTGATGTCTCATGCAAACAAGTAGAATCCGGGTGCGTCTATCTAAGCTCAAAATCTTGTTGACTAATATATCTACCCAGCACGTTAACCGATAAATTATTGAGCGGACTGTATTCAGCGGGTTAGTAGTTAGTACTCAACAATGACAAATCGGGATATCTGTTTCGGATTTAATCAATACGTTGATTAAAAGTTCTAAGAATAATGACTCAATTTACACCACTATGCGTCTATAATGGTTTTCATTTTTAATCTACGTTAATTAACCCATTATTTTTGGATATTGAACACCAACACTCAGACGGGAGGGTATAACCGCTAGATATATCAGGTTCATCGCCCTATTAAAGAATAATACAATTCGAAGACGAGTTTCCAATTCCATGGACACAAGACAATTAATCCAGTGATGAACCATATGAATCAAATTATATTCCAAAATAATTTCAAATCTTCCAACAGACCATTGTCGGAAATTTTATTAATTTCCCGATTTTTCCAATTTGGTCGCTGATTCTGGACAAATATAAATATTTGTTGGGAATATTTTATGGACCTTTTCATGACTATATAAGAACGCTTATGATTTCTCAACGTTAGCTACATTGTTCAGTGAAAGTTAATCAAGATTTGCACAACTGTTATATATATATAGTCACTCTGTTGTACTTGTTGCGTTGATCCAGTTTACTCAACAAATTATTCAACGTTTCTTGGAGCTAAAGCTTAATTACACATACGTTGAGTAATTGTTGAGTAAAATTTTAGTCAATGAGATTTTCAGCGTGGCCAAGTTTGTCAGTCGTGTGCTTACCGGGATCGGTGATTTAGAGCTACATATATACATTGTAGCGTTTTCCCATTGAAATAAACCTTATGCTTGCTCGTTTCTCTCAACTATCAACATCGTGATATGTTTGATTCATTGGAGTTCAACTTGGTTTCAGCTAGTAAAGGCCATATATCGCGAAGGTGTCAGTTCCACGACGGAGAAGACCACACAGAGAGTTAAAGATGCATAATCAGAATTAACGCTCGCAAATTACTATTTCCTTGGCTTCCAGGGTAAAACAATATTTGATTCCAGTCGAGGAACCCATCCATCAAAGTTCAGAGTGATCAGATATCGATGTTTGAAATCTATTATTTTTCACCACCGATAATTTTTGGTGGCCCAGTAAACAGTCGACGAGAATACTTTCTCTGACCAAATTGCGGGTGAAGATGGATAACTCTAAAATCAAGTGGCTTTTTGTGTCAGATATTTGACAAAGCGGCAAAATTTCTTTGAAAAAAATGTTGCATTACTTTTGGGCAATTACTCGATTCTGATAACTGAAGCGGCATTTCAAAAATGTTTGTTGTTGTTGTTGTTGGAGTCTGATGATATGGGGACCATCGAATCGGATTGAGTATCTTCAATGCCACCGGGAAATCACTCCACTCCGAAGAAACCACTTATACTCTCGGGAGACAACCGACGAACTCGTCCATGTACACGAATCAGATTACATTCCCGGTGCATTGACCACACATCCGCCAATCTCCAAATCCGAGCCAGCTGCGCCACCACTGCATGGGCGGCTGGCGACCCTACAACACCGTGACATGGGCATCTACATGATGGAATTAAACGACATAAATCCCAAATATCCAACAGAATGGGCAACTCTCGGAGACTTTCCATATATATGAAAATGTATATGTGTACATGTATATTCAGGCTCAGCTCAGGGGTGTAATGCATGAACGAAAGCTTTATTGCATAAGCTACAATTTAAGGTAAAACAATACAGAACATATTTACAAAATATTTACAATGAGTATGGATGGCCGGTCTACATTTTATACAATATGTAACGTACATATACACTGTCAAAAAAAAACCGTAAGTTTTATATATATGCTGTAATATAATGACATAACACGCAATACATGCCATGATCTGTCTCTAATATGGACAAATTAGTTACTGTACTATTTATTTCTATCCGTGAAAGCTATCTTAAGATAAATGGCTACCTGTTTTAAGCGCGAAATATTCTCTATTGATACTAATCCATATAGTTGCTCTCTGGTGGGGTTCTCTCAATAGTATATCGGTTTACTTGTCCGACGTCTCAGTCGAATTAACCAGATGTTATATAAGTGAACATACTGAAGACAGATATCGAAGACCGATGCTTGAGCTGGGGATATTCTGAAAGAAGTTCCCCTCTCTCTCAATCCCCACCCTCGGGGTCAGAGGACCACCACCCCATTATAAGGATGTAAAACAATGTGTACTTACCATAGAGCATAATTCACAACGGGCATCCTTGGCACTGAATCTAAATTATCTGATGTTTAATTAATTTAATAAAGTGCTGTATAGGGCAGTACGAATCGCATGAAACAATTTGACAAGCCTGTCTAGCAAAAAATAAAAATAAGCAACACAGATAGCACCTATTACTGCATTATATTAGGCTGTTATAATCGTATGTTTGTTGGGCATTTTGTATTACGGTTACTCCAGGCATACTATTTTACAATTATGTCGGGCAATATTCTTTGGAATTAACTGCAATAAACTCTTCATTATATGACAAAAGGTACAATGTAATTGCCCGACAACTGACCGACAGAAGCATGCACTAACTGTAGTATTTTGGTGAGGGGGGTATTGCACCACTACACCCCCATCACGGCCCTGCATATGTAACATGCGTACACGTTATACCTCTCATTTCTACACAACCATATTAAACCTGCTTTTGCCTTCGGAAAGACCGGACTGACGCATGCAAGTCATCAGCACGAACAGTACTCACTTTTCGGTAGGTGAAAGCCCCCTTCGGCTTGCACGAGGAGTTTCCCAAATTTAAATCCGTCATTTTCTCGATTTCACTTCAAAATCACTTATACCACAAAATATCAGATCTATTGCATTTAACAAGTAACGGAAATTAGCTCAGACTGTCAGTTGACTCAAACTTTACTCTCACTAAATAACACTGGATAGTATATCTTGCATTCTTTTTTCACGTGATGTGAAGGCATGCGAGCACCTATTCCCACGCCGAAGCTGTTCATCCTCTCGCGTTCGCGGTGTCAACCAATGAAATATTTCCGTGACTGTGGGAACGTTCCGGTACCAATGGGGACAATGCTGTAGACAGATGTTCCCACTTTGTTGGTTCTATAATCTGTCAATAATGGTTGCTGAACCAAGGACGGTAAATACATGAACACGTGCCGCCTCCCCGCGTGGGAAATCTTTACCCAGACCCGCGTGTACATTGCCGTTAATTCCTCGATCATTACCGAAGTACGTATTGACATATTCTCGTCACTTATACTCCGTGCAGTTTGAAGTATGTCTTGCGTCTCTGGGGACTTCCGGTTGGGACAATAAGTAGTTGTCCACTTGCATCCACAAGTGGCTGGAGTGTACGTTTCTTTGCTAGTTATACATGCACACCGAGACATGGAATTCTTCTTGTTGATATTGACGGCACCGATACTTTATTATTGTCCAACACTGCAAGTTGTATATGATATGGAAAAATCTCATCTGAGAGGCCAGATATTTGAGATGGTAACATGGTTTGTATATACCGAGTTACACACCACTTGAAACCATCCGTGTGCATTTATGATCATTTATTTTATTGAATGTTATTCAATAAGATCGAAGCAAACGACTTTGTGTGCATGGCACTTGCAGCTCAGTTTTTAGTTATGTCATCCTTATCAGTAATGCATGGTCGAAAAAGAAGACCGGTGACACCTCCGAACCAACCTAACGTATTCTCCAAATTTGTTTCAGACCTCAACCACCCCATGTGATGGTCTTATATATTTATTTGAAATTACTCTTCAGTTCATGCATGTCTTCGTAATTTTGTTCATCGTGCGCCAATGAGCAGTTTATAAGTTGAGATAACTTGAGCTCACATCACCATTGTTCTTCATATTGCCTATCTCACATATATGACAAGCGCATGAAAATGCCATCAGAACACTGCGACGCTATAGAACCTATATATAGAGCGTGGGAAATATATCAATGGTCCTGGGGCTTCGGTGGCTCAGTCGGTAAGATGCTCTGTTCCAGACCGCCTCGCTCTCCAGCCCTGGCGATATGGGTTCAATTCCCGGTAGAGTCATCAATGACTTTGTATCCCGTATCGCTATCTGGGTGAGTTGCCAATTATTCGCCGATGGTCGGTGGTTTCGCCTGGCTCAATGGGTCATTCTTCCAGCCAATGAAATCCCTGCTAGATTTATCTAAGTGCGCGGACTTTCCCTCCACCAATAAAACTGCCAACGCCGTGATATAGCCCTGGCTGCTGAAAGCGACGTTAAACCTCAATAAATAAATAAATTAATACCATTGGTCCTGAGTTCTGTAATTCCTGAGGCACACGTATTAAGCAGAACCCGAGTTAACAATATCGTCAAGTTTCTATACGCGTCCGATTGTGCATGGTTATTGCTACTCTGATTTTCGCGGGAATTTACATTTTCCCAGGATATTTTAATTGGTTTGACACATGTTGAATGCTTAATTTGTTTAGAACCACACCCAACAAGCATTCTGCCCTCTAATTCCGCTGAGTGGTCAAAAACAATTAGTCTCCCCTTTGACCCGAATGAAAGGGATTATAACTCTCTTCCGGAGACACTGGCAGTATGGCGGGAACATCATGACCACCACCCGATTGTTTCATTCATAATAGAGTCCTAATACTCTACCCCATCTGTCACGTTTCGTTATTGTCCAACCAAATCATAACATCTGATTACGTCTTGCGAAGAGCCATCAGCAACTATTACCAACAGCGACCTCCGACACAGAGGTCGCATAAGGTCGCGCGCTGTGCCCTCTAGGGTCAACGGGATCACCAAAATTGTTTGTGTTTGGAGCGACTCCTTTCGCCGATCTCGTTCTGTCCTCGTGACAGATCGAATGCAATGGGAGTTTTTAATTATGGGTGCGTTCTGTTTGAGAGAAAACATCTGCGCAGACACACGGACTGGAATGTGATCGGTGTCAGAAAACAAATCTGATGCGACTCGCCGATTATCGAATATGTTCACAATGACTTGTTGATTCACCGTCCATTATCCATACAATGAACCCGCGATAACCTTTTTTGCTTTCTTCGATTTTATTTCACAATTTGTATCATGACATTGTATGGAAGTAGACGATGATGTTCCGTTTAATGCAGGTGGGCAGTGATTCCTTTTATTCAATGTCTGTGGATGTTTAAATCTCACGTGTCACGCGTGCTTGTAAATTGACTAAATAAGTGACAGATATTCACTATCACATATGCAAATACAATCCTGGTTTTTCGACTTCCGCTATTTTTTTGCAAACATTGTCACACACAGAGACAAGACAAACACCGCCTTCTATTAGAGATTAGTTTATTTTACAGGCATCTAAAAAGTAAGCATGCGGTCGTTGTCTCATTGTTTCGTGCCAGGATCTCCTAACCGTACACAAACACACAAATGATCTCCCACAATGTGCAAAAAGTCATCCAGCATCTGAATGTCTCATTAAAAAATCGATTTTAAATTAGTCGCATGTTAATCAAAATTACAACAATTATTTGTTTCTGATTTCGGAATTTTAATGTGTATTCCACCAGCGTTGAGTTTGACTGTCAAGGACGAACGAGACTTCCATATATATACATGCTGTGTAACATGTCTGGGATATCTTGTGTGTCTTTTTGCACGTTTGCAATGGGAGATCCTGGGCGTCTTTTCGCACGATACCATGCATGCAACAATGACCAATTCAGTCGAAGTAACGTGTGTAGCATACATGCAACTTCGTCAAGATTAAGAAACACCGCGCACTTATTCACTGCGCATTCAAGTTGATCAGAAGCTGGACCCGTTGCTATACATATGTGACCCGCCATATCAAATCCAGTCGGAAGTCGGGATTTGTTTACCTTGTGCCAATGCATTCTCTTATATATGCGAGTCGACCATAGGTCGCCTCGCATATATAAGAGAATGCATTGGCTTAACAATTTTTATCATGTTAAAAGTTTTAAATAAATGTTTCTTACAATTTTTAGGACATAAAATAAAATAACGCCTGCAGGGAGCCCCACACATATATAGATATATAGAAGCACATAGAAGAGTGTCGTCTGCTCATGTTTGTCTGGGCTCTGTATGGGTGAAATTATAAAATTGTTAAAGAATACAAGAACAAATTATTTCTGCTGCTGAGCTATGTCACGAAGTTCAGTATACAGACACATCGTTTATCTTTATTTTCAGATTACTCGTGTCAGTTGATTCCGTTTGTATATACCCACTGCTTATTCCTTCCATAACTGGGGCTTCCTGATTTTTTGCGAAAACCCTGTGCCAATGCATTCTCTTACATGCGAGTCGAACATAGGTCGCCTCGCATATATAAGAGAATGCATTGGCCTAACAAATTTTATATTATTTTTTCATAATTGTTAAAGAATGTATGAAAAATGAAAAAATAATAATAAATTGTTAAAGAATGTAAGAAATAATGATAAAAAATGATAAAAATTGTTTAAGAATGTAAGAACAAATTATAAAAATTTATGAAGAATGTAAGAACAAATTATAAAAAATGATAAAAATTGTTAAAGATTGTAAGGAAAATAATAAATAAATGATCATGTTTTTTATAAAATTGTTAAAGAATGTAAGTTAGGCGGCTTAGGCCAATGCATTCTCTTATATATGAGAGGCTTCAATGTTGTGCCAGCGCAAGAAAGGGTCAAGGCCAAAATGAGATACGAGGTTCGTATGTATAGTTATTTAAAGTTATTTAAAATGCACATATGACATGATGAACCTCTTCCATGTAACCACACAGCATCTTTGCGGATTCTGGAGAATTGGCTATTCTTTTTCAGGCAAGTATATTGCTCATTCAAGCATTATATGTAAGCCACCCACCAAACCCATGCTCAGTAATAAGGTACGGTTACGACAATAATAGAAAGGATTATTTTAACTTAACCATTTATATACTAATTATATACTCAGTGACGAGTAGTTCCATAAGGAAATGTTCACATAATAAGTTCAACAAACGGCCATTTTCCTAATCATTCAAGTTACAACAAAACGCTATGTATTGTTTCCAAGTAGAACGCCATATGAACAGTATACGGCAATGCATTATACTAACAATTTCAAACGGAAATGCTTTCAGCAAATTATTGACTAAATCTGTTGTTATGTTTTTGATGTTCCCTCTATCGACCCAGTTACATGTATTTTACATGGATTTAGAAACAGCATTTTTTTATTGTCGTCCAGTTTAAATATGCCCCATACCATTTGAAACCATATAAAACTTCCATTTGCACGTTTTATCCACCAGTAAATAATTAGATCATATATACCAATGAACCCATTATGAACACAGGCTCCTGGAGAATAATTCCCGATATACCAATACTATACCAGTGACAAGGTTCACAAGTCCGATTTTGGGAAAAACACACCATCTTTCACATTCCTCATAGATTCTTAAAATCCTTCATCTCAGTCACATAATATATGTAGCCTTGTCACTTGTCAGCTCATATTGGCATTATTTTAACACTCAAATACGCTCAATATGGGCCTAAACATTGGTTATTAAAACAGCCCTATGTAGGACTATTTCAATATGAAACAAGCTCTTGTTTGCTTATGTTCACGATAATTATGTTAACATGCTCGAAAATAACACGATTAAACCAACTCACGGCTTACCAGATAGACGCTCTTTATAACGTGTTTGCATTGTGGCCGAATATGACTATTTAGGTCCAATCTAAACATATTTGCTTGCACGAAGATATGTTGTATAGTATATATATATACTGTTATATCTGGGATTTTCCCCAGGGGCGTATACTTAATAAGAGCGTTTGATTTCCCCTCGCCACGCGTTGATCTGACCACTGCCATCATGAAAATAAACGTAATGAAATCTAACATTATTTAGTTTAAAGTTTTGTCGGTTATAATTCTGGTTTGACTTGGCCAATATGGACAATTCCGTTTCTCAGAGTGATGCAGAATGAATTGTAAATGATCGAAAAAGTCTACATTGTATACACGATGGCAGTGGTCAGACAATATTGATTTTAAATATTGATTTTAAATATATTTCCATTTTTCCATTTTCATTTTCCATTTTCATTATACCAGCTGATAGTTGGTTGAGGATATTTCGACCAGTTTATTGTCAATTCGTATAATATACTGCACATCTTTAAAAGCGTCGCATTATAATCATTTCCCGTGAAGCAGTGATATCTCAATTTTAATAGTCATTTTCTGGGCTCCGTACAAAAAGGAGCGCTTTGGGTGAATCAGTTAGTTTGTATACTTTATAAACAACCATAAATTTCCCGATAATTCGACTTAAACCCCCATGGTAGTTTGAATTCTGAAATAATTATCCAGTTACATGTGGGTCGGTTCCGGGAATCTAAACATGTCGACATATACATGAGAAACTTAATTGTATACGGTACAAATGTTACATGGTTAAGGCTTATACTCAAATAGTAGAAATCGACATACGCCGACTCACACCTTTTCATCGCATCGCGTAACAATAAAGAGCGTTTGTTTTACTTTCTTCCTGATATGATGAAAATAAAGAGCGTTTTTTACTAAACTGTAAATTGTCTTTGAACTTGGCAAATCCTGGTTTTTTTTACTCGAAAGAAGTCTCGGGGTGACTATAGTATATATAGAACGAGCCATATATATATACACACACCTTATTTGTATTTAAATTATCGCAGTATACTATTTTTCGCGAATTCAACCTGAGCGAAAAATAGTACGACTCCTGAGTTTATACTACAAAGAGTAGGATCTGTCTGTCCGTCCGTTCGTCCGTCTGTCTGTCCCGATTTTTGTCCAATATTGCTGGTCCGATTTCAACTAAATTTGGTGTGGTGACTCGGGGTACCCTGGCGGAGGTTATAAGTGCCCCTCATTTCCTATTTATTTGGATTCGGGGGTAAACAATATTTTATTCGAGTCGAGGAACCCACCCATCAAAGCTCAGAGTTATTAGATATCGATTTTTGAAATAAATAATTTTTCACCATCGAGACTTAATAGTGGCCCAGTAAAAAGTCGACGAGCCGACGGTCTCAGACCAAATTGCGAATGAAGATGGATAACTCTAAAATCAAGAGGCTTTGTGTTGATAATAAGGCAAAATTTCGTCGAACGACATATTGATACATAACATGTTTCGGGCAATTTTATACTATAGTTGGCAGTGGTTAGAGTTATTTTTTGGACAATTAATTGATTCTAATAACTGAAGCGGCATTTCTAAACATGTTGTTGTTGTTGTTGTTGTTTCTGGAATCTGATTATATGGGGACCATCGAATCGGATTGAGTATCTTTAAATGATCAAAATGTGCGCTTGCACAAATGGGCCGCTGGACACAAATCCCTCCGACGCTGAATATTCTTCGGGATCCTGTTTCAGCCAGTTTCCTATGAGAGACCTACTCGTATTTAGTGAAGAAATAGTTAAAGACATAATTATTATGTACTTATTTCAGTGGCTCAATCTGATAAGTGGATACCCAGGCAGACAGTTTTCCCGCTGAGTGAACAAAGCATTAAATGGACATGGCTCATTTGAGCTTCCAAATTCTGTCTACGTAATTTGGAAGAAGGTATACGATAGGTTGACAAATACACGAAATGATAAACCGGTTTCGTGTGCTCTTACCCCTTTACCCAACAAAACGGCCAAAACCGGCCAAATAAAGCTTCAACAGCTTAAAATATCTTCGGTCTGTCTCAATAGAACCATACAAATATGGATATCATTGGAACCGGCTCCTTGACCACATTGTGATAGTTACAGTTATGCCCTGTGCCAATGCATTCTCTTATATATGCCAGTCGACCATAGGTCGCCTCGCATATATAAGAGAATGCATTGGCCTTTTTTTAACACTTTTTACCATTTTTTCTTACATTCTTTAACAATTTTATAATTTTTAATGTGTTAAGCCAATGCATTCTCTTATATATGCGAGGCGACCTATGGTCGACTCGCATATATAAGATAATGCATTGGCACAGGGCCGTTCTGTTGGGTAAAGGGTTAAAAATACTTGCCACGGTCACAGCCATTTCCAGCTGATTTCAATTTTTCGCACAGAAGTGAACGTTCCTGGTTGGAAAGGGTGTTTTCTTACTCTTATATATGTGAAAATCTTAATTCTAGCGGAATTTTTTGGTTAAAATAACACAGAAAATGACAAGATGTGCGAATTTTGTTCTTTTTAATGATTTAAAGCAATTTTTTTCTAAAAGTGTTCTATCTCCAAGCAACTACAACAACAATTATATACTGACATATAGAGCAAGACAATTTAAACAGATTAGTCGTTCATTTCCTCTGATCCAATGAAAACAACGTTAAGGTGAAACTAAAGCAGACATAATTATATGAAAACCAGGTGGTCGAATTTTCAAATCGAGCTACCCACACACAAAATTTACATAGAACATAATAGCACTGATGCGACGCAATGTATCATATATGAGATGTTCCCTGTGTGAGACTCGCATATATAAGAGAATGCATCGGCACAGGGTTTTCGCAAAATTTCCCAATTAGTAACACCGTTTAAAAATAAACTGTCTGGTGAGAGGAAATGGGAAAAGAAAATTAGGAACGAAAGACAGGTTATGTCCAAGTGACGCGTTGAAACAGAAAGTTTTGTATTGATGACCACCCATCCCGACTCGACTCTAAATGTCATATTCACACGCTATAAATGGACTTCTTGACAATTGAAATGACAGTGAGTTTCAAGTTGCTTTAATAATCATTTTTGTTGAATGCACAAACCACCATCAGTCCCGCTATTGTGCATTTCTTTATTGGACACAGCGCCCAACAGGTCCATACCTCTTGCCGGATTATTCCACGCGTAGGGTCACGGGCGGGGGTAACCTGGGGTCAGACAAATCTGACCCAGGTTTATCTTTCGTGGCCGTTTATCGTACAATAATTGATCCTTGTGGATACAAACTTCTGACAAATATCTGTGAGCTTTTGTTTGGAGGTCCAAGACCCCCTGGTCAACATAATCAAAATATAATAGAATTCAATTGTCATTTCAACTTATGGTCTGAAGATATTCAAGGGCGCACGAAAAAGATGTTAATACGGTTCCAGGGTCAAGGCGGGCTTTCTTAATCTGTCTTGTTCAAAATTATTTCATTATTATTTTATGGAACACGATCCACAAGATGCTACATGGACTGTAAGAATATCATATTACTTTCCTTTTTCCGCGAGACTCTTTATCTTATTCACTGATGTGTCTTTTTTCTTTATGAATTATGGGCGCCATGCAATTATACGCTTGGAGATTTGGCGATGAATGGTTCATATGACAGCACTTACTGGCAGGTAGATAATAAAGATCGGTCTGAATTATGAGCTTTCGTGATCGTTTTTGGGAGTATTATACGTTTGGATGATTTTGTGGACTTTCACGATGCCTGCATCGATGTGTGACTGTGACCGATGCCTGTGTGATACGAATGCATGATGGTGATTGAAATTATTTTGTATTGCCATTTGCTAGTAAGCGGAAAATTGGTTTAAGAAATACTAAATTATTTGTTGTAATATAAATCAGGTTACATGTAGGAAATGCCTCTAGACTTCTTGGCCGGATTTGTCATCTCCGGTTTAAACCTGGTCTACGTAAACATCTAGGTTTAAACCGCCGTTTGACAACTAAATCCGTGGTTTAAACTCGAGACCGCAGGTCTAAGTGACGCATTCGTCATCTCTGGTTTAAACCTGGTGCAGCCAGTCCAGTGGTTTGGCAGTAGAGCCTCTGTATTGTCGAGATAATTAATCGTACTTTCCTAATGCGAGCCTCCGCGTTCTGTTGCGATTGCGAAAATCAGTAATTACGACAGCGAGCATAAGTTGATTGGACATTTATAAGCGAGAACAATGGAGGTGACATCCGAATTTTTTTTTTAAGTCGTGGCCACGAGAATAAAGTCGTGGCCACGATATTATGAAGTCGTGGCCACGAGAATATGAAGTCGTGGCACGAGCATATTAAGTCGTGGCAACGAGACTATATATAGTCGTAGACTTCACATTCTCGTGGCCACGACTTCATATTCTCGTGCACCACGACTTTACTCTCGTGGCCACGACTTCATATATATTCTCGTGGCCACGACTTTATAATAAAAAAATCGGATGTCACCTCCGGGGCTCCATATATATATATAGAAGCACTCACACCTGTGAGTAAGTTTTTATCAATGTAGATATGTGTTTTGCGTTGTATAAGCTTAAACCGGCAACTAAACCATATAATTCGATGGTCCAGCTGAACGAGGTTTACGGAGGCTAACCTGAGATGACGAATCCGTCTTTTGTGGAACGCGGTTTAGAAGGGTGGAGCTGTGAAAAATATCGAGTGAGGGCGGGTCCAAGAGGCGACTGCTAACTGTTGTTATCACAGTTGATTCATTCGCACACGAGCATTGGTCAGATATGGAGGTGTTACTTAAATATGATATATGTACAACTAGCTTTGTGTTTAAATGAAATACTGTATGGAGACATCACAAATACAGGAAATAATTAGTATAAACCGAAAGTATGTGCAACAAAATTCCAGATACCCTCTAGAAATTTGCCTTGATATAAGAGGAGGTTCTGACGGGGACGCGGTGGAGTGGGGGTGGGGGAATAAACTTGGAATTTCCACTCATCGGGAAACAGTCCCAAGACTGATAACATCTGGAAGGCTTTATCAATGATATATTTAACCCTTTCATGACGGGAGCTGCGCTGGTGCATCATTAAAGATCTGGTGCCAGTGTGTTATCTTATATATGCGAGTCTCCAACAGGGAGCCTCACATATATAAGAGAATGCATTGGTAACTCCAGTCATGGAAGGGTTTAAAAAAATACCAGCATGTAAATGCTTTTTATACCGTCATCTTAATAAAATGTGAGTTACATTATATTGTATCAGTTGAAAATATCTGACCAAAATAAATTGAAATTGTTCTTACAGTTTCCAACTATTATTATTTTTACTGTATTTTTTTTATAGACCACTCCTGGTCAAGTTGTGACTGAAATTGTTATCAGTTGGAAAATTTTCAACCATCGGGGTTCTGACTGAAAATATCCAAAAGTTGGAAAATCATACCATAGGGGCATGTGTGCAAATGGTTTCCGGACCTGAGACTTTCGATCATGTTGAAGAGGGATTTATTCTAATTTTGGCACCCACCCCCAAAAACAGATATCATCTGGTTGCCTACTTCCAATCGTTCAGATGCCGCGTCTGGTGTGTACTCATAAGCAAATTGTTCGACAAGACGCCAACTTTAATGACTTCTTAGTCCATGATTGACTAAATGGTCTCCATTTGGTGTCAATTAATCTCTACAATTGAACCAGACACCACTCGCGAGGTTGCGAAATTCTATTTGCACACACAGAGGTTGGTTGAACTGGTTCTTAAAGCCTGTCCAACTGTTGGAAATTTCTATCAAGACACGCCTCCTAATTTGGGAAAACTGTGTCTGAAAACGACAAACTTTCTAGTACGCATACATGTAATTACTGTTTGGAATATTGTAACCCAAATTTGTGAAATTTCCAACTAATGCTGTGTCACAGTCTCAGGCATGAACTTTCCAACTGTTGAACATTTCGTACAGAGTTTGGGTTGAGACACACCAGCCCCCTCTTGTCGCCTCGTCCCTGTTGTTTATTTTTGACGGGATTAAATTTCCTCGTTAGCTAAAATGTTGAGATTCGCTTATAACTAATCATTATATAGTCTCGTCTGTTGTTGTTGTTGTTTTTTTGTGTGTGCAAATTTGTTAATAACACTGACCGCGGACACGCTGTGAATCACATGAAATATTACAAGGAATACTATCTGAAACAGGCCCCCTTTGAGAGCTGCGGCCCCTACACAAAGTGCCCTGCGACTATACGAAGTGCAAATGTTCATGTTAATGCGAGCCTTAATTCAGCGGCGGCCCCTTTATAGTTTAAACATTTTGATATTTAACACACAAAAATTGGTTGAAATCGGTCCATGGGTTCGGGAAAAAATCTCGAACAGACAGACGGATATACAGACAGACAGATCCTACTCGTTTATATATATAGCTTATATAAATGTAAATTGTAACCCCACCACTACACCAAATTTTGCCATTTCGGGTAACGCATCTTGCAGGAAAATAGATCACAAACAATTAATGAGCAGCGCGTGAAACTCGTGTTGAGAGTCATGCCGTTTGTCGGATTGATTTCGACCCAGAATGAGATCAGATTAGTTGGTCCTTGTTTCTCAAGGAATAAATGCCATGAGCGTGCACGAGTTCGCGATAATTGATGGCGTGGCAATAATTATTACATCGACCCGCCTTTTGGTCTGCTCGGTAACAGGGTGGATTGACTGCATGCTCATATCACAGAATAGTTGTCAATCAGGTGACCACTGAACGACAAAAAAAAACGCGCCCTTATATAGACCCGGTTTAAAAAATAAAAACCAGGTTTAAACTCCGAGGTTTAAAGGTACTCAACCCGATAAAACTCCTCTCAATTACTATTTCAATGGCTTCGGGGGTCAAAAATATTTGATTCGAGTCGAGGAAGTCGCCCATCAAAGCTCAGATTTGTTAGATATCGATTTTAGAAATCTATTATTTTTCATTATCGGGAATACTATCTGGCCCAGAATTGCGTTAAAATTACCACTTGATTTTAGAGTTATTCATCCTTGTCTGTTTGAATAGATTTGGAGTACACATCCAGAGCAGATTACGGCAGTTATTGGTACTCATCTCGAGAACATAACAAATTTGAAAAATCAATATCTAATAACTCTGAGCTTTGTTTGATGGGTTCCTCGACTCGAATCAAATATTTTTTACCCCCAAAGCCAAAGAAATAGTAATATAGGACCCTCTGATCGGATTGTTGTTGTTGGAATCTGTTGAGATGGGGACCCTCTTTACGGGTTGAGTACCTTTAAACCTGAGATGACGAATCCGGCCCTTGTGTTCTCCTGGGCTTCTTGTATATACATGTGCATGATTGAGCGTGTCGTGCACTAAACTAAATGGATTCTCCCATGCAGTTCAAAGTGTACATCGCAAAGGTCTAGAATTGTTTACAGGGATGTTAAGGTGGTAAAAGCAGACGACAGATAAATCAAAATGCAGAAGGAGTCCAATTTATTGAGGGAAATGTTTAGATAATATTTCAGCAAACGACCTGAACTTATTATCTGAACATTTCATATGGGATAACTACCCATGCAACATATCATTGTGCAAATAGGTTCATATTGGACCTAAATATTCACATATGTTCATATTTGACCCTGAAATACGCCCAGAGTGAGCTTATGTTATACCCGTTATTCCGTTGAATGGCGCGGGCCGTAATGAAAACACATTTATAAAGAGCGTAAATGTGGTAAGTCGTGTCGATGAAAAAAGGTAGATTAAATAATGCCAATATGGTCTTATTTCGATGGAAATAGTTCCATATTGGACTGTGTTAAAAGCCGCTTTTATGTCCATATATTATATTTCTTAGTTGATACATGATCCTTAATAATGTAAATATATATATTCTGTAGGTGAAGGTCCCAACTCGAAGTTGCACGATTTAAGTGTGAGCGATTTTGCTTTGAACCGCTTACAATAATGGTGTTATCCGTGATAATTAATTCAATGTTAAATTTTTTATTGCAATATCGGCTTACAAAAGTCACCAACATGCATGAAAACTCGACCTGGAACCACCCCTATACTAAGAAGTAGATTATTCGGGAACAAATATGAACAAAGAAATATATTCCCTGCTTTGTTTGTTCAATGTTATCAAGTTCCCTGTCAAAACGGGTCAGAACACCTCAAAGTTCCCATGTTTTGTCCTGGTTGAATATGATCTCCACGGGCGTAACCATGCAGAGTCGAGATTCGTGGCATGATCAACATTCAGAGATCAATCTGTGGACTGAGGTAGACCACTCACACGAGAGTGGGAGGTGGTCCGGCACACTTCATATGATAGTTTACATATACTCGAGCGACAGCGCGCCAATTCGGAAGCCGCGCCGTGGGAATCGCGTCACCCAACTATTCACACACATGCGCATTCCATCGGCGAATTAAAAATGCCTGTTAAATTTTGTAAATCTGCCCTGGTTTAATCTGTCGCACAAGAACGTGCAAATCAGACAATTTAGAAAGTCGTCGCGAAATGTACACATGGTGGACTGTCCGGCGTGTGAAGAAAATGAGTTATCCACCCCTGTTATATGTGCGAGTCGTAGGCCTATTCAAAGAACACATACGGACGTTGAAACAATCGTCACTGCTCTTTAACCCTTTACCCAACAAACCGGCCAAAACCGGCTAAATAAAGCTTCAACAGCCTAAAATATCTTCGGTCTGTCTCAATAGAACCATACAAATATGGATATCATTGGAACCGGCTCCTTGACCACATTGTGATAGTTACAGTTATACCCTGTGCCAATGCATTCTCTTATATATGCGAGTCGACCATAGGTCGCCTCGCATATATAAGAGAATGCATTGGCCTAAAAACACTTTTTACCATTTTTTCTTACATTCTTTAACAATTTTATAATTTTTAATGTGTTAAGCCAATGCATTCTCTTATATATGCGAGGCGACCTATGGTCGACTCGCATATATAAGAGAATGCACTGGCACAGGGGCCTTCTGTTGGGAAAAGGGTTAAACGGGCATGGTGCAATTGAATATCCAACATTATGTCTACGTACTTTTAAAGGATGGATAAGATAGGTTGGTAAAGACACGAGTTTGAGATCTGCAGGCTTTACATACTCTGAAAAAGGTTGCCAAAGTCACATCAATTAATTTTTCAGCTGTTTTCAGTGAGCAGTGAGATAAACGCTCTTTATTTTGACCATATCGGAAACAGACTAAAACATAACGCTCTTTATTTTTGAACTGCGGAAGAAAAGTCGGGACCTGATTTTTCTAAATTCTATGACTTGAATAAGTTTTTCTGTGGCATTAATGTAGTACGTATATTTAACGTCTTATTTTTTATTTTCTGAACCAAACAAATCACGCTGGTCATCAAAAATCCCCACTGCCAGCGAACAAATTTTGTTTTTATCGGCACAATTCCGGATTCACACGTTGAATGATGAACCCAACATCTAACAAAATTGACAGCGGGAAGAATATGGCTCAATTTGGTGACAAAATGACCGATGGATAGTGAGAATAAGCATTCCATATTTCAATGTTGTGCGATGCAGGCGATGTTTCGAGCTCGACGGAAGCCTGCATCGGGGTTTACTACAGCCCGCCACGGTGTTTACTACCGCCCGCCACGGGGTTTACTTATAACCTTAGTACGGTAAGTTTGGAAATAGTGAATTATTTGAGTTACTGGATTGGTATTCTGAGAGCCTACTTTTAAAACACGTCAATAGATGAGTATGTCTGAAATAAGCAATGCACTCAACTAAGATTAAGTTTTTCTCGAGAATGGTTATTTTTAATTATCTCCGAATTTCTGTCACAGCCTACATACTCATATACATATATTCGGGGGCCATTTTCAAACACAACTATTAAATTTACCACTTGAAAATGTAAGCATAATTTGAGGCTTCAATGCATGCACAGAAAAGTTATAATTTTCAGTACCTTGAACAAATTTTCACTTTGTATGCTGGACTAGAGATTTCTACAAAAGCAGAGAATATAGTCTTGGACACATCAGGATTATAAGTGGATAAAGAACAGCGGGCTGCTGTTCTTTATCCACAAATAATCCTGATGTGTCCAAGACGAAACGTGGAACAAAATGACAAACCGCTGAGCAGAATACTCAACATTTGGCGCAATTACACTTACGGCTGCAGTCCCAGCCTTGATTTCGATAATTTGAGGGTATGACAGTAAGTTATTGGCTAAATAACAAAACATCCAACACGGTGAGTTGAATGGTTAATATTTGGTGGGGGCGCAATATAAAGCTTTCGTTGACCCAAAAACGTTTCTTGGAGATATCGGCCGTTCCACGTCTTAATTCTGTTCAACGGTTTGTTCCACGTTCCATCGCATTCCGTCGTTTGTCTTTATTCCGATACATTATATTTTAACCGTTTCTGATATGCTAGAATATTGGTATTCCCCATATATATCGATTCCACATCCCAACTTGGAACCGAATTCCTACGTTTATGATGATTTCATCGGATCTGCTAAACTGTTAACTGGATTTTGAACTGATGAACTGGCATGGCAGTTGGTTAATTTGCGCTCACTAACTAACTTTATTAGATAACAAATGAAATATACATAGCATACACATATATGTATAAATGTGCGATGCCCGACACCACCCAGGCCAATAACCATGCACCGAGTTGTCAAACCTAGCCCGAGTCTCTGCATATATAGCAAAACTGTCCTCTTGAGTTTTACGTTAATATGAAGTAGCAATTGTGATGGTGAATAGATAGGATGTGATGGTGAATAGATCGGATGTGAACTACTTGAAAGATGGATTAAGATTAATAACCGTTAACCTCTTCGTGACTGGAGCTTCCAAAATGTTTGCCAAAAACCCTGTGCCAATTAATACATTCTCTTTGGGAGCCTCGCATATATAAGAGAATACATTGGCCTAACAATATTTATCTCAACCTTGTAAGCCACGCATATATGATAATGCACTGGCACAGGATCTTTAATACTGCACCAGCGCAGCTCCCGAAATGGTTAATGGGTATTGGGTTTATTGATATAATGCCATGGCTTCTAAAAGGGATAATATATAGTGTACTTGCATCATATTCTATAAATTATCATTATATAGGGGAGTAATTTGACAGTCAGAGCAAAAAGGGTTACAACAGTTTGGGTTCAAACAACACTTGGTTTGGAAAGGTATTATAAGTCTATAGGTTCTCTACTAAACATCTGAGGGCATGGTTGTCGCTCCACCTCCAATCACACCTGAATCCCAATCCAATTGCAAGGCAGAGTTCTGTCCCCTCCTATGCTGGTCTGACCACTGTCATCTCGGCACGTCATTTATTCAAGACTTTTTCTGTTTTCTCTTACAATTGATTCTGCATTATTTTGAGAAACTGAACTGAACTCTGGCTTGAAGTTTGCATCCCAATATCAGTCATTTAGAAAATAAAGGCCAATAAAAAGTTTCTGTTCAGCATGTTGGTTTATCATCTCTTATAAGGATATAGATGGAAATTTCGACCCTTGACCTCTACCTGCCAAATTTGTTAATGAATGATAATCTAGAATAGAAAATGTGACGTCACCAGAAAGTTTTGGGAAACACTCCTTTTGGAGAACTGAAACCCATGTGACAACCCATTGCAGGGATATATGCAAACAAGACAGTCAATGACTGTGGGGTCGCTGACCAGACTGTAAACTGTAAAGACAGAGAAGACTGGGACTCTGAAGACTACAATAGTCGGTACATTGTTTAAATAATAATGTAATAAATTTTTCTAAATTTTAATTTAAAAAAAAAAAAATTAGGAAAAAATTGAGCAAGGAGTAAAATCTAAATGTTTTTTTTTTATTTAAAGATGTTGTTTTTTTGGTTAAATTGAGAAAGGAATTAAATCTAAAAAATTAAATCTAAGTTTTTTTTTAAAGATATTGCCCATGTTTGCCCCAGTGACCCAATTTAAATAAATATGAACCACAGTAAACCAGGGACCCTCCATACCAAATATAAGCTTAATAGGCCCAATGGTTCTTGAGAAGAAGTTGTTTTAAGAATTACTAGGGAAAGAGTTATGGCCCTGGCTTCGCAACTATTTGACTTGGTGATCTCATTTTAACAAATCTGAATATGAGTCACCTAGAGAACACCCACACCAAATATGAACCCATTCGGATTTATGGGTCTGGAGAAGATGTTTAAACAATTTTTGATGGACGATGAGTGATGACTATACCCGGTAGCTCCACTGGAGACTTTGCCTCAAGTGAGCTTAAAACTATAATCAGTACCAAACTTGAACTCAACAACTCAAATAGTTTGTCTTATGGAGGGGGTTAAAGTTTTTGTTGCGAGTGGCTGATTCTTAAACTTATAAAGCTGTCTCCATTAGAAACAGTCTCAATCAACAAAAGGTGGTACACACAGAACTATTCATAGGGTAGAAATTAATTCACTGAAAGGAAGTGTTAAAACTGTATAAATGACATATTTCAACAGACCCACCATTGGAACAAATTCCTTTACCTGTAACCAGTAATAGTTCATATGAGTAGAGACTGAAGGCTCCTGGGAATACATTTGACATTCAATTTCAAAATTAATTACCAAAACAAAACCTATCTGGTCTGGCTAGAGAGAGCTGTCTGCTTGTTGATACTGCACTGTCAGATTTGACATGTGGATAATTATCAACAGAGCAGACTGGCCTTACTGACTTTCATTGTAAGAGATTCTAGCATATGCACAGGGTGTATTGTATTGTGACTGTGAAATAAATTTAAAACAAGTGTTTGATAACAGGGATGCTAGAAGTACCAATGGGCAAGGGTGATGGGCTTCTTTATATATTTGTGTCTTTAATAATTAACTAAAAAAAAAATTATTATTAATATAAATAACAAAAAAAGGTAATTTAAAATTTTAATTTGTTTTGTTTTTTAAATTGAGCAAGGAGTTCAATTTTTTTTTTTTTTTTTTTATTTAATGAGCAATGGGTTCATTCGGACTTTTTTTTTTTTTTTTTTTTTTTAGTTATGTCCCTGGATCCGGCCACATTTTACCCAGTGACCTCATTTGAACAAATCTGAACCCCTGTCACCCAAGGACCATTCATACCAAATATGAACCCATTCGGCCCAATGGAATTTGAGAAGAAGTCATTTTAAGAATTAATATGGTGGGAAAGAGTTATGGTCCTAGCTTCGCAACTAGTTGACCTGGTGACCTCATTTGATCAAATCTGAATGTGAGTCATTTAGGGAACATCCACACCAAATATGAACCCATTCGGTCCTATAGATCTGCAGATGTTCAAAGAATTGTTGACGGACGGATGGAAGGACAGACGGATGGATGGACGAGGGACGAGAAGTGATGAATATAGCTCCACCAGAGACTTCGTCTCAGGTGAGCTAAAAATGATGAATGGGCAAAGTAATTCCAGTCGATTTTTTAAGATCAGTGGAATAAACAGTGATGAGGGGGAAATATTCCTTTCACTCCTTGACTATTTTAGGGGGTATAGGGAGTAATTCACAATAATCATCATGCAAAAATATATTTTAACAACTGCTGAAATTGTACAATTTTATCAAGAAATATAAGTGTCAAAATGAATCAAAATATCAAATAATTTGTGCAACCTGAGTTTTTCATAAGGATACCAAAAGAATAATACATTCATAACTATTCTAAATCATAATACATTCATAACCATTCTAAATCTGTACATAATACATTCATAACCATTCTAAATTTGTACATATGGATTTGAAGTTACACACAATGTTCAAACTCCTTATTATACAAAATGTATCAAACATACAGCTAGAAAAAGGAAGATCAATTAATTTTATTTGGATGGGTGGAGGTACTGGCTAAGTATAGCTTCCTATGTGCATGAACACGTTTGAAATGTCCCTAAACTCACATCAAGCTTGAAAATCTGATTATCACCCATGTCAGGGGTTAAAACCCATGACCTCCTCTTCCAGACCAGACTGTAATGATGGTATCCAAAATAAATTAAAAACAAGGGGTACACATCTAAGATGCTTTTGTCGAGTTTTTTGGCAGTCGAACCAAACTTCTGCCAATAAGGTGCACAACTCCGGGAAAAAAAGTCGGACGGTGGTATATTATTCCAATAGACCTATATACCAAATATCAATTGAATCCGTTAATATTTCATTGAGTTATCACACTAACAGTGATAAAATTATTATTAAAATAGACAAACTAAGACCCATAACTCTGGAATTTTTTTTCGGACAAACCAGGTTTTCGAACTTGTCCAAGATATTGTTGCAAGAGACTCATATACCAAATATTGTTTAATTCGGTTAATATTTCATTGAGTTATAGCGCTAACGGTGATAACATTGCTAAAAATAGACAAACTAAGACCCATAACTCTGTGAAAAAAATTCGGACAAACCTGGTTTTAGAACTCGTCCGAGATATTGTTGCAGGAGACTCGTATACCAAATATTATTGAAATCGGTTAATATTTCAGCGAGTTATCGCGCTAACGGTGATAACATTGCTAAAAATAGACAAACTAAGACCCATAACTCCGCGAAAAAATTTCGGACAAACCTGTTTTTCGAACTCGTCCGACATATTGTTGCAGGAGACTCATATATCAAATATTGTTGAAATCGGTTAATATTTCATCGAGTTATCGCGCTAACGGTGATAAAATTGCTAAAAATAGACAAACTAAGACCCATAACTCCGGAAAAAAAATTCGGACAAACCTGGTTTTCAAACTCGTCCGAGATATTGTTGCAAGAGTCTCATATACCAAATATTGTTGAAATTGGTTAATATTTGTGTGAGTTATCGCGCTAACGGTGAAAAACTTTTAAAAAAGTAATCAAAGATGGATAAATCTTGTCAAAAAGTTTGGACGTGTCCCATTTTCTACATGCAGTAAATAGTCATTGGGAGCAACTCACATACCAAATATTTTTTGAATCCGTTCACAAATGTCAAAGTTATAAGGCATTCTTTAGGTCCGCCCGTCCGCCAACTGTCCCTCGTCAAACCATAAGTCGAGTTTTTGAAAAACTCGACTAAAAATACATGTACTATGTCCTCAGGCACATCCCTCATCACCTCAAGAGGACCTCATAACAATATATAGCATTTATATAGTGCTCCATCCTTGGTGTAGCTCGAAGTGCCTGGGACTCTATATGCAGATTATACACAAACATTAGAAGATAGAAATCACACATAAGTAAATATGTGACCCGCCATATCAAATCCAGTCGTAAGTCGGATTTTTTTACCGTGTGACAATTCATTCTCTTATATATGCGAGTCAACCATAGGTCACCTCGCATATATAAGAGATTGCATTGGCCTAACAATTTTTTACAATTTTAATAATTTTTTCTTGTATTCTTTAACAATTTTATAATTTCACCCATACATAGCCCCAGACAAACATGAGCAGACGACACTCTTCTATATGCTTCTATATATGTGTGGGGCTCCCTGCAGGGTAATGGATGTTTTTTATTTTATGTCCTAAAAATTGTAATAAACATTTATTTAAAACAAATGATAAAAAATTGTTAGGCCAATGCATTCTCTTATATATACGAGGCGACCTATGGTCGACTCGCATATATAAGAGAATGCTTGGCACAGGGTAAAAAAATCCTGACTTCCGACTGTATTTGATATGGCGGGTCACATATAAGAATATGGAGAATGATGCCGGTAAATCTTGAAGAGGTGTGTTTTCAGTCATTGTTCGAAGATGTCAAGAGAATGCGAATGATGAATGTCATCATATAGTTTTATTTCCAAACTAAAATAACCTAACTATCCAACTTTATAAATTAAGAGAGGTTTTTGTTTAAGATATAATATCCAACAGGCTAAAACATTTCCATGAAAATATTTATATTCCAGAAAATTATCTATAAATCATTAAATTTCTAGATTTTTTTTTTAGAAGAAATAACAAGAGGTTGCACCCGTGGTGGCAAATTAGAACCAACAAAGTATGGTTGAAAAAAGCCAACATTTTCATAAAAACAAAGATAAATAACTCTAGAAGAGAAAACATTAACAAAACAATTTAACACTTAATTGATTGCCATCATAGTAGTGAACATCCATACCAAACTTCATTGATATACGTCAACCGGTTGTGGAGATACAGGCAAAAAAAACAACACTTCCAAACAAACAAAGATGAATAATCTAGAACGGAAGACTGAGAAAAAGCGATTGAACACTCAATTGATTGCCCTCATAGTAGTGAAGATCCAAACCAGATTTGATTGAGATTCGTCAACCGTTTCTGGAGATATCTGCTCGGATGGACAAAAAAAACAACATTTCCAGATAAACAAAGATGAATAACTCTGGAATGGAAAAAATGAATACCCTCATAGTAGAGAACATCCATACCAAATTTCATTCAGATCCGACAACCAGTATTTGAGATATCTGCCTGGACGGATGGATGGACGGACAGACGGCCCAACAGACAGATAAACGTCTGGAAGGACGAGGTCAATCCAGTATACTCCCCCTTTCTCTTCAAGAGTGGGGGGGGGGGGGTATAACTTCGAGGGTGGGGGTATAATAATAAAAATCCTCCCTCCCTCATCCAGTTTTCAGTTTATGATTGCTAGATACTTATTTTTAATGGCCTTATTCAGAAACAGTTAAAGATTGTATGTGAGAAACAGAGGATGTTTTGAGATAGAACTGTCACAACACTGGACGAGTTATTCATTACAGATCTATTCTCTATACAATAAAATTAAAAGTCACTGCTAACTTGATTGAGAGGAAAGACTATAAAATTGAACATGTTTTGTCAGTTCATATATATATACCATGAGCGGTGGACGTCAGTTATCCTGGCACTAGTGAATATTTGTAAAAGAAATTCTATCATCATCAGTTGAAAAGCTAAATCCTGTTAAAAATGTTGGCATTGTTGCTTTCCTATAAATACTATATAAAATCTAGTAACGACTGTCCTAATGGGACTGAGGATACCCCATGTGAACACATGGGGTAGCCCATATTAAACTATTTCTAAGTTGAAAACGGGTGCTAACTCTTTTAAAATAAGTCTGATAAATCTCACAGTTATATATGGGTGCATTGGTTCCAATGGTAGTAAAAACTAAGAAATGTAAAACATTAACATCGGACTGTACACTACCAAACCAATGTGGTTTCAAATAAGATACCTCGATACATAAATGTGGTCAAACCAAAACATGATGGCGACTAATCCATAACACATGCTGAACCTATTTATAGATATGTGAATCAATCTGGGTATCAACATATTTATGCAACCTCTTCTGGAATGTAAATGTTGAAGTTTATATACCAGATACCAATGAGTTGATCAACAGGTAGAAATTTAAAGTCAATAAGTAACAAGCCTTGAAATAGGGTGTCTGTCATTTGCAGAATGAGGTCCCCAGAGGGTGAATTTAGTGATGCTACCCCGCATAGCGGGCTAGCATCACAAAATTCACCCTCTGGGGACCTCATTCTGCTTACACCTCAGCAGAATGAGGTTCCCAGAGGGTGAATTTGGTGATGCTAGCCCGCTATGCGGGGTAGCATTACTAAATTCACCCTCTGGGAAACTCATTCTGCAAATGACAGACACACTATTTCAAGGCTTGATAAGTAATAGCCCGGAATTACAGATGTCCACATAACACCCGCACTTTAATGAATATCAAATTGTGTTTGACATGAAAAATGCAGTACCATCTCAATGGAACTTAGATAATCTGATTATCTGAATATTTCCAACAAGAAAACACGAATTTCAGAGTAAAATAGGTCCATAACTCAGGTAAAAAAAGGGCAGACGAAACCCAAAATTCAACTTGACCTGTATGTTGTGGACATACAAACCAAATTTCATTCCATTCAGTAAATATTAAGTAATGTTATGATACGGAAATGAAAATTGAGCCCAATTATCAACAAATGGCCGTAACTTGGGTAAAATGGTCTGCTGAACCCCAAAATCAAACTTGACATGTATTTTCTGGTAGTGAATCTACATACCATGTTATGTTATGTTCTTATGTTGATCAGAATAACAAAACAAAAACAACAAAAAAATCTACATACCGAATTTCATTCCATTTATGTGAGTACAACTAAATGTATCATTTGGAAACTTAATATGAATGGACGGACGGATGGCCAGCCTGACGGACAAACAGGCGAAAAACATAATACGTCCTGTTTTTAAAAAGGGCAGATAAGAATGTGGAAAACATTAGATGACCTAAACATAGCGATTGTCTCAGTCACTGATACCCTCTTGCTACATGCTACAGAGATAACATGAATGTGCAACTTTTTGAGACAATCATATCATACATCTCCTCTACAAACCGTTTCACATAATGTTTCATAATTTTCACAACAGTATTATTTCTCAAATCTGCTCAAAACTGTATTCACAGCTGAAAAGCCGCACAATCCTGCATAATTATTTATGTGCCTCTGTCTGGAGGACAGTGCTCATTGTGTGTCAATTTACATCATGGGACACCTGGCGCACTGTTCACCAAAGGAACCAAATACCTTAATTTACTTGCTTCCTGTAGAACACCATTGTCATATTCAATAGCAGGGGAGAGGGACTCCCATTAGTTACATAACATTTGCCTTGATCCCCTGAGCAGCCACACATCTGTATGTAATTTGTAATCTATGTACACTTTGGTCACAGTAATATATGTTCAACATTTGGCATGAAAAACACAGTACGTGTACTAGCTCCAAGGATCCCAAGATCAATTTTAATTCTGCATACAGTAATGCCCTAAATGATCGACTCCTTAACCACAGCAGAATTATGGGTAATTTTTCAGGATTTAGTCGGAAATATGGCTTGTTGCCATTCATTGAAAAGCTCTCAGTGAGAGCTTTCCGATGAATGCCAACAAGCCATATTTCCGACTAAATCCTGAAAAATTACCCATAATTCTGCTGTGGTTAAGGAGTCGATCATTTAGGGCATTACTGTACACTATTTATTAAACATGTTACATTACTATACAAATTCTCACCAAAATTGAATGGAATGTAGTAGTTGAATTGAATGATACAGTATTATGCTGGATGATTGTCAAAGATTGATAACTCTACTTTTAGCATCAGCTTGTGATATCTCTATGATGACTATATTTTCTATGCGCTTTGCAACAAAGCAAGCCTTGAAATAGTGTGTCTGACATTTTCAGAATGAGGTCCCCAGAAGGTGAATTTAGTGACGCTGCCAAATTCATCCTCTGGGAACATCATTCTGCTTAGACCTCAACTGCTATGGGAAACCTAGGATCAGATTGAAGTTCCCCCAATTGAATTTGGTGATGTTCACCCATTAGTCACCTCATTAAATTCATTTTATCTTCTGCAAATTAGGGGATATATAAACTGAACATAACGTAAAAAGTAACTAAATATTCATTTGAGACCATAGATACTTCTGAGATACCGGAGAGTGAATTTGGTGATGCTAGCCCATTGTGTCGGGTATCATCACTAAATTCACACTCTGGGGACCTCATTCTGAAAATGACAGACACACTATTTCAAGGCTTGCAACTAAGTATTATTCATATCTAGATTTTGCCACTCAGGTATTCTCAAAAGACTAGAATGAATATGGTTTCTGATCTAAAATTAGAAATTACATCACCTAGCTGAAACATAGCTCAAATCCTCGTACTCTTATTTCCAGAATCCACATGAAATGAGGTTGGAAATGACTGTCAATATTGCCATGTACACAACATGCAAGTCATGTCGCTCCATCAATATGACAGGAAAAGTCAGGAGTACCAGTCAATCTGCCGGTTTTCATTGAGTATCGCTTGTCCGCTGGCGACCAGTTCCATTGCCTCTGGGAATGCTTTATGTTCTTCTGTCTTGATTCTTTCCGATAAAGTTTCTTCCGTATCCCCAGGATATACTTGAACAGACTTCTGCACCAGGATGGCCCCAGCATCAACCTCTTCCTGCAATTACAAGCATATGGATGTTTATCATGATCTACAACATGAAGATATTGGAAAGGTTTAGATTAGAGAAGGCCATTGTCGCACTTAAAGCATCTACAGGCTATCACATTCCATATATGTGGTGGGATATGATCATCCAATGGAAGCTGAACTATTATCTGTCAACATGCTTGTCACAAAGGCTGTGCATCTTCATATAATACTGACTATAATGTTATATGTTTGATGTGTCATAGTCAACAAAATAAAACGTTGTGGATTTTTACACATTTTGTTTGGGAATATAATATAGCTCTTTATTATATGACTACCACTAATCCCTTACAAATACCACTATTGTTTGGCGATAAATTCCGAGCAGTCGGAAAACGCTTGTCTGGTCGTGAGCCGTATCGGTATTCTATGAATACCGTATCAATATCCTTTGAATTCCGAATCAGTATCCCGTGAAAATAGGTCACCGGAAGTTGGGAACTATTTTATCAGGTCTGTTCGTTTGAAGCGTAAACGGATCTGTTAAGACTTATTACGAAAGATTTATTTTGTATTATTACGCGTTTGTAATTCAACAAAAAATAGTTCCTCGACCTTGGCCTTAAATTGGGAGTTTCGGGTGATGACTGGGAATGTTCAATGGAGTACTTTTGCCCGGGTGATGACATGGGATGGTGTAACGAAGTAGTTTTGCCCTTTGTGACATGGGATGAACCAAAAATGTGTCATATAATAAACGCTTTATCGGTACAGTGAAGTGATATGGGCTGCAGTATCACGTCTCGTTGACGATGTCAGATCACCGCAAAAAAACTCGCTGCCACAGGCAGCTCATTTGATACGGCGATCTGACATCGTCAACTCAACGTGATACTGCAGCCCATATCACTTCACTGTACCGATAATGTGTATATATCACATGAAACTCCTATAATATCATTGAAAAATCCATTCGATATTTTGTTATCTCTCACTAGTGAGTAATTGCTGCATGCTTCCCAGGATACTTGCATCGCATCAAGTAAATTACCACGGGGATTAATAATACTTAGAAAAGCTGTGCTTGACACCAATACCAGACATTGAAAAATGATTGCTTTGTTCATTAAAGTTCAATTATTGTCCAACTTCGTTGCACTAATGAAAATAGGCACAAAAACAGAGGCAATTTGGGGGATAATATATTTTGTCGTATGGCAGAGCGCGCAATACTGTCATATACGGTTGTGAAGTGTCTCAGCCAACGGTGTGCATGTATGCATTTTACATGCATTTTTCAGCTTCTTTTTAAGATTTGGATTTGTTAAAAAGGCATAAAGCTCTAGTTTTTTTCATGTGATTTAAAAGATCTTCAACTCATTATGTTGGGATATAAAATTTTATGAAACTCATTTGATTCACAACTCATCTATGGCTCATTGTGAATCATATTTATCAAACTCGTTTCATAAAATCTTATATCCCAACATAATTCATTGGAGATCCTCTATATCACTAATGGATGATGGTTGTCTGGCACATACAAGTATATAGTGTTCTAGTCGGCTAAAGCGTGAAATGCAATAGTTGACATTCTCAATTTAGAGCTTGCAATATAAATGGTGTAAAACTGACTTACATCATGCTAAGTGTGAGTTTAAGATAAAGCCACAATTAGTCCTTGAAACTTTATTATTAAACCAATCTAAATCCTAAAATCTACTTTGTTATGATATGATTAAAATCTGGATATGGTAACTCGTATTAATAACATGATTACTAACAGATTACAAAACATTAAAATGTACTTGTTGCAATAAATTGATTGACAATTAACATTAACCCTTTACCCAACAAACCGGCCAAAACCGGCCAAATAAAGCTTCAACAGCCTAAAATATCTTCGGTCTGTCTCAATAGAACCATACAAATATGGATATCATTGGAACCGGCTCCTTGACCACATTGTGATAGTTACAGTTATGCCCTGTGCCAATGCATTCTCTTTATATGCGAGTCGACCATAGGTCGCCTCGCATATATAAGAGAATGCATTGGCCTAAAAAAAATCTTTTTTTAACACTTTTTACCATTTTTTCTTACATTCTTTAACAATTTAATAATTGTTAATGTGTTAAGCCAATGCATTCTCTTATATATGCGAGGCGACCTATGGTCGACTCCCATATATAAGAGAATGCATTGGCACAGGGCCGTTCTGTTGGGTAAAGGGTTAATTGATTCACTAATCAGGTAGAAGCAGTTTCAGGTTACCCCAATGTTAACTATTTGGTCAAAATGTGAGGAAATAATATAAAGCTACCAACTTGTCAATATTACATTTTAAAACAATGATCTGAGGGTGAAGTGCTAAAACTTACTGCCACAAAATGTACAGAGCAGCCCGAGATTCTAACTCTGCTTTCTAGGACCAACTTGTGAGCATTAGAACCTTTGAAGGATGGAAGCAGAGAGGGGTGAACATTTAACATCTTTCCATGCCATTTCCTTACGAAACCACCTGGAATAAAATGAATGAATCTCTATGGTAAACTTATATGATTCTTCATGATATTGACTCAAGTATACCGACTACAGTATTGAAAAATGTACCGCGATATCACTAAATGCCATGGATAATTTTATTTGTCAAAAGCTTCTTTCATCTTTCTTTCTAAATTTCACATTTATGACAAACTCATTAGCATTTGCAACAAAAAAATTGCTAGGCACTGGCTCTATGAAGCTACGTTGCTGCACTGTGCACAGTCATGGTGGCAATCAAAGCAGGGTGTCATAGAGCCAGCGTCTAGTCAACTCGGAAATGGGGAAAACTACTGGGTATTAGCATCTTTGCAATCTTCTTATATTGTGTGGGGTCGCTGTTGATTATAAAAATAACATACTAATTTGTCTTTATCATTCTTTAATTTGTCCGTAGTGAAATTTTAACTGAGAATTCAATGCCTAACTCGGCCTACCATATATACCTGATAGTGATTATATTGCCATCTGTGCATTACATTTCTCACACTGGCCTGAGTGTCAGTAAACCCCACAATGGCGCAATGTGTCAACACCACTTGTATAAACATTAGCCCTTGTAAAACAAATTCCAATGAACTCTGATCGCGAATAAATGGGTTGTGCAGACATGGGATTATAGCCAAGCCTTGAAATAGGATGTCTGTCATTTGCAGAATGAGGTCCCCAAAGGGTGAATTTAGTGATGCTACCCCACATAGCGGGCTAGCATCACCAAATTCACCCTCTGGGAACCTCATTCTGCTGAGGTGTAAGCAGAATGAGGTCCCCAGAGGGTGAATTTGGTGATCTAGCCCGCTATGCGGGGTAGCATCACTAAATTCACCCTCTGGGGACCTCATTCTGCAAATGACAGACACCCTATTTCAAGGCTTGATTATAGCTTTGGTGTAAAAGCAATGAAATGTTTTATTACTAGTGCCAACACATGCAGATGAGTAGCATGAACGAAGGGGTTGAAACTATATCAATTGCTGGTGCAACCCTCTGCAGTAAAACAAAAAAAAGCCGAAAGTGTCTTTTTCTCTCCTTGTGTATAGGAAGACATTTCAACTTAGATCCATGCATTTTTGCCTGTTTTATATTAGATAAACCGACTTAATAATTGGAATATGGTCACCCAGGATATAACGCCTATCTGTTTTTTTCCGAAACCGAATACACAATATACAAAATGATATCTTCTACAATTCAGCTCATTTTTATTAGATTCCCTGTCCAATTCAACCCATACCATCTGTATAAAACAACAGTATCTCCAAAAGCTTCTTTAGGACATAGCAATTTTATTAATTGATTTTTTAAAATCAGGGAAAAAATCTCTTGATGAAAGGAAAAAATAAATAAAAAACCCAGGCAGGTTTTGACATTCCAATTGGCGATTATTCCGCATGATCGCTTGTGAATGCAAATCTCTTATATTCACTTGAGATAATATTTTGAGAGAAAAAATAGATAAAGCTAACACATTACTATCTCAATAATTATGATTTTTCCATGCTAGAAAGGTTTGATGAGACGTCCTACACAAACTGAATATCTGGGCAAAAAACAAATTTTAAATTTGTTTCGTTTTGCATTTTCAGTAAAGTAGTTGTCAGGTGATTGTAAACGAACTAATTAAATTTGTGTTGCCTTAGCGATTAAAATAAACATTACCAATAAATACTCAACATATGATATCATAATTGCCAAATATGTCATATATTAACATTTTGTCAGGGTAGATTGAACAGCAAGCAATTGTCATTGTAAATTCCTTATATGGTAATAATTATATTGTCAGAACAGGAAATTACCATGGGTATTTCCCCCCAACAGGTTTAGAAATATAAACAAATATCTAATCTGCATGGTTAGGGTTCTGCAAAGCTTTGAAAATTTGATACATTTTGACATAGGCGACCTGTATCAGGATCGATACAAAATCGACTCTCAAATTCATATAATTTTAAATTGATTTACTCGTGTTCGAAGAAGCTCTTTACTCTTACGCGCTGCAGGAAATTATTTTCTGTTGCAAGGTGATATAATTTGAAGTCTTTGTGAACAAGCAGGAATATAATTCTGCCGCCCTACTTGAAGGAAATTTCACACATAATTGCCTGCAAACATAATATTCTATTATTCTCATCACTTGCAAAGATGCTGCATAACTGGTACATGTATACTGCATTTAGAGTTATCTGCAAATATTTCATTATTTGCATCTTATCTGTGCAGAGTGCACAATAAATGAGCTCACCTGTTAAAATTCTCATAAAACCAGCCAAGCAAACAAGTTCAATATCGTGGCTTATCAGGCCGTCATGTAAAGCAGCATCAAAGTCATCCCTTGATTTGAAATCTTTATGACTGATCACCTAAAATAAAGAGATCTGTTAACATTTCTGATTGTCGATATAAAATTGGAGACTGAGTTTTTAACTTTTTGAAACTTTTAGATAAATTTGCTAATAAATAATTCTGATGAGCTTCACTCTGGGTGATGAGGACTGAGAGAATATATTTTTTATTTATTTTTTTAACATTAAATACCTGTAAGTCAGGTCTATATTTCTTACCTTGGTTTTTATCCCAGCCTTTTCTGCTCTGTGTAATCCGAACACGCCGGCCTTGTTTGATATAACCAATGAGATCTCTGCTGAACTTGATTCATCCTTTGTGTAGTCAATCAGAGCCTGAAGGTTTGTTCCTGTAGAAAGGGGGCAATATTGTATACACTACATATTTATGTTCCTGCTATTATTTGATATTTTTTGGATTCATAATATTTTATATATACGCCATCAACGTCGTTTTTCGATTAATTTATGAGTGTATAGATGTATCAGTAGACGAACAACATATTGTATAATTCTGCAAAGCTGAATTATACTAAGTATGTTGCTCATCTGCTGATACATCTATAGTCTCATAGATCAATCAAAATACGAAGTTGACGGCTTATAATTACAACGATAAAACTTTATTTTCAACTATCTACTATTAATTCATCTGAGAATAAAATTGAAAAAACAGGATTTTCTGTTGGAGGATCTTCCAATTTGGTCGATAGGCCAAAATTAAAGGCCCACTTAATTTTCGAACACTCAGATCACATTATATAAAATATATGCCAAATTATATACCATTCGAAAGAGGACGCTCCAAAACATTGTATTTTCAACTTATTTGGTGTAATAAACTGTGAACATGTTGTTTATGTTGAGTTACCAACGTCAGTTTCTGTGCTCAAGTTTCTGCACAAAGTCTATTATATTCAATGGTAGGGGAATAACTATATATATTTAGATATACAGTTATTTCCCTTCCATTGAAAATAATTCTTGAATTCTGTAGCCATAACAGGTGTAATGATTTTATTATTTCAGCTATTTCTCTATGGGCACCTTCTGAGACACAGACATTCCAAATGGTGATGAATTATAGTATTTTAATCATATTTTATGGCATAGATTGTTATTAAAACCATATATCAAGGCACTATAAAAAAATTATATTCGGTGACTCGAAAATTAAATGGGCCTTTAAATTGGCAATGACAATGCGAACTTTCAGAAAATAAATACACATCAACTTCAGTTTTCTGCAATAAACTATCCATGATCAAGAAAATAATTCATGTTTGGCTATTATTGTCCGAATTTAGTTTTTGGGGACTATTCAAATAGCCTGTGTCAGTCCGTGTGGAAAGTTTCCGGATGAGAACTTTATTTTGCGCGATCGGATCAAAACCAAATATGGTATGTGAGTTTATCAGCTCAAAACACAGGTCAAGTTCGAACATGGGTCCAGTCCGCCCATATTTGCTGGAGTTATGGTGCCTTTCCAACTTAGAATCTGTCCGTACGTGTGGAAAGTTTCTAGATGAGAACTTTATTTTGGGCAATCGGATCGAAACCAAATTAGGTATGTAAGTTTGTCAGCTCAAAATATATTTCCTGATGATTAACTTTATTTTGGGTTATCGGATTGAAACCAAAGTTGGTATGTGAGTTTATGAGCTCAAAATACAGGTCAAGTTCGAATATGGATTCGGTCCTCCCATTTTTTACAGAGTTATTGCCCCTTTTCAACTTACAAGTTTGTCATTTTGAGGTTTCAGGATGATAACTTTAGTTTGTGAGATTTTTTGGAATGTGTGGTTATCAGGTGAATTTCATTCGCCCATTTTTATCTGAGTTCTGGTCCTTGTTGATTTAGAATTTGCCGATTATTTTGGTTTCAGGATGATAACTTTACTGTTAGTTATCTGATTGTTTTTAAATTCAACTGAATCTCTTGATATTTGGTACGTAGTTCAAATTTCAGAAGACAAAGGCCAAGTTTTAATTTTGTCACGGTCCAATGAATTTTGAGAGAGTTAGAAAAAAACTTTTACATACGTTTAAAATGACACGAAAAAGTCATATTGATTATCAACACACAGAGAGTCGAATCCGAAGTGACAGTCCCTGACTGGTTAGCGATCTCCAGTAAAATGATTAACTCCCAATGTAAACAAATGTACTGGTCACATCTTGTGACAAATTACATGTCATTATCATTGGTATGAAGCAGAAATTTTAATAGGGTTGTAATCGGGTAACACATTTTATTTATTCCCAATCAAATTATCCATGTTCTCATGGATGCTTTTTAAAAAATTGGGCAAATGAAAAACGTGGCACAAATATTGAGCATTCAGTCGACCGTTAGAAAAATTTGAACATGGCTGAATTCTAAAGGAACAGAAACATGAAATATAATCATCAGCTACTTGTCAAATGTTTCTAGCATTTAATTTTTTAGTTGTTTTTTCACTAAGATTCCACCAGAATTCTTGTTCCACGTGATCCATGACATCATGTGGGGCAATTAGGTTAGGATCACCCATTTTTCTTGAATTATCACTATGCATGGTGATTCGTCCACTGCACCATCTATGCACTGATAATCAGTCACAAGCTAACCTCTCGACCAGTCAAATGCCCGCATTTCAATGAAAATGAAAGTGGTTCTAATTATATCAACTTCCAAAATACATTATGCCATATGATATCCGTCCTCCCCTATGTGCAGAATTACTACATGTAAGTTCACTCCATTCTGGGAATAGTAGACTGGTGAGAACCACACTAATGGTGAACTGAAATTACCCAGTATTAAAATCTAAGAGCCCAACTGCATTTCTCATTTTTTCAAAGCACCAAGCCTGCCAAAATCAAATATTACCTGCAATCAATGATAGATAACCCAGACACCAAAAATTAATTCTCTCAGCTGATGACTATTTACTAGAAACAAAATGCAAACATGCAGCCAATCAGATGGACAGAAGAGGAATTTAACGAGGACAGCGGCCAATAATCACACACCCTCTGCATTCACACAATTAGCTTCTGTAAGAATCAGTACAAATCGTGATATGGTTACACAAACTTTTCCGACATTCATTAGGTAATAACTGAAGTTAAAACTTCAAAAAAGCGATGAACACCTATGTCACTTGAAGCCAGCCATGTGCATGCACTTGCACCATGGTGTCCACTTCATAAAAAGCAATTACTATTATTCTATTAAAATTTACTGGTATATGATTATAAGAAATGACTCGCAGATCCATTTGGGTCATTGCTTTTGAGCAGCATAGTAATTAACCCTTTCAGTGCCAAGTCCGATTTTTGTATCAACCCATATTTCCTTTATCATTTTTCAAATTTATTGATTATAATAATGTGATACATTGATGGAAAAAGCCCTAAGAGCTCTTTCCATCAATGTATCACATTATTATAATCAATAAATTTGAAAAATGATCAAGGAAATATGGGTTGATACAAAAATCGGACTTGGCGCTGAAAGGGTTAAACAAAGTTTGTGTGAAGTCAGTTCTTAAATCTCTCCTTATCTGGTGTATAGCTAAGCCTGCGAGAAAACTCCTGTAAATACAGCAGTGAAGTGTTAACCCTTTTGTGGAATAAACACTCATCGATGCGTAGTTTCCTTAGGAAATGTTCAGATAATAAGTTCAACATACTATCTTTGAACATATTATCGGAACATTTCCTGCAAATGAATAGGACTTCTTCTGCACTTTTATTATCTGTTCTCTGCTTATTTTTTCTGAACACCAGTCCAAAGGCACGGGTGGCGTTCGTTGCAGAAATATTCATATTTGTTCAAATCGCCATCAACAGAAGGAATATTGAAATATAGATAGTTTTGTTCATATGCCAAACATAATCAGCGCGTAAATAGTATATTGTCGTCAAGACGTTCGATGGTGTACGTAAACAAGAGCCTGCTCGTGTTACAGAAGTTTTGCTTCTGTTTACATAACACAGCGCAATTCTATTGGTTAATCACACACAAATGGTATAAACGCTCTTTATTATTTCCATATCAGGAAAACAGAAACAAATAACGCTCTTTATGTTTACCATATCCGGATCTAAACAAAAGCCAGGTTCTGTAACGTTTTTTGCTTTTGTTTATGCCATATTTCTGATAGGTATAAGAACAAAGTCTGTCTATATTTTACTATTATTTCTGTTTTATGGTGGTTTTTGACGGAGGTGAATATTCTAACACCATACCCACCGCCAACCGTATCTTTAAATGTATACTTTTATAACTGAATGGGAGAATCCATTCAGTATAGAATGGTTTAAGAGACTTACCTGAGCCTGATATGAGAACGCCAACCTTCTTTCTTCTGGTAATGGGTGGTCTACACTTCCAACTAGAATCCAGGCCAGATTTCAAATTTTTTATCACAACCTTGTCAGTTCCTATGGAAATATCAAGTTTCATATGATTTGCTAATTGCTCAGATAATTTTTAATTTGATATATTTGAGTCAGTGTTAACAGTTAACACATCTTAAATATCTGATCTTGCTTCCATCAAATTTTTACACAGATTCAAGGATATTAATTTGAGTCTTAAGACAGCAGTCAACAGAAGCTTTTCTCACTGAATTATGTTTTTCTTTCAATTTTTCCCTACACATACTAAGGCTCTAAATACCAATTTTTACAATTTTCAGAACATTACACTGTCCGGCTGAGATCTGTGTATGATTTTCAATAGAAAAATATCACCTATTAATTAGTTTTATCTCATTCACTGCCAAGCAAATATATGCTGCCTGGCCGCCAGCCCCCTTGAGCGCCATCATATTATTACAGTAATGCCCTAAATAATCGACTCCTTAACCACAGCAGAATTATGGGTAATTTTTCAGGATTTAGTCGGAAATATGGATTGTTGCCATTCATTGGAAAGCTCTCAACCAGCCATATTTCCGACTAAATCCTGACAAATTACAAATAATTCTACTGTGGTTAAGGAGTCGATTATTTAGGACACTACAGTATATTAGCATCAGTTAGCTACCATATTAAAGCCGTCTTCTGGATGATGATTTCTAATTGAGCACACCACACCTGTTGGTTTTACAGATTAAACATATACAAAGAAATAGTACATGTACCAGTAGTGACCCGCCCGCCGTTTTTGTCAAAGTCAATGGGTACCATAACAAGTATTCTAGTAAATTTCATACCTGACACCTCAGTCGACTTGGTGGAGGCTCTCGTCTGCGTAGACTTACATGTGCTTCAATACTTTAATGATCGTTAATTGAGTCAATTGTGTTGTCAAAACATGATTGTGGCATTTACCAGAGTTATTTTCACAACTATAGGATTGTAGAAGTTTGAGTCAGAATAAACTTCATCAATGCCTTCATCAGTTGATGTGGAGGCCTTTCTGAAGATTGTCATCAAATTGTCATTTGTGGACACTGTGATAAGTGATACTGCAGGCTGTAACTACATTGTTGCCATAATGTAAATATATTTGTAACTATATAGTTTCACTAAACCAGTTTAAACTTAGTCAATTAGCTAAATATTTCACTGTCACTTGTTTCAAAATGAATAGAACAAAATGCAGGAAAGGAATAAAGATATCTTGTTGCCAGCAGTGACCGTGACAACTATCGTCAACAAGATCATGCAAAAATAGATTGACTTTGTTCTTATTTTCATTATTAATTACAGACAATAATGAGATATCACATATCAAAACCCTTGTTAACCATTTTAGTGCCAAGTCCGATTTTTGTAGCAACCCATATTTCCTTGATCATTTTTCAAATTTATTGATTATAATAATGTGATACATTGATGGAAAGAGCTCTAAGAGCTCTTTCCATCAATGTATCACATTATTATGCATTGGCACAGGGCCGTTCTGTTGGGTAAAGACTTTTATATGTATTAAAAAGTTTACGCACGCCGAGGGCATTGGGGCCCTTTAACAGCCATACTGGATGTCAAGGCTTTATATTCATATTACTTATATAAAACTCACCGTTTTTATCACATAAATGTCCAATAATTCCTGTAGATGGTAAAGATTCCCGCAATTTATTGACAACCTCAGATGCAGCAGATTTATCTACAATGATGACTCCGCCAATGCCGCAGTTATACGTCCGTGACATTTCTTCCGAGGAAATATTCCCCTAAAATAGTTGTAATAATGAAATTACTTGATAGACTCATCTGTAGCCCCATCAATAAGGAGAAGCCCAGTCTCTCGCCCACATTTTTAGAACTTAGATGAGTACACTGATGGCAATTTAACTCTGATGATGAAATGACAATGACTCCTGCCCATATCCACCAAGTGGTGTCTACACATTATTGCCAAACAATATTGACACTTCGGGATACATTTAACAGATGTGCTTATTCCAACAATTTGATATATTATTTTGACTAAATGTACATGTACAGTTCCTTAATGACTGTAAGTGGTAATTCTATCATTTAACACTGGCGTCCAGTGAAAGCTAAATTATAAATTCAATTGTTTCAGTGTAACTTATAAGGTTTGGCATGGAATGATATGCTATTAGAAATGAGAAATGGAATTAAACCAGGCCACCATTCTTCACAGTGGGTTAAAATTTCCATAATTTGTGTATCGCAATACACATATTGTATCATGAGAAAAAAATCATGATACATATCATAGAGTAGCGATATGTATTGTATCAGCCTGAACATGGCTCTTCACCTTAGATTTGAGCCAGCCAAACACTGCTGGTATGTTCCATTGTGATGCATCTAGAACGGCACAATACTTTTTGGGAAGAATCCTTGGTATGTTTTCCACTAGGCCTCCACCTGTGATGTGTGCAAAAGCCTTCACAGAGCCTAGCTTTATGAGTGGTAAGAGTGACTTCACATAAATTTGTGTCGGCACAAGCAAGTCCTCGCCTGAAATGGAGACAAAATTCCTGTTTGGGTTTGCTATTTTTTGGGCCAAATTTCCCCAAATAAATCTTGTTGATATCTTAACTGTGTAATGATGGACTGTTTCAAGCATCACAAATACAAATAGTATTAACCCTTTGAGTGCCAGGTCCGATTTTTGTATCAACCCATATACCCTGTGCCAATGCATTCTCTTATATATAAGAGAATGCATTGGCCTAACAATTTTTTTTGTTGTTTTTTTTTTAATATTTTTTTACAATTTTAATAATTTATTCTTATATACTTTAACAGACTTATTTTGGGCCGATGAGATCGGCCCCTGGCACTCAAAGGGTTAAGTAAACTGTTGTAGTTGAGATCAATTCACATGCATTAACCATTTGATAACTGATCACTTAAAGATGGTCTATCTCTTCATCTAACAAGTTTTATATAGTTTCCTGGGTATAAAATCATAAATATAAATCAAAGACCCCTGCACGGAAACGCTATCAATTAATATTAACTTTCTTTAAAATTTTCTGGTATAATGCATACAATCAATTTGGAACATGCCAAAACGATTGGATTGTAGCAAGCGGGAGAACTCTATCTCTATCTCAGATTTCCTGATAGATTCATTGATGGTATATTCTAAAAATATTAACGAAAAATTTCCCAATTATAAATTATCGCATTATATAAGAAAATATTGATATTAAAATCAATACCAATTGATAGAAGCGTTTTCAGACAGGTGTCTTTGACTCATATTTATTATTTTACCCGGAAACTATATAAAACGTCTTTAGGAAGTGCATGTCCATTTTTAATAATTAGTTACTTGATGACAGTAGATTTATTGATAGGAATATTCAGCTGATGAGA
Source organism: Siphonodentalium dalli (assembly GCA_032622095.1). NCBI lineage: Eukaryota > Metazoa > Mollusca > Scaphopoda > Gadilida > Siphonodentaliidae > Siphonodentalium > Siphonodentalium dalli. The sequence continues at coordinate 51,212,314 of CP136064.1, read as the reverse complement.
TCAATAAATTACTAAACAAATTTTGAATACAGTCAAAATGATGATGTTATTCAGAATATTAACATCAAATATGACATAGCAAAACATAGGCCCTTTATTGTAATTTTCAATGCACTAATCACCAGTGTAAATTATTTGTTTGTGTTCGGGTATGTTGCAATAAGATATGTTAATCAATTCAGATAGACAACGAACCTAATGTTTTTCCAGACTTGAATGGTGAAGGCATATCAAAGCTGAGTTGGTGCTTTTGTATTACTTTTTGAACCAAACTGAAGCCGTTGCTATGGATACCAGAAGACGGCAAACCAATCAGAACATCATCCACTGTTATAGCATCCATGTTGGGGATGAGTTTGTCCCTCTCAACAGCTCCCACTGCAAAACCAGCCAGGTCATATTCTCCAGTACCATACATCCCAGGCATCTCGGCAGTTTCACCTCCTGAAAGTTAGAGAATGGCAAATTTCATATACGACCAGGGGCGCTGGAAGCAGGCCTGATAATAAGATATGCCTGTCATTAGCAGAATGAGGTTCCCAGAAAGTGAATTTTGAGACGCTATCCCGCATAGTAGGCTAGCATCACTAAATTCACCCTCTGGGGACCTCATTCTGCTTAGGGCTCATCTTCTCTGGAAAGTTTCTTTATTTCAAATTTTACAGAAACATTTTATTTATTTTTTAGTTTAGTTTCTCTGCATCACCAAATTGGTAGAAGACACATTGCATAATTGAGGTTCCCAATGCGTGTACATCACAATATTCACCATTTGGGAACCTCAATCTGAGTCTTTGTCTCCCATAGCAGATGAGGCCATGCAGTATGAGGTCCCAAGAGGGTGAATTGGTGATGATAGCCTGCTATGCGGGATAGCGTCACTAAATTCACCCTCTGGGGACCTCATTCTGCAAATGACAGGCATACTAAACTCAGGCTTGGCCAAAAGCAACCAAGGGCAAGGGTGGGACAACTTCCAGAAGAGTAAGATTTTTAGGAAGATGTAAAGCAAAAATGCCAATAACTTAACCCTTTACCCAACAAAACGGCCCTGTGCCAATGCATTCTCTTATATATGCGAGTCGACCATAGGTCGCCTCGCATATATAAGAGAATGCATTGGCTTAACACATTAAAAATGATAAAATTGTTAAAGAATGCATTCTCTTATATATGCGAGGCGACCTATGGTCGACTCGCATATATAAGAGAATGCATTGGCACAGGGCATAACTGTAACCATCACAATGTGGTCAATGAGCCGGTTCCAATGATATCCATATTTGTATGGTTTTATCGAGACAGACCCAAGATAATTTAGGCTGTTGCAGCTTTATTTGGGCGTTTTTGGCCGGTTTGTTGGGTAAAGGGTTAAATGGGGACTGTACCCTAAATCAGGTCATTTATGGGACCATCTCCTGTTATACTCAACATAATATATGCAACAAGTGAATGAATTTGAGCCATGATTAGTGCAAAATACACTCATGTGCTCTATGAACGATGCACACAACATGGATATTATAATGAAAATGAGTTTATGACTGGAGTCGTAAAATTTAGAAAATCCAAATCTGTTCAGGCTACCAGACTAGCATTTGAACCCCTAGTTGTAATCTTGTTTACTTACCTATGAGCCCACATCCAGCTTCTTTACACCCCTTGGAAATACCAGCAACAACATCTCTAGCGACATCCACATCTAGTTTCGATGTGGAAAAATAATCCAGAAAAAACAGCGGCTCTGCTCCATGGGCCAAGATATCGTTGACACACATGGCAACAAGGTCAATTCCAACTGTGTCATGTCTGCTCACTGATTGAGCTACCTATAGGAGAAATGAGAATAGTAGACAATTTGATTTGATTATCTCAGTATCAAAGGAATTAGAAATATGACATCAGCCAGATACAGCTGGTTTAACCTCTTGGCTACTCTAAGTCTTTACTGAGTACGGATGTAAAATATCACGTGGTGTGATATACGTCTGTATTGAGTACGGACCTACTTCAGCACACTAGCAGTTGGTCATTATTCATAACTGGAACTCAGAGCTTGGTGCATCGGAAGCATTGTATCTCAATATTTTAAACAGTATAGGATGATGTTCCAGGATTGTGAATGATGAAAGCCTTTTAACGGAGTCAGTTTTAGGGTTTAACTGATATTCCCATTATATTTACCACTGGAAAATGGCCATAACATCAATGGCCCAACACACGTCAAGATGTAATTTAGCAGTGAAGAGGTTAATAATAATTATATCAGTCAATATGAATATTAAAACATACCTTGGGTGAAGTGTTTCAAATAAGAGGAATGAGAGACCGATCATGATCAGCAGATGTTAACCCATCCCTTGGCGATAGTAAATTACTATGATCGGAATCATAAATGAGAGTTTTGCTGTTGAATTATAGAGTATACTGTTATGTACTATTATAGACAAATGTACATAACACAAATTATTGGAATTTATGGGTCACTTGCATCGAATGCACTGGTACAGGATCTGTAATGCTGCACCACCACAGCCTTGGGTTAAATGTGAAAGGTGACCTGGACATGGAGTACTTGGGTTAAGAGAGTCCAATTTAAGTTTACCATGATAATGTATCAAGTTCTACCAACAATATAGATCAAGATAAGCCACCTCACTGCTGACCCATTAATTATATAGCAGAGCTGTCAACAAATCACAGGAATTGTTTATGTTGAAAACTGGCATCTCTATTAAACCAATAACGTTTATAATGACCTCAGACAATCTGTAGAGTGATATCTTCAGCTGTGCAAGGCAGCACAGATGTCCAAGTCTACTTACTGTTAATATCATGTGATGTGTATTGTTGAATCTTTATTTTAAATTAGATACCATAGCTTTCTTTATTAGATTATCTGCACATTGGCATAAGAGACATCAGAAAATAATATAGCCTTATCAATAGCTAAGTAGTCCAAAGGCATGGGATGAAATTGGTGAATTGGATTTAATGTCACTCCAAACAAATTTACGTAAAGTGTCTGCGGACGGACGGACGGACGAACGAACACCGAGTGGTCTATCCGGACAACGACACTATGTTCACCATACTATGGTATGGGTAAACATAAAAAATGTCTTTATGGAGGAGGTGGGAAAAATCCCGAGAGGTTTTAACATACCGATTGGCAATTATTCCACATGATCACTGGTGAATAAAAATCTGATATCTTCACTTGGAATAATATATTGCAAATAAAAATAAATAAAACCAACACATTAATATCTCAAAACTATTCTCAATTTTCCATGCTATTGTGACTGATAGAACGATTTGGTAAAAGTTTTATACAAACTGAACGGCTTTCAAATCCAAAGCATACATGGCCTGGAAAATGAAATACCAAGACCATAATGGGTATAATCCTTTACTTGAAAGTCTTTATTTACTCAGTCAAAAAAGCATGGACATGAGCTCATAATATCTTTCAGAAACAAATCAAATAGAATAGGCCGCATAATATATGACCCAGGTACTTTGTTCATATTGCTTCACAAGAGAGTATATACTATCAAAAGTACATACGGTACACTTCAAATATATATACGGTTTTTATTTTATTTTTTGAATTTCCATTAAAAAAAGTTATCGGCAGGTTCGTAAACCAATTAATTAACCCTTCCATGACGGGAGCTTCCTGAATTTTTGCAAAAACCCTGTGACAATGCATTCTTTTTTTGATGTGAGTCGACCGTAGGAATGTAAGAAAAATGATAATGAAAGTGTCAATGACACTGTAGCTCAACTTGGAAAGGGAATAATTTAATGTATTACAGTCAATGGAGCGATTAGGAATGTGGAAAGTTGAATGTCTAATACTAGTTTATAGACATGAAGAGAAAAGTTAAATCCAAGATGGCTGCTGGCGGCCATGTTTTCGGCCGAATGACCCCAAAATGAGTCGTTCCCATCTACATGTCATCGCTAACATCCATGACAAATTTTATGACGATCAGACTAAAGGTACGACCTGTAGCCCATGCTAAAGAATTTAGTCATACAAAGAGTAAAATCCAAGATGGCTGCTGGCGGCCATGTTTTTTCGCCAAATGACCCCAAAATTACTTGTTCCCATCTACATCTCAATATTAACATCCATGACAAATTTCATGATGATCAGACGAAAAGTACGACCTGTGGCCCGTGCTAATGGATTAAATTTTGAAATCCAAGATGGCCGCTGGCGGCCATGTTTTTTGTCCGAATGACCCCAAAAAGACTCGTTCCCATTTACATTCCAATTTCAACAGCCATGACAAATTTTATGATGATCAGACTAAAAGTACGACCTGTAGCCCGTGCTAAAGGATTTAGTCATACAAAGAGTAAAATCCAAGATGGCTGCTGGCGACCATGTTTTTTGGCCGATAGACCCCAAAATTACTCGTTCCCATCTACATGTCATTGTTAACAACCATGACAAATTTTATAATGATAAAGGTACGACCTGTAGCCCGTGCTAAAGAATTTAGTCATACAAAGAGTAAAATCCAAGATGGCTGCTGGCGGCCATGTTTTTTGGCCAAATAACCCCAAAATTACTCGTTCCCATCTACATGTCAATATTAACATCCATGAAAAATTTCATGATGATCAGACAAACAGTACGAACTGTGGCCGGTGCTAATGGATTAAATTTTTAAATGCAAGATGGCTGCTGGCGGCCATCTTTTTAGTCCGAATGACCCCAAAATGACTCGTTCCCATCTACATTCCAATTTCAACAGCCATGACAAATTTTATGATGATCAGACTAAATGTACGACCTGTAGCCCGTGCTAAAGGATTTAGTCATACAAAGAGTAAAATCCAAAATGGCTGCTGGCGGCCATGTTTTTTGGCCGAATGACCCCAAAATGACTCGTTCCCATCTACATGTCATTATTAACATTCTTGACAAATTTTATGATGATCAGACTAAAAGTACGATCTGTAGCCCGTGCTAAAGAATTTAGTCATACAAATAGTAAAATCCAAGATGGCTGCTGGAGGCCATGTTTTTGGGCCGAATGATCCCAAAATTACTCGTTCCCATCTACATGTCAATATTAACATCCATGACAAATTTCATGATGATCAGACAAACAGTACGGTCTGTAGCCCGCGCTAATGGATTGAATTTTGAAATCCAAGATGGCCACTGGCGGCCATGTTTATTTTCTGAATGACCCCAAAATTAATCATTCTGGTCTAAATGTTGATGTCAACAGCTATGACAAATTTCATAATGATCCAACCAAAGGTACGACCAGTAGCCTGCATTGTTGACGCCTTACGTACACACGTACACACGGACGACAAAGCCATGGCAATAGCTCAAACTTTACAAAGTAAAGTTGAGCTAAAAATGATAAAAATTTGAAGAATGTAAGAAAAAATGATAAAAAAAAAGGTTAAAATTGTTAAAGAATATAAGAAAAAATGATAAAAAATGATAAAAATTGTTAAAGAATGTAAGAAAATTTGATAAAAAATTATAAAATAAAAGGTCAGCCGACCACAGTGTCCCCCAAAAATGTGGCAAGTCGATGCCACTTCGTTAAAGAAATAAAAAAAAATGTTGAAATGTTTTAAGTCGAAAGGGTTAATAATTCTACGATCAAAACTGTAGGAGTTGATTACACCATGAAGGTACCCTCATACAGAAAAAAAAAATGGTGAAATTTACTAAGTTGAAAAGGGTTAATAACTTTGTCAAAAAATATTTTTTCCGTCATCTATCTACATGTTGCACATCTTCAATATATGGGTAACAATATAATGAAGTTTCAAATCTCTAGGATGAAATCTGTAGTAGGAGATGATTACACCATGGAGGTACTCAAGTGTGACGGACGGACAGACGAACGGACGGACGAATGGACGGATGAACGGAGCCCGTTTCTATAGTCCACCAAAAATAAATTTTTCAGGGGACAAACAATTGTTAGGTCAATGCATTCTCACTTTTGTTATGCTTCCTATTCGGAATTGTGCTACAAATAAATCAATGGGAAGAAAAAAACTACACATCAGCAAGTATTCAGTTACTAAGATCATTAAAGAAGCTTTAAGACTAGTTACTTTCAGCTTGGTTCCGACACCATCAGTTCCTGACACGAGCAGTGGATCTTTAAAGCCAGCCGCCTTCAAGTCAAATAATCCACCAAATGATCCAATGGCAGCTTCGCATCCAGTTCTACTTGTTGATTTGCACAATGGCTTAATCTGTTCAACCAGGCTGTTACCAGCATCAATGTCAACGCCCGAGTCTTTGTATGTTAATCCGGGAAAAACAGATTCACTGAAATGCATCCACACAAGCTTTCATCATGAAATAATTTATTTTCAGTAAAAAAAGGATGCAAAATGTACCCTTTGGATATAGTGTGTAGCATAAGTAAATCTGTGCTTCATTTGAAGCCGCAAGTCCATTTGAGGCGAAATTGGGAAACGCTTATTAGCTGTAATCATGCTTAGCCCATTAAAATAAAATATCTGTGTTCTCAGGCAATTAATAGATTTCAATTTTGAGATGAGGGAGAGAGGCTATTTAAACTGATTTTCTTTTTTCAAAATCTGGAAAATATACTCCAGAAACAAACACCAATTCATTTCTAACAGAAAATATTGAAAACATTGTTTGACGAGGCTTTTTAAAATAGCATTTTAGTGATGAGGGAGATGCATATGAACACAGACATTTTATTTATTTGGTCTTGTTGTAAAATGTATACCTGAAAAACAATCTAAGAGGCATAACTCCTGCAATATAATTTGTCCCCAAACTCACACATGAGTAAATATATTAACCCTAACCCTAACCAAACTCACACATGAGTAAATATATTAACCCTAACCCTAACCCTAACCAAACTCCCACATGAGTAAATATATTAACCCTAACCCTAACCAAACTCACACATGAGTAAATATATTAACCCTAACCCTAACCAAACTCACACATGAGTAAATATATTAACCCTAACCAAACTCACACATGAGTAAATATATTAACCCTAACCCTAACCAAACTCACACATGAGTAAATATATTAACCCTAACCCTAACCAAACTCACACATGAGTAAATATATTAACCCTAACCAAACTCACACATGAGTAAATATATTAACCCTAACCCTAACCAAACTCACACATGAGTAAATATATTAACCCTAACCCTAACCAAACTCACACATGAGTAAATATATTAACCCTAACCCTAACCAAACTCACACATGAGTAAATATATTAACCCTAACCAAACTCACACATGAGTAAATATATTAACCCTAACCCTAACCAAACTCACACATGAGTAAATATATTAACCCTAACCCTAACCAAACTCCCACATGAGTAAATATATTAACCCTAACCCTAACCAAACTCACACATGAGTAAATATATTAACCCTAACCCTAACCAAACTCACACATGAGTAAATATATTAACCCTAACCCTAACCAAACTCACACATGAGTAAATATATTAACCCTAACCCTAACCAAACTCACACATGAGTAAATATATTAACCCTAACCCTAACCAAACTCACACATGAGTAAATATATTAACCCTAACCAAACTCACACATGAGTAAATATATTAACCCTAACCCTAACCAAACTCACACATGAGTAAATATATTAACCCTAACCCTAACCCTAACCAAACTCACACATGAGTAAAATATATTAACCACATCTCACACATGAGTAAATATATTAACCACATTTGATAACGCAACATAGACAACACCTCACAGAAGACACCTAAGATCATTCATCAAACAATGGGTCAAATTTTGTTACAAAACTCAACCAATAACAGTGGATAGCACTGCTTTCTTTTGACTTTAATGAAAAACTTTATCAATTGAAAGTCATATACATTCTTTGAATTCTCTATAAAATAGGCTGTGATATTTTTGGGTTAAGCATGATGATAACACAAAATTGAGAGGTGTTTCCTATTTCTCTGTTGATGCCAGCTGTATACATTTTGATGCCAGTTGTACATCATCATGCACCATTTGTATGACATATATTGATACTAAACATATTACATATATGTACTCCATCGCATGCAAATAACATACATCACTAAACAGAGAACTGCTGTTTCAGAAGCACCTAATATTTAGTATTACTGTGGTACTTGATATAATCAGAAGATGTGAAATATTTCACAGCAATTTAATTTATTTATACTCTGGATTGGGCACAGGATTTTAATTTTAACCCTTTCATGACAGGATCGGCACTGGTGCAGCATTATTGATCATGTGCCAGTGCATTCTCTTATATATGCTAGTCTCCAATTGGGAGCCTCACATATATAAGAGAATACACTGTCTTACAAGGTGAAAATAAATATTGTTAGGCCAATGTAGTGCTTTATATATGTGAGGCTCCCTATGGGAGAATGCATTGGCACAGGGTATTCACAATATTTCAGGAAGCTTGTTTATATTCGGAACCACACTTTTATTAAATTTTATCAGGATTTCCACCCTGCACGTTTATTTGGGAGTGCACGTTTATTTGGAACACCTAGAGTATTTTTTATAGTTAAAAACCCAAATGTAGAATAAATTGTGTTTGTCTCTACTAATTATAGGTCTTGTCTTGGACTATCTAAGTAGTATTGTGAAGTGATATTCCAATCAAAATCAAATACTTTTTGAAAATCCTGTATCCAATATCTCTGCGGAAGAAGCAATCATCGAACTGCACGAGGCTCGCTCCTTTGTTAGCTCTTGCTATAGCATCCTTGAAGTCTGTATCAACTGCTGTGACTGCTAAAACTCTACCACCACTGGATAAAATTTGATTCCCATTAGCAGCTGTACCGGCATGGAAAACTGTCAGTCCTGCCTTGGTGGCATCATCAAGTCCTGAAACAAAATTAAAGCCACATGGAAATTTGCGCTCCAGATAACAACTAATAATATTCGCGTTTTGATGTTAACTGGGCTCAAATTAGTTGCTTAGTACCTGAAATATCATTCTACGAACATTATATGTCCTAGAAATATGCATTGAAGTCATATAAATACAACTTCGAATATGATAATGAATCTTTTGGGCCGCATCAGTACATTTTATTGGAGTCTCCTTTGGATCATAATTCAACCTAATTTCTAACATGGAACTGGTGTTTTTAGTGAATTATGAAGAAGAAAAAACAGACAATTAGTCCCATGGAAGTATATATATTTTGTTTGTATTTGATGAAAATAATGAAAATATATATGTAGTTAATTTTTTTAGAGGTACTTAATAGATGCACAGTCCTCGAAATTGGCCACAGCAATAAGCAATGCCATCAGGAAAATGCTGTGGCTACAAGTGGGATCTAGAATGCCACTACATTTAATTTGCAGTGGGGTTTTTCCAAATTTCGAAGGCTAGATGCATCAGTAGCAATGAGCTTTACACCCAAGGATGGTACCATGGCTGTATTATATATTTTTTTATATAATCAGTGACTGCCAAAATGCAATGCCTAGTCCTACCTTATATTGCACATTTGTTAACCGAGTCAGGGTTGAGTATCTCGTTGATGCCCCTCTCCAGATTACTGTAAGGACCTGCTATGCAGACTGACAGAAACAAGGAAGAATAACGAACCTGTAATTGGGAGGCCTTTTTTATAAGAACCTGGGTAACCTCCACTAACAAGCACAACAGCAACGGCCATCATGTGTGAATCAAACTCAGGCATGTGCGTATCCAGGGTTCCATCGATGCATGCTTTACATACCTCAAAGAGGTCAGACTTCATCAAAGGCAGCACAACCTGAGAAAAGTAAAGAATGCACAAATACAGTAATGCCCTAAATAATCGACTCCTTAACCACAGTATAATAATTATAATTCTGGTGTGGTTAAGGAGTCGATTATTTAGGGCATTACTGTAACTTAAATATGTAATGAAGGTCTGAGGCGAACGTTTTACAAACAGGCCTGAAAATATGGTGCTGGTCATTCATCCTCTGGGAACCTCACTCTGCATGGCCTCATCTGCTATGGGAGAATTACACTCAGATTTAAAATTCCAGATGGCAATTTGCACCCATTGTGAACCTTCAGTGTGCATTGTCTCGTCTGCCAATATCGAAAAACTAAACTAAAAATGAAAAAGTAACTTTCTAAAGAATTTTCTGAAAAAACTTGTTAATTTAAGAATAAAGGTACGATCCAGAGATGAGGCCTAAGCAGAATGAGGTCCCCAGAAGGTGAATCTGGTGGTACGGGCCCATTGTCCATCACTAAATTCACCCTCTGGGAACCTCATTCTGGCATCATATTTTCAGGCCTGAGTAACACTTGGGAGAGATTATCTTACCCATATTATTAGTCTATTTTACATTTTTTTTTATAATTTAGAGGAACACTAATATTTACAGCACTACTTTCTTTCAATAAACAAGTGAGTTTGTTTGTCGATACAGTTTTAACCCCATTTTCGGAATTGATTCTAACAAATTTCAACTTGAGTTTACTTCTTCACAGCTGAATGACACCATGATGTTGAGTGCTGGGGCCGTTGACATTATTTTCATTTTGCAGTGGAAAACTATGACAGGAATAAAATGAAAACTTTCACTGACTCCATGCAAAAGCTAATGTCATACGTACACTGTCTAACAAGAACATTGCTAGGGTGTGGCAAAATATGCCATGGTAATTCCATCAAAGAGCCATCACTGCGGTGAGAATTGACGGGCAGAACTCAAATTTGAAGTTGACCTGTATTTAGGGCTAGTAAACTAACATACCAAATTCATTCCATTTAGATCAAACTTACTAAAGTTATCATCCGGAAACGAGAATGGAGTGCAAATTCGAACAAAAATGTCATAATTCTGGAGAAAATTAGGGGGCGGAACCCAAATTCAAACTTGACTTGTATTTCAGGCTAGTAAACACACATACCAAATTTCATTTCAGTCGGTTGAGACTATTTAAAGTTATCATCCAGAAACCAAAAGCAAATTAGCAGACGGATGTCCTGACGGCTCGATAGACGGAACAATATTTTAACATAATGCATCCTATTTTTAAAAAAGGTGACATAGGCACTAATTTCAGAATGAATTATGGCAGACTACTAGTTAGCTGAAGTACATTTTATGTCTGGTTTAAACAATATTTATTTCTACCCTCAATTAATACATGTATACATGAAACAAGACATTGAACATTATGATTTATATGACAGATTAGAAAAGAAGAGGGTGAAGAGGATCTAACAACAAGCGGGTCACCGCTTATTTGAAGTTATCTCCTCGGAAAGAAAAGCATGCATAATAGTATGTAGAAGGAGCGTATGGCAAGAGGCCGAGTTAAAGAGAACAGGTTGAGGGGAAATGAAAATAACAAGAAAACAAAACATTAAGAATAGTATAATTATTATGAATTAGTTGAGGCAGAAGAGATGGAAGGAGTGGGACAGAGAGTGAGTTACCACTGCTATGTGTTTACAAGCATTCTCGAATATATCTATCATTTTATGTCTGTACTCAGTACATATTTGTAGCGCAGCCAAGAGGCTAAATGATGCTTAAGATGTTCAACACACCTGAGTTTCTGGGTCACCAAATCTACAGTTGAACTCCAAAACAACTGGGCCATCTTCTGTTAGCATCAATCCAGCATACAATAGCCCTGGAAATGTTTTACTGAAATGCTGCATACGGCAAAATATAACCAGATACTGAAAGTATGTTAGTGGGACAATTAATGTCAAAACACAAGCAAAACTTGCTCATCAGCTTCAAACAAGTAGGCTCGTTAAACATCGTGGGCTAGCATCACCAAATTCATCCTCTGGAAACCTCATTATGCATGGCGTCCTTGGCTATGGGAGAACTGGACACAGCTTTAAGATCCCAGATGGTGAATATGAGGATGTGCACCCATTGGGCACCTCAATTACCTGTGTCATCTGCCAATTTGGGGATATAGAGAAACTAAACTAAAACAGAAACGGTTCTTTCTAAAGAAGTTTCAAAAGAAACTAAAAAACTTGTTAATTTGATAACAAGTATACTTTCCAAAGATGAGGCGAAAGCAGAATGAGGTACCCAGAGGGTGAATTTACTGATACTAGCGCACTGTGCAGGAACTCATTCTACAAATATCCGGCACCATATTTTGAGGCCTGCCTACCTTCCAAGTTTGATGTACAGTAATGCCCTAAATAATCAACTCTTTAACCACAGCAGAATTATGGGTAATTTTTAGTATGTAGTCGGAAATGATATTTTTAAAAATATAATAAATATTTCCTTAAAGAAAGCCTGAACACTGAACTATATGGATAGATGTCCTGCGTTTGTAAAACCATAGTAGAAAAGGGGTTAACTTTTTTTTGTGGTCGCCTACGATACCTCGCGGTCTTCAGTGGCTTGCTCGGATTAGTCACGCATGCGCAGTCCCAATATAACCGAATGAATTCGCCAGTTTATTTTCAACTCAATCAGGAGATTGGCGAGTTGCGGGGTTGGGAATGGCACCGCCATGGGAGGGCCCTATGATAGTTCAGTGTTCAGGCTTTCTTTAAGGAAATATATATTATATTTTTTTAAATATCATATTTCCGCTAAAGGAAGCCGTTCACACTGAACTATATGGATTAGAATGCAAGCCCAGGAGGAGGCACGAGCAATAAAGTTAATAGCCAAATTTTGGAGGGAATGCACTCTTCTAAAACAGATTGTACCTAAATATGAACTCTTTAATGAATCTGTTATGATTAGGTACGTGAAATAACTCATATAATTAGAGTGCTATATTGCCCAAACATGTACCTCCCCCCCTTGTTTTTGGAAGCAACATCCCAGGTGGTGCCATTCTCTGTTCTTCATCCGTCAGTTCTAAGAATCCAGCCGATTTGAGATGCGAGGAGACTAACTCCCTCTCCGCCTTAGCGACATAACGACCTGCACTGGAGGAGGCCCACTCCAAAGATGGCAAGACAACCAACATTAAGAGTTTAACTAACTGCTGTTCACCAATGCAAATGGCAGATAACCTGATGCCCAATCTGTGGCACAGGTATCAAATGGAGAGCCCATTAGCCCAAATGGGTTATACAACTATAAGCGAGTCAAGCCATCGGATCAGAGGGAGCCCCCACCATCGCATGCTGCAGGTGGTCATGCCCAAGCTAATATCCTGGCCAAGCTGGAGGGTGGGGAGAGGTCATTTTTCTCCGATCCCTTCACGGAGGAGTGGCAGGCAAGGCCGTGTCGGTAATGCGAGCGTGACCAGGGGGACTCGGCGCTTTACCTCATGGGTACGGCCCCTGCCCTACGCTTAAGCTGCCGAAGGCCATCCAGCCGGTGTCGATACATACGCACGCGATTTTGGCAGCTTTAGCGCCCAGAACCGCTAGCGTCTGGTGGGGGCCAATTGGCCTGGAGGTCCCAAGTACCCTGGCAGCTCCACCAGACATATCCCCACGAATTGGTTGAACCGTCGAGACGTAACCGGAGGAGCGTGAACTGGTCCTGCCCTTAGAACAGTTATCACACGTTCACATGTCCCTGAGGTACCTATGTATCACAATACACATTGCGTATATATATATATAAAATGATATAATATATATATCCGGGGGATATATATATTAAGTTTTCCTCATGAGACCATGTCAGAAGGCCCTTCCAAAGCTGTGCCCATCAATCTAATGGTCGGAGCCAGAACACAGCTCCCTGTCATGATCCAACGTATCACTAAATATAGATATACAACCCCACAGAGAACATGTCTCATGTCTCTGAGGTACCTATGTATCACAAGATAGCATTGCAGAAACCCGGTGACACAAATCTTTCGCATATATAGATATATAAAATGATATCATAGATATATCATGGTGATATATAAGTCATCATGAGATCATGTCAGAAGACCCTACTAAAGCTGCGCCCAACAATCCAATGGTCGGAGCCAGAGCAGAGATCCCTGGCACAATCCAATGTATCATTAAAGATATATATATAGCCCCTCAGAGAACATGGCCGAACACCGCAGGTGACCAGAGCATCCACTGAGAAAGCAAACTGCTACTCTCAGGTGCCAAAACAATGTCGGTACGAGTATTAATTTTGGAGAAATTTCCCAACGAGCACCATCCTTTGGAATGGAGACAGACAGCAAAATGTGCAATCACAAGTATTATGTTCAGCCTAAATCCACACACACTACTATTATTAGGCCATCACGACCACTAGGCACCTGAGAGCAGTCCGCGTTCCCAGCGGAATACCCACCGCGATCCGATTCTAAGAAATGAAGGTGCGCCTTCTACAACCGAAATCAGTTCAAATGATGTACAATGTAGTCAGATGATGAACACAGGTAAATTTTCACGGTCACCATACGGAATATTCAGGTCTGAGCCTCTGCCTCCCCAAACATGCAGTAGAACGACCTAGGTGTGTGATAGGTCGGTTAGTGTGAAACATGCAGCAAACTAGGGGAAGACCCGCTCTAAAAATGGCTCCCTTAGGAAGGAAACGAATGAAATTATCATCCTCCTAGTAAAGGATACACATTCCTTTTTAATGTTTTATTTTAATTTGAAGAGCCAAGATGGAGAGGAACTCCCCCGACCTAAGTGGTCCCGCTTATGGCATGTTTAAGGAAGAGAGGACAAACCCAGCATAGACCGAAATGCGCAGTTGGCAGCATGGCTTCAGGCCCTTATGATCGGGCATCTGTGCCATGGGGATGGGATGCCACTCGTACGGGGTGGTCCCCTGCCTGCGTCTTAAGAAAAGGTCGGTAATGCTGGTCAATGAGCTTCCTCGAAAGCTTAGCTGGACAGCGCAAACGTCTTTGCCTGTTTTATTGTCTATGTGCCAGATAATCAAATTGATATGGGCAATAGAAGTATGAAGAGCCATGCTGATGGCCTCTTGTCGGAAAGACTATTGGCAGTGGTCGTGGGACACGTGGCAATAGAAATGCTTTCCATGTAAATATGCTTCATTCGTGTGTGAAGTATATTCGCCATATCAACGGTATGAAAGGTCGGGACACGTATATATTTTAAAATTCATTGAGACTGCAGCTAGTCCATGAATACCTTCAAAACACCTACCATGCCCTTTATGAACAATGCATGCTGTATTGGATGTACAGCCTGTTCTTGTACCAAGCTCACATTTGATATGGTTACTTGCCATAAATAATGTCTCCCCCCCACCTTCCTCGTCTTGGAATACCACTGCTATTATATCGTTATTCATTGGGGAACGTCATCCAGGCCACGGTCGCCAGTTATTGCCAGTGGGCCAGCTACCTGGAGGGGTCAAGTCACCACGACTCTAAATACCTGTCAGGCTGGAATCATTCACATAATTGTAATTTTGTGTCCCAATTAGAGCCATATCCAGAATCGTAGTAATCCAGCCCCCCCCCGCTTCTTTTCAGTAAACCTACACAGGAAGGAAAGCAATTATGTTTGTATTCCGGAAGGAGACACCATTTAGTCGAGATACAACCCAGCAATTTTGAAAGGATGGGTTAATTTTTGGATACAATTCAGAATAACTAAAATCTGGAATTGAGACAATAGTGAAACTGTCATCACGATTAATTTTAGTGTCATGCTTGCAATCATTAAATGCTAGTAGTTCAAAATTTTGACAGTGAAGTTGAAGCACTGTACGAGAATCGAATCATGTACTCAACAGAATTCTGACTCCTGTCAGATGTCAATCCCTGTCTGAAATTAATGACACTAACGAATCTTAGTACGACAACAGTCATTATTTTTTCTGATATTGATAAACTGTAGTCTGATAACTTCAAGCGTCGACCAACACATCTAAATCATAGGAGACATGTGTGACAGTATTAACACAGAAAACACAAAGTATTTTGTGAAAGCATGTTGTTTAGATGAGATCTAGCGACTCCAGTAGTGTTCTGTAACATGCACACACCTAGGTGTGTACATGTGTCAGCCATTAAGTTTTTATTGTCCACACCCGATCGCACAGCGTAGTGCACCCACGACAACATACCTGAACAAGTGTTGTAATGGGGAAAGTCGGCATTTGCATTCAGATTTTATTCAGTAATCTCGAATGGGACTTGTTAGCCTGACAAACTTGGTATCGGACCGAGTTCTGATTTCTGTCAGAATACCCTGACCAGGGTGCGATCCCCGGTCCGCTAGCACATGGCTGAGATTGTTACATTGAAGGTGATGCTCCGTTACGAGAATCAAACCATGAACATAATTATAACACTTGTCCAATATCAATCTCTGTCAATTTATTAAAGTAATAATGACACTACTGTTTTTACATTGAATTGATAAACCCAGATGTAAATTGTAATCAACTTTTAAGTTCAAATGTGACCAACACATCTGGATCAGTTGTATTGAACCATAAAACAACAAAGTATTATGAGAAAGAATGTAGTTCATAACATTATGATAGATAGCGTCAGTAGCGATGGTAATTATTGCTAAATAAATGTCCACGCGTAAATAAATTCCCACGAAATTAGGAGACTTCCGGTAGCGAATCACGTGGCATTTTTTATATCTGACAAATTATATCATACCTTATAGGTTCTATAATAATTACATAGATGAATTGTTCACAATAGTCTATGCGCCTCGTAAGGCCTTGAAATGGCGGCTGATTATGGCGAAATGTCGATTTTCAGATTCGAAAAATATTAAGTCCGCCGCCTATTCGAAAACACGGAACAATTGTATGTTTGAAGCGAAACGGTCCGTGAATTCGAAACAATAATTCTAAAAACTAACGCGTAGGCGACCAGTAATTATTGTATCGATAAATTGAATCTGTTGTCTAGTTGTTAAACGACAAATTCGGAACAATACTCCCTTTAGACTTCCGTCCGGTTTGGTAGCAGAAAATAAACTGGCAAATTCATTCGGTTATATTGGGACTGCGCATGCGTGACTAATCCGAGCAAGCCACTGAAGACCGCGAGGTATCGTAGGCGACCACAAAAAAAAGTTAACCCCTTTTCTACTATGGTTTTACAAACGCAGGACATCTATCCATATAGTTCAGTGTGAACGGCTTCCTTTAGCGGAAATATAAGGCTTGTTGCCATTAATCAGAAAGCTCTTACTGGGAGCTTTCCGATGAATGCAAACAAGCCATATTTCCGACTAAATCCTAAAAAATTACACATAATTCTGATGTTGTTAAGGAGTCGATTATTTAGGGCATTACTGTAGCTATAGATAACCTTGGCTCACATTCACAATCACTTAACTTTTCTCCTTAACACTTTCATGACTGGAGCTTTCTGTAATTTTGCGAAAACCCTATGCCAATGCCTTCTCTTTTATATGCAAGTCACCCATAGGGCACCTCACATATATCTGAGAATCCATTGGCCTAACAATATTTACATTGACCTTGGAAGTCAGTGCATTCTTTTATATATGTGAGGCTCCCTGTGGGAGACTTCCATATATAAGAGAATACACTGGAACATGATCCTTAACCCTTTGAGTGCCAGGGGCCGATCTCATCGGCCCTAATTTACGGTATTTTTTTTAATTTTTTTTAAAGATTTTTTTGGGTTGAATTTGTTTTGGGTATGCTTAAGCATGCTATAGCAAATTTAAAAACAAACTGGATAAAACCTTAGGGGCATGTTATAACTCAAAACTATCACCAAATATTCATAGTAATAATTTTGATGCCCATGAAAAACGTAAGATTCCCTGGCACTAAACCTACAAAATAAGTCTGTTAAAGAATATAAGAAAAATTTATTAAAATTGTAAAAAATAATAACAAATGATGAAAAATTGTTAGGCCAATGCATTCTCTTAAATATGAGAGGCGACCTATGGTCGACTCGCATATATAAGAGAATGCATTGGCACAGGGTATATGGGTTGATACAAAAATCGGACCTGGCACTGAAAGGGTTAATGCTGCACAAGCGCAGCTCCCATCATGAAAGGGTTAATAACAAGCATTTGTTTATTCTGACTGATTTATGTGACATTCAGAATATGGCTATAAGAAAGGGGAAGGGATAGAATCTTACCTTTATATGGTCTGCCCTCTGACCTCATACCATCCACAGATTTTTGAATAATATTCTTCTTGATGTATTCTAAACCATCACCATCTAACTGAAATAAGATTAATTAACTAAATCCTGAAAAGTTACCCATAATTTTGCTGTGGTTAAAGGAGTCGATTAATTAGGGCATTACTGTATATTATGGTGGCACAGTCAGAAAATTCTCAGTTATCAATTAACCTGTGATCTTCATTTTGTTCTGAAGTATTAACACATCGAGTCAAGAATGTGGAGGGGGAGGATTTGGGGGGAGTGGGGTTGTCTATCCCCCTCCCAACAATTGAAAATTTTTTGATTTTGCAACCAGATATTAGTGGGGAATGTGTTGTTTTTAGACCAATAGCAGCATACTTTTCTACTTTTGGTCAAAATTTTGGTAGTACTTCGTCATTGCAAATTTCATTCGTAAGTAATAGTTAAACAGATGTGAAGTACAAACCTTAGGATATGGGCAATAGGCTCCCATTCCACCTGTATTTGGACCAAGATCACCATCCAATAACTTTTTGTGATCTTGTGACGGAGGCAACAATGCAACATTGGTTCCATCTGTAAATGCTAACACCTGAAAAAATATAACAACATGATCATATCTCCAGAAATATTAGCGACATTTGGTTTCCAATCAGAATAATATGATAAAAGGCAAACAAGGATTGTAGTTAATAAGACCGCTTAGGCCACACAAAGACAATTTCCCATTTCTCAGTTTTGAGATATATGCATTGGCCTTAAATGAAACATTATTTACTTAGTAGGGTAGGAATATGAAAGTGTCAATGACACTGTAGCTCAACTTGGAAAGGGAATAATTTCATGTGTTACAGTCAATGGAGTGATTAGGAATGTGGAAAGTTGAAAGGTCTAGTTATGCAAAGAGTAAAATCCAAGATTGTCACTGGCAGCCATGTTTATTTGTCAAATAACCCCAAAATGACTCGTTCCCATTTACATGTCAATGTTAACATCCATGACAAATTTCATGATGATCAGACCAACAATCTGTCCTGTAGTCTGTGCTAATTGAATGAATTTTGAAATCCAAGATGGCCGCTGGCAGCCATGTTTTTTTGCCGAATGACCCCAAAATGACTCGTTCCCATCTACATCCCATTGTCAACTTCTGTGACAAATTTCATGATGATCCGACTAAAGGTACGACCTGTAGCCCGTGCCAAAGGATTTAGTCATGCAAAGAGTAAAATCCAAAATGGCTGCTGGTGGCCATGTTTTTTGGCCGAATGACCCCAAAATGACTCGTTCCCATCTACATGTCAATATTAACATTCACGACAAATTTCATGATGATCAGACAAACAGTATGGCCTGTAGCCCATGCTAATGGATTGAATTTTGAAATCCAAGATGGCCACTGGCAGCCATGTTTTTTTGCCGAATGACCCCAAAATGACTCGTTCCCATCTACATCCCATTGTCAACATCTGTGACAAATTTCATGATGATCCGACTAAAGGTACGACCTGTAGCCCGTGCCAAAGGATTTAGTCATGCAAAGAGTAAAATCCAAGATGGCTGCTGGCAGCCATGTTTTTTGACCAAATGACCCCAAAATTACTCGTTCCCATCAACATGTCAATATTAACATCCATGACAAATTTCATGATGATCAGACGAACAGTACGACCTGTAGCCCGTGCTAATGGATTGAATTTTGAAATCCAAGATGGCCACTGGCGGCCATGTTTTTTGCCGAATGACCCCAAAATGAATCGTTCCCATCTACATATCAATATCAACATCTGTGACAAATTTCATGATGATCCGACTAAAGGTACGACATGTAGCCCGCGCCAAAGGATTTAGTCATGCAAAGAGTAAAATCCAAGATGGCTGCTGGAGGCCATGTTTTTTTGCCGAATGACCCCAAAATTACTCGTTCCCATCTACATGTCATAGTTAATCCATGACAAAATTCATGATGATCCGACTAAAGCTACGACCTGTAGCCCATGCCAAAGGATTTAGTCATGCAAAGAGTAAAATCCAAGATGGCTGCTGGCGGCCATGTCTTTTGGTCGAACGACACTAAAATTACTCGTTCCCATCTACATGTCAATATTAACATCCATGACAAATTTCATGATGATCAGACAAACAGTACGACCTGTAGCTCGTGCTAATGGATTGAATTTTGAAATCTAAATGGCCGCTGGGGGCCATGTTTTTTTTCCTAATGACCCCCAAATGACTCATTCCCATCTACATGTCAATGTCAACAGCTATGACAAATTTTATAATGATCCGACCAAAGGTATGACCTGTAGCCCGTGCTAAAGGAAATTGTTGACGAATCACACACGCACACACACACACGGACGACGTATTCCAAGCCATGGCAATAGCTCAAACTTTACAAAGTAAAGTTGAACTAATAAAATTGTCAATCGCATACCGAAATTTCTTCCCCTTGTAGAAATTCTTCAATCAGCAGAGAACTACCAGCATTTCCAAATTTCTTCTCCTGTAACAAGCAGAATAAAACCACAGAATTAACATAAATACATTTCAAAGTGTTTGCGACGGTTGAATATTCAAGCTCTAAAACTTTTTAACTTCTGAGGGCATTTTAATCTTTCCTATTACAAATTTCATTGTGATTGATGGTTGTGAAGAAAACATCAAAATATAGCATGCATGTACAATAATGCCCTAAATAATCAACTCCTTAACCACAGCAGAATTATGGGTAATTTTTCAGGATTTAGTCGGAAATATGGCTTGTTGCCATTCATCGGAAAGCTCTCATGATGAGCTTTCCGATGAAATACAACAAGCCATATTTCCGACTAAATCCTGAAAAATTACCCATAATTCTGATGTGGTTAAGGAGTCGATTATTTAAGGCATTACTGTATATGTATCAGTTATATGAGATCATATGATATCAGGGAATAAATGATGAGAATACAAAATTTCTTAATCCACACATGGTTACAAGGTGAATTGTTCATATAGCTGAAAACAACAATGGCCATAACTGATGTAAGAATAAATAGACAAAACCTGTAGTATAAGCAAGCCTTGAAATAGGGTGTCTGTCATTTGCAGAATGAGGTCCCCAGAGGGTGAATTTAGTGATGCTACCCCGCATAGTGGGCTAGCATCACCAAATTCACCCTCTGGGAACCTCATTCTGCTGAGGTGTAAGCAGAATGAAGTCCCCAGAGGGTGAATTTGGTGATGCTAGCCCACTATGCGGGGTAGCATCACTAAATTCACCCTCTGGGGACCTCATTCTGCAAATGACAGACACCCTATTTCAAGGCTTGAGTATAAGCTTATTATTTTCCCCACAAGTTGGGCTATAACAGGGTTTCCGCCACATGAGATATCATTTTAAGGTGATGTCATGAACTAGTATATAACACAAAGTGAAGGACACTTACCAACGATCATAAAAACATGCAATTTGCCATATCCGACATCACTCCAAACTCGAAATGTATTATTGAAGCAATACAACAGGGACACGTAATTTTATTTAGGCAAGCTGTAAATCCAGGTTTCTGGGACATATATATCTGTATATTCAGTCATGAATTAGTTAATGAAATTAACCCAATGTACCCATAAAAACTATCTTGGAATCTTGAATTATAGCATCTGAATATCAGCAGATATAGAGGATCTGCAATGTGTTATGTTAAGATATAAGATTTTATGAAACAAGTTTGATAAATTTGATTCACAACAAGTCGTAGACGAGTTGTGAATCAAATTTATGAAACGAGTTTTATAAAATCTTATATCCCAACATAACGAGTTGAAGATCTTTTATATCACATGAAAAAACTAGAGCTTTATGCCTTTTTAACAAATCAAAATCCTTGAAAGAAGCTGAAAAATGCAAGCAAAATCCATACATGCAAGGCATTGGCTGAGAAGCTTCACAACCATATACGACAGTATTGCGTGCTCTGGTTGTCAACGAAAAATATAGTCCCCCAATTTGCCTCTTTGTTTTAGTGCCTATTTTCGTTAGTGAACAGAAGTTGGACAAGAATTTTTTAATGAAAAATGCAATAGTTTTGCAATGTCTGGGGTTGGCATCACGCGCGGCTTTTCAAAATATTATTAATCCGTGGTGTATTTTTTTTTGCCGCGATGCCAACTATCCTGGGAATCATACCCTTACTCGCCACTAGTGAGATATAAGGAAATATGTCATGGCTTTTTTAATGATATAATAGTGGTTTCATGCGATATAATATTTTATGCTTATCCATAATATTCTATCACAGTAATATCGCAAAGGTGAAACAATAAAGCAGATACGTCACCACAAGTATAGACCTGACTGCATCACAAGCCTCTTCTTTGCTACTGGCAATAAGAACTCCCTTTCCAGCTGCCAGTCCACTAGCCTTGACCACAAACATCTGCTGGTCACAACTATGGGATATAGCCAATAAAAATGTGAAAAGGCATATACAGTACTCTCACCTATTAATATCTGAATCAACATGATTATTCATACATGAAAAAATTGACAAGATGATTGCGCATATGTAATGAAAGTTTCACTGACACTGTACTAAGTAGCTCAACTTTGCGAGGCATTATATATATACGATAAACAACATGGAAAGTCAAAAAGTTTTAATGAAGGGATTGTATTGTGTAGATGAAATTCTTTTCATTACAAACATTACTACAATAATTGTGGAGTGAAGGGTAATAATAATAATAATAATAATATTTATATAGCGCCTATCCCCCGCAAGGGGCCCTAAGCGCTTTACACATTATATAAATACACAAGAAATGCACATGGAGAATAATCAATACATATATATATGTGGAATTATATATAATCAGATTTTGTTAGTTTTCTTTGTGTCGGGGTAGCGTCGTCGGAATATGTGAGTTTTTAAAGCAGATCGAAAATCGGTTAGCAAGCAAGATTGTCGCATTTCATTTGGTAGAGAGTTCCAAATGTCGGGACAGGCTACTGAGAAAGCTCTGTCGCCGACGGTCAAAAGATTTGCACCTTGAGGGCAGAGAAGGGACGATTCACCAGAATGAAGTGTTCGCCGGGGAGTGTATGGATATATCAGACTGTTAATATATTCGGGAAGGGATTCAGAGACAAACATCCGACGGAAACCAAATGTTGCTATTTTGAATTGTATCCGATCTTTGATAGGTAACCAGTGAAGGTCGGCGTGCATGGTTGTTACGCTACAGCCTTTCCTTCTTCGGAGTACAATTCAGGCGGCGGTGTCCTGCAAGCGTTGAAGTCTGTTGATTTGCGAATCGGGGATCCGGAATAATAATATGTTACAGTAGTCTAGACGACTCATAACAAACGAAGCAACAAGTTTCTTTGCTGCGTCAACAGTGAGATATTTGTGGACCTGGCCAAGGCGTCGCAGTTCCAAAAATATAGACTTGCAGAGGTGGTCGATATGTGTCTCCATAGACAGTGTTTGATCGAGATGGACTCCTAGATTTTTGACACACGAAGAGAAGATAATAGTGTCACGATCTGCTTGCAGTGATGTAATGCACAATTGGTTGACAATGGATGGTTTTGCAACCCACATGGCTTCAGTTTTGTCATTGTTTAACATCAGTTTATTGGAGGTCATCCAGGTTTTAACAGAGGAAAGACAGCTCTCGATCCTATTCACTAGGTATGAGTCTTGATCGGGTCTGCCGGAAAGGTATAACTGTGTGTCGCTGCATACATGTGTACACATATGCCTTGAGATCGTATAACAGCACCGATAGGTTTGGTGTAAAGCAGGTATAGAATTGGTCCTAGAACAGAACCCTGGGGCACGCCAAAATCAAGATTGTAATACTTTGATAACAGATTGCCAATTTGTATTCTCTGTTGACTACCAGTTAGGTAAGAAACGAACCACTGTAGGACAGTACCGGAAATGCCGAATGATCTTTCTAGTCGATGTAGCAGAATTTGGTGATCAATCGTGTCGAACGCTGCGCTAAGGTCTAACAAACACAGAATAGAAACGAGACCTTCATCAGACGCAACAAGAAGATCAGATGTTATTTTCAGCATCGCGGTCTCAGTGCTATGCCCTGTGCGATAAGCAGACTGGAAAGGTTCCCATAGTTTATTATTATTGAGGTGCGTTTTGAGTTGAAACAGAACAATTTTCTCCAAGACTTTTGATATAAACTGCAGGTTAGAGACTGGTCTGTAGTGATTTAGAGTATCAGGATCGAGACCCGATTTCTTCAAGAGAGGAATCACAATTGCTTCTTTAAAACAGGCGGGAACCGAACCACTAGAAAGTGACGCATTAATCATGTTGGTCAATGGCTCTATCATGAAGTCGATATGTTTAATTATGAGGTCTGTAGGTATTGGGTCCAGACTGCACGATTTAGGTGAAGACGAAAGAATAATTGTCCTAACGTGGTCGCACGTCACTTCCTTGAATTTACTGATTGAAGTTCCAGTGAATGATTCAAACTCAGGTTGGACGTTGCTCTTGTCGAGCATAGATCTTAAATTATGGATTTTATTAATGAAATAGTCACCGAATGCATCAGGCAATTCCGAATCTTGTACGTTGGTAGGTAAGACTGGCTTAGTTTTCTTCCCATTCAGCTCGTTGACAATTGAATAGAGTGTTTTTGATGATTTGGAGCTCGTGATTTTGGAGTTATAGAACTCCTTACGAGCGTTTCTGGTTAGTGTGTCTACTTGATTAGACTTTTCAACGAAAATTTGGCGATGAATTGTGAGTCTAGATTTGCGCCATCTTCGCTCGGCCTGTCTACACTGTACTTTCGCTTCCCTGATAACGTCTGAAAACCAGGGGACGACGGGTCGACTGGAAACAGTCCGCGTAACCGATGGTGCATGTTCGTCCAGAATGGAGCGGAGATTCAAAAACCATTCCAATGGAGTTTTTTTTGGGGTGCTGTAAATACTACTAACAATGTCTCCAGCAAGTTTCAGGTGATCAATATATTTGAAATTCCGTGTAGTAATCGTTCTCTTTGTACACGGTGGGCACGCGATTCTGCTGGGACAGGAGCGAGACACAAAAAAACAGCGGGTAGTTTTACTCAGAGAACAGGGACCAAACTGATGCTGCTGGGACAGGAGCGAGACAGACTATATACTTTATTTTTATCTGTCGCGGCTTGTCCCAGGACTTATGACTGGGACAAAAATGCCGATGTATTTTCTGTTGGCCACGTTTCTTGCCATATATGGGGAAATGAGGCCGGTCTACGGATGCTGATCCATACCCTGACATACCTGTTGATGTATTTGAAGGCCTCAGAAGGTTCTGTGAAACAATCAAATTTAGCTGTTGGGATGTTATGTCGAACCATGAATTTCTTTGCAAGAATCTTACTGTACTCTAACTCTGCAGCTGCAGCACTGGGGCCAAAACAGGGGATTCCTAAAAAAAAATGTTAAACTTTAGATTAATATTAAAAGACAGGGGCTGTTTTAAACCATATATACTTGATTTTGTTTAGATCTTGAGGTGAAAATAGGAATAATAATATATATTTCACCATAAGCAGTGCGCATTGGTTTAGAAAGTGTCTTTGAAGTTGTAACTACATGTATTTATCACCACAATAGTTTATATTCAAGCTTTGAAATAGGGTGTCTGTCATTTGCAGAATGAGGTCCCCAGAGGGTGAATTTAGTGATGCTACCCCGCATAGCGGGCTAGCATCACCAAATTCACCCTCTGGGGACCTCATTCTGCAAATGACAGACACACTATTTCAAGGCTTGTTTATATTGGTCATATGTAAACTCAATGAGGTTGTTATGATATAAGAGATGTTCCCAGAATAATTTATAGATGAAACAACTAAAACAAGTCAATGAATGAAAGTGTCAATAACACTGCAGCTCAACTTGGAGAGGGGATAATGCCATACATTACAGTTAATAGAGCAATAAAGAATGCAGAAATTTTAAATGTTTAATAGAGATGGGCGGTTGTGAAAATTTGCCTCGGTTTCGGTTTCGGTTGTGGAAAAAGAGTTGAGTCTCGGTTTCGGTTTCGGTTTTTATTAATAAAAATGACTAATGTGAACAAAATCTAATTATGCTTCATCATATTACAAAGAAAACACACCAATTTTATCACCATAACTTGTGAGGTACATGTCCTTTTATAATTGTAAATTATGTATCATATTGTTACTATTATAGCAACCACCAAGGGTGCTTTTTACCTAAATGTATGTGAATTATGACGTCATATTGTTAATGTCCATATCGAGTGGCAGTGCTAGAATGCAAGTGAGTCTGTGTATTGTGTTTGGCTGCAATTCAGCATCATATGATCATAAGTGTGAAATAATATAATGATCATTTATATTGGCATAAAACTAATGTGTGTGACTAGATATATGTGTATAGTTATGATTTGAAAAATAAAATTTGAAATAAACAACAAAATGAAAATAAAACATGACTAGAATCTCTCAATCACATTATCTGGCTATCTGCCTATTACCATATTTAGGGAACATAATACTGTACACACTATACCGGTACATGCATCCAATACAAGTTACCTGAATGAGTGCTATTTCTCAACAGTTTACCGACAAACGGTATAATTCATTCCGGCTCCGATTCCGGCATAACATTTTTAATCAACGGCGCACAAATATATTTGACGATTTAACATCCAAACAGTAATAAAAAATAATAGGGAATGCGGGTAACAATCATTGATACCTTTTGATATCGTATCCTCGTTATCAAATTCACCTTTCAGAGTATTTGTACGGCCTTAATGATTAAAAGAACATGAGAAATAAAATGACTTGTGTTGCAGTGTTTACTACGGCGAAAATAGGTGTACACGGAAGCAACGTAATTAATTCGTTGCGCGATTTCACCATGCGAACTCCTTTCTGCATATATTACAGGCGGCACACTAAGATTTCTTATCTTTCTTTGAAAAATATTTCCACACAGGACTTGTTTGTTCGTCGTGCTCTGCCATGATTACAGGAAGTTGTGACAACCGAAATTACGGGTTTTCCCAACTTACCACGGTTGTCATTTCCGGTTTTTCCCGACAACCGAAACCGAACTGATTCCACGGTTAACCGCCCATCTCTAATGTTTAAGCGATACCAGAGGTCAACCCAAAGAGCGATACAAAGTTTGGGACCAAATGGATGAAAAATGTTGGCTGTAGGGCGTACAATAGTATTTAGTCATGCAAAGAGTAAAATCCAAGATGGCTGCCAGCAGCCATGTTTTTTTTATCGAAAATCACCCAAATTCGATAGCTCCCATCCAGAAGTGATCCTAAATATGCCTGTAAATTTAATGAAAGTGTCAACGACACTGTAGCTCAACTTGGAGAGGGGATAATGTCATACATAGCCACAAGTTTGGGATCAATTGGATGAAAAATGTTGGCTGCAGGGCATGGTGAATTATTTATGCAAAGAGTAAAATTGAAGATGGCTGCTGGTAGCCATGTTTTTCATCGAAAAATTTTCAAATTCAATATCCCCCATTTAGAATTGATCCCAAACATGTCTGTAAATTTTCAAAAATTTCTCACATAAATGTGGGATGTAGGATGTGCCGATGGATTTAAAGTGGATTCCAAGATGGCCACTGGAAGCAATGTTTTTTAATGAATATGGGAAAAACATCAATGGCTCCCATCTTGAGGTCCCCCGAAAGATATATATGAAGTTTGGTAATGATCGGACGAGGGATGTGGCCTTTCGTGTGGAATTAGTTATGCAAAGAGTAAAATCCAAAATGGCCGCTGGTGACCATGTTTTTCAACAAATTTCGAAACAAATTAATAGCTACCAACTAGAGGTGATCCTAAATATGCCTGTAAATTTTCAAATAATTTGTCCAATAACTGCGAGCTACATGTTGTGCTGATGGATTAAAATTTTAAATCCAAGATGGCTGCAGGCAGCCATGTTTTTTAACGAATTTCAGAAAAAAACAATGGCTCCCATCTTGAGGACACCCTGAATATCCATTTGAAGTTTGGTTACGATCGAAAGAAGGATGTGGCCTGTAGGGTGTGCTGAAGGAAATTGATGAGGGATGCCAGTTCATGGCAATAGCTGAAAACTTGACTTTGTCAAGTTGAGCTAAAAATACTGGCTGTGAATGTTTACCATTATTTTTCAATTTATCATAGAATCTCCTTTTAACATGAATAAACAATACAATCCAAATGGGATGAGTGGAAATTAACTAATGGACACAATCCTCCATTGGGGCTAGAGTCATTATAGAGACCTTTATCATTCAGATAATCAGAAATGCCTGCAGCCAAAGGATCTTCAGGACCAACAACTACTAAAGAAATACTGTTCTCTGTGCACCACTGTGAGATCTCTTCATGATTCTTCAAATTAAGAGCTACAACATAAAAAGAATCATCAGTCATCATTCAAATCATCTGATTTTAACAGTGAAATCAACTAATATTTTTGAATTTATATACTTTTGCAGACATGATATCAGCAATCACACTTAAGAGATTTTCATGCATGTAATTGACTGAAAATAATCCTTCATCAATTTGTTTTGGGAGGGCTTCACATTAAAAATGATGGTCTTCCTTATATACAATATATTTTTCCATGTTGCAGTGTGTTCCCTGTGTTCTAATGAGTGAGTTCATGCGAGGTTGATAATCAAAATTGCAGCTTAATTCTAAAATGTGACAGTTCATCTGCTTCAGAGATAAATCCCCCTGTGTTGTGAATTCAGAGTGATTTGGCATAAAAATACATGTATCAGTTCATATAGAGAGTTTCATTCTGCAGGTGACCAAGCTATGCAATACTCTCCCATCTTTCACCCTATCAAACGAAAAAGATCACATTACTAATGACTATTAATGCAGTTGTTAAATTGATAAAATAAAGCCCATCAGAAACTGATACTGCTGACCCAGAAGAACTGTCACTTTATGATACCAGAAAGTATACAAACACCAGATGGTAAACGACCATTAGCCAAGCAGCCTGGTCATATTTTGTCAAATGTTTTGTATATCTGTGAAAGTTGTAAATAATATAGATCATGGTTATCTCTCTACATTTTTATTTTTCATTCTAATTCACTCATTGAACTACCTAGCAGGTATGATTTTATTATAGCTGGAGGCCTGCTCATGATGAAAAAATCTTAATCGTTGCGAGGTTCCCACTAGAAATACCTTCGTTCCTTAGGACAACGATGTAAACAGTGGGAAATTCAAAGTATACACTTACGATTGAATTGCACATCGTTTTGATTCAATCTTGGAAAAGTCTAAGTTAATCAGACAACCCTATTTAATTGAAACAGGTCTTTCGAAGGACATCGGAATGATGACGTAATGAAAGCAGACATGATGCTGCATTGACCACTGATGCAATAGATTGTCAGTGGCCTGTCAGCTGTATATTACATTGGCCATGAAACTTGAATTTATTAATATAATTTATACATACGGTATCCTATGTCAAATTGGCGCAATATAGAATTTGAGTCAATGGATTTAGCAGATAACTTTGGATTGATCAGTTCATTTATATCCGAAATATGGTATATATCTTCTTGGAGCGGAGCACAATTTCTAGGAAGAAGTGATATGGATTGTTTGTAAACTGTCAACCATGTCCAGCTCAGCAAGTTATTGGCATATTCTTGTGTCTTTTGAATGATTTTTCGGTCGGTGTGAATTAGAATAGTCACCAGTAAAACAGCATGTTCCGTCGTAAAACCCACTGATAAATGTCCCGAAATCACACCAGACAGCATGTTTATCCCCTAAATTATTCATTAACATTGACTTTCATTTGAGGATGGTATAGATCTCCACTCCAAAAATGTCAGTAAAACACTGTATATTCAGTACTATGTATGGTTTGATTTGATATTATAGGAGGTACAGTCCAGATATAACCAATTTTGTGTAGTACGTCGCAGGTATGTGTGTCCATTGCTTTAGATGTTTGATTTCTATGTGCAGTAAGCTATAGTGCTAGTGACTATATATAGGTGCAGTAAGCTATATCAAAAAAATCAGTTTGAAGGAAAAATTATTATCCTTTATAACCAATATATGCTATACTTAGTAGTACTCTAACAACACCTTTTTACCCTCACAATATGAGAGATATGTTCTAATTATGTAAAAACAATTGCTTTAAAAAAAAGAAGATTTTTTTAGGCTGTCATTTGAGAGTTTGACAGGAAATATTAGCAAAAACGCACTGCGTTATCTAGCAAAGGAATCCAACTAGGGTCTATACTCTGTTTACTATCTGAAATCATGACTGACAAAATCAATCAATCATTTTTCATTGCATATATTAGTTTGTTGGTAACTTGGGGTTCAGGCTCTTAAAAATATAAATTTTCGCCCCTTTTATCAAAAATTGGTCACCATCGCTGAATTCCTCGTCAAAAAGTACTCTAGAATCAATATCAAATAGAAAGTGGTTGGATCTTCCCTAAAGACCCCAATTGTGAGACAGTAATGATTGTAATAAACTACAAACTTACCAACATTTTTGCCTTTGCTGAGCAAGCTGGTGCCAGCATTCCCCGGTCCAGTGTATACAAACTCCACATCTGGTGACTGAGATAGTTTCCAGGCCAATGCGTGCTCTCGGCCTCCGCTTCCCAAAACAAGAACCCTTGCAGCCATTTCTAAAAAATATTTAAAGAGGAGCTCAGGGTTCCAGCCAAATTTATATGAAGTCTATTTTTTTTATTTTTGTGCATAAAATAACATGTTAGGGCCATGATTTTTTATCCATTTATTCTACGTACATGTACATGTACTAGTACTTTGGTGGTACACATGTTTCCAGCAAGTTTCAAGTGTTACATCAACAAGTTCTTTCAGAAATATCTAGTATAGGTCTTTGATATCCCTTCTCCCTAATTACATACAGTAATGCCCTAAATAATCGACTCCTTAACCACAGCAGAGTTATGGGTAATTTTTAAGGATTTAGTCGGAAATGGCTTGTTGCCATTCATCGGAAAGCTCACAGTGCACTAACTGAATGATTGAATCAATGAAATAAGTCCACAGTAATATGTCTTTAAACCTTCCATGACTGGAGCTTCCTGATTTTTTGTTAAAACCCTGTGCCAATGCATTCTCTTATATATGTGAGTCTCCCATAAGGAGCCTCGCATATATAAGAGAATGCATTGGCCTAAGAATATTTACCTTGACCTTGTAAGCCAGTGCATTCTCTTACATGTATATATGTGAGGCTCCCTATGGGAGACTCGCATATACAAGAGAATGCATTGGTACAGGGTCTTTAATGATGCATCAGCGCATCTCCAGTCATGAAAGGGTTAAGAAATGATAATAAAGGAATACAGATACATGTGCATTCATCTCCATAACTACAGTAATGCTCTAAATAATTGACTCCTTAACCACAGAAGAATTATAGGTAACTTTTCAGGATTTAGTCGGAAATATGGCTTGTTGCCATTTATCGGAAAGCTCTCACTGAGAGCATTCCGATGAATGGCAACAAGCCATATTTCCGACTAAATTCTGAAAAGTTACCCATAATTCTGCTGTGGTTAAGGAGTCAATTACTGTGCATTCATCTCCATAACTAATACATTGAACGAATAACTCCATTTTCAAGAGAAATGTAGTTCCTTGGTTCTCCAATAATCCACCCCTTCCTCAACTCAACGCCTTACCAAGACTTAGTGTTTAGCTGACAGTACTATTGTCTCGCAATCTCCACTGGAAGGACTGCCATCTATAATATTTTTGCTATAGTCCTACCGCACTTGGTTGATTTTTTTTATAGTTGTCAGATACATGTTACATTCATACTGCTTTCCCCTGGTGACAATGAACAAATATGTACCTGTTAATACATGTATATACTTAATGTAGGTTAACATTAGTAACTCAACACTTCAGCCATTACTAATATTGGAAAGAGTAAAATGTCATCACTACTAAGTGTGGAAATAGTGTGTCTGTCATTTGCAGAATTAGGTCCCCAGAGGGTGAATTTAGTGATGCCATCCCACACAGCGTGCTAGCATCACCAAATTCACCCTATGTGTGACTTATTCTGCTTAGGCCTCATCTTCTGGGAAGTATATATAGTCTCAAATTAACATTGTTTTTCATTACTTTTTCTACATCCCCTAATTTGCAGAAGATAAAATGCATAATCGAGGTGACTAATGGGTGAACATCACCAACTTCAACTGGGGAATTCCAATCTGATCCAAGGTATCCCATAGCAGTTGAGGCCTGAGCAGAATGAGGTCCCTGATGGTGAATTTGGTGATGCTAGCATGCCATGTGGGATAGCATCACTAAATTCACCCTCTGGGGACCTCATTCTGCAAATGACAGACACACTATTTCCAGCCTTGATCACTACTCTTTGCGACTCCAGGAATTTAACCCATTGATTACAGCTACTCAGTGATAAAAGCAAGCCTTGAAATAGGGTGTCTGTCATTTGCAGAATGAGGTCCCCAGAGGGTGAATTTAGTGATGCTACCCCACATAGCGGGCTAGCATCACCAAATTCACCCACTGGGGACCTCATTCTGCTTACACCTCAGCAGAATGAGGTTCCCAGAGGGTGAATTTGGTGATGCTAGCCCACTATGCGGGGTAGAATCACTAAATTCACCCTCTGGGGACCTCATTCTGCAAATGACAGACACCCTATTTCAAGGCTTGGATAAAAGTATAATTCGGAATGGTCCGTGCTTCATTTGTAAGGACTTTGAGATGATAATCCTTAGAATAATGACTGACAGAGGAGCCCTGTTGTCGATGGTTCATTGCGCAGAAGTTCTTCTAATTCAACAAATATCCTTAGGCCAAAACAAAATGGTCCTTCGTTTCACAAACGGGCTGAAATAAATTTGGGGTCGGTACCGTACTAGTAGTCATGTAAAATTTTAATTAAATTGGTTATTATAATGCACCCGTTTTATAAATGGGACGTACATGTATGTGTTTGGTCTGACAGTCTATTTCATTTCCAGATGATAGCTTTAGGTCTAAGTACTGAACTAATTGGAATGCAATTTGGTGTGTATGTTCAATGCCACAAAATAAAGTTGATGTCTGGCCCGCCAAATTTTAAATAAAAAAACTTCAGGTACTGGAAGACAATTTCTAGATTAAGAAAAAGTGCTCACTCATTGCAAATTGAAACTGGAAGACATACTCGACCTAAATAAAACTGAAATACAACATTGAAAATGTAATTTTTGTGACAGCATAGATGAGGCACACTTTTTTGCAATAAATACAGCTCGCCTACATGTAGGTCCTAGGGCAGTCATGTTTGCTACTCTCAAAAGTATCTATCTTTGACCAACTGAAGAAAAACTTTAAATTATTTTAAATTACAATGAAATCAAGAGGTTGCACCACGGGTCCTGGATACCCCCATGGTGAAAATTGAAATATGGGCAGCTCAGAAACAAATTGTGAAAAAATGTGATGAATGAACAAACTACTTGACAATTCTCAAGAACGATGGATGGAAATCCAACATTTTCAGACAAAAAAAAAGGAGCAATAACTCTTGAACGGAAATGTGAACAATGTCACTGAACCCTCCTTTGAAAGTCCTCATGATGCCAAACCGGCATACCGAATTTCATTGATATCCGATAACCCATGGTTGAGATATAAGAGAGGATGGACGGAAATCCAACATTATCAGATAAACAAGGAGAGATAACTCTTGAATGAAAAATGTGAACAACATCAATGAAACCTCTTTTGAAAGCCATCCTGATGCCAAACCTGCAAACCAAATTTCATCGAGATTCAATAAACCATGGTTGAGATATATTAGTGGAAGGACGGACAGACAGACGGACACATGTAATCCAGTATACCCATCTTTTGGGATGGGGGGGGGGGGGGTATAATTATATGTGCACAGTTGTAACTAGGTTCCAAGATGTAGTTATAGTTCTCTTTAATAAGTTCAGTGAACATTTTCATTTTCATAAAAGTATATTTTTACAGGTATTGCTAACTTGATTCATTCATCAACTTGCATCATTTCATTAGATTCATTACAACTCATTGGACAAGATGCGAGTATATATTGAATCATTTTCTCATATACTTCTTCGGTAATATTTAATTGGATTAATAATAATAACAAAGCAGAAAGTGCACATGTATTGATTTTTCTCTCTCTGTATCTCCCATTCTTAATGTCAATACTATACTCATTTTTTTGGGAAATACAGAATAAAAGTCAATTGAAATAATCATCACTAATATGTGCCATTTGGCAAAGTAATATCAATTTAGAAATATTTTTCTGAATTAGCAGTCTTCAATTTCAAGTTGCCTATATTTGAGGTAAACATGTGCTCAGGTGAAAAATTTTATATTTATAATTTTCTATAGAGGATTTTCTGTCAATTGTACCAGTAAAGTCTTCAATTATTATCAAGACTTGAAATAGGGTGTCTGTCATTTGCAGAATGAGGTCCCCAGAGGGTGAATTTAGTGATGCTACCCCGCATAGCGGGCTAGCATCACCAAATTCACCCTCTGGGAACCTCATTCTGCTGAGGTGTAAGCAGAATGAGGCCCCATAGGGTGAATTTGGTGATGCTAGCCTGCTATGCGGGGTAGCATCACTAAATTCACCCTCTGGGGACCTCATTCTGCAAATGACAGGCACGCTATTTCAAGGCTTGGTAAAATGAAATGAAATGAAAGTGACTTTTAAAGTAAATAATCTTGTGTTGCCAGTTTTCAAGGCATGCATGCTACTACTTCCTGTTCTATAAGGCCAAACAAAATTATACCTGTGTTTGGGGTCCCACCCTCTCTAGAATTAGGGTACATGTAGGGCAGGCTAAACCCAGTTAAGATATTGGGATGGCGAGATGCTGTTTCTCACCATCCAAATATCTTAGCTGGTTTTAGTACGAGAAGACTTGGATTACATGTAGGTAGGTACCGATACCTACTAGGTAGATTTTTTATTATTTTGATTTTATTTCTCTGAAATACTGTGGACATTGAAATTGTATTTGATCTCAAAGTACTTAGGATGATAAAAATTATACCTGTATCAACGTAAAGTTTAGGTATATAATCCAATAGTTTCAAAATATATAATTTGATAATTTTATTTGACAAAAACATTTCTCCAATAAATGTCGGCTGCAGGCTGTGCCAATGGAAACCCAAGATGGCCCTAGTTTTTAATGAATATCCGAAATATGTTAATATGACATGGCTCCCATATAGTGGTCACCCAGAAGATCCATATGAAGTTTTGTGACAATCGGGTGAGGGATTTGGTATGTATGGTGTGCCAAAAAAATTAGTCATGCAAAGAGTAAAATTAAAAATGGCTGCCTGCAGCAATGTTTTTCATTGAAAATTGTTCCAATTCGATAGCTCCCATCTAGAGGTGATCCTAAATATGCCTATTAATTTTTTAAACAATTTTCCAATAAATGCGGGCTGCAGTGTGTTCCGATGGAATCAATTTTGAAATCCAAGATGGCTGCAGGCGTTCTGAAAAAATTGATGGCGCCCATCCAGGGGTCACCCTGAAGATTCATATGAAGTTTGGTGATGACCGAATGAGAGGTGTGGCTTGTATGGTGTGCTAAAGAAAATTGTCGACAGACCCATAAATGCAGACACGTGGCAACCCATGGCAATAGCTCAAACTTTTAAATTTCAGCTAATAAGCTGAATTCTGTCCATTTCTGAAAGATTGTTTATCCTTTTCTGACATCCATTTGCAGCTCACTACTGTAGCAATATGACGGCACTTTGACTGAAAGTGACAGTGTAAATGACAATGTAGCTTAACTTGTAGAATGGATAATCTTATACCTTACAGCCAATGGAATGACAAGGAATGCAAAAAGTTTATATTTTTAAGTAATACCAGATGTCAACCCGAAGAGCCATATGATTGGATGAAAATTGTGGACACAAAAGAATTTAGTGAAGCACTTCTTCATAAATGTTGGCTGCAGGGTGTGTCGATGAATTCAAATGTGAAATTCTAGACTGCTGCCGGCGGCCATGTTTTTCAACATAAATTTGGAAACATTTGAAGGCTGCCATCTAGTGGTCACCCCGAAGATCCATATGAAGTTTAGTGATGATCGGATGAGGGATGTGGCCTGTACATGTAGGATGTGGTGGTGGATTTAGTCATGCAAAAAGTTAAATCCAAGAAGGCCACTGGTGGCTACGTTTTTCAATGATTATTTTGTAAGGTTGATGGCTCCAATTTAGAGGTCACCCAGAGGATCCATATGAAGTTTGGTGACGATCAGATGAGGGATGTGGTCTGTAGGGTGTGCGAAAGAGTTTACTCATGCAAATAGTTAAATCCAAGATGTTTCATGCATTGAATATATTTAATTAACTTTTTATACCAGGTTGGGCGAATTTATAATATTTTATTTGATATTCGATTCCCGAATCTCACCCCTGATCACAGGCCTTCTAAACAGTGAGTGATAAATAATTAAAATATAGTTTTTATTAATATTTACCTATAAGTAGATACAGGTATGAATCAAACAGTAACTCTTCACAGGAAATAGTTAACTGACCACAGGCAGTGATCACTGGGCATGAAAACTGTCAACAATTTTAATTTGGTTGTTGATATAACTGGCCAGTACATTGTGTCCACTCACTACTTCCTGTCAACAATGGGAAGTGTTAAAACATACACAGGGAGAAGAATATGGCTGCTTGATTCATCCATTCGATTCAAGATTCAATTTGAATGTACCCCCCTAATTACCAGGCACTACGGAACATATATTGCATGAATCCAGTATATTTTTCCTCCACCAGGCATTTTGTAACAGTGTTATAAGTGTTACAAATGTTTCAATTGTTTAGTTATAATCCTTATTATCGGCAGAATTTAGACACCCCTTACCATAAGTGAGAACCACCCTGTTAGATATCTAAAAAGATGGTCATCTGCTGGCAATCACTAACCCTCATACAACTGTTTTCAAAATATTTCGATATCCTTGTATCTAGTGTTCAGTAGAATGTCTCTTACCCCTGTAGTTCTCTACCACATTACAGGATGTTTTTGTTGTGTGGGAAAATGGATCTCCTTTCTTATCAAAAGGAGAAAAATGACCAGAGAAAATCAAGGCAATCAGAGTATAAACGCTCTTTATATCATAGACAAGCGCTCTTTATATTATATTAAGTTTTAAAAGTTTAAATCTGGCCATGTAAATGTACATATGTCTAGTGCAGGTGTCAAATCGCATGGACAAGGCAATGAGAGTATAAACGCTCTTTATATTTTAGACAAACACTCTTTATATTATATTAATTTTAAAAGTTTAAATCTGGCCAAGTAAACATACAGATATATAGTGCAGGAGTCAAATCGCATGGGTGTCTCCAAAGATAAATTCATTTTGTCTATGTATATCCAACATAAGCTATGTATAAATTCACCCCCCCTCATCTTTTTCAAAATATTTTTAACAGGCATGGCTCATTTTGAACATTGAATAGTATACAATGGGTTTATGTAATATCTAGGTACTCTGACCTTTACAACAAAAAATAATAAAACCCTCACACTTAAAATCAACTCATGCAGACATTATAGAACTTACTCCATTAGAGAGAGTGGTTTGGGGGGGCTAACCCCAGGATTTCCGAAGGCGCCGAATGGCCCCTACCTTAACCATTCATATTTTTTGCCTTTAATTTTGAATACAAAAAAAAAGAACAAAAAAAGACATAACACATTTTACAAAAGTTCATTTCTTTTTCTTTTTCCTTCTTTTGGCTGGTGGTTGATCTTTTAGTGGTGTAATGTTGTTGTTGCAGTTGGCCTCTCTTTCACGACTTTCCTGTATGGCCTCTATACTTGCGGCTGCTTGGTCTCGCCGTGGTCCTGGTAAAAAAGTTGCCAGGGCGATTCCATTGCTGGGATCGCACTGTCTGTATATCGGGCTGATGTTGCTGTATCCCCATCTTCAGTGGGCGACGCCGGCCTCTCCAGGTATCTCGGCGTCACAGGGGCGGAGGTGGTAGATTACGCCCTTGGTGGAGACTGGCTAGGTGGTGTTGCCAACTCCACATTGAAGACAGCGGAGGGGACATCCGGGGTGACGTCGGTATCCCTGTTTCCGCTGTCCTCGTCGACAACCGGAATGACTTCGGCATCCCTGCCCCTGCTGGTGGTGGTGACTTCGGCCACAGGCCAATCTTCTGGGCCGGAGGCCAAGTGGGAGGGAACTGGGCATCTCCCAGTTCCCCGTTTCCACTTGGCC
Source organism: Siphonodentalium dalli (assembly GCA_032622095.1). Classification (NCBI taxonomy): domain Eukaryota; kingdom Metazoa; phylum Mollusca; class Scaphopoda; order Gadilida; family Siphonodentaliidae; genus Siphonodentalium; species Siphonodentalium dalli. The sequence goes on along the minus strand of CP136064.1, from coordinate 51,173,852 downwards.
CTCCTGTTGGCGTCCCTGCGGCATCTTGAGGGTGTCTTTTTCTTCTTCCCGGTGGTCTTGCAGCTGGTCTGGTAAGCTCCGGACTGGAGGAGTCCAGTCGGTCCATCCGTCCGGTAGAGGGTTCTACCGGAGTGACCTGGATATCCAAAACCACTTCCAGCCGACCCCTGTTAGCATGGAGAGTCCAGCTAACACAATGGGCCGACTGGAAACCTATCAGCGCATGCAAAAGCTCGATGGGGATTAGAGTAGAATCCATTATCCACCAAGCCTTCGACAAAAAACTCACAGTCACTCAATGGCTTAGCGTGTCTAGCACTAATGCGACCTTCCCATTGAGCGACCGGATCAAGAATAAAATTGACTTACTCCAAAACCTGTGAAATTAGCTGTGTATCACTGCACCTTCATTATCTCAAACCCATTAAGGGATTAGGACTTTTCTGTGTCTACACAATAGATATCATTCTGATTCATGAATGGCCTAATTAGCAACCAATCCAGGTGTGTGCAGTAATTGCTGGAGAGACATACATGTACATGTACCAGTGTATAATATTTTGAGAGTCACATTAACCTGCATATGGGTTATGTGGTTTGTTCTTGGTTAACACAGTGTTCGGTCATGCAGGATGAAATGAATAATCCAAATTGTGTAGCCAAGTCACCTTAGATCGGTATGAAATGCCAATCAGGTAAGCTTATAATTAAAAGCACCAGAAAATCATAAAACTTTAAATTTGTCAATACTGTTCAGCGTCCATACCCATAGGTTACCCACATCAAATATGCGACAAAGATGTGTATGTACAGCAGCGTATTCTCTCATGTTGTGTCGCTGCTCTGCCATATCCCCCAACCACACTACCCTTATTATGCCACACCTGTACAGCGTATTTACCCCCACCCACAGATGGTATGCGCCGTACCTACTGGTATATATGTTCCTGCTTTGCGTCATATACTGTATACGAGTATGATGAGATACATGTATAACACATGATGTATAGGGCAGGCACATATACATGTATATCCTATAGGGATGATGAATAAGGGCAGTGCGGGTTTGGAGAGGGGGTGGGCAATGGTGTGCATTACAAGCCCATGTGGCAGAAATAGTAATACCGAAATAAAATGTTGTCATCTCAAAGATGAATACATGTACTTGTTTTGAAATAATTATCATGTTATGTTCAATTACTCAGCTTTTCATTATATCGGTAGGTACATGTATGTAACATCATATGATATAATTAATACCATTTAATGTAACAGAAGAATATAATGAGCTGACATTGGCATTGCAGCTATAATTTAATGTAAAAAAACATCAATGAGAACTGATGGAAAATCTTTTATTTTATCAGTTCAATTTTTTCCTCGTAAGATAATATCGTGTTATAAAAGAACAATTATTGAGTATCTACTACGGAAACCCTGGGTTTAAGGCCCCTCAAAAAAGATTACTTGTTTATCATAGGCGCCCGCCCCTAAAATTCCTCCTGTGCGTATTATTTTTTGTTTTTTATATATCTCCAGAACACCAATATATGCTTTACGCGGAGCTCAATATCGGTCAAAGAACGACTACTCTATATCCAGGAAGTCACATTACGCAAAGTATAAACATCGGTACATAGTACGCCGATCGATCACACCTACTGAAAACGCGTACACCTATACCGGAAACACGGTTGGGAATTATCGCAATACGATAGGGGAACACTTTGACGTTCGTACTCATATTTCACCAATTTTTGTACCTGGCTTGCCTGTCCTAAGTTTCACGGGAAAATGGCTAATTTGATTCTATTTGTCGTTATATTTATATACATATTTATCACCCCATCATTTATTCATTTTCATAAAAATAAAATAAAAGCCGAAAATGACATGTTTGAAGCATGAATTTGGCGATAAGTTGTTATCAGAGTACGTTATACATGTGATAGTTACGTTACGCACACGGTGTTTCCCTATTGTATTGCGATAATCGCCAACCTGGAAACACTTGTTTCTGTGTATAGTTTCAAGCCGTGCATTTTATAAAATTAAAGTATTTGTCTGTTACGCGTTATAGACTATGGGATTTGTGATTATACAAATCACCGATGGGCCGAAGGTTCTTAAGCCCTTTTACGGGACAAAACTCCCAGAGCATACCAGTCTCATCCAAGTGTATGAAATGTTCAGGGGTGATGCCTTGGACATTTCGCAACCCCTCCCCGACCAATACGACAATGCAATTGTTAAAGTAAAAGTGTCAAACTGACTATCCACCCGTCTATATTAAGGGAAATCTAAATGTATCTTGCCAAGACAAGATAGAATTGCCTTGGTATAGTGCTGGTAATGATAGAATATGTATACATTGAGGAACAGAAGACGACCTGGAACCATTGGATTAAAGATCTTACCCAATATGCACAGCTTGCAGAGGGAGAGGACTGCCTGTTGAAAAGAAGAGAACTAGATTTGTGCCGAAATAGATTGAAATAAAACATGAGTTTTGTGAAAGTAGTTATATATTACGTTTTTCCCGATAACTTACCTTATCGGATCCCAAAACAAAAAACATAATTATGTCCCTCCCGCCCCGACCCTGAAAAAAAAAACCTATGATAAACAAGTAATCTTTTTTGGGTCCGTGACTACCCGCCCCCGAGCCCCCTTTCACTCTGAGACAACCCGCCCCCGGACAACCCGCCCCCCAAAAATCAATTAGCGGTAATCAGTGGCTAATTAGGAGGTGTGAGGAGATTGTGAGATGTTTGTTTAACGAAACTGTTTTTTTTTTATTATAGATTTGTATTTGATTTAACAACACGGACAACAATAAATACACATGTATAACTTATGAACACAAAAATCAACAATAATATGTTTATTTATTACGAAGTTTAAAGGGGCACTGTACGCCAAATGTTGTTGTTGGTTTCTATAGTCTCCGAATCGGAGAATAAGGTAATAAGTTTTTCATTATTTGAAAGTCTGTTGAGTACGAAGTAGTGTTACGGATGACAAATTTACCGGAATGCAAAAATACAAATTGTCGTTGTCGAGTAATTTTTGTACAGTTTTCAACCAAATGAATCAAATAAAAGTTATATTATAGGCATACTAGTCCCATATGATCATTTAAGTTATTGTATCGTCGCTAGTCAGTGAGTGGCTTGAGTGTTCTCCCCGTATCATCATAATATTTTAAGCGATCGTGTGTGCGCGATATCACAAAATGTTACATAAATAGTAGAATGAATTAGTGATATCACATATTCAATTTTATGATATCACAAAATGAATATGTGATATCACAAAATAGAATTAGTGATATCACTAAATGCTACTATTTTGTGATATCACATTATTAGATTTTATGATATCATAAAATCAATTTGTGATATCAAGAATTCGAATTTGTGATATATCTTAAAGTTCCGTCGGCATCGTTCAAAGGCTGTTTATATACTCACCTCCGGTTAACATCAGTGAGATGATCCCCGATCACTAAGTGTTGTGATAACACACTGTGATAATGAACCATTTGCATCAAATGTTTGTTTTGAAAGCACCCCTTTTAATTAGTCTTCACTTACCTTAAGTGCCGTTCAGTTGTCAAAACATCATGTCATTCTTTACCCCAGTCCACGCATTGACATAATTAATGAATAAACACATGTTTTGTTGATTAAAATCTTTAATATAATATATCATCAAAGAACATAAAAGAACATAATCACTATTAACAATTTCGAGACAACCCGCCCTCATTTATCGGGACAACCCACCCCCAAAATAGCAGAGGGGCGGGTTGTCTCGGGGGCGGGTAGTCCCGTTCCCATCTTTTTTGAGGGGCCTAATGTGAAAAAAAATCAAATTGACAGGCCCATCTACATGTATATTATTTTCATCTTAAGGAATTTAAGAAGGACTGTCCTAAGTTAATTTTACAATGTATATTTCTCTTTTAAAACGAGAGTTAAACGAGAGTTAAACGTTTGTTATTAATACCATAACTGTGTTTCTGCTCTTCGAGTCAAATGGATCGGTTCACCTCCCATGCAGTTATGGTTTTTAAGTAACCTCCCACTTTCGACGAAGATAGGAGACAGTAAAAATGGTTCAAATTATTGGATAATATTACCGCTAAAAATGCATAATTAAAATAATAGTTGCATAACATCAGTACACTCAATGATTTGGTAAATACAAATTTGAAAATGCTCAACCAGGTCGACTGTACCTTGTTATTCCGCACACAAGACAAAATTGGCGTTTTTGCTTCCGCTTTTCCACGTAAAATATGGCGGGAAATTGTTTCTTGACGAAACGAAATCGATTCTTAAAGGGACATACTGTCCTAGAAAAAAAATGTACGGTATTCGTTGTTGAAACTGAGAACACCAGTCAAATTTAAATTGGTATACAAAAATGAGGTGTCTTTTAGGACACCAGTTCTAGAGATGGTTTGGGGGAATTGTACATATAATGTTGAGTAGTGGCCTGGAAACAAAGGTCGCAAATATAACTTAGAATTTATAGATATTAATTTGAGTGAATTAGTTTTAAGCATATATGCAATGTATCGTCTACAATTTCTTTGAAACTATAATCATTTATATCAGATAGAATAACTGGGTAAGTATGGGTTGTAAGGTTATTATTGATTTGAGATGGCAATATTGTACAAATAGCATTACTGTTGTCAAGGCATCTTTTCCTTAATTCCCAGGGTTGGGGTATCAACTTAGAATTCCCAACTCCAACCACCCCCACCCCCGCCTTTAACCCGTGACTTATATAGTTAGACTAAAATTCCTGAGTTCAGAAAATTTCATTTGCAGCATCCCCCTCCCACCTGGTTGAATTTTTCAAACTGGTACCTCAATCTGTCCATCTGTTGAAAAATTTCCAACTGCTGGTGTAAATGGCCATTTGAGTCCAAAAAATGTCCAAAAGTAGGACAAATACTAGTAGGTGAGAACTTCCTACCGGTGTAACAGTTCATCTCCCCCCCACACCCTATGCACCCCATCCTGAGTGTCTCCCACCCCTGCCCTGATCATCCAAGTACGTTAATCTGGATAAAGGTACATGGATCATCTTCCCCTCCACCTGAATTGTTCTTACCTTTGTACTAGAATTTGTAGCAGTCGTGATGTAAATATAGAAGGCCAATGACTTCTCAGTGCACGAGAGGTCTAGATAGATCTCTTGGTCACAGTCGTTAGACGCTTTGTGTGATCACTGAAGTTAAGCAACGTCGAGTTCAGTTAGTCCTTGGATGGGTGACTGGCTTGGGATTCCGGGTGCTGCCAAATTTCGGTGTGACTCCATCACTTCTCTCTCTCTCTCTCTTTTACACCTCAAGAGGGAGACGCACGTTTTGCATAAATCTAGCCAAAAATGGCAAGAGATTTTCAACAAAGAATTTCTCTGGATCAATCTGGTGAAAAATCTTGGAATTTCACAAATAATCATCTTCATTGTATGTAGAATCTGAGCAATTATTAAGAAACGACAAAAACAATGGATTTTAATACATTTGAGAGGCTGAAATTATTATTTTCTGTTTTGTCCCTTTCGGTACCAAGAACTTCTGGAATATATAATTTCACACAACACTCCAATCACTAAATAGCTTATTGTCTTGGCTCCATGAGAGGAGGCCTCATTTGTATCATAATGTTGAGTTACAATTTTAATTGCATAATATAGCATCATACCTCCATATATTATGAATAATAAAGCAGTCACAAATATTCCAGCCCAATGAAAAGAAATGTTGATATGCAGTGTGGTCCACTAAAGCAGGGAGCAGTCAACTGGATTTAGGCCACAGTGTTAAGAGGTACATACATGTATGGTGGTTAGCTTAACTTGGTTATGAACTCATGACCCACAACTCATCCCAGCCCAATTTTTCATTGATCAACAGTCATGACATGAAAATTCTCAAATATTGAACATTATTTGTGAGTAGTTGCCTTTCTATAAATGAAAATAATCATCAAATTTCAGAAATCAAGAATAACTAAGTCGCCTCTCATGCATGATCTTCAGATATGATATCATGGATATATGGACTGAACTTTTGAAAAAACAATCCATTTTATAGAAGTTCTTGGTACCTGAAATTTTAAATACTTGTCATGCCATAAAAGTAAAGTAAATGAAGTTATAATACCCAATGGGTTGATGGTTCTTTAATATTATGTCACAATAATCGCTTGTACCAAATTTCACAAAGAAATCCATTTTGAAATACCGGGAAATTTTGGCAAAACGTCTGTCTGACCCTTAAAATGAAGTGGCCAGTTAACTCTCATTTTATCTTTAAATATGACTAGATGACTCATAAAAAAATATCATTGGTGACAAGGAAGCATGTTTTTTCTTCAGCAGAGGCATCAGATTTTTTCGTTCAAAATTACCCAGTTTATTTCCCTTTTCCCTCCCCCACCCCCTTAGTCACAGTCATATTGAATGATAACAACTGGCCAATTGAGGTAAAAAAAATATCAGGCACTTGTTGGGCTCAGAGATTTGTGAATTCTCTGTCTGCACAAACAGGTTAGGGGTTGTACTTACTTATGGTTATACATGTACATGCAGGAATTATAAATCCACAGATAATAATGATTATACTCTAAACAATTGTAACATTTGTAACACTGTTACTAAATACCTAGTGGAGAAAAATGTACCGTAAACTTAATGTATTAATGTAAGTAGGCACGTATACAGCCCAGTGTAAGTGGGGGACGTAGGTGGGGTATGGGTGGGGGGTGCAGCTCGTTACAAGCCCCTGTGATCTTTATTAATTATATATGACATATGTGTACCACTACCAAACTAGTGATCATAACTAGGGTGCCAGTTCACACTTTAATATGATCACTGGGCTTGTACATGTAAGTTGTAACAAGCTCAGCTGCTCCCCACTTGCACTGGGTGGGGGCAGAGGAGTGTCATGCACATATAAGCCCTGTGCTTTCGATGGAGGGTGTGTACTGTACTCTGTTATACCACATTTTTTTAATTTCACGCAGCTTCTGCAAAAACAAACCCCTTTTGCAATAGTATACATGTACCAGGTACATACTGCTGTCTGTGACATTATTTATATGACAAACTTGTATACAATACAATACATATAAAAGATCCAGTAGTGACTTGAGGCTGGAAAACAAAAAACTATATGAAACTTATTTGGAAATAATTTATTTTTTATTTCTTCAGTTTGTCATTGTCAGTATCACTTACAAGTAAGAGAGACTGAGTATTTTGGTCCATGCACTGAGTTAGTGAAATAACTCATAGACCTCAAATTAAACCTACTGATTTTTCAATGTATTTGTCATTTTCCATGGTCAAAATAGGTGTAATAATACACTACTTACATGTACCGTACATGTACATGCATTGGACTACTGTATACATGTACATGTACAGTAATGCTCTAATTAATCGACCTCTTAACCACAGCAGAATTATGGGTAAGTTTTCAAGATTTAGTCGGAAATATGGCTTGTTGCCATTCATCGGAAAGCTCGCAACAAGCCATATTTCCGACTAAATCATGAAAACTTACCCATAATTCTGCTGTGGTTAAGAGGTCGATTAATTAGAGCATTACTGTACATGTATATTGCTTTGAAATTACTCGGCAAGTGATAGAGATTAATCTCAGATTATCGTCTCAGAAGGAAAAATGTTACCTTTGTTATGTGGCTACATGTACCGGTATGTGCAAAAAAGTGTGATTTTTTTGGAAAATTTCTGTGCATTTAGTATAATTTTCAGAGTACATGTATATGGAGTCCATACATATATAATTGTACATGTATATAAGCATTTCATGTACGGTACATGTATTGGTATTTATTGCCTGAATTGCACCATTAGCATGTGACCAATCGAGGCCTTAAAATTATGAGTTGCATTTATAACCAGTCTTTGATTAAACTCAAGTAGACTCAAGCTGAAGACAATCATCCTTTTTGAGATCAGAAGTCCTTACATAAACTGGCAATCAGACAATTCTACATGTACATGTATGTATATCTGTAATTGATCTAACATTGCTGCAATTATAACAAAAGAATTCCATACACATGTAGTTCCTCTACATTATCTTTCACTTTTTATTTCCATCATTACTCTTTACATATCCTTTCGATTTAGAATGACCCTTCTCATGGTACATGTATGTTGATGAAGATTTTTCCTCACAGTGTCTATGTTGTGAGTTCCTCCTATCTCGAGATCTAGATCTTGAACGATAATTTGACCTGCCACGATCAGTCAATAAACCTGATCTATCAGAGTTCTTTTTTTCATTCAAGTGCGATCTCCCTCTGTGATTCATATAAGTCTGTGAATCAGATCCCCGATGCACTTGTCTTGAATTAGTTTTACTAGAAACAGATTTACCACTAGATGATGATCCATGACTACTAACAGACTGTAACACTAAATTGTTCAAGAAAGTCTTATTAGTTGTCGGAACTGAATTCTTCCTCCATGCTAAAGACCCATATTCCTTAGCTCTCTCTGAACCCTTACTTGCTTCATTTAAGAGTTCTTCAACAGCCAGTTTGTCCAATCCGTCATCACTTGTTTTATCCATTAGGATTAGCTGATTAGTGCTCACAATAAATGAGATAAATTCCGTGTTTTTAATGACAACTTGCATCGACTTTAGGTTTGAATATCTGTCAAAATCTGAAATTGTACACATTTAATTGTGATCCAGAAACCTCAAGTGAGCAGTAAGGATTTATTTATATATCTGCTGCGAATAGATTGGCACATTTTTCACAGAATTTCAACGTTCAAGCAAACATGATAGGCGTCGCACATTTGCAAGGGCGACGTCTCTATACGGACCCTCACACCGGATATAGTAATTCGTGACGTCATATTGACAGTTCGCCGATTCGTAACATTTAGCTGACATGAATGATTAAAAGGTTACTAAAATGCGTGCATTTGTAAGCAATAGAGTTATTCACCCTGAACTTCTGTCAATAGACGCCATCTAGACAGTCTAGAATGCTAAAATTCAAATCCCAAAGTCGCCGCAAAGGTCAAGGTGAAGTTGGCGGACGATTCATTCAATATCCAACTTTCTGCATTTTGCGTAGCCTGTTGATTCACGATTCATCCACTTCCGGTTGGAGGGTCCGTATAGAGCTGATCCGATTTGCAAGTGAAAACGAAACTCCGGAAGCACCTGCTGGGTCATGGTCATGTACGGTAATTTAAAAATGCGAATGAGGGGGTGGATAAAACGGGTCCGTGAAGATTCGGCGGAGGGAAGATTCGGCAGGGAAGATTCGGCGGGTTTTATCGGCCGAATCTTCCTAGGTTTATACCAATATATTGGGACGGGAGGTTTTATGTTTTAAGTTTTATGAATTATGTGGACATATTTTTTATTTAATATATTACATGAATAAATTAAATTAAATGAAGCTATTACTTTTATGATGTTTTTTTTTAGATTATTTGTATGTTTTATGAGTGAATATTTTACAAGAATAAATTACTTTTATTATTACTTTTGTTATTACTTTTATGATGTTTTGTCATTAGTTTATTTGACATATTTTATGAGATTATTTTAGGTTTATGATAAGGTAAGTTTATTGTGAATATATTGAAGTTATTACTTACAAATTACGTGGTAAATCCAAATATCACGTTCGAACACTATAAGGAATTATGATTAATGAAGATTCAATGAGAAAACGAATAAAATTTTTGACAGTTGTTCACACTCTGTTCACGTTGGCACCAAGTGTTTGTATAACAGTCGGTAGAATATACAGAGTCGTCTTTCTGATGCTGATATGATTTCAGTGAGAACTATTCGATGTTTGTTTAGATAAGTTTGCTGAGTGCATTTCAGTTAGAACTGATCAGTTGTTTGTTTTACCGCATCAGATCTAACGACTTTTAGACTATATAGTTGAATGAAATTGACTTCACCATATCACATCTTCATCATGCCTTCGTACAACCTCCGTCAAAATCAGCTCATAGACTACCCGTGTATTAAAGGTACTCAATCCGAACAGAGGGTCCCCATCTCAACAGATTCCAACAACAACAATCCGATCAGAGGGTCCTATATTACTATTTCTTTGGTTTTGGTAGTAAAAACTATTTGATTCGAGTCGAGGAACCCATCAAACAAAGCTCAGAGTTATTAGATAATGATTTTTGAAATTTGTTATTTACTCGAGATGAGTACTAATAATTGCCTTCAATTGCCGTATTCTGCTCGGGATGTGTACACCAAAATCTATTCAAACAGACAAGGATGGATAACTCTAAAATCAAGTGGTAATAATAACGCAATTTTGACTGAGTTCTGGGCCGATAGTGAAAAATAATAGATTTCTAAAATCGATATCTAACAAATCGGAGCTTTGATGGGTGACTTCCTCGACTCGAATCAAATATTTTTGACCCCCGAAGCCATTGAAATAGTAATAGAGAGGAGTTTTATCGGATTGAGTACCTTTAAGTGTAATAGGAATGTACGTCCTCGTCAGCAAGCAGTTGACTGCGACACATGCTACCAACGCCTATCATTCTACAAGCTGGTGCCAATTCTTCAACTTGAAGCAGCCCATGTAGAAATTGCCGTTGCAGCCAGGGATCTCGAGACAGACGTGAGGAAGAAATGCACAGATATAGATACGAAGATCAGCAACCTATGGGCAAAATACAGAGAAGAGGACATCAGAACATCGGAATTCCTACAAAAAGTGACCAAGATCTACAGAATCGGCAAGGCAAAGAAATAAGAAGACAAGACGACAACAAGACAAGAAGATAACAAGACAAGACTATTAGTTGATTTTGTATGTTTCAAATAAAGAATGCCGGTTATAAATGTATTTTAAATTGTTTTGTTTGTATTTCTGTTACACCTTATGTTATCAGCTTGTGTAAATATGTTTCACCCATTCAAATAAGTCTAATAAAATATGTCATTACTAAAAATGAGTTAATCAAGACCCTATAATCCCTCTAATTAGTTGTTATTGATACAACAAAGAATAAGTGCGCACACAAGCTTAGTCCCACACAAGCCGTAATCCCCAAGCCGTAATCCCTCCACTAATTAGTTAGATCAAACGACTGGCCGAATATTCCCTGCCGAAACTTCCCTCCGCCGAAAAATACATGGCCGAAACTTCCCTCCGCCGAATCTTCCCGTTCCCGATAAAACGGTAACTTATTTAAAATTTATAAAACAATTTAATCGTTTTAGAGTCATATATCAGTTGTATTCTATCTCTATAAAGTAATAATGCTGCATATTTTATGAAGTCACAATGCACAACAGCAACTGATAGTCTTCTTGGACGCATGATTTGGAATTTTGGAGCAGATAAGTTCTGTTTCGGGGGAATTGGTGGTCCAAGATTTTGCATTCCGGTTGAGTTCGCAATTTATTCTGGTGAAAAGTGCAGTGGTTTTTAGCATTGTCGATTGGCGTCCACAACAACAAGTTGATTCTTGTATTTCAAATGTTTGGCGGAAGAAATAAACGGTTCTTGTGTTAGATATGATCGAATATTGACAGTATGTCTCATTTTAGATATCACTCTGCCAGTTTTTGTCATATATCTATCTGTGGCACTGCTACTAGTACTGCTAGCTCCCAGTTTAGCCATATTTATTTTGAATGTGTCCAGGAATTTTTTAGGAGCCCTGGGAGTGGGCCTAGTGACTATACATTGAATGTTATTATCACGTAAATTTTTGACCAGAGGAACCCGTGATTTCTTTGTCACTGTACTTTTAAGTTTAAGTGAACCACGATTCAAACTAAATCCTTTGGCACACCATATGATATATATGACCCACCAGTGGCACCACCCATCCCGCCACCCATGCGGGGCCATGGCATAGTAATATAGTATCTTTAAATCTTATGCGCCGCAGGCGCTCGTATATAGGTAGTACCCACCCACCACCCCATCCTGCCACCCATAGTATCTTGATTCTTATGCACCGCAGGCGCTCGTATATAGGTAGTACCCACCCACCACCCCATCCCGCCACCTATATAGTATCTTATCTTCTTCTTCTCAGTTTCTTCGTATTACAGTGCAGGTCCTGGCAGAGGTGTATTTCTGTTGGGACAATATCGCACTATTGTGTGCCGGCGGATGAGGAAGTTGTTAAAATAGATTTATGATTAAAAGCAATGTTGTAATTACAGGTTAAAACGTCTTGCAGTAAAATGTAGATGCATTGTTGTCCTCAGGCACATGCAGCTATGCAGCTCCCTATTCAGGTCTTCTAGAGAGCTGCAGTTGACTACTTCTTTTGGCATGGAGTTCCATAGTCTTATCGCTGATGGAAAGAAGGAGTACTTTTAGACATCAACCCTTGTATGATGTTGTCGGTATTTCTGGTTATGGCCACGTGATGACGATTTGTACTTCTCGAGAAGTGTCTTGTGGTCAATTGATACTAGCTCGTTGATACATTTGTAGAAGGTGGTGCATTAGTAATATCCCTTCTTTTCTTCAGTGGTGTCCATTCCAGAGATTGTACCATGGCTGGTGCGCCACTGCGTCCGTTGTAGTTGTTATTCACCATGCGTGCTGCCCTTTCCTGTACCCTCTCTGTCTTTTTGGTGTTTCCATCGGTGTGTGGACTCCAGACGTTCGATGCGTACTCGGCTATGGGTCGAACCATCGCCTTATAGCAACGCTCTCTGATAGCCGGTGTGCATCCTGATAAGTTTCTTCTTATGAAGGCCGTGGTTGAGTTCGCCTTTGCACACATTTGGTTGATATGGGTGTTCCAACTCATGTCATTTTGGAAGGTGATCCCCAAGTATTTTGCCGTTGTAACAGAGTTGAGCTGTTTGTCATGGATGTAGTAGTGACTTTTGATAATGTTCTTCTTCTTGTTGGTGATGGTTATAGCCTCGCACTTGTCTTCATTGAACTTCATTTGCCATTCTCGCTCCCAGTTCTGCAGTTTGTCCATATCTTTTTGAAGTTCCAATGCATCCTTCTCCGACTTGATGGATCTGTACAGCAAGCAGTCGTCAGCATATAGACGAGGTGTCGCTGTCACGTGTTTGGTTAAGTGGTTGATATATATCAAGAAGAGCAATGGTCCCATCACAGTTCCTTGGGGCACTCCAGATGTTACATTTGCTGAGCTTGAGTGTTGACCCTCAAGGACGACTTTCTGACTTCTTTCCGATAAGAAATCACTTATCCAGTCTAAGGTGTTATCTCGGATGCCATATTTCTCACATTTGAGCAGAAGTCGTTGGTGAGGCACCTTGTCGAAGGCCTTCCAACAATACAGCGTCAATCTGTTCCTGCTCGAAGATACCTCTGGTGAAATCATCCACAGTTGAGAGTAGTTGTGTCTCGCATGAGCGTTTCTTCCTAAAGCCATGTTGGTACTTGGAGAGAATGTCATGTGACTCCAGATGTGATATTATGCGGCTGTGTAGTATATGCTCCATTAGTTTGCAGCAGATGGAGGTCAAAGAGACTGGCCGATAATTTGATGCTGTTGTCCTGTCCCCTTTCTTGTGGCGTGATGTATGCCTGTTTCCAGTCTAATGGAACCTTCCCCTGGTCGATGGATGCCTGAAATAGCATCGGCGTGATCTCGGTTGCGACTGCTTTGAGGAGCCTTCCGGGTATACCATCGGGTCCAGTGGCCTTGTGGATGTTGATGTTTTTTAGGAGTTTTTCAACTCCATTTTCTGTCACTGTGATGTTCGGCAGTGATGGGATACCCATGTCGGCGATGTTTGGAATATTTTGGATATCCTCTTGGGTGAAGACAGATGAGAATTGTCTATTTAGGATTTCCGCCTTTGTTAATGGGTCACTATGAAGAATACCATCTCTCTTCAGTGGTGATACTCCTGAGCTATCACTCTTCATGCTTTTGATGTAGGACCATAGTCGGTTTGATGGTTTGTTTCCGCTGCTATCTGAGACCATGTTTGAAATTTACTTTGATTTTGTTGTTCGGCACATTTTTTGACTCAACGTCTTGAGCTTTTTATGCAGGCGCTCGTATATAGGTAGTAACCACCCCATCCCGCCACCCATAGTATCTTATGCGCCGCAGGCGCTCGTATATAGGTAGTACCCACCCCATCCCGCCAACCATAGTATATATACCGGTAGGTCTCATCTCTCATCCGATCATCAACAAATATTATATGGATCTTCAGGGTGACCTTTAGATGTGATTGAGAACCTCCTTTTAACGAAATTCGGAAAATATCGTTGGCTCACCCTTAAGGCTTAAGATCCTTATGAAGTTTGGTGACATAAAGAACCAGCAAGACCATATTGCTCTTCAAGAAGATCTGAAGTCATTAGAAAAATGGGCAGCTGTTTGGGGCATGCGGTTCAATGCAAACTATTGCGAAGAAATGTAACATCTTATCAATAAAACTCACGTCAACACATACAGTATGTACCAACTGGATAACCAAATACTCCAAACAGTTGAAGAAACACAATACCTAGGGCTAACCATCACCAACACCCTCACCTGGTCATCCCACATATCAAAGATAGTAAGAAAAGCAGGCAGCCCCCTTGGATTCCTCCGTCGAAACTTCAGGAAATGGCCTATGAATCCACAGTGAGATCCACCCTCAAATATGCAGCGGAACTTTGGGATCCATACCAGCAAAAAGATATCAACACCATAGAAAGAATCAACAAAAGAGGGGTGCGATTCAATCAAAACAACTACCACACAAGAACAAAAGGAGCCATAACTGAAATGTTAATGGAACAACTTATGGAGCCACTACACCAAAGAAAAAACACGATGAGAATGAAGCTGTTCGGCAGAGGATGGGCTGGTGCCGGCTATTCTATCAAAAGACATATTAATACCCAAAAAGTAAGGAAGGAAAATAAAGGCGAAAAAGTACCCAGGCTTTATAACATCAAACCTTGTCGAAAAGGAGGAGTGTATTAACTCGAACTCCATTGAAAGGATACGAGCAAACACGGCACAATTTAAACACTCGTTATTTGTTCGAGCTATCGAGGAGTGGAACAGGCTGGAGGATAGCGCATGCGAGGAAACAACGACAAAACAGCATACATGTAGCGCAAACACAGTCGAGAGGCTCCAGCGCTGAAACACATACATATACAGACAGAGGGATGTGGCCTGCAGGTTGTGCCGAAGGATTTAGTTATGCAAAGAGTAATATACAAGATGGCTGCCGGCGGCCATGTTTTTAATAAAAAATCATTCTAATTTGATAGCTCTCATCTAGAGGTGATCCTAATCATGCCTGGAAATTTCCAAAACATTTCTTAGATATATGCGGGCTGCAGGGTGTGCAGATGGATTCATATTTAAAATCCAAGATGTCTGCTGGTGGCCAAATTGTGGATGAAGATGGATAAGTCTAAAATCAAGTGGCTTTGGATGTCAGAAATTTGACAATCTGGCCAGATTTTGTTAACAAAATGTTGATATATAACACGTTTTGGGCAATTTTATACTATAGTTGACTGGCTAGCATTATTTTTGGGCAACTAATTGATTCTGATAACTGAAGCGGCATTTAAAAATATTTTGTTGTTGTTGGAATCTGATATGGGGACCATCGAATCGGATTGAGTACCATTAAGATATAAATATTTTTCTTTTTAAACTAGTTCATCCACTTATTCTACATTAAAATAATTTATTCTACTTGTAGTATTTTTAATGAAAAACAAAAGAATGTCTTCTTTAATTCCCAATATCCCGGACCAACCTCCTGAATTTTTGTATTTAAGTATAATAACAGCTATATGGCCATTGTCAGTATAGTCATTAAGATAATAGCGATCTACTTGTAATGTACATGTATGTCTATGTCTAAGTTCATTGTATTTATGTAATATATGGACAAAAAGAGTCACAAATGGACTCCCACATTTGACTGCTACATGTACATGTATGTTTACATTAAATATAAAAACACATACCTGGTATATAAAAGTAACAAATATATATACTGGTATATTGGTGATTTTTAAGGTTCTGAGAATTTCCTGCTAGTTTGACCTACCGTACTTGATTTCAGAATAACCTACCATTCATAATTGTATACATGTAAGTCATTTAATAATGACCTAAACTATTTGGAAAATTATAATCATGCGGGCTTGATGCTGAAAAAAGTCAAGTTAATTTTCTCGGTGGCATATACAGTTTAGATTTAACATACCTACCAATTTATTTTGATGATCTGGACCAGGACACAAATCTAGCATAATTTCAGGAATTGAACTGCCATGGAGCTTTAAATTTTTATTATTTTTTCCAGAAGTGATGATGGCGAATGCAGAAATCTGCAACAGCCCACTACCTCACTCTTTCCCAGCTTCTAAACCTAGTAGCCAGGATCATGGACCGGTCTCAGAATTTGAATATTATAACCTTCCATACAAGCCACACACAGAATTCCCTTCAACTGACCTGAACTTAACAGAAAGTTCCGAGGACTCAATCCCACTCAAACAACCAAAACCTTTTATATCACATGTTCAGCATTTTTTGCAACCAGATCCACTGCTGTGCCTTACACCAGACAAACCATTAGCCAGCAAGAAGAAATATACTAAAGGAACAAGGAGTGACATTTTACCCCAGAAACAGAGGCATCAGCCTGAGAAACCTGTTTGTTTGAAGCCTGATCCACTTCTTTCAGTGACACCTGAAAAATCTATCCCAGCAAAGAATTATAAACCGCAGCTAAGTAAGATCAAGAACAAATTGAAAGTTCATTTCGAGAGTCCACCAGGAAGGAGTTCTGTTAATGTTAATAAAGAACAGCGTTCATGGGTTTCATCATCCCCTTCAAAATCCTACAGCCCCCTCAACTACTCAGACAGTATTGAAACAACGAAACAACATGATATACTAGCAAATTCCGATAAGCCTCCCATGGCCAAGGTGGTTCGTCATGTGGAGAGGATTACTGGAGCCATTACAGATATACAGCCATCTTCTTTCACACGGACAGCCAGTAAGACAGATGGAGGGAAAAATAGTGCCAAATATCCAGCAAGTGGAACCTTACCAAAGGAGCTGTATAGCAGTTTCGATTCTGTTCAGATCGAGGGACATAAGCCTGTAGCTAGCAAACCAATTCCAACTGTTAAAGAAAACCCAGCACAGTGAGTAAAATTTATGAATTTTTGTTATTTGTTGCTAACTTATTGCGGTACATTCTGCTTATACAGTGCTAGCTGAAACAGCAGTGTAGGGGGCCCTTGTGCCGCTGTGCGCTTCGTGCTCATTTGATCTTTTAAACATTTTGATTAATAACAAATATTATTTTTTTTTTTAAAGATTTATTTTTTGTAATTTAAAATTTTAGAAACCTAACACGTAAAAAACATCTGCCGAGGTACCACGAGTCCCCACACCAAATTTGGTTGAAAACGGTCCAGGGGTCTGGGAGAAAAATCATGAACAGACAGATCCTACTCTTTTTATATATATATAGAGATTTGATCAACTATTATTGTAACAGCATGTACACATTCAATAGTCTGGAACAAATAGCAGGGAATTCCATTTCCTTAAAAAATATAATATCAGTGTCAGCCAACCGAAAATTCCAAGTAGCCATCTTCTGATTGGCTCTGCTCAGATTTGCTAGCCTATTTTAAATATAGTCTAGCCTTTATATAAGGTTTATTAATTGAGGACATCAACTGGTAGCTTTCATAAGTAATGTGGTACAGGACTTCAGAAGGTAACAATAATTTGTATGTTATAAAAACACAAACACATTGAGAATTGTTTCTTGTCTGTAAGTGTACTAGTACTTTGTAACACTAAGCGCAAGTATAATTTGATGATGTTTCTTGATTTCAGTGATCCAGCTGCTGGTAGTGCTATTCCGAAACGTAAAGTTTATGTTAAGAAAGAGTCGCATGAACAAGCAAAGCATCAAGGCTATAATGTGCCATTTGATTACACAGACTTTGATGAGAATGAGCACATTTTTGCCAGACCTGAGTTCAATTTCACTCTAAAGATGCGCGAGAAACTGGATGCTCTCAAATCAAGTGATGTGGATGAGTTAAAGGCCCTTCAAAAGACGCTTGGAGGCTCAGATGCTGTCAAGACCTCCATCATTGAAAAGGTTTGTACATCACCTGTCAACCAGCCTTCAAAATTAGCTACGGCAAAAGGTAATGCCATAGAAAAAGTCATAGCAACCAATATACAGGTAGAATTTCATGCAAGCCACACTGTGACAGCTACAAGCCATAGAACAAAAATGCTGCTTTCAACTGACTTGACCAAGTGATAGCGATAGAAATTAAATGATGATTTTTCTGGCCGGTTGATTACTACAAAAACAAATGCAACAACCATTGTTGACTTTGTTGTGTTGAGAATTGTGTGTACACCCAATATTTGATAGATAAAGAAAATAGGGAAAATCTACCAAATTCTAAATTTTTTCCAACAATTGAAATCACATCCAGCTCAATTATTTCAATAATATAAGAGTCAATTGCGACCAGTTAGACAAGATTTTTGACAGAAGAAGGCAATCAGTCACCAGAACCCTCATCTGTATTATACAGAATAAATATCGCCACTGATTGAACTCAACCCTCTCATCTCAACATAATGTTAGTGACCCATGAAACAATTTTTTCCCCATGTTTTAACTGTATCTGGTGTGTATGTATTTGGGGTAGGTTTATGAATATTTTGCAGCTTTTTCGTTGATGAATTCTGTGAGCTTTTTCTATTTTCTTCTGAAGATAAATATAGAGGGCGATATTCATTGTTTATCTGCATACATGTATATTTCAGGCATCAAAGAAGGTGAATGTAGGTGAGACATTCAGTGGACTGGTGGATCTTGATGTTCCTGTTGGCAGTGTTAAATCCCATGTGGAATCTCAGAAAGCAGCTCAAACGAAAAGCTCATTTGCATCAAGAATTGTTACAAAACAGAAGGTATGCCTTAAAATTTCTGCAGGATTTCCATTAGTATATTGTTAGGACGTTGATAAGCAGCTTCCTAATCTCCTCAATCAAGAGTTATTTCGAGTAAAAATGCTGACTTGTTGGCCAGAAACTCAAATCATCATGGGAGATAAAAACAACTTTTCCGGGTAAAGTCAGGAATGTTCTAGGAATAGTGTTGCATTTGTGCCAGTTTAACGCCATAAAGATCTGACGGTAGTATATTACCACCTTTGGAGCCTCAACCAATGTCACATGATCACATTTCCCATCAAAACGTTTCCTGGTAAAGTGAGGGAATTTCTAGTAATAGTATTGATTTGTGCCAATTTAGTGGCATATAGACTTGACAGTAGTATCTTTATCCCCTTTG
This sequence comes from Siphonodentalium dalli, assembly GCA_032622095.1. Lineage (NCBI taxonomy): Eukaryota > Metazoa > Mollusca > Scaphopoda > Gadilida > Siphonodentaliidae > Siphonodentalium > Siphonodentalium dalli. The sequence continues at coordinate 51,154,447 of CP136064.1, read as the reverse complement.
GTGCCTCAGCCCATGTTAGCAATACTACGTGGTCAGGTTTCCACCAATAATTTTGGGAAGGTCAAGAAATTCCTCATTACAATGAATTGCCATTTGATTGGCTAGTTTGTCTCATTATTTTCTATGTTTGTCGAATTTTTTTTTTTAGTTTTGCTCTTAATCTAGACAGCCAGTACCTTGTCAGCATTTATATGTTGTCCAAAAAAATTATGTTCAGGTTGACTATAAAATGACATACGTCCGTCCGTCTTTCCATCCTTTCGTGTGTCCGTTACACATTATTGGTACCTTCATGATGTAATCGAATCCTCCCGCAGTTTTGAATGCAGATAATTGAAACTTTAGGATATTGTTAACAATATATTGCTGATATTACATGTATATTACGGAAAATCATTTTTTTTTCACTGAGTTATTCCCCTTTTGGCTGTTTTGATTTTGGGTACCTTCAATGTGTAATCAACTCCTCCCACAGTTTCAAATGTAGAGATAATTTGAAACTTTAGGATAATGTTACCCATATATTGCTAAATGTTCAACTTGTATATACATGTATGGACTATGGAAAAATTCAATTTTCATCAAGTTATTCCCCTTTCCTGACTCAAAATGTTTTTTTTTACCAAAGTTTCAGCTGAAAGTTTGATTTTTATTTTCCAAAAAAGCCAACCTCTTAAAGGGGTACGATCTAATATTGATAATATATAGAAAAATAAGTAATTTGAGTCGAAGATGTATTCTGTAAACATTCAATTTAATAAGTTATTAGCTAAACTTTACTTTGTAAAGTTTGAGCTATTGCCATGGCTTTGTCATCCGTGTGTGCGTGTGTGTGCGTGATCCGTCAACAATTTCCTTTAGCATGGGCTACAGGTCGTACCTTTGGTCGGATCATTATGAAATTTGTCATGGCTGTGACATTGACATGTAGATGGGAACGAGTCATTTTGGGGTCATTCGGCAAAAAAACATGGCCACCAGTGGCCATCTTTGATTTCAAAATTCAATCCATTAGCACAGGCTGCAGGTTGTACTGTTCGTCTGATCATGATGAAATTTGTCATGGATGTTAATATTGACATGTAGATGGGAACTAGTCATTTTGGGGTCATTCAACCAAGAAACATGGCCACCAGCAGCCATCTTGGATTTTACTCTTTGCATGACTAAATCCTTTGGCACGGGCTACAGGTCGTAGCTTTGGTCGGATCATCATGAAATTTGTCATGGATGATAACAATGACATGTAGATAGGAACGAGTCATTTTGGGGTCATTCGGCCAAAAAACTTGGTCGCCAGCAGCCATCTTGGATTTTACTCTTTACATGACTAAATCCTTTCTTTGACACAGGCTACAGGTCGTATCTTTTGTCGGATCATCATGAAATTTGTGATGGATGTTAACAATGACATGTATATGGGAACGAGTCTTTTTGGGGTCATTTGGCAAAAAAACATGGCTGCCATCGGCCATCTTGGATTTTACTCTTTGCATAACTAGGCCTTTCAACTTTCCACATTCCTAATCACTCCATTGACTGTAACACATGAAAGTATTCCCTTTCCAATTTGAGCTACAGTGTCATTGACACTTTCATCTTAAAATCAAAGTTAATAATTTGATATCAATTTAATTTATGGTTGGAGCCATAAATTAAAGGTACTCAATCCGTAAAGAGGGTCCCCATCTCAACAGATTCCAACAACAACAATCCGATCAGAGGGTCCTATATTACTATTTCTTTGGCTTTGGGGGTAAAAAATATATGATTCGAGTCGAGGAACCCATCAAACAAAGCTCAGAGTTATTAGATATTGATTTTTGAAATTTGTTAATTGCTCGAGATGAGTACTAATAACTGCCGTCAATTTGGTAACCTGCTCGAGATTTTACATCAAAACTCTATTCAAACAGACAAGGATGGATAACTCTATAATCAAGTGGTAATAATAACGAAATTTTGACTGTCTTCTGGGCCAGAAAGAATTCCCGATAATGAAAAATAATAGATTTCTAAAATCGATATCTAACAAATCTGAGCTTTGATGGGTGACTTCCTCGACTCGAATCAAATATTTTTGACCCCCGAAGCCATTGAAATGGTAATTGAGAGGAGTTTTATCGGATTGAGTACCTTTAAATTATGAATTTCCATGTACAAGACGTAATCAAATTAATTAACAGATAGTGGATTGGCCAACGTGTGACACACATGATGGTTTAAAACTTATGTTGATACAGGGCGTAATCTCAAGCCACTCACTGACTGGTGACTATACAATAACTTAAATGAGTATATGTGATTAGTATGCATATAATGTAACATTTATTTGATACATTTGCTTGAAAAATGTACAAAAATGACTTGACAACGACAATTTGTATTTTCATTTTCCAGCTAATCTGCCATCCGTAACATTACTTCGTTCTCAAAAGACTTTCAATTATTAGAAATCTGGTTATCTTATTCTATAACTCAGAGACTATAGAAACCAACAACAACATTTGAGTACAGTCTCCCTTTAAGAAACCATCTTTTTTCTGGAAAAGTATGGTCGGCGAACTTTTATTTAGGCTAGCATAGACCTTGGATCTGACAGTTTGTGGTATATAACCAGGGTTGGTGCTGGACTCAAATTTTCTTTTGCCAAAATATTTGCCAAATTTTTTTTTTTTTGCCAAATACCAAAAGTACTTGCCAAATTGACATGAGGGTCTAATTGGGGATAATTGATGTGAAAAATTCTCAGTTTTTCATCTGTATTATATGATTCCCAACTTTATGCCTGAAAATAAAATGCACCCGCATATACACACAACATAAATGCTTTTGACATTGCCGCACAGTTAAACAATTTAAAAACAAATGCTGTTTCATGCAAAGTGACATAATCTTTCTTGAGAGAGAAAACTTTAGTTTATCTGACTGTCATATTTTAACCACTGTCATGACTCCATGCATCTTTGAATGTCCGTTTTGTCAATTGTGTCAGTCTGTTAGCGACAATCGAATGCATTTTCGAGGTATATTTGTCAATTTCTGTCCATCTATTTAATTCACACACACGCATCAGATAATCAACTTTTTATGATGTATTCTAACTACCCAGTAGATCGTTCATATTGCAGAATTAAAAACCCAAGTGGCAGTGCGACCCTGTATGTAGCCAGAAGCTTCATCTATATTTCAGTGGTAAACATTTTGCATAACTGAGTCTTCATTCATCTTGGATGTAATTATATGGTAACAGAATTGCAATCAGTGACAGACAATATGCAATATTAACCACTTTACCACAATATAAAACAGAACATACCGTATATAGATTGGTATAAAAATATTTGCATTTAATACCAACCTATTAATACTTCTAACATTTGCCTAAATTGATAACAAGATGTCCCTCAACTGAGGTGACGCTTCAAATTGGGTCTCAATTTTCGATTGTTACTGTATTCTACTAGCTGTTATCCACATATATACCAATATCACAGTAATGTTGAGCTTCAGTGTCATTGACATTTCATTGATATAGTACATGATACATCTGTCTGCATCAACACCTATTAATTTAAATTACTCTGTTCTTCAGGTGACGGCAGATAATGAACCAGATCTAATGGAATTCTTTCCTGAACGACTACAGAAAGAGACAGCAGATTTCTCTCTTCCATATTCCCTGAGAAAAGTTACTTCAGATAAACTGTCCATTGCATCACATGAGACTGCATTCGATTTGTATCGACACAATTCTGTGTGGAACAAGCCAAAAGGGAGATGGAAATTATTGCCACATTCACATACATGTAGATAACAAATGTTTATATTTGTTCACATTTGCGCGTTTACAATACACTGACTATTATTTTCTCCAATAGATCATCAAAAATATCTAAGTTGTTTTGTTCCAGAATGGCAGTTGTCTCTATAGGCTTCAAGTTGCATTCAAGCCTGCAAATAGCGTGTCTGTCATTTGCAGAATGAGGTCCAAAGACGGTGAATTTAGTGACACTATCCTGCACAATGGGCTAGCATCACCAAATTCACCCTCTGGGAACCTCATTCTGCTTAGGCCCTCAACTGCTATGGTAGACCTAGGATCAGATTGAAGTTCCCCAAATGAAGTTGATGATTCTCACCTATAAGGCACCTCGATTATGCATTGTATCTTCTGCAAATTAGCCTGGGATATAGAAACTGCCCAGAAGGGAAAATGTAACTAAAACAATGTTAATTTGAGACATAGATACTTCCAAGAAGATGAGACCTAAGCAGAATGAGGTCTCCAGAGGGTGAACTTGGTGATGCTAGCCTCCTGTTCGGGATAGCATCATTAAATTCACCCTCTGAGGACCTCATTCTGCAAATGACAGACACATTATTTGCAGGCTTAGTTGCATTGTGTCCATTGTGTCCATTGTGTGGTGGAACCGAATCTTTCAGAGCAAATCTAGCAGTGAATTCTTTATTGAATCAATCTTCAACTCTTTCTGTGATGTCTGGTTTATTATAAATCTTTAGAAATGTATTGTGATGTCGGAGGATGCCCCAGGTTGATAAGTCTGATTAAGTGTGGAAGGAAGATGATCTTCCACTGGGAGCGATGTTCACTCGACGAGTGTTGAATCAAAAAAAGCCCCCAAGCCAGCCTAGTTCGGCATATAATCTGTCAAGCTGGGGTGTGGCCTCCTAGTCATAGTGACGATATGGCGATAAAGTCTACCATGCTACTTTTAGCCAAATATGGGATAGAGCTGGCAACTAGCCAACAATTCTAGGGGTCATATTCTTGTTTCCATGTGGGTTTAGGACCAGGTCCGATGACGAGGCATCATCCAATGATGAAGCATTACATCAGGTTTATATCTGTAAGTGTGTGCATGTTGTTCTGAGACCAGATTTATGGAACAACATAATTATACTTGGGCTTTTTGATGATTAGTTCTCTTTGCTAATTGGAACATTAATACACCAGGGAAGTTAAACCAGACATAGGGAGATAATCCAGATATCAGAAGTAAAAAGTATTCTGCCAATATAATAATGATATTAGAATTTCACATGCACAACAAAAGCATTTGGTATCAGAACTATCACAGTGCAAAAGTTCCCCGAAACCTGAAATCCCAACATGCAGACTTTGACTATGGCACAGTATTTCATTGTGAACTGACGGAACACTATGAACGTCCATAAGAATTTAGGACCTTTCGTTATATGTTATGGATGATTGAATAAATGTTCTTCATGCTAACAGGTACAAATTAAAATCCCTAATACTGGCACTTAGATAAAAGGGAGACAATTCCTGCATGAGAGAAACTCTGATTGTGTTGTCGCAAAAATGACACAAAATATAGTTATGTCAAGATCAGTGACTGGACATTCAGAACTAGAATACCAAGGCGTTGATATTTTATATTTATACAAAGAATTCTCTTAATTCCTCATTTAAACTCAGATAAATCAAGATAAATTATAAATAGATGGAGGTTCCTTGTCTGAAATTATCCTGAACTGATTGAAGATTCGATAAACAAACTGCCCCATCACACAGTTTAACATGGTAACTGCCCCATCACACAATTTCACATGGTTTGCAGTGAGAGCAATACAGGTCCACTAATAACTAGGTTGAAGTTTCAATTGAATATGACTTGTAATTTATTACACGCTTGTTCCTGCTGTGCGATATTTATAGTTCTGTATACCCCACTCTTTCATAAGCATTCTGTTGATGTCTCACGGCATGACAAAACAATCCCTGTATGTGCTCGTATAAACCTTGTAAGTCTGTTTTATTATTATTTGTGGAGTCTAAGATTTGTGGCGTGTAATAAACACAAATCAGCACATATGTTAAAGGGTTTGTTGATATTGTACTTGTGCAATTGCGGAAGGATAGAACTCGAGGCTGTGTATCTCAGTCTATCTTGCGCTGCCACTGTGCCTTATCAACAAACCCATTAACACACTTGTGTTGATTTTTATCTTTATTTATTATCTATACGTACTATAATACATTGACACAAATATCTATTGTTTGGAGTTTTATTTTACACATGGTATATACTATTGTTAAGTATTAAAGTTTTCTCCAACCATGTTTAATAACAACAGAAATTAAATAATTCAACGTCTGCTATACAAGAAATGTCCATTAAATTTTGTGGATGTCATCAATTTGAAAAAATAATTTGTGATAGATAGATCATAGATGAGAGCCATGATCAGAGTTCTTTATTGGAGATGGGTGTAGATAGTGCACTAGTAACTGTCAAAAAGGACTACATTTTTAAAATGAATATTAAATGAGTTCATGTATGTTCTCTCTACTGTCTGCAGATAATTGTTTCTGAACTTTTTTTGAAAAGTGGGAATATTTATCTTATTTAGAAGTTTCTTTTCACCTGTTACACATTCTGCTTAGGCCTAATCTTCTGGGAAGTATCTATAGTCTCAAATTAAAATTGGTTTTAGTTACTGTTCCCCTTCTGGGAAGTTTCTATATCCCCTACAGAAGATAAAATGCATAATTGATGTGACTGTAAATAGGTGAATATTGTTCAACTTCAACTGGGGAACTTCGTTCCTATCCCAGGTGTCCCATAGCAGTTGAATCCTAAGCAGAATGAGGTTTCCAGAGGGTGAATTTGGTGATCCTATAATCAGTAAATTCACCCTCTGGGGACCTCATTCTACAAATGACAGACGCACTATTTGCTGGCTTGAACACAAGCTTTATTTTGTTAAGCCTTACATACAGCTCATTCTTTGTACTTCAATAGCCCATGTGCTGGTTTCAGCCACTATTTTGATCAGTTATGAAATCAGTAGAGTTATTTCTTGTTATTTCTTATAATGACACCATCGGTAGGTATATGTGTCCTTGTATCTCTGGGCAGGAATTCTTGCTGGACCAAAGATTATTATGCTAATAGTTTATTTAAAGGAACGCAATGCATTCGCAGTGGGTAAATGTGCACAAAATATATAAGTCTGTAAAATCATCACCGCTAAGAAGAACATGAAGAAATAGATAAACTTTGTTCTTATATTAATTATTAAGAGTTCTCCAATAAAAAAAATTCACATGCTGAAATCAGTGTAAACAAAACTGTTACAGTGGTTTGTCAATAAAGATCGCTACTTGTGTAATAAGTTAAAATGGGGACTGTACACCAAATCCAGCCATTTTCATTATAATTAATTACCATGTTGTTTACCATTCATAGAGAACAAGAGTGTATTTTGCACATGTTGGGGGATACCCACATACTACAGGTTACTTCCATTAATGTTATGGTCAAAGTTATGGCCCTTATCTGACTTGGAAATTTGTAAATTTTTTGTCCGTACAAACATATCACTTGTAATTCTGGTGTTAATTATCCGATTTCAAGTCCTTTGGCATGGTGATAGAACAGCTTGGGAGAGAAAGGGTACTATGGGTTTTCGTCCATTCATTTTTACCAGAATTATGGCCCCTTTTTACTTAGAAATTTCTGCATTATGAACATTTGAGATTGTAACTTGGGCATTGATAATCAGATTTGGTTGTGCTTTTGTGTGTTGATAGCCCAGTTTAGGTGGAAAGGATACCCACATTTAGAAAATAACAAAATTTTTCATCCATACAAATATTTAGTATTGCCCACTCTCTCAACTTAAGCATCGTGTGCATATGCCATACTTGTTATTTTCTTAACCCTTTCAGTGCCAGGTCCGATTTTTGTATCAACATATATACCCTGTGCCAATGCATTCTTTTATATGGTCGACTCGCATATATAAGAGAATGCATTGGCCTAACAATTTTTCATCATTTGTTATTATTTTTTACATTTTTTTACAATTTTAATAATTTTTTCTTATATTCTTTAACAGACTTATTTTGTAGGTTTAGGGAATCTTACGTTTTTCATGGGCATCAAAAGTATTACTATGAATACTTGGTGATAGTTTTGAGTTATAACATGCCCCTAAGGTTTTATCCAGTTTGTTTTTAAATTCGCTATAACATGCTTAAGCATACCCAAACAAAATTCAACCCAAAAAAATCTAAAAATAAAAAAAAAAAAAATTTAAATTTTTTTTTATTTATGTAGGGCCGATTTTACAGACCGTAAATTAGGGCCGATGAGATCGGCCCCTGGCACTGAAAGGGTTAATGAAAATTAGAATAAAGTCGATCTTTGTTTTAATGATGATGATAGTTGTTTTACAGACTTATATAAAATTTATCTTATTTCATATGATCCCACTTTGTAGACTTTGGGTCCCTTTAATTATAAAGTGAAGTTATTACAATAAACTGTTATATATATTACTTCATTCATAAGTTTCTTCACACATCCCCAACTTTCAAAGACAATGGGAGGCTTTGGTGGCTCAGTCAATAAGATGCATAGAGCATTCGGCTGTCATAATTTATATATCATCCAGTGATGGCGAAGCTGGTTTGATTTACAATAGGTGCAGATTTGTGATTCCCTCAAAGGAATGATAACCTGAATTGTATATCTGGGTAAATTTGCTAGTTGCTTACAAGGGGATTTGAGATTTCAGAATTTAGTGGAGTGTTTTCGCAGTGAAATTCATAGCCCATGGGAGGTATCGAGTCACATGTAGCACATATATTCACTGTGTCTATTCAGCCCCCTTGATGACTCAGATGCTGATTACCAGAATGCCACTGAAACAATAATATATCAGATGATTTATCTAGCTTCAACCATTCTATGGTTTCTCTTTGTTGATGCAAAACTTTTTATCAAAATAATGAATGTTAACCCGGGATTGTTTAATCTCAATAAAAAAATTTATACGGTGATTACCTATATATGTCATATATACATATACAATGTTGAACTGTCCCGTTCAATTATCATTTACATTCAAGATTTAGCTGTCCGGTTCAATTATCATTTACATTCAAGATTGAAATTCATAGTTCTGTAAGGTTTGGTGGACTCAACATAATCAATCAAATTATAACTAAAAGTTCCAGGTATTTCTAAAATCAAGAATTTTGGTATCTTAAATACAATTATATCATTATATGCATGTTTTAAAAATGTATCAGCAACCTTGAATTATCACATGAAAAGGACCCAGGATTTGATGTGGGTTCCTAACTAAAATTCTTTAAAAAATGATTATGGTGGTCGTGAATGGGAATGCTTTCTTTCCATTTCATGTTAGTAAATTTTGATGGCATCGTTCCTACAATACCAAAAAAGGTGATACTTTATATATGGGCATGCAGCAGATATTTGAAGTAAATATGATAGCATTGTAACGTTTTCCTTCAGCCAGGACTACAAATAACTGTCAGACATCTAACACCTGGCTCAAATTAACTGACTAAATGCTGGACACAAACTATTTTCTTCCTGTCTAGGGAACGTTAATTTAAATTAGTAAAAATCACGCCAGCTCAACTTATGCTTGCAATATGCTATGTGTATGTATACATGACATGGCTAGACTGTTGGTGTGTCATCTTGGAATTCCAAATGTACCCCCTCCCTTCTGAAACAGACTGAAATTTCTCAGTTACTTTTGAAAATATCCATTCTCACACCACCAGAGGCTTGTGTTACCAACTACACCATGCTCGTCTCCGTATCCTGTCCAAGAAGAAAACTCGTCTAAGAGCTCCGCCTGTGGACCCCGGCAGTCAGTGACAGCCACAAGTTAGACTTGACACTACTTGTAGATAACTTATTGCAGACTGAATATATATATGTATACACATATCAAACCTATATGCTCAAGAAGATGTGGTTACGTCCGCCCATAAGGACGGTTCTCCTGACACAGGAGGGATGTACAGAGAAGGTAAAGGTAAAGGTAAAGGTTGGGGAAAATATTCAAATGATTGCCATTTCAGTCCAAAGTAGCGATATATAAGGAATGCGTAATGCATGTTACCAGAGGTCACTCCGAAGAGTCATATACATGTATGAAGTTTGGGATAAATTGAATTAAAATTTGTTGGCTGTATATAAAGGCGTATTCAATGATGGCCTGCAGCCATGTTTTTCATCGAAAATGGTTCATATTTGACAGCTCCCATATAGAAGTTATGATAAACATGCATGTAGATTTTCAGAACATGTCTCCAATAAATGTGTGTTGCAGAATGTGCCGATGGATTCAAACATCGACGTATAATGTGAAATCCAAGATGTCGACTGGATGCCATGTTTGATCGAATATGGGAACACATCGGTGGCTCACATCTATAGGTCACTCCAAAGATCTATATAACGTTTGGTGATTAGGGATGTGGCATCTGGGGTGTGCCAATGGAATTTAGTCATGCAAAACGTAAAATCCAAGATGCTATCGAGATGGCTAGCTGCTGGTGGCCATGTTTTTAAAACGAGTTTTGTCAAAATAATAAGTTTCTCACGAAGTTTGTTGACGATTGGGTGAGGTATATGTGGCCTGCAGATGCATGGTGTGGCCGAATGATTCAGTCGTGCAAATTGCAAATTAAGAGTATAATCCAAGATGGTCGCTGCATGGCGGCCATGTTTTTCAAGGAAATTCGGAAAAATATTGATGGCGCCCATCTAGTGGTCATACAAAAAGATACATAATGAAGTTTTGTGCATACATGGCGATCGGATGATCTAGGATGTAGTCTGTAGGGTGTGCCAAATGACGAAAGCATGCATGTACTTAGTAAGTAAGTAAGTAATGCTTTATTCTCAGCCATTATAATACATGGTACATGAGAAAACATATATACACTATATACAAATTAGAACTTTCCGGGGTATACATAGACAGAATACAATGCAGATAATAATCAGTTACGGTCCAATATTGTATTAACATGTCCGGAATAGAACAATACAGATCTCGATAGACTTATTTAAAGATTCTAAGCGAACCGGGAAAAAAAGAAGAAGAAATTACATAAATATACATCATGGTTAGAATATATAGTACTGTTTTCTCATTTTCTTTTTGGAAACCAAGTTGTTGTAAATAATGATGTACCAATATTACGTACATGATTATTATCTGTAATTAAATTGACTCATATAATGTTTACACACACTTATAAATACACACATATTATATACGTATACATACTCATGCATATACCTACACACACAAACATACATACATATGTATAAATATACATGCATACAAACACATACATACACATACACACTTATACATATATATATACACACACATACATATACAACATATATATATATATATATACATATACATATATATATATATATACATATACATACACACACATACATATATATACACACATATACATATATAAACACATACACATACACATTGTATTATGGCACACTCGATATTCGTTATGGAATTTTGCATATCTAAAACACGTGGAAGCCATACAAATAGTAACATAATATGCATAGTTGTACTATGAATAAGGAATCTACGACGTGATCTTCACATATATGTATGTCTGCATGTTCACACATACAGACGCACACACATATAAGCACCACGATCGCCAAATATTTGAATAGTTATTTAAATTGTTTCAATCCGATTTTTATAAAGTTTGAAAGTTTGTTTAGCTTCATTGTGGCAGAAGAATAAAAAGACTCTCGCGATGGATTTTTCCAGATCGATTCGTCAATATATTTCATGCGGTATTCACGTAAATTTGGACAAAATATTACAAAATGATATTCATCGCACATGATGGCGCCACATAACTGACATGAGCCAATTCCAGATATCCCTTTCTTTTGGTTCTTAGATTTTGCCCACTTCATAGTTTCAACGCCTAATCTATGATTTGATGTACGAATTCTCTGTAGCGAGATAATTGAATTAAAGGGACATTCAACATAAAAACGACTAAGCGAAGGACATTTTTTCAGGTTACGATAAAATTCTCCTCGTGACGATTGAGAAACTTCATTATTCCACTGGAGAAAAAAATTGCCAAGTAGTTTTTTGTGCATATATTGAAGTTTAGAATTCGAAACGGGTAACTGTGTTTTCCAGTTGTCTTCGCAATCCGCACGCACAAAAATGTCTTCAATGTGATCAAGGTATCGTATTCTTTTGCCACCGCCTTTCATAGCTAAAATTAACTTGTACAATATGAAGGGGTGATTACTTTTGTTTTTCGTCATTAGGCGGCTCCAAAATGAGGTCATTCTTTTGTCAATTTCAACACGCAATGGCCATCTTCCAAGCTCACCATGAACCATATAATTTGGAGTACTCATTTTCATGTTCGTTAGGAGCTTACAGAATTTGAGATGGACAGCCTCGATATCGCGAGTATTCTCAAAGCCCCATAATTCACATCCATATAACAGAATGGGTTGTATGAGGTAATCAAAAAGTTTTAATGCTAAGTCTGCAGATAGGTGAAGATTTCTCACCTTGGACAGGAGTCCGTACATAGCTTTTGTCGATTTAATTTTTATCGACTTGATTGCCCGACAGAATCGTCCGTTATAAAATAATTCAATGCCTAAATAAGGAAACTGTTCGACTATATCTAATTTATCACCACAAAGCATGAAATTTGGGGGAGAACTCAATTTCTTGTTGGTGAAGATCATTACCTTAGTTTTTTGAGTGTTAATTTTGAGCTCCCAAGACTCTGAATAGTCAGAGAAGGCATCTAAAATTCGTTGCATCTCATAAGGATTGTCCGCAAACAAAACAGTATCATCTGCATATAAGATGCACCATAGTTTGAGATAAATCTCTAATTCATGGAAAACTCGATCGTTAAGATAGTTTAACCCCTCGGTAACGCAATTTTCTAGAAAATCTTCCAGATCATTTAAGTAAATAGAGAACAGGAGAGGGGATAGGTTTTCGCCTTGTTTTACCCCTACGTTACTTACAAAATAATCTGACAACCGACCATTGCTGACTACGCAAGACTTTGTAGCCTGGTACATGTTCCGGATTATATTAAATATCTTGCCGTTGATTCCGGTTCTCATAAGTTTCACCCATAACGCCTCTCGCCAAATAGTATCGAAAGCCTTTTTAAAATCAACAAAAGTACAGAACAGTTTCTTCCCATCACGCAGGTAAATTTCAGTTAGGCTGTATAAAACGAAAATATTATCTAGTGTTGAGCGACCCTTTCTAAAACCCGTTTGGTTATCCTTGAGCAAATTGTTACTCTCGACATAAGTTCCAAGACGCCGATTCAGGATTCCAGTGAACATCTTGCCAATACAGCTCAATAAGGTGATGCCTCGGTATGAGTTAGGGTCTGTTTTACATCCCTTATTTTTATACAGTGGCATTATCATGCCGATAGCCCACCCATCTGGGAATATTCCCGTATCTAATACTAAGTTGAATAATCTTGAGTAAAATGGTAAAAGTACATCAATTGTAGATTTGATATAACGATTACTTACCTGATCAACGCCAGCAGCTTTATTTACTTTCAAAGAGTTAACAACATCAATGATTTCATGCGTTTCAATAGGCAAATTGATCTCGCCGTCTGCGTTATTGAGGGCATACATACTATCGATGAGCGAAGTCAAGTCAGTATCATTTGTTGCCCCATTCAATGCCTTAAAATGATCGAATAAACTATCAAGGTTAATATGTTCAACTGCTACACGTGCATTATCGTTTGTAAATTTTTTCAAAGTTTTCCAAAAGCAGTCCGATGACTTTTTCGGGATTTCCCTCAGTTCCCGATTACAATTTTCAAGCATCTCTGCGCGTTTTTTATCCATCGTTCGCTTATATTGCTTGCTCGAATTCCTCAATTTAGTTCTAAAGTCCAAAGACTTGCATAAATAGTATACTGCTTTCTAGCCTTATTAAAAGACTTTCTTTTACGGCGACATTCTGAGTCAAACCACCTTTTACATTTTGTTGTGCGTCGCGATTTACATGCTCGGTTGTGAGTGCCAAATATTTGAACGGCTTGTTCTGATAGAATATTTCCTAAACAGTTCGCCGCGTTGTCAATACTCAACTGCGATGGAGCCTTTTCAACTGCTTTAAGTTTGGATTCTATTTCATCTGAACGTTCTTTAACTCCCGCTATAAAATCCTGCGCTTTCATATCATTCCACGGTTTGATTATCGGTTTAATTGAATGACAATTCGGCACGTATGTTGGTTTGTTTGGTAAGTGCTCGCACATCCGGTGCTGCGTTTTAAGTTCCAAACTTATACCACAATGCACATCTGAATTCAAACATGAGAATTCCAATACTTCAAACTCCAATACACGCGCAAATACATCTTTTGAAGCGATTGCATAGTCAACAAGGCTTGCGTCTCTGCATGTGCGCTTACCAATCCCTTTATCACTGCCTACGCGACCATTAACTATGTACATGTTGCTGAAGCGACATGCGTCAATAAATCTGTATCCGTATGTGGTAGGCCTCCCGGTGTCTTCGGAACATCGCGCCGGAATGAGAATATCTGACTCCGTGCTAACGTCAAACATGTATTCATCTAGTATCGCACTTGCGCCCCGGCTATGTGTAATATTATTATGTTCAATACGGTCATCCAATAGAGCCGTTCGTGCATTAAAATCCCCCATAAGGAGTATATCATGACTAAGTTCTCGTAAACGTATAATTTCTAATTGTAAATCCGAATGCCAATTACTATCAGCATATTTTGTGTTTTCGGGGGGATTATATACCGCCCCTAGAATCAGACAACTATCTGCCTTATGTCCGGGTCGACCAATTTTAACCCATGCAACACTCTTGAGTTCGCTTCGTATCACGTCAACACGCAAACGTGAAGCTGTCTTTGTAGCAATTAAAATACCACCTGCCCGGCTGCCACTAGAAGTGGCTTTACATACATTTGATATAATTTCGAAGTTTGGAATGATAACTGATTCCTCTGCATACAGCTTCGTTTCTGACAAACACAGTATATCATATCTATTCAAGAGTGACACAAATTCAGGATAATGAAGGCGCTTCCGTATGCCGCCTACATTTAGTGCTATGAACTTCAACTTACTTATACCATCCTCATCACCAGCATCATCGTTACCGTCATCAGCATCACCATCATCGACGTCATCGTCATCACTGTCATCGTCATCACAATCGTCGTCGTCATAATCATAATCATCATCATCGTCATCATCATCATCATCGTCATCATCTTCATCATCATCATTTTCATCACTGTCCTCGTCGTGGTCATCGTCATAGTTGACAGATGAATTATCATTTAAAAAATCGATAAACACACTAGTGTTTGTATAAATCCATTCTTGTGTAATACCACCGAATGGTTCTAACTCACCTGTGCCCAGCATAGAGGTATCTGAAATGTGCTGAGAGTCAGTTATAGATTTACGGACATCGGGCAAATATTGCTCATCCATAATTATATGTGGTTGAGATTGATCATTATATAAGGACCCCATCTGCCCGGTGTTGCCGGTGAGGCCCGTTTCATAACCTGAAAACAAATAATTCATTGTACTCACATCAAGGTCATTGGCACATTTGCATGCAATTCGCCCCTGTCCAACATCATCGGAAGGGTTGATATAACTTACTGAGAATAAGTCATTTAAGGACGTACCCACATCATCGATATCGTATAATATCGTATTTGGTGTGCTGTCTGATTTCGGTGACTGGTCAACAATATTCACACAGGTTTTTACACTGCCCTCAACTGGTTTATTGGGAGATTCATATGTATGATACATTACTTGCTTTGAAGGCACATAGAAGGGTAACTCACGACACCACGCGTCAGGATATCGCGTAGCATTAGTGTCAGGTACAATGTCATTTGAATCCACCGCGGTTGCATGTGCAGCAATTACAATAGATGTATTTACTTCCACTTTAATACAGCGCTCAATAACTTGTGATTCACACACTGATTCACACAGTGACAACTTGTTACATATATCCTCATCGAGGGATAGTTTATATTTACAATCATCGTTAGTTACATTGTGTTTGCTGTGAGCTTTATCAGATTTAAGAGGGGGACTTGAATATTCACTCTGAACACCGGAAACAATGTCAATAGTTGAGTCGTGCTCGATGCATTTTAAAACTGAGTCAGTATTATCTGCACATGCATACAACAACATGTGTGAACTTATGGACCTATCATCGAGAATCAGACAACAATATGAACATTTACAACACTGAGAACAAATTTGGGATTTAGTTCTCGTGCAGTTATCGTAGTTACATGTACATCAATCATGTTTCGGAGCCTTGTTTTCTGGGCTCTCAGTGCGCTCGCTCAGTCGACGTTTTCTGACAGATATGTCACGAAATCTCTCGGCGAGTACTACCTTTCCTTTGGGACTGAGATGTACCCCCGAGGCGTCATCTTTATCAAATAATGCCTTCCTAACAGTCCCTTTCTCCGTGAAGAGATCATCATTGTCAACATAACTAAACATTGTCATGGATTTTACAAGTTCGCTCACGAACTTGTTCACAGTGGCAGTCACCTCATTGTGTGACTGTATCTTTCTCGACAAACCTTTGCGGGGTGGAATACTGCACAGGCTGATATTCGCGTTTGGAAAGAAAGATCTCAGTTTCGGCAGCAACTGTACAAATCTAACCTTTACAACTTCCGCGTTCTTACAGCGAGTTACATCGTTTGTTCCAAGATGAACACCAACGCTCTTTATCATTTTACAGTCAATAGATTTGTCCTTCTCGATGTTAGCGAAGATTTCATCAGTGTCCACTGTTTGGTGACCTGATTTCTGAAACATTCGCCAATTTGGTAAATTTACATTAACATTGCGAAGATTGCTTGCTCCAATAACTATGGTGTCAATTATGCCATCATAGTCCTCAATTGTGTCATCGTTAGGCGTGACTTTAACAGTTTCGTCGGACTCCGTTTCATCCGCGGATTCGTCGACCTCCTGTGTGTACCCGTTTGCGGTTTCACGCGGATCAGTGGGCGCTTTGTAATCAGGTCCGCGGTGAGTAACTTTGGGTTTATCTCCGTCTGGGCCACTGTCTGGGTCACCAGACTGCATGCGCTTGACACAGTGAGCTAATTTATGTCCAGGCATACGACAAAATCGGCAGTGAACGTCATTCATACATTTCCAGGTGGGGTGACTCATGAAACAGCGCGCGCACGACCGTTTGAGCTGTTTTAACTCATCGCAAACAATAGTCGCATAGTGAGATTGGTTGCAATGTTTACATAATATCATTGTTTTGGGTGAGGACACTCGTAATGTGTCGTCACCTATCTTGATCACATTCGGAATGTCATTAGTACACTCTTCAATGCGTGCATGAATAACACCAGCTAGAGATGGGTGCCGGTGGTCATATTTTTCATCGAAATTCGTTCAAATTATATTGCTAGCTCCAATCTCGAGGACGCGGCAATCCTATAACATTCCGGTATATTTTTTCAAAACAGTTCTCCAATAAATGCGGGCTGCAGGGTTGTGCCGATAGATTCAAATTTGAAATAAAAGGTCAGCCGACCACAGTGTCCCCCGACAACGTGGCAAGTCGATGCCGCTTTGTTAAAGAAATTTAAAAACATGTCGAAAAGGGTTAATAACATATAATATTTTTTCCGTCATCTATATACATGTTGCACATCTCCAATATGTGGGTAACAATACTCTGAAGTTTCAAATATCTACGATAAAAACTAGGAGCTAGGAGTTGATTACACCATGAAGGTACCCTCATGTAACAGAAAATCATGAATATTCAAAAATCAATATATGGCATTCATGAATATTCAAAACTACATATGTGGAATGCTACCCAAGAACTTTGACCTGTAGCCCTTACACCGCGGAATGGGGGCTGGATGGATCCAATATGGTAGTGAATTCGTGATCTCGCTTATCGTAAGCATTGGTCGTTCAACGAATGGGTCGTTCATTCGGGACAAACTTTTACAAACCACGGGTAAACAAACGACAATGAGTCTGAACACGAGAGTTCTTGTTCTTCACGATAAAGTGCATGTCCTGGCAGAGTTGTATTTATGTTGGGACAATATCGCACTACAAGACAATATCGCATGGAGTTACTCCATATCAAGTACGTTATTCATATATTTATATTAATGAAGTTATATTCGACTAGTTAATTTATATATAAAACAAAAAAATTACTGTGAACAACATTATTCTCTATTCCCACTCGATATTATGTTTAAACACAATTTCGTTCGTTGAATTAAAGTCCTCGCGAAATTATATCCAGACCCACCTATTAAAACAAAAATTGTATCGGTACGTACACTACGTCTATCGTGGTACGAAACGTCCGTATTGATTTTGCGATGTTTGGCGCGTTTTTCAAACATAACTTCCGGTGGATTTGTCTCACAAAATCGATGATAATTTTGTCCACAATGACGTGAAATCACAGAAGTAATACATATAGAAGTCAAATTAGAATATAGACATAAATACGTCCCATTACATTCTTTCTAAATATTGTATTTATTGAGTAATAAAATATAATTTTAATCAATATTTTAATATAAATATAAAATTATAATTAATAATAATAATATATACCGATTTGTGAATTGCCATAGCCTTAACTTAAGCCTAGGGCAGGGTTTCTGCTACGGCACTATTTAATTTATTGAGTGATACTGATAGGTCAAGCCCGTAGCCAAGGGGGTTCGTACCCTTTGAACGAATGGCCTTTAATTTTCTTGCATGTGCCTGACGGTGATGGTTGTTGCCGTTCGGGCGAACGTGTCATGTGCAGCAGTTGACCAAACGGCAATTGCTGAGCGGGACCTCCATTCGAATGAACGATGTATATATACGTATATAAATATAGTCATATACTACATGCAGGCTTAGTCTGGATAGAGACTGGTGCACACAAATTCAATAATTATAGACCGCCAACTCATGTCGGTGCATTGCTGATGCATGCTGCGGCTATCGGGTTATATAGGCGCAACGTTTCAAACCATGCATATATCACTGGGGTTGCAGCTGACGCAGTTAAGCGCAACTTTTTGAAATCGGATGCATTTATCTGCGTCAGCCGCAACCCCAGTGATATATATGTATGGTTTGAAACGTCCGCATGTGTCAGCCGATGTTCTGAGAAAGCAGCTTTAATAAGGTTCAGGAATTCGACCTGCATGTGGTTCAACAACAAAACCAACTAAAAGTGGCCTGACGGAAGCACTGGATATAAAGACCCATACATACAGCGAAAGGGTGTCATGTAAAGCACATCCCTTCAAATGTCCGGCGATTATCATATATCACTCTAGCTACATGTATACCCGGGGCAGAGACCCGTACACACAAATACTATACAGAGTGCCAATTAAGCTACATGTATGTCCCTCAAGCTTGGTCAAAATTTTCAACTGTTCGAAATATTATGGCCGACACAACAATAGTTGGAAATCTCACACGAAACAATAGGTTGAAATTGTTTTCGTAGATCGATTTTCCAACAATCTATATTAGTGGGGAATATTTTGTTTTTGACCATCATTTCAGTATTTGCCTACTTTTGGTCCAAATTTTGCACCGACATGACCATCAGTTGGAAATTTTCCAAACTTATAGAGTGTGTCAGGTTTGAAGTTTATATTAACACTTGAAAACATTGAGGCTACTCAATAGGTGCTAGGATTTTGCAATTTGTAATGTTCAGATTTCAAATTTTTCTCCTGGTCCCTCCCATATGGTCAGTTAAAACTTATAACTAACTTCAGAAAAACAAATCAGGGGGCATTCCCCCCTGCAGATAGACTACTATAGATGTTACAGTTTAGTAAATTTTCAGGTTCAGATCACAAACTCGGATACTGGTTCGATCCCTGGTCGGCCCAGTGGATTCTGTTAGTCCCCCACAAGAGTCCAAGACAATCGGTCCATTCAGAATAGCTATATAATGCCATTTTGATACAATTCAATTCCAGACCTGTGAAAGAAAACTTGGAAAAATCAAAGCTCAACTTTTTGTGTCACTGCAGATCTAAATTACGCCGTTTGCATCGTATTTTTCCAAAATTTTCCCTGGGGGAGAAATACTGAACCCTCCCTCAATGCGATGGGGGGACACCCCCTTTCATCGCTTCGCAGCTCGTGTCCAATGCCCTCATTATATATGATGAACTGTCTTTGCTAGTGCCTGCCTGCGGACTTGTAGGTACTGATAACAATGCTAGAGCACATGGGCTTAAAGTTGAAATGTGATCCAATGCCTACCGATCCCTGCACTGGCTGTAACTTTGCAGCCATATATGTGCTTGCTTTACCTTATTATCTTATGATAGTAAATTAGTAGACAAGGGAATTATAGCATTTCCTCCGATTTGCCATTGCTCGGAACCTGACAAAAGTTAGCCCATTTGTCTGAGCAATGACATCGATGTCATAAGGCCAAAAAAAATGATACCTGTGTTTAGGGTTGCATGGTTCAAAATAATTAGGGTAGGTAGGTAGGGATTTTTTTTTTTACATTTTTGTATTCTGAATTCCATTGGGTCATTGACAATTAAATCTAGTAAGCTTCACAATTCAGATTAATTGAAAGGTTCAATACTAAATATTGTTAATCTTGAATTAGTCAGAGCATTTTTATAGCCTCATATATTATATATAGGAAAGGAATGAAAATAGGTAAGATACCTTTCGATGCCCTTCCCACTGAGCAAAATTTTTTTTTATCTGTGTCTACAGTCCAATAAAAAGTTTTGGGTAGGCACGTTTTTCTAGGGTAGGTAGGGAAACCCTAAACACAGGTATTTTTTTTTGGCCTAACAGATAGTTGTTAATTAATACTAGGAAAAGGTTTACTGGTGGCTGTGGCCAACTTTAAGCATATTATGCTTCACACTGTGAAGTTCACATGAAGTATCTGCTGAGCATGACCAATGGCCAATATTTATGAAACGTTATCAACAAAGCTTTTAAACTTCACTTTTATACTAAAACATATTCATGTGTTCATCTATTTTTAACAGGAAGGATTACTGTGACAAGAATTGTTCATCATAGATGGAATTTAAATATACAGCCAACTGACCAATATGGGGAAGATCAAGAAAAGTGATTCGGTATAATAAATTTTAATCAAACCATTCTCGTTTGTTTGGACAATTTTTTCAATTCAAAAGATGTGAATTGGAAACTATAATACTATAACATAACTATAATATGTATACCCTGTCAGTAAGACCATCCCTGAGGATAAGCCCAGTCTACATGTATGTTTTTGCTCCAAAAAAAAATTCATGGGGTGGTTCTCGCAGTTAAGCCCACCCCCATTTTTAGAACTTAGAGGGCGAGTATACATTGATGCCAGGTTAACTCTGAATGAAGATGCCAAATTTCAGGCATAAAAAATAGCAGATGGACAGGAAGACAACCTAGTCTGGTTATGCCTATTCTAGTCAAAGTGCTTTCTCTATATATAAACACTAAATGCTGTTTTACAATATATAAGATGATCTTTGTGTCTTATTTTAAATATTTATCTAACGTAATAAAACACTAAACAAATTATTTTCCTTAAATAAATTAATATACATCGTGATTCATATCAAACATTAGATTACCGTTATAAATGCAAACTGAAATTTTACCTCGAAGGTAAGACCAGTCCCAAGTTTTGTGTCAAACAATTCACGGGCCCCCCCCCTATAAGTGTATACAGTAGCTTTTATTCTACTTGTTAGTTTGTGTAACGCTGTCAACAGTTAAGATTTTAGGTGACGGGTACAAGTCCATTCAAATGGGGCCAATAACTCTATATAATAACACCCACTTAATTTTCTATAATATTTGTGCCCTTGCATGTAGGTTCTAAAATGCTGATTTTGTTGTCGCACAGATAAATTAAGTTTGAGTGTACATGTAGGAGTTCCCTGCAGCATGTGACATCATTAACAAGTTTTGAGCTTTTGATTAATAAATAATATTTTCAACTACACATATTCGAATGCATTTTCATGATGATATTTTCACTGCTTAGTTGTATTATTAAGAATAATCAGGCCTGATTATAATTGTTTGGTCATGGGACATTTGAAGTGTACTTCTCAATGAGTTTGTGTAGGACAACATGACCAATATGCGTTGTCCTCTGATTTAAGTAGATTTAGCTATATGATGAAGGGATAACACATTGGGATATCAATATTTTTGCTTTTCATACTAGTACATTTCACCAATATATTTTACATCAAAGTGTTAATATTTTTAACGACAACAAAACTAACAATGATATCTCCACTGAAAATTATGGTTTGAGGTTTGTTAACCGTTCTTGTCATTTGACAATCAGCACTGTGCTTTCATGACAGCAATCAATGGTATTAAATTTTTCGATGTCTCCGTATCTGAAAAAAGTTCTGGGAAAAATATGCGAATAGAGGCCCAGATTTGATAGCTACACAATAAATATAAAAGCACATATCAAGTGACAATTTTCTAATCAAAATATTGTTATCCCCCGCTCCGTGAGTCTGTGCATCCGTGAGTCTGTCCATCCGTTAATGAGTCTGTAACAACTTTGAAGCTTTGGTCATCGTCAGTCGGATTTTAATAATCTTTGTGCATATTGATGAACCAACATGGGGGGGGGGGGGGTGTATTTACAAACTGCAGGTTTCGTCCATTGATTTTTCCAGAGTTACGGCCCTTATTGAGAAATTGGATTTGTTGTGAAAATGGATTTTACTCTTTGCATGACTAAATCCTTTGACATTCCCTACAGGTAACATCCCTCATCCAATCGTCACCAGACTTCATATGCATCATCGGCCTCTAGATGGGAGCTTTCAATTTTTTTCAAATTTTTTTTTTCAAATCATGGCCACCAGCAGCCATCTTGTTTATCTGGAAATATATAACCACATGTTTATAGGATCTAAATGAAATTTGTTATAGAAGTTTGTCATCATGACTGTTTTCAAAAGAGGGGAAATGATGTTGTTCACGTTTTCCATCTTAGAGTTATCCTTCTTTATTTGTCAGGAAATCATTCCTTTTTGTCCAATCGAGCAGATATCTCAGCCATGGGTTATCGGATCTGAAGGAAATTTGTTATGGAGCTTTGCCATCACGAATGCTTACAAAAGAGTGCCCAATGATGTTGTTTGCAATTTTGTTTTGTCTGAGTTGTCGACCTTAGTTTGTCCATTTTTCGCAATTTTGGTCTGTCCGGCTTGATAACTGAACTAATTTCAATAATTTTTGTATTCATGCAGGTTTTATTCAGTCAACACAGGTCAGATTTGACATCTTTCAATTTAAGCCATTAGAACATTAATAAACCTCAGAGGAAAGCCACCTTGGCGGGGGATAATCTGGGCAGTGCACTTGTTATGCCCCCGATCTTCGATGGAGATTTGGGGGTATATAGTGGAGCCCTCCGTCCGTCCGTCCGTCCTTCCGTCCGTCCTTCTGTCCGTCCGTCCGTACGAGCCGTTTCAACTCATAACTTTGGTTTCGCTAACTCAATTCAGTTGATCTTTGGAATGCTAATAGACCAGCCGGGGGACAAGATTTCCCCATAACTGTGGTTCGTCCGCCCATTTTTTCCAGAGTTACGCCCCTTTTTGGACTTAGAAAATTCAGGTTTTCTGCTACTTTTTTTGGTTTCCAGATGATAACTTGATTTTGGATTGTTTATTTGCAAAACCCATTTTTGTGTATTACCAATATCGCAATACAGGTCAAGGTAAAATTGCGGTTCAATCGGATAATTTTTGTGAGAGTTATGACCCTTTTTTGACTTAAAAAATTCAGTTTTTTTTTTAGAAAATTCAGTTTTCCTTCTATTTTTGTGGCACCAGACCAAATTTGAAGCTAATATAGAACAACATGTGGCATTTTTAAGTATTTGCACAAAAATAAGAAAAATCCTCTCTGATTGTACAGTCGGGGGCGTTACCTCCGCCCAGCGGTGCACTTGTTTTATTCAGAATGACCTGCCCAATCATAATTGTGCAGGTTATTTTGACCAAACCCTTCCAAAAAATTATAATGAGAATAATCTTCATTTTCTACAATGATTAACACGGAATAAACACAAGGTGCCAAGGTCACACACATATACATGTAAGAGTACAGGCCCCTGGGGAAAATACTAAAATACCAATATACTTATAGACTACTGGTATAGTCTATATTAGTATTTTAGTTTTTTCCCCAGGGGGCCTGTGTGTAAGAGTACTTATATTTACACTCAACGGAGTCAACTGGCAGATTAAAAGAGCATATTTAGAGCCGATTTCAGACATTATTCTTGTAGCTCATTGCAAGTTGCGTCTACACAATATGGATGCATGTCACGTGATGTAATTTGTATTGTATTATCATTGAAGACAATATTCATGTCCTTTAAATTATACTCATCTGGATTTTTCTCATTGATTAAAACTAAGAGCTATTTCTATCTACAGGATGACCACCAGGATAAGATATCTAACTTTTTCAAGGTGAGATAAGAACTAGTACTGTGATTATTAGTTATTTCTTTATCAATTAGTAATGCCAATTAATCGAAGATTAGTGAATTAATTAAAATTATTTAGATATTTGTTTCATTTTTTTATGGCAACTTATTTTCTGTATATCATATTACATACTATTTACTATTATTTTGTTGCCAAATACTTTGGGTATTGTATAATATAGCCTATTAAGTTTATTTGAAATAACGGGAGAGTGAACACACCGGTCTAACAAGAGCAAAACAATTATCAGAATAACGCCAATCGTCAGCAGATTGAAGAACAAAAAAGTTATGACCCTTTGTTCGAATTTCAAAGGGTATATTTTGCTACACCCAAGCAATACTCTTGTTGCATATTTGGGGAGGGCTGTGCGAGACCATTTAGTTCTCGTAGGGGAAATTCCTGTATTTTGTTGTTTTGACGAAACAATTCAAGTTTCAAGTTCAACTGTAATTTTCTTGAAATATTTTAATTAAACTACATTAAACTAATTTAAAGAGTTTATATATGATGATGCAGTATAAAAATTCAAAATGATTCACTGTTACAAACTACTTTACTAGTCTGGAACTTGATATTGCATGTGCTTGTTTACATTGCAAAATGACATTGCAGGAAGTATGTTGTTTAAAAAATGGTGCTGTGAAACAAAACAAATTTATTTACCACATGTGGTAATGTCCTTGAGTGGCAGTCAACATGAACTACATCCACTCTTCAGTAGGTCTTTGACTCTTGTCACCTTTATTGCCAATTGTCTCAGTGATTGTCTTAGAATAATTGTGCATTTTATTTGAAATAGTTTGAATTGACTTTGTTTGCGGAAATACCCACGTTGGTACTTTGAACTAGAATTACTGTAACTTCATTCTTGACTATAAACTGAACGCTTGTCTATTACTTTCACTCTATTCAGTAATATTGATGATTCGATAAGACCACTGCCACTGTCTACATTTACCCACATTTTGTGGACATCAACCCTGATCAAGCACACAAAATATCTAACAAAGCTAGTGAAGTTTCGTTCAGTAAGTTTGGATAGTCTCAATAAACCTAAGAACCATTTTGCGTAATGTTGTGCTTTGGTTCTCTGCTTATTTTATCGACACACAAATCGTCAACAAGACCTTCCGCTCTAAATCTCTGTTCTGTCAATAAGGTTTTAGTTAGGAAATTGTTCTCAAAGCACATAGAACATTTGGATTTGGGGGGATTGAGTTCACCATTTTTGCTGGAAAAAAACGAGCTAAATATAGAAAACCCAGACTGGGACCCAGTGAGAGACAGAGTAAGAAAGTAAGTATGACTGGTGCACTCTGGTGACTGATAAAATTTATATAACTATCTTTTCAGAAATCTACAGATGAATCTTACCAGTCAAAGTTATTTTCTACAGTCGGAAAAGCAAAAAAGAAACCATTAGCTTTGAAGTCAACAAACTGTAAAAATGCGAAAGATATTTTGAATAAGAGTAATGAGAAGGCAGTTGCTTTTGATGTTCAGGATGTGATCAATATTGATTCTGATGACTGTAGTTCAGGAAAGAAGGAGGGTGGCCAGGATGTGAACATAACAGTCATTCCAGAAACGCAATTCGTAACTCCAGCGAAATGTAATGTGGTTGGTGAAGCTGGATTGTTGTCTAGTCCTGATAATATGATTCCAGACACTCCGGAGGAAATACCCAAACAGCAAGTCCGGAAAACTTTTGGGCGGAGCTTCTTAACATCTGGCCCAATTGGGGGTGTGGGAGAAAAGAAGAAAGTAGTACAAGCTGTTAATCGTAAAAAGGTTGAAGCTAAGCGACGTCTATCATCGAACAATGTTACTCGCGACTTTATGCATGATTTCCCTTCAGAAAACAATAATCATGTTACCGATTTAACGTGTGATACTGGCTCAGAAGATGTGGAAAAAATGACAATACCGGTAAATGAAGTTCCTAATAGCGTAATCGTGACTACTCCAACAAAACTTTATAATAATAACAACAAGTCAATATCCACTAAGAGATTGTCCAAATCTGGGGCTTCGCCCAACCCTAAAAAATGTCTCAATAGTTTACTGTCGGAAAGTCCGAAAAAAGTGTCTTGTCTTGACAAACTTTTATCTTCTTCTGGCGTGAATTGTGATAAAGCCACTGTTAGAAGAAAAATGAATAGTTATCAGCTTTCGTCTAAATGTTCAGAAACTGAAACAAAATCTGTGCAAGATGATGAAGTACTCTCCGACTTGCTGCAACAGATGGAGACAAGTAATCACATTAATAAACACAAGAAGCATGTGAAAAAATCTCTCGAAAACCACTCAATATCAAAGGAACGTGTTTCTCATGTTGAAGACGTTGCAATGGAGAATGCAGAGGATGTTTTAGCTGAACTATTAGGAGAATTGCATGAAAAAGAACCGAAAAATTTCTCAAGCACTTCCTCATTTGAAATTAATAATCATGTTGAGGATAAGGGAGCTAGCTTTGATGGCAAAAACGCTAACTTAGAGAACACTTATTGCAGCAAGTCATCAGTTATTGTTTCTCCTTCTGGTCATTCCGACAGCAAGAAATCTTCAACTGTATCATCCCAACCATCAACTTTTCCATTTCATGTTGAAGAAAAGATTGCTAGTTATTCAAATTCAGCAGAATTGGATAACAATTGCAGAGATGAGTTTGATGGAGAATTTTCATTTTACAATGATCTCTTACTAACACAGAATGAGTAAGTATTCCAACTGTATCCTGCGTTATTCAATTTTGACCTGTTCGCATTGATTTAATCTACTATTTTTTTATTTTAAAGAAGGCTGCTAGTCATTCAAATTCAGCAGACATTTGTAACCATTGTGGACTTGGATGAGGCTTTTCGATGTTATTCATTCTATGACTCTTTTGCTTTTCATGAACTTATTATCTGAATATTCCTCAAGTGAAATATTACCATTCTCGTTATCTGGTATCCAGTCATCAAAGGGTTAAAATCAGTTTCTAGTTTACTCCTTCGGCCTCCAAGAAGGTAAATCCAATTTCGGCAATGCTGCTTGGTCAGTTTCCCAGGTGAGAACAGGCGTAGCTGGTGTAAAATCGTACGATGAAAATATCTTAATCAGAAGTACCTTTATTCCTAGGAACAACTTTGTAAACAGCGGGAAATTCGAAGTAGACTTATGATTGAATCGCACATTGGCTTGATACAATTAATATCCGGAAAAATAAAGTTATTCAGACAAACCATTTTAATTGACACCAGTCTTTCGAAGGACGTCAGAATGATGACGTAATTGACAGCTAACATGACATTGCAAAGAGCGAACCGTTGTTCACTGTACTATGAAGTTCAAAGTCTTGACCACAGTGACTGATACATTAAAATGGCATGATATTGAATTTGAGTCAATCGATTTCGCGAATTCCTTTGGATTTC
The DNA here is from genome assembly GCA_032622095.1 of Siphonodentalium dalli. Classification (NCBI taxonomy): domain Eukaryota; kingdom Metazoa; phylum Mollusca; class Scaphopoda; order Gadilida; family Siphonodentaliidae; genus Siphonodentalium; species Siphonodentalium dalli. Next base: position 51,126,536 of record CP136064.1, on the reverse strand, counting down.
TCAGTTATTACTATTTAAAATATGGAACTATATCTTTATGGAGCGGAGCATTATTTCTAACAGGAAGTGATATGGATTGTTTATAAACTGTCAACCATGTCCAGTTCAGCAACTCGGCACATTCTCGTGTCTATAGAATAATTTTTCACTCGGTGCGAATTAGAATGGGGATAAACATGCTGTGTGGTGTGATTTTTGGACATTTATCGGTGGGTTTTCCAATGAAAAATAAAAAAAATAAATATCCATTTTACCGGCTCCTCGCGTCGCCAGTAATTCTGCATTTTCCATCGTAAAACCCACTGATAAACATCCCAAAATCACACCAGGCAGCATATTTATCCCCTAAATAATATCTGTGCTGCATGTGATTTGATTTGTAATTGTATAATCATTTTAACAATCTCTAGTTTCAGTCAGAATATTGATGACTCCATCCTGAATCCTGTCCCATTCTGTCAAAAATTTGGAAGATACACAGTCGCTGCAATAAATGAAGATTTGTAGGTTTTGAACACATCACAATATATTTATATCCGAGCAACTCATCAATTTTATAATAGTGACTTTTTAAGCCAAAGAAACTCCACTGATTGATGAAGTATTCAGAGTCTTCAATATTCTTATATGATTATACCTGGTTTATTTGTGTCCAGGTTAAATTAATTGAACGAGAGATGTCATGAGTTTAATTTGAAGAATCAGGTGGAGATGAATTTACCCCAGTCTAAAAAAGAAGCTCCAATTTCCTTTTATCATATTAATTTAAACTTATGTTTATAGAAGCATCTGATTTCATATTATATAAGACATTTATAAGTTCATTCTTTTACGTCTATAGTTAATTAGAGCATATACTGACATGGATAATCCTGGGTAGCACCAGGGGTTATTTTTAGGCCCCTTTCCCAACCGGAATTAGGCATGTTTTTTCTCAATTTCTGACCCCCAAAATTTCCAAATTCCAAATTGTTTTTTTTATATTATTCTTTTTCAAGTGCTCTTTTTATCATTTTAGTTAAATTTGTTCATTGTGAGCATAGACCATGGTTGGTGTAAGTGTTGTTCATTATTAATGAAGCTATGCAGGCTTGTAAGTTCTTTAATGGCACTCATTTATACAATAACATTGCTTGTTCATATATTGCTTACTGTTATAGGAATTCCCAATTTTATCCTCTACAACACATTATTTTCCCAATTGCAGGGGCCCCTGACCCTTTCCCAAAATACTCAGGATTATCCCTGACTGAACACCTTATTTTACTGTGTCTGGTTTTAAACCAGTGGTTTAATGCCATTGCCCTGCAACCATAGTTCCTGATTTTACTAGTACATTTGAAGTGATTAAATATACTTGTATATTTCATTTTTTTTGGAAAAGGTCTTGAGAAGACTTGTAAATATATATTAAAATGACTTAAATTGTAAAAATATATTAAAATGACTTAAATTGCTGTTCTTTTCAACCTATCAACTATATATCAATAAAAGAATCCACAACATTTTCAAGATGTCATTACTAATAAATTGTTTGAGCACATATCGATACAGAATAATAGTGTCCAGCTGTCTACTTGTGTCATACTTTATAAATAAAAATCTCATAATTACAGTGATAGTCATGATATCCATCTGGATTTGGTGGATGACACAGGGAAGAAGAATATGTGTGTACTCAAAGGATTTTGGTAAGCCTATTTAGCAATTCATCTTGATGTTGTATGCAGCTGTGCTATTGCCATTATGCTACGTTAAAACATAACAGGGTCATCATGGAAATCCCAAATGGATCATAATATCACAAAATCTCCAGGAATATCCAACAATTTGTGAAATTATCGCAGTGGGTACATGTTACATGTTAAAAATCAAATTTATTCTGTACATAAAACCACTTCACCAGTAGTGAAGTGGTTAAAAGGGCATTGCCAGGTTTTGCTTAGGGATGTGGAACGGACAAGGATGGTCCAGTCCACTAACAAGGCAGTTCAGTCCAGTCATCTGAGGTCCGGTTTTCATGTCTGGACCACTCTCAACCAGTCCGGTCCACCTTTATATGAATAAATTGCTTAGTTTAGCAAATAGTGCAACAGAACACTTGAAAATCAAGTCCACAGCATTTAAATTAGGTTTGATAATGATGTCTGTAGGGCACTCTGTTTAGTTAGCTGGACAATGCTGCTCCGGTCACCGATTTGCCACCCTGATTTTCAACTAGTGCTGGTAGGAGTTTCTGTGGTCCATATGCTCTATTGCCAAGAGGCCCACACGGACAATGCAGCATCTGAGGAACCTTGACTTAATTCACCCATATGATAATAAATAATATAAAGGGAATCACCCAAATGTTTTGTTTTTATTTAGTCAAATATAGTATAAATGTATGTTTTTGTTTCTTCAAAAGATAGATCCAGAAAATATATTCCGTGGCAGTGTCTTCACCTCCCTGATGTACATGTACATAATTCCCACATATTAAAATCAGAAGTTTTGACTAAGACTATGTATGCGACACCATTCATATCCCATATACGTGAAACAGAGGTACAAATTAAATTTCCTACTGTCTCCATTGGTGACATAATATATGCTTCAAGTGGCATTGAACACTAGACTAATCAACCAATATATCAGCCCTTAATTCACCTTAAATATTCATACTATTAAAAATAAAAATAAAAATAAAAAATAAAATCCCCCCTCACCCAACTTTTGAAAAAAAAGCAGATAAAAATCTAGCAATTTATTTATTATGGTCTAATGGCAATAAATTATTGTATTTCAGGTCAGACTGCCATGTCATGGTTAATGATACAGTACATGTCATTAATCCGAAGGTAGAGGACGGTACATTCTGGATAAATGACACCAGTGGATTTATAATTGTGAATCCTGATTTGCTCTTATCTGGCACAAGTATCGTTTCTAGTTGTTACTGCATGAGGAGGTACAGTCTTATTCAATTTTCAATGTAATTATATTAAATGTAAAAAATTTAAGACATTCAAATGCTCCCACTTCGTAAATTTTTGAGTAAAAAAAAACTCCACTGATTGATGTAGTTGATAATGTTTAGCCTTCCAATGTAAATATGTCATTATGAGAATTTTTTATGACTTTAATCTAATAAAATGTGGAGCTATATTCACTTTTGTGGCAAGAACATTCAAACCAATGACATTACAATATATGTTAAAAGAATACCCCCCCACCCCCCGGCCACCCCATGCCAGTCTTCAATATTCTTATATGATTAGTCTTCCACTAATTATTTTTTCCTTTTTCCTCTATTTATAGGTCTATTCTTAATGAAAAGTTCAAGGTGAGAACACTTTCGATCAGCTTCTGTATTTATTAACCCTTTGATAACTGGATAGGCAGTAGATACTCACTGACAAGTAGTTACTCAGTAATTGGGGAATATCCAGATAATAAGTTCAATAAATGACCTGAGTCATGAACTGTCGCTACACATGCATGAATGGGAATCCAGTATTGTCTGCAATTGTTCTATCAAATGAATAATTGACGATCTATTTTGGTTTCTGGATGATAACTTAAATTTTGATTATTTGATCACAGCTAAACTTGGTATGTGGCTCAGTCATACACAAATACAGGTCAAGTTCGAATTTGGGTTTGGTTTGATGATTTTTCCGGAGTTGTGGGCCTTGTTTCAATTCTGGATGATAACTTTAGTAAGTCTAAACTGAATGGAATGATATTGGTATGTGATTTTACCAGGCCGAAATACAGGTCATGTTCAAATTTGGGTTTCACCTGCCAATTTTCACCTAAGTTATTGCCCTTTATTGGAAATATACAGGTGGACACGCCCAAGCGATGGTCTTGTTTGTACAGAGGAAACTGCTAACATTTGCCATTTATTTCTATGTTCACCTTCACTAGATTCAAGAAAATATTGTTAATCCTCGAAATATAACTGATCAACTTTCACTTGCTATATCTGAATATTTAGTCTACAGAATTATACCTTATCGGTAAAAATCGCAACATGTTTTATTTGAAAAAGTAATTGTGCTGTAACAAGGCAGAATAAAACTTGTGACTGATATTATTCCAGTATGATGAATTATGTTACTTTATTATGTTTTCAGGGTCTTGACTCTGGTAATATCCAGATGTTATATGGTAGCATCATACATAGTGTGTTTCAACAGGTAAGTAATCTAACACAAATTTGTGCATCAAATCCGCAAATATACTACACCTTAAAATTGTGTATCATTATCCTACAGTAGTGCTCTAAGTAAGCGACTTCTTAACCACAGCAGAATTATGGGTAACTTTTCAGGATTTAGTCGGAAATATGGCTTGTTGCCATTCATCGGAAAGCTCTCCCCGAGAGCTTTCCGATGAATGGCAACAAGCCATATTTCCGACTAAATCCTGAAAAGTTACCCATAATTCTGCTGTGGTTAAGAAGTCGCTTACTTAGAGCATTACTGTATGTCTCTGTATAATTTGTCAGCCTGGTTGTGTTGTGGTGCGGGTCAACCAGTTCTTCAATTTGACAAACGCAGGCACAAGGTTTATTGTTAGGCATGGAAGAGAAATTGTGCACCTCAAAATCGAAGGACTGGTTAACTGCCAAATTTGCCACCGTTTAGGGACGAAATTGCACAGGATTCCACATGGGGGTGTGGGGTTGGCAGATGGTGATCACTCCCCCACCCCCATATATGGATTATTTTTCCACTGTTACCTGCTGTAACTCAAAATATCTCTATTTCGTGTCAAAAGATTGGCTAATTATGAATTTTACCTTGCACTTTCTTCATATTTCAACAAATCCATGCAGTATAACTGTTCCAATGAATTTTGTTCGTGGCGTACTTGACATTTCAAATTGTTGATTGTAATTTAGACTTCTTCCCCTATCTTCCATGTCGCTACGTCCCTGCATTTGCTTTTTGTGATAATTTGTTATCACATCACATATTAGTACCACTCAACTCGGTCGGCCAATCTTCTGTTTCATTGATGGTCAATCAATGTTTGTGATGCAAATACAATGAATAGGCATAATGTAAGCTTGACAGTCAAGTTTTATAGTGTAAGCTACCACTTAATGATCTTTGCACAAATAAGGGTCAGTCACCTGGCCCAATTGGTAGAGGGCTGATTGGGGTGATATCTTTGTTTGGGCTTCTAGAACAGTAATACTCTTATCTCTATAACTACATGTAAATACATGTAGAAGGGCCGACTGAAGGATAGAACAGTCTGCGTGGCAGAGGAGTTTAAAGTGCTCAAAGACTATTTTCCTATATTTACACTCACACATGTATGCTTGCCATGGAACATGTATGCAGAATGCTGGTTGGTTGAAATTACATCATGTGACGTCGCACGCAGGTCCCAGCTTGTTTTCATATTGTAAGGATGCAACTTGCAATGCGATAGCAGAATATCATTCAAAACGGGCACTAAATGCTCTTATAATTTGCATGTGGATTGTAAATATAAGAAATAGATGTTGATTTTGTTGCGTTCCATTGAGTTGGATGCAGTTGGTTATATTGACTTTATATCACACAGAAAAATTATTCAAATCATAGCCAAGCCTTGAAATAGGGTGTCTGTCATTTGCAGAATGAGGTCCCCAGAGGGTGAATTTAGTGATGCTACCCCCGCATAGCGGGCTAGCATCACCAAATTCACCCTCTGGGAACCTCATTCTGCTGAGGTGTAAGCAGAATGAGGTCCCCTGAGGGTGAATTTGGTGATGCTAGCCCACTATGTGGGGTAGCATCACTACATTCACCCTCTGGGGACCTCATTCTGCAAATGACAGACACCCTATTTCAAGGCTTGATCATAGCATTTAAAAAAACCAGGCCTCAATTTATCTTCAGTATAGAACAATAAAGAGCGTTTCTTATTAGTCTCTTCTTGATATGGCAAAATTAAAGATCATTCACTGACATTTGTCTCACATTTGTGCAAAACATTTAAATGTGGTGGAAAATTTATTTGACATTATGAAGCCTGTAGATCTGTACTTTCGTTTATTTGACTGTATGAAGCCTGGAGGTATGTACTTTCGTTTATTTGACTGTGTAAAGCCTGTAGATCTGTACTTTCGTTTATTTGACTGTATGAAGCCTGTAGATCAGTACTTCGTTTATTCATTGACCTATATTATCACTCCTTCCTAATTACATAGAATTAACTCGGAGGTTCAAATGAGATATGTCTGTTTAGGGTTCTCCATATCCTACGTGATTGGTATAAACTTATACTGACCTGGTTCTATTGTTGTAGGTTTTGAAGACAAAATGTTTTGAAGACCACCAGATTAAGAAGCAAGTGGATGGAATTCTTAAACAGAGCAGATTTCTTCATGACATGTATGCTTAGTTTGCATGTTTCTCGGCCATCTGTAAAGCTAAATTATCAACAGTTCGACATTGCATACATTCAGAAACTATAGCGGGATAGCATTACTAAATTCACTCTCTGGGGACTTCATTCTGCTTAGGCCTCATCTTCTCGTGAAAGTTTCTTTATTATAAAATTTCTATAGAAACTTCTTCGCTTAGATTCTATTTCTTTTTATACCCCCCCCCCCCCCCCCCCCCCCCCCCCCCCCCCCCCCCCCCCCCCCCTGCAACTGGAATCAGCTTTTCTGTCCGTTGTCCGTCCGTCCATGGCCACAAATTTGTCCGGAGTTTTTCTCAGTCACATGGGAACCTATGCACCTGTGATTATGACGTCTGTCCCACTTTGTTTTGTGGAGTTATTTCAATTTTTTTTACTCGGAACATTTTCGCAACATGCATAATTTTGTCCAAGCTTTTATTCCTACATTTTTTGGTCAGTAGGTTTAGGATTAGGGTTAGAGGTTAGGGTTGTGCACCTGCAATGGGAATCTGTTATTTTATTATTTTAACTAAATGTTTACTGTCATGTGAAACCATCTTAGTGTTTTAAAAACACGGGGGTATCCTTAGTCTCATTGGGACAGTCACACCTCTAGTTTAGTTTCTCTATGTCCCCAAATTGGCAGATGACACATTGCATAATCGATAGATATTCTCATTAAGTTTGTATGCAAATCAGTCATATGGATGAGATATTCAGATAAGAAGGTCAACAAAGGGTCAATTGTTGAACTTTTTATCTCAACATTACCCAAGTTCACTACTTATCAGTGAGTATTTAATCAAAGGGTTAATGAGTCATCTAAATTTACTGATGTTATCACACTATATAAACACAATGATTTATAACACCACTGCTATCACACTATATGAACACAATGATTAACACCACTATTATCACACTATATAAACACAATGATTAACACCACTGTTGTTACTACTGTCTAAGGCCAAAACAAAAAACCTCTCTGTTTCCGATAACTTTGGGATAATTTTCCAGAGGGGCAGGCAGGGATTTTTGTTTTTTAACCTTTCAGCCGTAAGCGCTATAATAGTGTAGTCACGGTCCCATGGAATTTGGTAGATCAATGTGTATTGAAAATGAGCCAAGCATTGGATAAAAACATGCTGTCCCTTGAATTCATTCACTCTGCAGTAAAATCTTAGCAACGTTGAGCTTAATAACTGACTTATTTTTTGCTTTTGGGTTTGGGAAAAAAATAAAAAATTCACGTTAACACTCTAACAGGTAACTATACACTAGCCTTCTGAAGAAAAAAAAAAGAAAAAAATGGAGTCAGGCGGGAAAATCTCAGCCCTATGGTATCGGAAACAAAGATGATTTTTTTTTTGGCCTAATCATATCAGGAAGTCAAGAGTATGAACCCTTTCTTTACAAAATGGATTCTCCCATGAGTTCTAAAATTATACATTGGAAGGGTCTTTATGTAATAAAAGCAAATAGCAGAATGTGCAGAAAGAATCCTATTCATTGGTGGGAAATGTTCAGATAATAAGTCCTATTGTTTGTTGAACTTTTAATCTGCACATTTCCTAAGGGATAACTACCCACAAATACAGAAAGGGCTCATGAATAATCATCGTTCTTGATGTAATAACACAGTATAAATCATAGACTAAATCCTTTGATACACCCTACAGACCACATCCATGATCTGATCGCCACCAAAATTTGTAGGTATGTTTTGGGTGACTACTAGATGAGAGCCATCAAATTTATCCTAATTTCATTGGAAAACATTGCCATTAGTGGCCATCTTGGATTTTAATCTTTGTATGACTTTGGCACACCGATCAAACGACATCCCTCATCCGATCGTCACCAAACTTCACATTGATCTTCTGGGTGACCACTAGATTGGAGTTATATAACTATATAAATTTTTAGAATTTCATTGGAAAACAGTGCTGCCAGCAGCCATCTTGGATTTTACTTAATATATATCTCTTCATATTGATATCTGGTATTACTTTATAGACATTTCAACTTTCTGCATTCCTAATCACTCTATTGACTGTAACACATGAAATTATCCCCTCTCCAAGTTAGCTGCAGTGTCATTTGGATTGGGTTGGATTCGAACCACGGCCCATAACTGGGAGCGTGCCTTGCGACTCAAAGTTTGCTGATGTATTCTGACGTCGCACTTAGGACACAATATGCACATTTTAAGGTCTCTCTGTATTAGGTATATGGTAGATTTTTGGCACAGCTGCATGTATATGTACATGTGTACAGTAATGCCCCAAGTAATTGACTCCTTAACCACAGCAGTGTTTTTGAGACAATGCACATGTTTTCGATTGTGTGGGATTCGAACCCCGGCACATGATGGCGAGTGCGCTTTGTGACACAAAGTCCGACATCAATACTATTACCACACTGCCATTCTCTCAAAAACACATGCAGCTTCTAAATAATAGACTGTTCTAATATATACTTTTATAACTGAATGGGAGAATCCATTCAGTATAGAAAGGGTTCACTTACCTCCAAGCCAGCAAATAGTGTGTGTGTCATTTGCAGATTGAGGTCCCCAGAGGGTGAATTTAATGATCCTATCCTGCAGGGTGCGCTAGCATCACCAAATTCACACTCTGGGAACCTTATTATTCTTATGCCTCAACTGCTATGTGAGACCTAGGATCAGATTGAAGTTCTCCAGTTGAAGTTGCTGATGAAGTATCTTCTGCAAATTAGGGGATATAGAAACTTCCCAGAAGTGAAAAAGTAACTGAAAACAATATTAATTTGAGACTATAGATACTTCCCAGAAGATGAGGCCTAAGCAGCCTGCTGTGTGGGATAGTCTCACTAAATTCACCCTCTGGGGACCTCTTTCTGCAAATGACAGACACTATCTGCAGGCTTGCTTACCTTTTGTTCTTGCTCACAGGTATGGCAGTGAAATAGACGAAAAGACAGTAGAGAATGAAATTAACAACTATTTACCCCAACTGAAAAGCTGGGTAGATAAATATACAGATTTTACTAAAGGACTCCTTTGTGCCAAAAAGTAAGTTTTCTTTTTAATAAATCTCCCTGAAAGAGGAATCAATTTGTTTGATATTGTATAATGATTCAACAATTTTTGGTATTCATGCAGGTTTTATTCATTCATCACAGGCCAGACTAAGACATCTTTTGAATTAAGCCACATCAGAAAATAATAAACCTCAACAGAAAGCCACCTTGTTATACCCCCAGTGCTGGTGCAGCATTAAAAATCCCAACCCCCGTGCATTCTCTTATATATGCATGTCTCACATTGGGAGCCTCGCATATATAAGAGAATGGCCTGGCTTACAAGGTCAAGGTAAATATTGTTAGATCAATGTATTCTCTTATATATGCGAGGCTTGAATGAATGATGCTTTAATCTCAGCCATTTTTACATGGAACATGAGCGATGGTTAACTATTTACAATGGGAGACTCACATATATAAGAGAATGCATTGGCATAGGGCTTTCACAAAATTTCAGGAAGCTCCAGTCATGTAAGAGTTAAACAATGAGGGGTGTATCTTAAAACTGGATTCCGTATTTGGACCTAGAAATGGAATAGAAAGGGTAGGGTTGAAACGATTAATCGACTAGCTGTAGTCGACGCTGAAATGTCAGAATGTCGACTCTGTATGTCGACTAGTCAGAACATAGTGTATTAGTTACATGTATAACGTTTTCAAGATTGATTCCGGCATAAACAGTGTTAACTGCGCATAAGTTACGGTAAGTATAACGTTTGGTGGCACCCGGAATTGACAGTTTTACTAGTATAGACACACATGGTGACCCGACTATTAGTATTAATTGAAAGAATGAAATTGACAACACAATGTCTCACTCGTCGTTTGAGGTCAAAGACATCACTGCGACATGATGGCAATGATTGATGCGGATTTATCGTTTGTCGGAGACCGCTTTGATCTAGACACTGTGTATATTTCAATTGGTCTCGCACTGTCGGGTTATGATGCGACGCTGTATGAAGATCGCTTAAGGTGACGTCATTGGTGCTACCATATATAAATGATACTGACATTAAGAACTGGCTATCATATTCTACAACGTAGCCTATACTATAGGGCATATTTAGTCGGAACATTAACATTTTATAGTGACCCCGCTCGGCACCGGTTTATTGGTGATCACGTGACTAAACGAAATCTCGAACGCTGATATTAAATTTAAAACCTTTATAAAAGATCGTGTTTCTAATCATTATACACCACATGCTAATTATATAATTACATTCAGTGTGTTGGATAAATATGAAGATGTTCACTGTATTATTTCCCAAATAAATTGGTGTCTATGCAGGGAAATGCGCTACGCAATAGACGTCATTGCATCAGTGTACGCCATGTACGATGAATTTTCCGTAACATGTTATGTTTGAAAGTTTTGATATCGGGTACCGACTAGTCGACGCAACGCGACTTTTTGGCCTCGACTAGTCGACTTTGAAATTCACTGATTGTTTCAACACTATGAAAGGGTTAATAAGCTTGTTTAGGATAAGTTCATTCATTGCTCATACCAGGGAATTGCATGCTGTCCCACAGATTCTAATTCTTATGTTATTTATTTCTTGTTAACACTTTCATGACTGGAGCTTCCATAAATGTTATGAAAACCCTGTGCCAATGCATTCTCTTATATATGCGAGTCTCCCATTGGGAGTCTCGCATTTATAAAAGAATGCATTGGCCTAACAAGATTTACCTTGACCCTGTAAGCTAGTGCATTCTCTTATATATGCGAGGCTCCCTGTGCACTGGCACATGATTTTTAATGCTGCACATTTCAACTCCCGTGATGATAGTGTTAAACATTATCACACAAGAATACAATAGCTTGAGTTCAACACATATTGAATTTTTCCTCTTCTTTCTCATGACAGGTCAACTTCTGGAGACCTCACTGTAACAAAGATCCATGACATAGAAGAAAACATATGGTCACCAAGGTAATGAATGCCATTACTTGAGTATGGTAACATGGTGTGGGACAAGTCCCTGACAAAAATTGATATCATTCAATATGCCTACACATATTAAGTCAGGCTTCTTTTCTCCTGAATGGAGAATTCATAATTTCCACATATCACCCAAACAAACATGTATGTAATGGCAATATGATAAGAATAAATAAAATTTATGCTAAACAATTGTATTGTTTGGTTAGTCCCCTTCACTTGGCATACAAAAGAATCATTTGCAGGAAACAAATTTATCTTTCTTGGAACATTGATATCATAGTTTCAGTAAAAAAAAAAATGAAATGTGCAGTCACGCTTCAATAAATTGTTCACATCAATGTATCAGTTCCATTGTTAAAAACATACATTCTTGATCTTTCAGATATGGTATCAAGGGTAAAATTGACATGACTGTTGAAATAAAGGTGAGACTTTAGGACCAAACAATAATATCCATCAGTGTTTAACTCTTTCACTGCCGATCGCGACTACAGTCAAATTACCCATACAAGAGTCAAAATTGGGTAGATGCTGCCAGCAGGACGGGTACATGAGTGTAAATATGGACGTCCAGTTGATATCGATAGCACCCATATATTCACATATACGCATGAATATGCATCAAAAACAGCCATTAGTGTATAAACCAAGATGGCCACCAAGGTCACATGACCTATATGGTGGTGGCATGTGTGGCTATGAACTTGTGATGACCATGTCTGATCACATATGAAGTTTCAACACACTATTCCAAGCGATACCTGAGATACACTATGTTACTTATATACACCGATAATGCTTGTATACATGTATTGTATGCTTGCCAGTGGGGAATCCGTCTGCGGTGCTGAGTGGCTCTGATATTCACTATGTTACTCATATACACCCATAATGCTTGTATACATGTATTGTATGCTTGGCAGTGGGGAATCCGCTTGTGGTGATGAGTGGCAGTGAAAGAGTTAAGGCCTTGCAAAGTCAATTTCCCATTTCTCAGGCCAAAAAAATTTGAAAAACATGCGAACGTGCAGTTTTTAATTTACATTTTTATTAAACGAAGCATTCCACCCCTGGATCATCTAGCTCTGGGTTTAATATCAGTTGCCTGTGGAAATTATTACCAAAACAAATGATATCCACAAAAGTTACAGTAATGCTCTAAATAATCGACTCCTTAACCACAGCAGAATTATGGGTAAACTTTTCAGGATTTAGTCGAGATTATGGCTTGTTGACATTCATTGGAAAGCTCTCATTTCCGGCTAAATCCTGAAAAATTACCCATAATTCTGTTGTGGTTAAGGAGTCGATTATTTAGGGCATTACAAGTAGTTGATGGACTCCATATGACTGATTTCACCCAATAAAGTATCACTGACACATTCTTTTATGATTTTATAGACGCAATTCATCAAAATGGTCATTTAGTAATCAGACATTTTAATGATAATTACATTCTATGAGTTTTAGGTAGTGAAACACCTGTGCTCTCTGATATGATAGACTGCCAAAACGATCCAAATTTAATCCAGATAATTTATGTTTTCAGAATCCTAAATCAGCAAAGAAGAAGAATATTGTTCCTTTGGAACTGAAAACAGGAAGAACAACATACTCCATAGAACATAAAGGGCAGGTATTGATGAGAAGTATTTAAATGGACATGGCTCATTCGAACCCCAATGGACATTGTTCTCAACAAAATTTGAAGTTTCCTACTCGGTTGAATTTGTATAGGTCGACATGATCTAATTGTGTTTCCTCTGATCTAAGTAGATTTAGTTATATGATGAAGGGATAACACATTGGGATATCAATATTTTTGCTTTTCATATAGCTGTTCGCCAACATATCCTACATCAAAGTGTTAATATTTGTAATGAAAAAAAATATGAAATAAAAAAATATCCCCACTGAAAATTATGGTTTGAGGCTTTTTAACCCTTTCTTGACTGGAGCTTCCTGAAATTTTGTGAAAACACTGTGCCAATGCATTCTCTTATATATGTGAGTCTCCCGTAGGGAGCCTTGCATATATAAGAGAATACATTGGCCTAACAATATTTGCCTTGGCCTTGTAAGCCAGTGCATTCTCTTATATATGAGAGGCTCCCTATGGGAGACTCGCATATATAAGAGAATGCACTGGCACTGGATCTTTAATGTTGCACCAACGCAGCTCCAGTCATGAAAGGGCTAACAGGTATGGTCGTATTTGGTGATTTAAGCTTCTGAGAATTTCCCACTATTTTGACCTACTCGCTTAAAGAATGACCTGCTCAATCATAATTGTTCATGTCAGTTTGACCAAACCCTTCCAGAACATTATAATTATGCTTGGATGGTTGCTGAGATGTCACATTTGGTTGATTTTTCAGGTAACATTATACACCATAATGTGTTCAGACAGGAGAGAGGATCCTGAAGAAGGTTTGCTGCTATATCTGAAGGAGCCATCAACGAAGATGATACCTGCTGTACATGACAGCAAGAGAGGTACTACTGTGAACTGTCATTCATACAACTCAACCTCCTTTTGATATTGCTTCTAGAGACATTGAGAAAGCTATGCTTTGGGCATTTCTTTCACTCGGATTTGCAGAATGAGGTCCTAGCATCACCAAATTCATCATCTGGGGACCCCATTCTGATTACGTCTTATCTTCTTGGAAGTATCTGTAGTCTCAAATTAACATTGTTTTTAGTTACTTTTTATATGCCCTTTTGAAAAAAAGGTCATATTATCAGTCCATCCATTAACATTTTTGGTTTCCGATCGATAACTCCAGTTTGGATTATTTGATCTGAACCACATGTGTATTTCCCAGCTAAAAATACAGGCCAAGTTCGATTATGGGCTCCATCCAATTATTTTTATACGCCCGTTTTGATAAAATGACATATTATGTTATTGGTCTGTCCATCCGTTCGCTTTTTTCATTTCCGGATGATAACTTTAGTAAGTCTGAACTGAATGAAGTGATATTTGGTATGTGGGTTTACTAGTAAAAAATAAAGGTCAAGTTCGATTTTGTTTCCGCCGCCAATTTTGACCAGAGTTACGGCCCTTTTTGTTGGAATTGTGCACTTAATTTTCATTACCGGATGATAACTTTAGTAAATCTGAATTGAATGGAATGAAATTTGGTATGTGAGTTTACTAACCCAAAATACCCCTCAAGTTTGAATTTGGGTTCCGCCCGCCAATTTTCACCTGAGTTATGGCCCATTGTTGAACATACCACTAATACTAAACGTGCCTTGCTTTGTTTGCATGCTTGATCATGGTCATGTCCAATTTGGGACAAAAAATCACACATCCAGGTTAAAAGAGACAGCAAAATGTTTTTGCCCAAAACCATTTAATTTTCTTACCTAAACCTATGCCTTGATTTCAGGTTTGATTCAGTTGCGAAATGAGATGGCTCACTTTATAAGTAGGCATGTACAGAAAACAAAAGACAATGGTGAAATCACATTCACTCTGGGCAGCTTACCTCGACCCATCAACAATCAGAAAGCCTGCAGAAAGTGTCCCCATCTGCAAAACTGCACCTTATATCAAAGGTATTTCAATTTTTGTTATTTGTTCAATGACTGTTTAGGAAAAAATAATGATTTGTGATTAAGATGTATGAGCTTCGCCCCTGCTGACTATTCTGATTATCTGCTCATTGCTTTGGTTTGTCCTTCTATTAATTTTTAGCTCAACTTTACTTTGTAAAGTTTGAGCTATTGCCATGGCTTGGTATCCGTCGTCCGTGTGTGCGTGTGTGTGTGCGTGATGCGTCAACAATTTCCTTTAGCACGGGCTACAGTTCGTACCTTTTGTCCGATTATTATGAAATTTGTCATGGATATTGACATTGACATGTAGATGGGAACGAGTCATTTTGGGGTCATTCGGAAAAAAAACATGGCCGCCAGTGGCCATCTTGGATTTCAAAATTCAATCCATTAGCACGGGCTACAGGCCGTACCGTTTGTCTTATTGTCATGAAATTTGTCATGGATGTTAATATTGACATGTAGATGGGAACGAGTAATTTTTGGGTCATTTGGCCAAAAAACATGGCCGCCGGCAGCCATCTTAGATTTTACTCTTTGCATGACTAAATCCTTTGACACGGGCTACAGGTCGTACCTTTGGTCAGATCATCATAAAATTTGTCATGGATGTTAACAATGACATGTAGATGGGAACGAGTCTTTTTTGGGTCATTCGGGCAAAAAACATGGCCGCCAGCAGCCATCTTGGATTTTACTCTTTGTATGACTAAATCCTTTAGCACGGGCTACAGGTCGTACCTTTAGTCTGATCATCATGAAATTTGTAATGGCTGTTGAAATTAGAATGTAGATGGGAACGAGTCGTTTTGGGGTCATTCGGACAAAAAACATGGCCACCAGCATCCATCTCTGATTTCAAAATTTAATCCATTAGCACAGGCCACAGGTCGTACTGTTCGTCTGATCATCATGAAATTTGTCATGGATGTTAATATTGACATGTAGATGGGAACGAGTAATTTTGGGGTCATTCGGCCAAAAAACATGGCCGCCAGCAGCCATCTTGGATTTTACTCTGTGTATGACTAAATTCTTTAGCACAGGCTACATGTCGTACCTTTAGTCTGATCATCATAAAATTTGTCATGGATGTTAACAATGACATGTAGATGGGAACGAGTCATTTTGGGGTCATTCGGCCAAAAAACATGGCCGCCAGCAGCCATCTTGGATTTTACTCTTTGTATGACTAAATCATTTAGCACGGGTTACAGGTCCTACTTTTAGTCTGATCATCATAAAATTTGTCATGAATGTTAATATAAATGACATGTAGATGGGAACGAGTCATTTTGGGGTCATTCGGCCAAAAAACATGGCCACCAGAAGCCATCTTGGATTTTACTCTTTGTATGACTAAATCATTTAGCACGGGCTACAGGTCGTACTTTTAGTCTGATCGTCATGAAATTTTTCGTGGCTGTTGAAATGGGAACGAGTCATTTTGGGGTCATTTGGATGAAAAACATGGCCGCCAGCGGCCATCTTTGATTTCAAAATTCAATTCATTAGCACAGGCTACAGGTCGTACTGTTCGTCTGATCATCATAAAATTTATCATGGATGTTAATATTGACATGTAGATGGGAACGATTAATTTTGGGGTCATTCGGACAAAAAACATGGCCACCAGCAGCCATCTTGGATTTTACTCTTTGTATGACTAAATCCTTTAGCACGGGCTACAGGTCGTACCTGTAGATGGGAACGAGTCATTTTGGGGTCATTCGTCCAAAAAATATGGCCGCCAGTGGCCATCTTTGATTTCAAAATTCAATCCATTAGCACAGGCTACAGGTTGTACCTTTAGTCTGATCATCATAAAATTTGTCATGGATGTTAGCAATGACATGTAGATTGGAACGAGTCATTTTGAGGTCATTCGGCCAAAAAACATGGCCGCCAGCAGCCATCTTGGATTTTACTCTTTGTATGACTAAATCATTTAGCACGGACTACAGGTCGTACTTTTAGTCTGATCATCATAAAATTTGTCCTGGTTGTTAACAATGACATGTAGATGGGAACGAGTCATTTTGGGGTCATTTGTCCAAAAAACATGGCCGCCAGCAGCCATCTTGGATTTTACTCTTTGTATGACTAAATTCAATCCATTAGCATGGGCTACAGGTCGTACCTTTAGTCTGATCGTCATAAAATTTGTCATGGATGTTAACGATGACATGTGGATGGGATATAATCATTTTGGGGTCATTCGGCCGAAGACATGGCTGTCAGCAGCCATCTTGGATTTTACTTTTCTCTTCAATGTCTATAAACTAGTATTAGACATTCAACTTACCACATTCCTAATCGCTCTATTGACTGTAATACATTAAATTATTCCCTTTCCAAGTTGAGCTACAGTGTCATTGACACTTTCATTTTTTTTCCAAGTGACATCGACCAAACTACATGACTGATTGGCCTCATCTTTTCTATGAAGTTCCATGTCTGGGTGTCACAGTCCTTACCTTTTGAAAAATGCAGGTGCGCTGCCGATAACTTGCCATGTTTGGAGTTTAGGTGTGCGATTATAGCCCGATATCATTATATAGGGCGAATCGGAAATTCAATTGAGAAATAATTCAGCCCTCATAATTGGCTATGGCAATCAGCAATGTCGAAGCTATTTGCTGATGCAAACTGGGCCAAGACAAAGGGTTGCCATAACAGATTGCTGAAGCCAAATAATGTGAAATAAGAGGGTTGAATAATTTGACAATCACTTGGATTTTTATCAATTATTAAATGTTCAAAGGGAATCTATTTTAGTGAATGACACAACACTATTTTAAAGAAAAAACATTATTTAATAATCTCAAACATTTACAAAGAACATAACAATAAAACCACTGGCTCTATAGAAATAAACGTCAATATTGGCGTGCCGCGTGCTAATCCGAGTCGTGTTTCTATAAATTGTTATATACACGTAGTTCAGGGTTGCTCAATCGGAGACAGAGTCACACTCTGACTCACTATCACTGTTAATGGCAGATCAATAGACGCGACAAATCAAATTACATGTAATACACTCATGTATAATTCTCAGTAATGTCATCTGTGTTGCAAACTTACACCCACACAGTTGAACAACAAACCATGCCGACAGAGCACTCTTTTATCACAGTGAAACATACACTTTTTTAAAATGTACTTTTCATCAGACAACTTTAACCACACAAATGCCACGCTGCGCATTTTATGCAGGCGCGCTGTCAATAATGCGGCTGGTTTAGATTCCGTGTGTGTCCTGGTATGCAAGCGCGACCGCACACCTCAAAAAGGAAGGACTGGTGTCAACTTTCACTGGTATATGAATCTTATAGTGTTTCTCAGTCTGATGTCTTCTTCATGTCTGAAAATATGGTGCCGTACATTTGCAGAATGAGGTCCCCAGATGGTGAATTCAGTGACCCTAATACACACAGTGGGCTAACATCACTAAATTCACCCTCATTCTGCTTAGTCCTTATCTTATCTGGAAAGTATATTTATTATCAAATTAACAAATTTTTTAGTTTCTTTAGAAAGATTCTTTTTTAGTTTTGTCTCTATGTCCCCAAATCGGCAGACGAGACAATTCATAATCAAGGTACCCAATGGGTGCACCATTCACCGTCTTCACCATCTGGGAACTTAAATCTGTGTCTAGGTCTCTCATAGCAGATGAGGTCATGCAGAATGAGGTCCCCAGGGGATGAATTTGGTATGCTAACCTGCTGTGCTTTATTCATTTCATGGGCTAGCATCACCAAATTCACCCTCTGGGGACCTCATTCTGCTTTGGCCTCATCTGCTATGGGAGACAGACTCGGATTGAAGTGAATATTGTGATATACACCCATTGGGAACCTCGATTATGCAATGTGTCGTCTGCCAATTTGGGGATATAGAGCAACAAAACTAAAAAAGAAATAGAACTATGTGAAGAAGTTTCTATAGAAATTTTATAATAAAGAAACTTTCCAGAGAAGATGAGGCCTAAGCAGAATGAGGTCCACAGAGGGTGAATTTAGTGATGCTATCTCGCTATGTGGGATAGCATCACTAAATTCACCCTCTGGGGACCTCATTCTGCAAATGACAAAGTGTAAAAATCTTCTATTTGTGAGAGGAAATTCTTATTATAGAGATTTTGCTTAATTTTTTTGCTCAGGGAATGTTCAAATTTATCAGCTATTTTCAGAGCAATTGAGAAAACAGATCTCCCAGGAGACCATTCCATGGCTACACTGATTCCCGAGAGCTTGTCACATCTCACTCCAAGTCATCAAGACTACTTCGTTCATTGGTGCCTTCTTCTCGATCTCGAGACTCAGTGTGGGAAATTCGGGAAAAAACTCAAGGATATCTGGTGCAGTACAAGTAGTCACAGGTAATCATTATACAACACAAACTTCACTTAAATCAGCATTTCCGCTAGGGGTCGGGGGATTGTACCCCGATTGCCGCTGGGACAAATTAACACTTCAGAAGCTAATGCCGTACAGCACAACATCGCCTGTCTGGGTTCATTTCAGGCTTGAACCTACTGATGGCGGCAAACCGAAAGACGAATTATGTCATATGTCTGATTGCCCACCTAAAACTTTTTACGGCCATATGATAGGGAAATATTGGCCTTGGGCAACAGAAATGAGACCCGATCTAGCTGATGCAAAGGTGGAATGTTTTGTTACCGTGTGCTCCTGAAATAAAATATAAAATTGCTCAAGTGCATGCTTTTATAGATTTTTTGCCCGAGAAATGGGAAATTGACATTGCATAGCCTAAATAGTCAAATTATACCCTTCAATACATTAGATAATAGTGTTGCTTGCATATACTAAGACTCATCTACTTTAATTTGAAGGGAAGAGAGAGGCGAATGTTTTGGTGGTATGGTTATCCAAGAATGCAAAAACATTGCTCAAAATGCTACTGAGGATCAGTTCATTGTCACCTTAACTCGACATCATAAGATGGGAAGGTAAGTCTTGTGGTCAGATAGCCAAGCCGGCAAATAGTGTGTCTGTCATTTGCAGAATGAGGTCCCCAGTGGGTGAGTTTAGTGATGCTATCCCGCACACTGCAGAAGCTGACACTTGTTCTGACCATAACGCTACCATAATGATGATTTTTTTGTTAATTTTAACTTGCTATCTTATTCAATATTTTATGTTTGCCTCTCCTGTTTTGGAAACATGAAACATAACACGTCTTTCATTTAATTTTTGCTCTGTATCTCAGTTATCATATGCTGGATTTGACTGATCTTTGGTATGCTGGGGAATCAGCATGAGGAAAAGAATATCCACATGAAACGGTTTTCGTCCATTCAGTTTGTGCAGTTATGGCCCTTAGTATCAAAAATGCAACCATGCCAACTTTTGGTCTCTGTATTGATGTTATCATAGCTAATATTTGACTTATCTCTGGCATATTCATGAGGCAGCATGGGAGGAAACAATTTCACATGTAGTGCTGGACGGTATTTGGATATAAATATACCGCGGTTATTCTAAAATCACACCGACGTATAACTTTTATATAGTATTTCCACATGTATATTTAGTAACTAATGGCAGGGTTCCAAAAAAGGAACCAAATCAAATCAAACAAGATAGGCCTACTGTGATTGTCCCCCAAAATGTTTTGTGGGGGACTATAGAAATCAGTGGTGTCCGTCTGCCCGTGTGTGCATCTGTTCGCCCGAGATTGCATTTTTGAGGTGAATTTGGGGAAAATGGATATGTGAGGTGATTTTGCATTAATGAGTTGCAGCTCAAAAATCATCACTTTGAAATGCGTTTAAATTGTATGTGTGAGCTACAGATGAATTTCTGTCAGTTACCCTACAAGGAAAAGTTGATTTCACATATTGTTCATTTAAAATATGGTACATGTATATGGATCAACCATATGAAAATACAGCTCAAAGTTCGATTTTGGGTTCCGTCTGCCTATTTTTACCTGAGTTATGGTCTTTGTTGACTTATAATTTGATGATTATTTTGGTTTCCAGATGATAGCTATTGTTATAGTTGTCTAATTGTTTTCCAATTTGTTATATGGATTACTCATATGAAAATACAGATCAGGTTTGAATTTAGGTTCGGTCCTCTCATTTTTACGTCCTTGTCGACTTATTTGAGAATATGCGCCGAGTTCGAATCTGGGCTGTGCCCAATGAAATTTGCTTGACGAGTTACAATTTGAGAATAAGTATGATAAATTTTGTATCCATCATTGCATGACTAAGAAATATTTACCATAGACAGTTGGAAGCAAAGTTTGTTTCAATGGTTTTTCCCAGAATAAAATTTTATATTTCGAAAAAAACCACCGGTCATATAAGGCCACCTTAATCGGGGCACATGCGGCCTAGCAGCCTTTTATTTAAGTTGTTAAACCAATGTAGGTCATATGCCATGTGAAATAAATGTTGTACACAAGGCTCCTAATACATATAACCGCACAGTGTACACAAGGCTCCTAATTCATATAACCGCACAGTGTGTGATTGTGGCAAACTTTGTTGCACAAATTTGTTTTGGCGCACTGTTACAACAAGAGCCGTCAGAAATAAAAGAAGAATAAAAATTGACTTTGAAAAAATAAGACTTGACCACTTTCACAGATTGCTGTAGTAGGGTCACGCACTACGTTTATGACTGAACTAAAGTTTACTCTACTGGTAAACAGAACAAAACAATCAAATTAGCCTTGACTACAATCATTGTTGAGCAGTAATATTGGTTTTACATTTAAGTTATTCTCGCAAACCGCAACTATACGATGACTTTGGTGTTCCGATTAAAAACTGAATCTTTCACTTTGATTGTTTGATTTGATTACACTTATTTGTCTGAGACACAACATACTAACCCGGGCACTGTGTGAGATGCTTGATTGACAGGTTCAAATAACCACACTGGCATTAGCCTTTGGTGGATCGTTTGGTCGTCATTAAAACTACAAATTCTATGCTGTGTTTTTTATGTCAAGTAATGTGTCAACACAACCAAGATCACGATGCGCAGACCTTTTGATGCCCTGCTTTTCAGTATCAGGCATGTGACGGCATGCAAGCACTGTTTTGCGCCTCAAAATCAAAAGGACTGTAATGATCAAGTGGATCATTGTGGGGCATAAAAACTAATATCTATAAAGCCACAAATGACAATATTCTTCATATAATCCTAAAAAATTGGTAGTTTTTAAACAGAAATAATATTATCTCAAAGTTTTTAAAATCATATGCTAATTTTCTGATTGTCTATAGAAATGACCTCTTGTTCAAACGTGATTCCAATCTCTTAATGTGATTCATTGTAGCTTATTGGTTTTTAAATTTGTTGCAGAAAGTCTTCATTGTGTAACGTTGGGCTCAGTGTGACCGACTGGGTTACCGTTAGTGCTGAGGCAGGAGACTATGTAGCTATCTGTTCTGGTACAATCAGAGCAATAACAGAAAGATTCATTGATATTTTGACTGAAAGGTAAGATGATATAATATATGCTGGTACAAATGCAGGTGAGAGCCACACTAGAGTTTTGACCATAACCATATTTCATAATCCATTATTTTTTATGTGATCTCTTATCCAGGACAACACAACAGCAGAAATATGTTTAGCCATACAAAGTCAATTTCCCATGCCAAAATTTTTATAAAAGCATGCAAGCACACAGTTTTTAGATTAATATTTTTTATTTCTGGGGAACACGCCAATGAAGCATTCGACCTCTGCATTGGCTAGCTCTGGTTTTAAATTCAGTTGCCTCTGGCCATTATCCGAACAAATGTCCAATAAATTATTATTGACATTTTTAGCTCAACTTGACAAAGTCAAATTTGAGCTATTGGCATCCATCGTGCATCCATCCATATGTACGTGGGGTGTGCATGCCTTTGAAACATCCTACAGTCCATATCCCTCATCTGATCATCACCAAACTTCAAACTCTTTGCATGACTAAATTCTTTGGCACACCCTGCAGGCCACATCCCTCATCTAATCATCAAGCTTCATACAGATTTTCTGGGTGACCTCTAGATGGGAGCCATCGATTATTTCTGAAATTTGTTTATAATTATTCATGGCTGCCTGTAGCCATCTTGGATTTCAAATTTGAATCCATCGGCACACCCAGCAGCCCACATTTATCGGAGAATGTTTTGAAAATTTACAGGCATGTTTAGGATCACCTCTAGATGGGAAATTTTGAATTTGAACAATTTTCGATGAAAAACATGGCCACCTGCACCCATATTGTTGTATTTTACTCTTTCCATGACAGAATACTTTTGACAGACCACATCACTCGTCAGATCATCACTAAACTTTGTATGGATCTTCAGGGTGACTTCTAGAAGGGAGCCATCAAATTTTTCAGAAATTTGTTGAAAAATATGGCTGCAAGCATTTACTCTTTGCATGACTAAATCCTTTGGCACACCATACAGGCCATATCCCTCATTCGATCGTCACCGAACTTCATATGGATTTTCAGGGTGACCTCTAAATGGGAGCCATCACTTATTTCCAAAATTTGTTGAAAAACATGGCTGTCAGTGGTCATTTTATATTTTACTCTTTGCATGACTTTATCCTTTTTTGGCTCACCCGACAGACCAGCAATCTGCATGACAAAATTCAGTCCCCTCGTTACGCAGGTTTGTCTGCTGCAATCATGTATATTTTCATAATTAAACCTAACAATTTAAGTGTTTTGTCAGTTACAAATTTATTCAAATGAATATGGACCGGTCACTTTCTCCGAATAATGCATAATGAATTGTAACGGACAAAAGACTCAAAAAAAATAAAATAGTGATTTCATCACATTCTATGTAGATGATGGCAGTGTTCAGTCCAACATAGCAAGGGACTAAATTCTGCCTTGCAGCTTAACAGACCACATCCATCATACGACCACTAGATGGCCACCAGTAGCCATTTTGGATTTTACTCATTGCATGACTAAATCCTTTGGCATGCCCTGCAGACCACATCCCTCATGCATCTGATGATCACTAAACTTCATATGGATCTTCGGGGTGACCTCTAGATGGGATCCTCCTATTTTGACTGAAATTTGTTGAAAATAATGGATCTTTGGGGTGACCTCTATCCAAACTATCAATATTATATTTTGTTCAAATCAATTAACTGGCATGCACAAAAAAGGCATCGTTTTATACCTTTGGGCTATAGATGTGACACAAAAAAACTAAATAGTGAATACTATGACAGGTGAAATAAACCTCGGTGAACTCCAGGCAAATAAAAAATATGACTTTACAAACATTAATGATAGAGATGACTGTGAATCGGACATCAACCCATACGAGCTTATTGATCATTCATGTAACTATTACGCACCCTCAGAATATCGGAATAAATTAACAAAATCTCATAAAAGCACCTCATTGATGGGCCTTAATTGTAGAAGCATGAACGCTAATTGGGATAACTTAAGAAATTTGTTATGTGATATGCAAAATGAAAATAATTCTTTCGACGTAATCGCACTATCCGAGATTTTCAGGATAAAAGAAACCTATTCATTACCCGGTTATCAGCCGTTTGAATATTCAACGCGCCCATATCAAGACGATGGAAGGGGAGGGGTTGGGCTATTCATAAAAAATGACCTAACATTCCAACACAGACCTGACTTATCGGTATTTATTCCTCACGTAATTGAAACGTTGTTTGTTGAAATAAACCCAAATCAAAGAAATGCATATGTTATAGGATCAATATACCGACCCAACACAGCTCCTATGGCAAATATCGATGAATTCATATCTCAAATAGATGGCATAATGGAAAAACTCAATAAATCTCACACGAAATCTTACTTAATTGGAGATTTTAATATAGATCTACTGAACTCCAACAATCATTAAAAAACCAACGAATTTGTAGACAACGTATTTGAACGCGGTTATCTCCCTGTGATTACAAAGCCAACCCGAGTAACAGATTTCTCAGCTACCATAATAGACCACATTCATACAAACTCAAAACGGAAATATGACTGTGGAATCATATTATCAGATGTTTCTGACCATTTTGCAACATTTTATATTGAACATGAACTTACTCAAAATAATATTAAAAGTGAGCCACAAACACCAATTCGTGGTCATTAATGAGAAAAACATGTCAAAATTCAGATATATTTTGAGCCACCTATCATTTGACTCTGTTTTTAGTTGCTCGACTGCAGAACAAGCCTATGATAACTTTATTGATCAATATATTGCAGCATATGAACATGCATTCCCAATTAAATACCCCGACCAAAGGGGAAAATATATCAAAAGAGAATCATGGATGACAAACGGCTTATTGCAATCTTCTCTAAATAAAAATAAACTATTCACAAAAAAACTTTCTTATCCAACAAAAGAAAATATAGACAAATACAAAGCCTTTTGCAAAATATTCAACGAAGTGAAAAGAAAGTGCAAAAATGATTACTACAAATCAAGACTTAACGAAAGCAAAAACAACATGAAGCGAACATGGACCATTTTAAAAGACGCACTTAAAATGTCATCTTCTCCACACAAACTTCCAAAAAATGTAAATTATCAAAATAAAACATATTCAGATCCGGCTGCAATTGCACAATCATTCAACGAATACTTCGCCACAATAGGTCAGAATACTGCTGCCAAAGTTGAACAAATTCAGAACATACATCCCCTTAATTATATGAAAGAAAAAAATCAAAAAAACTTCTTTCTCTCCGAAACATCAACGGCTGAAATTGTATCAACATGTTCTAAGTTCTCCAATAAACAATGCGTCGTTTTTTCAAACATATCTATGAAGCTGATGAAACTTACTATAAACGAAACGGCCTACGCACTTACACACATCATAAACTTATCATTCAAAGAAGGAACAGTGCCGACGAAAATGAAAATTTCTAGAGTTGTTCCAATATATAAAAATAATATGCGCGATAATATAGAAAACTATAGACCAATCAGCATCTTGCCAGTTTTCTCGAAAATAATTGAAAAACTTATGCATAAACGTCTAAATTCTTTCTTAACAAAATTTGATATACTACATAACAAACAATTTGGCTTCAGAGAAAATCACTCAACAACACACCCTTAATTCATCTGTTAAATCATGTTGCTGAAAACAACAACAAAAAGACAAGAGATTCGACTTTAGCAATTTTTATCGACTTATCCAAAGCATTTGACACGATTAGCCATGAGATACTTCTCCAAAAACTTGACCACTATGGCATTAGAGGAATTACAAAAACTTGGTTCAAAAGCTATTTAATGGGGAGGCAACAATATGTTGAAATCGAAAATAAAAAATAAAACTTACTCAATATCACCTGTGGTGTGCCTCAAGGATCAATACTAGGACCCATTCTATTTCTTATATATGTCAATGATATGCCCAATAGCACAAGCTTAAATCTCCTCTCTTTTGCAGATGACACGACTCTTCATATATCCGGCCACAACTATCGGAAAATTGAAAAGCAAGTTAATTCGGAATTGATCAAAATCCATCGTTGGTGTTGTAGCAACAAATTAGCAATTAATGCATCAAAAAGTAAATACATGTTATTACATCCCACTAGTAAGGCCAAAAAAAAAAAGTTTTGGTTCTCAGGCACCGCCGCATTGAATAAAAACGGCCGCATTAGGCCTTTTTATTGCAATGCCTGATGTTATGACAAAAAAACTTACGAAAAAAAAAATATGAAAAAAAAAAAAAAAAATTTTCGGGGGATACAGATATGTGTTGAATAATAGTGTGCATTGAGCTCTAACATGTAATGTGTTAAAAAGTGACTTGCAGCCTTACAACATGAAGTAGATGACTACAATTAAGAAAATGATTAGCTGACCCTCATGCTCTTCTTACAATTAGTCATTGTGAACTAACTTACACTAATTGTAACAAAAGAACATAATAGTCAATGATGTGCGAAAATATTTCTTTTCCCAGAGAGTGATTACAAACTGGAATAGTTTATCAGATTACATTGTTTCCACTGAATCGGTTCAACAATTCAAGGAGTTATTCGATAACAACTGTTATAACGAGCGATATATGTACGACTAAACGTCATGGATAATTTTAAAACAATTAATTCATTTACGTTATTCTATACATGTATGTTATTATGTGAAAGGGGTAAAAGCCATGGCGACTTACTCCCCAAACATTGATGATGATGATGATGTAACTTTATACAATTGAAAGGCACAGAACTAAATTCAGGATCACATATTAGAATGGAGCGGTATAAGTTTTTAGACAACAATAACAGTAGTTAATGTCAGGTGCATTATATAATGTTAGGTAATCCCAGTCATACACTGGTAGTACAATGTCATTTTTATATAAGATTAAATGAGTTTATATGCATAACAGTTCCCTCTACATTTCGGGTTATTACTAGACAGAGGAAGGTATCTTTGTCCATGCTTACTATGCGCAGAAAAAAATAAAAAATAAAAATAAAACCCTCCCTCCCTCATTGATTTGAAAACAAAATTGCCCGAGAACCAAAACTCTTTTTTTTTTTGGCCTAATGATTTCAAATGGAATAATCTTAAAATAAAATTGAACGACAAGCCCTTTATCGCGAGTAGGCAATGTAAGATCTGAACAATCTCTAAAATTCCTTGGTATTATAATTGATGAGAATCTCACCTTTAAACATCACATATCTATGCTAAGTAAAAAAATATCCAATGCATTATATTCCATAAATAAGGTAAAGCGAATGCTACCCAAGAACTGCCTGAAAACACTATACTTCTCTTTGATCCACAGTCATCTCATCTATGGTTTGTCAATTTGGGGTCATGCCGATACAGGAGGCACTATCTTTAAACAACAGAAAAGGGCAATCAGAATAATATCCAATAAATCATATAGAAGTCACACAGAACCCATTTTTCTGCATGAACATATTTTGAAATTCCACGACTTATATCAACTACAAGCTGCGACATTTATTTTTGACTGGAAAAGAGGAAATCTTCCCAAATCTTTCAATGAATCATTTGATTATACAACTGCTAATACCCGACAAGCAGGCAGTCTAAAAGCATCGACTCCTAGAACTGCTTTTAGTTCTGTGTTACCAAAGCACACATTCCCTAACATATGGAACTCATTGGATAAAAATAACAAGAACATAATCTTTCGAAATAGATTTAAAAATGTACTGACAAAAAGTTACATATCGCGATACTCGTCACAAATTAAATGTAAGAATTCATTTTGTCGAGATTGCACAGATACATAAACTGCACGACATGAGCCCCACCATTAAACTTGCTATTGAAAAAGCCAGGTATGTTCACCTTACATTTTGGCTGGAAGAACGCAAAATTAGTCTTTACAACTAGATGAGTACGATCAAAATGAAAAGAAACATTGAAAGACACTTGCTCTGTTCCATTCCAAAGGAATAATACTTCAGCCAGACTCTGTACCTATGATAAAGTAATACTAAGCCCAGTCCATGGTAAACCGTCATGTGTGCAATAAGTTTGGATACACCATTCCGTTATTTCAAAATACCATTCCATTTCTCGTTGTCGTTTTATGACTTAAATTACAGCTATATATAGGGGCGGCAGGAAGACGGCCCATTTTGGCCATGCCGCTCCTGTACAATATACCTATGTTCACTTTTGTATATTGTATTGTTACAAATATCTATATATTGTACAAATAAATACTACTACTACCTCTAGTTTACTTTCCTTCTTCTTTATCCTTCTATTCATTGCTCAGCAAAAAATTAACTCCTTCAAAAGTTGAGCTACAGTGTCATTGACACTTTCATTTCATGTTATTCTGGGCAATAATGGTTCAACGAACTTGATATGATTTTTCAGTTATACAAACTGCAAATGCCTTCCGTATCTTTTAGCCAATTAAGGCACATCATATATTGTTCTCATTTCCTCATTTTGCATCCTGAGCAGGGAGCTGTCCTCTAGTGACCCACGATGGGCCGGGAGGACATTCCGAGTGGATAAATCTGATAGCTTTAGCACTGCCAGTATGCTCTACACCAATGTCTCAAGAATGATGAGTGATGATCCTTGCTGGTAGGTGCCCATAGATCATTTGAAATTGAAATATTGGCTCAAATTGGACTTCAAATAAAATTTTAAATAAGATTTACTTCAGGATTTATCTGAAAAATCTTATTGAGGATTATAATCAACATATCATCAATTATCCTTAAAGACATATTATGTACTTGTTCGGGTGCGTGAAACTGATTAGTTAGTATTCAGGTGCTATGCCAACTGGGAGAATGTAGCATTCTACTAACATCACTGAAAATTTTAAGCAAATCGACCGTACCACTCCATAGAAAACATTGTCTGAACTACGCTAAATTGTAAATATTTACTACTCGATTCGGGACGCTTCTATCGGCGATAATCTAACGAAAACGATTTCGCCATCGGCAGTCACTGCGTTTAATTAATATATAAGAATGGTGGTGTGTGTTGTCAATTGAATTATAATATTTGTAAAAATAACTACTTTCAACAAGATTATTCTCCTTTTCTATTTGATCACCCTACCGGAATGTTTCATATCACTTTAACCATTTCTATACTGAATGGATTCTCCTATTCAGTTATAAAAGTATGAAGTGGAATTGGCTATTATTAATTTTTAGGGGTGTTCAGTTTAATAAAAGCAGATTCCAGACAGACTAAAACATAATACAAGTGCAGAAGGATTCATATTCATTTGTGGGAATATCGTTTGTTGAACTTATTATCTGAACATTTCCTAAGGAAGCACTTGTCAATGAGTATTTAGTATAGAAAGGGTTAAATAAGAGAAGCAGAAAGAGAGGAAAATTGTGATGACAGTACTTTGTGTATGATGTCGTTAATAATTTTATAAGTATTGTGTCCATTTGGGTCGGGAATCATCTCATTACAAATTTAATATATCAAAATATTTTAGTGGAATATTGGAGTATATAACAAGGACATAAATGTAAAAAATATATTAATCTGACAAAATACTGACAGATAGGCTCACATATTGACTTAACGGTTTGTTTATTCCAAAGACAAATATATTTATAGGCAAATATTCTTTCAGATTTAACCCTTGTCATTGCAAAATTAGTTTTTCTTTCTTTTGATAAAATCATGCCTACTCATTGGTCCATATATTATTCTTTGTTATTCTAATTTATTCTATCTCCACAGCGGTCGTTTAAGATCCAGCATCATTGATAAGAAAGAGCCAGTGTTCCAGCAGTGTATGTCTAAAAGTATATTTGCTCAAGGTAAGACAAATATACCAATCCTCTATTGAAAGTAGAGGTGTTAAGTCTCACGGATTCGCCATGAGATTTCCGCTTTATGACAGCTTTCCCACAAATATGGAATACCCCCATTATCTCCCACATGTCTGCAAAAATCCCGGAATGATTTTATCGTGTTTTGATTTTTCGTGCATTTCCGTGTACTGTTCTACTGTAAACACCTCAAAATTACAACGACAGGTCCCATTACTGTCAGTAACAACAGAGTGAACTGAGACTGATTAATTTTCACACGTGAAAAGCCATGACAGCTGTTGTTATAGTATACAATACATTCACACACTGCAGTCAGAGTATAAATACTCCATCTATACTAAAACTAATTACCCATGATTGCTATACTTTATGATCTATGTTCACTGATTAATTTGATGATCTTGTTTTCACAACAACTCATAGGGCCTATATTTATTTCCAATCAAAGATGAGTTCAGTATATCTCTTCTATCTACATTGTATGATATCGATTCATGTGCACATGCTTTTTCTGTTTCCGAATGTTTCCGCATTTTGAAATTATACACTGTCTGATACCGTTTTGGATCCAAGTTTCATTAAAATGATTCTCGCTTCCCAATGTTGTTAGGATATGATCAACAGTATGGTATCTCCAGAGTCTCCTGTGTTAGAAAAATTGTTGTGTTGTATAGGACTAGGTTAATTTCTTGTTTGTTTTGATTTGTACGTGGTGGTTTTTTTTTTATGAATTTTGAATGTTTTGAACTCTATGACATATAGGATGTCAGCCTAAATAATTTGTTGCCAATGCAGACAGTAACTCTTAAAAAATTTGGAGACTTAATCTATATCTGTTTGTACTCATCAAATGTTCCGAATTAATTTCAGTAAAACCAATTTTCAAGGATCTTAATCGTCCACAGAAAACTGCCATCCTCAAGGTTTGTGTATTATGATAACCTCAAGCTTTTAACACTAAATATGACCTGTCTGACACACCTAAATTACTATTTCTTCCGCTTGGTGGTTCAAAAATATTTGATTTGAATCGAGGAACCCACCCTTCAGAGCTCAGACTATTAAATTTTTATTTTTGAAATGGAAATAAGTATACCTATATATCCGCATGCCAACTATCACAAGATACTGTCTATTTTCATTTCCAAACACCAAGCCACTGCAAAATATGACCTTGCATGATCCCCCTGAACTCTCGTTATGGTGTCCATGCATGTCCGTATATATTTCTGATGGAATTGTTGCTGGGCTGACAATAAATCGAGTGTAGAAAGTAAATAGATTTCAAATTTCGAAATCTAATAGCTCTAGGCTTTGAAGTGTGGGTTCCTAGACTCAAATAAAATATTATTCACCCCCAAAACCAAATAAATAGTAATTTAGTGGTGTTAAATCAGACAGGGAATCTTGGAAATTATTTTTGAGGAATAACTATTTTAGAAATAATACATAGTCTTAGATAATACAAAACAGAAACCCACCAAGAAGATGTCAATCATTTTTAAAAAATGAGTTGAATGTACAAATATGGCTTGTTGCCATTCATCGGAAAGCTCTCCTCAAGAGCTTTCCGATGAATGGCAACAAGCCATATTTCCGACTAAATCCTGAAAAGTTACCCATAGTTCTGTGGTTAAGAAGTCGATTACTTACAGCATTACTGTAATATCATGACATGTCAGTTAGTTTTTCTTGATGCATATGCACTCAAATATGAGCTAAAGAGATGTAACTTTTAATGAAGGTTGGTAAATAATTATCATAAATTCAATGAGTCCATATCACATTACTAGTATGCACTTTATTGTTGTAGGCACTTTCTGCAAAAGACTACTCTCTCATAAAAGGCTATCCTGGAACAGGTATGTATGTATAAATTTATCCAAACCTGGTTTTAACTTGGAGATAAACATACTACCTGGTGTGATTTTGGGACATTTTATAATTGGTGGGTTTTACAACGAAAAAAGCAGTTTTACCTGCCACACGAGGAGCTCGTAAAACAGATGGTTCTCATCAGAAAACCCGAACAGAATTAGGTTTACTTGATAGAGAGCTGAATGAGTGAATTCGAATTGAAGATTACAATTCTGATAGCAACAGTTGCCCATCAGTCATTTTCTACATATTGCTTAATAACATTGAACTGTTTGTGTCTTTGTGGGGATAAATTAAATTACTCATCTACATACCCAAGCAGAAAGTAATAATCATGGACAAGCATTCTATTACCAGGCTTTTATCAACATTGTGCAAACTCTGAATTACATACTGCACAGCAGGAATATGGCCTTTAGTTTCTGTTTTCTTCATAAAAAGTTGCATGGTACCAACACTTTATTTTCGTTTTAATATATCATATTACATTGTAATCCAAACCATCCAAGAGATCGCGTGAAGGGTATGAATATGCATACACTCAGTCATTTGAGGAAATAAATGCAGCATATATTTTTGGTTCCACAAAATTGAACTGGGCTCTGATGCACAATGCTTGATGTCCCAATATTTATCTTTTTATGTCGTACGGTTAAACGGGTCAAGTAACATTTATGCTGTTTATAGTATAATAATGTTACTGTGTATGTAGCGGTGAAATATCAAACTTTTCATAGATATTATGCCGATGGGTATTAAATTGAAATTATTCTTATTTTATGAAATATTGCTTTTGACCACAATTTAAAAATGACATATCACAGAATTTAACGAAAATAGCATGGTGAGTGAATTACTGTGTAATATTGTAACAATGGCCTATTGTAAGAAATAAAGTACAGGGCTCAAAATACATTTAATTTTGCGAGAATCAAATGCTGAATCAAGTTAGTCATAAAGCACTGAAAATCAAAAAGTTTTGTGAGAATCATAACGAGAATCTGATTCAGTGATTCTTGTCGAATCTTAAGGCCTGAAACCATACAACCAACATTATAAAAAGCATAAATCATTGTAGATAATACAAATAATATCCATCTCTGCATGATATCCATGTACAGTTTCCATCAGGGTTGTCAATAGGTACTGGTACCGGTACCGGAACCGGCGGTAATCAGGAATTAAATCGGTACCGGTTCTGACGTCGAGTACCGACTGTTCTCGGTACTGATTGTTGATTTATATTAATATACATCTTAACGAATGTAAAGGGTTGATTAAGCAGCTCAACATAAGTCCCAACCCAACTGCAATGGGTTAACGTGATATCGTCAGCACATTCAAACATCAAAGGCACAGTGTGCCGCACTATGACAAATTGTCACGAAATTGACAGAATGCAACATTGTGTGGGGGCTTGTGATGATTGTATTTCTTTTATGCGGCCGGAATGCCGCCGGATGCAAGTCTGCAGTGTTCTGCACGTGCTGTTACTCTGTCAAGTTGTGTTTTACCTTTTACGAATTACGATGGCATCCAGGAAATATAGTCACGTCTGAGATTATTTTATCCCACACGAAAATGACTCGCAGAAAGCCAGATGTGCCGAATGCAATACTGTAATAGCCAGATCGAAGGGAATGAAAAAACATTTGTTGACAAAACACAAAATATCAGTGGATTCGGAAGTTCAGACAAGTGGGCAAGGTTCGACTCCAAAATTTAAGCAGATGCCATTGACCCCATTTATCCAAACTAAAAGGGAAAGTTTACCGGAACTTTTAGGAAAACTGGCCGCTGTAGACATAATTTGTGTGACATCATTTATGAAATTACAAATTTACAAGTTACAACATGCGAGTAATAGGGCGGCATTATGAATTTATGGCCTATTAGTGAGTTCTCTAATTAATTACCACACAAATAATATGGTGTACCGTGACACTGTGTGACCGTCACTACCATGTATCCATACAATATGATACAAGCCTACAATGTTAGCCGGCCCAGTAGTCAAACATACATGTCTACATTCGTTCCACTCTGTATTCCGTCTTTTTTTAAATCCTCCCTTTGCGACTTGCCGAAAACCGCCGCAGACAACAACTTAATTGTAAATGTCGTTCCGATTTTTATTTTCGTTGTACAGTTTGACTAAACCTCGAACTTAACGAATAATTGATGATGGAACCCACGAAACCAAAGTTATTTTCAGTACAAAAGACCACTCAATGAGTACCGATATCGACGCGGTATGCAGTACTGAACATCAGTACGGAACCGGTACCGAAAGTTGTGGTACCGTCGGTACTTTGACAACCCTGGTTTCCATTCATTTGGGAGATGATTTTACAAAGTAATTAACATGGTAACATATTACCCTGAAACTACCGTAAACGACACAAATGTCGTCTCACCTGTCAACAAACGGCGACATAAATTTTGTTCAACCCACCAAATGGGTTAACCCTTTACCCAACAGAAGGGCCCTGTGCCAATGCATTCTCTTATATATGCGAGTCGACCATAGGTCGCCTCGCATATATAAGAGAATGCATTGGCTTAACACATTAAAAATTATAAAATTGTTAAAGAATGTATGAAAAAATGGTAAAAAGTTTTTTTTTAGGCCAATGCATTCTCTTATATATGCGAGGCGACCTATGGTCGACTCGCATATATAAGAGAATGCATTGGCACAGGGCATAACTGTAACTATCACAATGTGGTCAAGGAGCCGGTTCCAATGATATCCATATTTGTATGGTTCTATTGAGACAGACAGAAGATATTTTAGGCTGTTGAAGCTTTATTTGGCCGGTTTTGGCCGGTTTGTTGGGTAAAGGGTTAAAGGTCTGACATGCCTCCCATTAGGCCATGGAGCAACTACTATTCAAACTATTACCTCACATGTTTGCCGGTGCATTCATCTGGTAACATTACTGTTGTGCATCCTTAAATGATGGCCCACTCATTGAGTTAATCTGTATAGTATAATAGTATTGAGTTAATACTGAATTGAATAGCTGTGCCCGGGATGGTAAAAAAGTTTGAATGATTTTCTCCTTTACCCTACTTTATTTAATATCTATTTTTGTACAATATTTATAGGGAAAACCTCCACGATCGTGGCTTTAGTGAAGATTCTGCATATGATGGGCTACTCTGTTTTATTAACCAGCTACACTCACTCTGCAGTTGACAACATTCTCCTGAAACTTAAAAAGGTGATATGTTCAATTCAGTTTGTTTAATATTATGAACCAATATAGTAATTCATAGATATTAACCCTTTCATGATTGGAGCTGGACTTGTGTAGCATTAAAGATCCTGTGCCAGTGCATTCTCTTATATATATACAAGTCTCACATAGGGAGCCTCGCATATATAAGAGAATGCACTGGCTTACA
Source organism: Siphonodentalium dalli (assembly GCA_032622095.1). Taxonomy (NCBI): domain Eukaryota; kingdom Metazoa; phylum Mollusca; class Scaphopoda; order Gadilida; family Siphonodentaliidae; genus Siphonodentalium; species Siphonodentalium dalli. The sequence goes on along the minus strand of CP136064.1, from coordinate 51,090,918 downwards.
AGGTCAAGGTAAATATTGTTAGGCCAGTGTGCCTCCATAACTCTGACATATATATATATGCCAGTACCAGTAATCGTATGGTCACAGATTCAATTTCGGAGGAAGTGCATTGACATGTTTCCAGAATGGCAGATAAAGAATTTTGAAGGTAGTGGGTTCGAACCCATGTTCAGACTGATACGCTTCCTAACTCTCGGTGAAAGGGCTTCCTTTTTAAGGATGTCCCCGTAGCCAAGGTGGTTAGGTCGTGGATAAGATCATCACAGTCTGGGCTAGACGAGGTTGGCGCGGATTGGAACCCCAGCATGGATGAAAATTTGGACCACTTTTCAAGCTTGATTTGGTTTGAGGGACATCTCAATGTACCATTCCGATCGACACGTGGCAGTCGTAGAAGGGTTAAGACAATAATAACATAATCTAGTTGGGTGTAATTGTCATTAGGCAAATGGAAACACTCCGTAGAAAAACATGTAGCATTCCAAATTGAATATGCTTCTGTTCAGATTGAAAATGTAAGGTTCTGTAGTATAAACATGAGGAGCCATGTTGCGAATCTGCACTGATATTGTGAGAAAAGCAAATTCTTAAATTGAAAAGTGAGCTTATTTATTGTTCAATATCCAAGAAAATCGTATGAAAATAATATTTTGTTCTGTTATCGTCCCCTGACATTCCGTCGGAGGACTATAGTAATGACCCTTGTCAAGTTGTCTGTGTGCGTGCATCTGTCTGTGTGGGTTTCCATCCATCCGGAACTTTGTCCGAGCCTGTATTCTATCATTTTCTGGTCATTTTTTAAAAACTTGGCACATATATCAACCTGCATGGAAGCCTGCAATTTTGAGTTCAGTCGGAGTCATTGCTCTTTTTCGACATAGAATCATACATCCTGGGACTCATCTTTTGTCTGAGCCTGTATTCCATTATTTTCCAGTCAATTTTTTTAAAACTTGGCACATATGTCAACCAGCATGGGAACCTGTGCACCTGCCATTTGAGTTCAGTCGGAGTCATTTTGGCAGAGTTATTGCCCTTTTTTGACATAGAATCGTACATCCTGGGACTCTTCTTTAGTCTGAGCCTGTATTCCATTATTTTCCAGTCAATTTTTTAAAAACTCGGCACAGATGTTCACCTGCCATTTTGAGTTCAATCAGAGACATTTTACGAAGTTATTGCCATTTTCCGACATAGAAATTTTTAAGATTTTTAATTTAGAGTTATTGGCCCTTTTTCAACACATTGAAGATGTGCAACATATTTAGTGAATATGCACTTTGTATCATATTGGTGTAAACAATTCCTCCTAGCTTGTAGTAAAGTGGTCTGAAACTCATAAATCCTTCAATCCTGCCACCTTCGTTGGGTGACATTTTGGTCAGCGATGTTTCATTATTTTTACTCCAATGACATTGAATGGGATATGATTTCAGGATGGCCTGTCTTTCATCAGGCTAGGTCGTTTAGCACGCATTCACTCACAGTTACATCCATATGCGGCTGAGTTTCAAACGAAAGAAATAACAAAAGTAAAGGATCTGAGAGCATACTACAACTCCCAGGTAAATATAAACGATCTAAACGCATACAGCATACTATAACTCCCAAGTAAATATAAACAATCAATTATATAACATATGGAGGATTATTTAACAATGGAGGATATATGTTTTAAAAACGTCTTTGTGAATTTTGGTGCCCCTCTCCAGCCCCATTCCTGATCTGCTGATGCTAAATTGAAACCTTTGAATCACATAGACCTAATTATTTTACATATTATGGAGATGTCTGCCAATATACACAAATAATTTCATCGATGTTATAGTATATTTACCCATGGTATCATCCACCCCTCCATCCTTACCAATGGAATTACTTTGACAACATTACTTTAAAGACATATTATGGACATCTCCCAGTTACGTGAAACTCTTAAGTTAGTACTCATGTGCTGTGCCTACTGGGGGGATGTAGAATTCTACTAACATCGCCGAAAATATCAAAGAAATCGACCATACCACTCCACAGAAAACATCGTCTGAACTATGCGGAGTTGTAAATATTTACATCTCGATTCGAGATGCAACTGTAGGCGATAAAATAACGCAAATCAGATTGAAGGGGTATTGGAAATTAGTGACATCACAACTATACGTGCGTCACTTACAAACTGTAAAACAACCTGCGGGTTGTGATTATCTAGTGAAAACTGGTCTTACTTATTCCCCTAAATTCAATTTAAATATGCCTAAAATTAACATTGGAGTGCAGTGTATATCAATGCATATCTATGGTATAAATATTTAGTCCATGTCTATGTTATAAATATTTAGTCCATGTCTATGTTATAAATATTTAGTCCATTTCTTGCCAAGTGAGGGATATAAAAATAACTATCATTTCTCTTTTCAGCAAATAGTTGCAACAAGCTGTCTTGGAACAAACCATGTGATATTTAAGCATCGGAAGTTTGATTTCTGTATTGTGGATGAAGCTTCACAGGTGGTGCAGCCTGCTTGCCTTGGACCACTGTTTTATTGTGAAAAATTTGTTCTTGTAGGGGATCCAAAACAGCTTCCTCCAATCGTTCAGAGCAAGGAAGCCAGGTTTAGTAATACATTTATAATATGGGTGTTCACTCTTTTGAAGGAGTTCGATTTCATCAATGTTATGTTAATATCAATTAATGTTTAACAGTGGAAATCTTGATAGACCTATTCATATTGATATAGCAAATTCAACATGTTTTATCGATTTCGCTGATGCTTGTATTAAAATTATGCTGTATTTCCACTCTACTTTACATTCTTGTTGAAAAGCTGAAGTTCTTTTTCACCATAAATATTAAGAAATTATTTTTTCTTGTTATACCGAAGTCCATCTGTCTGTTTGCTTTTTTCTTTTCCAGATGATAACTTTATTAAGTATGAATTGAATTGAATGAAATTTGCTATGTGGGTTTACTAGCACAAAATCTGCACCAATTGCGAACTTGAGTTCTGCCTGCCAATTTTAACCAGATTTATGGCTCTTTTTGTTGGAATTTGAACTCAATGTTTGTTTCAGCCTGCCAATTTTTGCCAGAGTTATGACCCTTTGTTGGAATTTTGCCAGCCCCTAGAGATGCTCTTGTTAATTCTGTGGTCTTCATTGGGAGTTGAACGTATGAGTCGTCTGGACAAAAATATACTGATAATAATATGTTCTAGGAACCTTGGTATGGAAGAGAGTCTGTTTGCTCGACTTGACAGTCAGACGGTTACCTGTGAGCTGGATCTACAGTACAGAATGAACAGGTATGCCCACCCTAGGTAGTATGCCACATGGACGTATGCACTTGGCGACAAATTAGCTCTTGTTATACATATATGTTACATGAAGCTTTTAGTATTAGTATCTCTCCACCTTTGTATGATTATTCTTATAATTGCGTCTTTATTTTTTTACAGCGAGATTATGGCTATCAGTAACACTTTAATATATAACAATGCTCTCAAATGTGGCAGTGATGATGTGGCCAATGCTTGCTTGAGTCTGCCACATGCCAGCAAGGTAAGTGCTCATGAACTAACTATCTGTTACTTCAGGTAAATGTGTATAATTGCAAAAAACACCCTGTAACAAATTATGGGGGGGGGGGTGTATACTTGAATCTGCTTGTCTGTCCATGCATGCAACTTTGTCCGAGCTTGTGGCCCTTCATTTTTTAGTTTGCAGTTATGAGTGAGGTCCGGTATGATAATAACTTGAACACATATCAACAAATTTGTTTTATATTCAGTATATGAGACTTGCTCAACAATGTCTTGATTGTGTTCAAAAACCAGCCAGGTCCGCCTACATAAAGTTGAGTTGCGGCCCTTAGCACTGCCGGCTCCCATTCAGTTACATGCAAAAAGTATGAGATAACACGTAGTCGACAGTCAACATGTTAATTAGTTAATTTTCGTCAATTTTGATCGCGCTAGCGCAATAATTAGAAATGTCAACTGATTTTGTTGATATTTGGGATTTGCTCAACAATGTCTTGATCGAGAATGAAAACTGGCCAGAGCTCTGCAGATCCCGGTATTTTATTTGGAGATATGGCCTTTAATTAGTTCATTTTTGAGAATTTTGATCATGATAGTACAGTTAGTTTTGCGAGGTTGGTTCATGGGGGAATATTTGGTATGTTAGACAACAGAGTTGTGTATGATAGCCAGTTACAATTGATGCATTTTCAATACAAGCCCATGTTTGGCATAACTACCACAACTCGACCCCACATAATTATATATCTGATGGGATTTCTTGTTCAACTTAGAATTTTTTTTGTAACCCTGTAATGTTTTCCAAGCTTATGACCAAAACAAAATCATATCTAAAGTTTTCTGTTTATTCTGGTTGATAATAGTCACAAAACAAAAATATTCTGTTTTTCCAGAGAAGGTATTTAGGAGGAGGGGGAGATATCCTGACCTGGATATCTCCCCTCTCTCTTGTCATTTATTTTAATTCCAGGTTGACCAGAGTAAAGAGTGGGCGAGCAGGGCTCTTGATACTAGTTTGTTGAATGCAGTGGTATTTTATGATACCCACAAGGTGAGTAACTTTAGGTCTCACAGACCACATCAGAGACTGTAGAAAATAGTAGTGGTGGAGGCATATTAGAATTATATTGATACAGGGATTATCTTACCATGATAGTGATACAGGGATTATCTTACCCTGATAGTGATAAGAGCCTTGATCTCTGACATTGGTAACAATTAACACAATATCAGGTCAGATTGGGAACTTTCAATAGGTTTAACTATGAGGGTTTTAAAGCAATGCATCACCATAACTCCAGCTGTCAGTAAGGAATGAAACTTACAGTAATGCCCTAAATAATCGACTCCTTAACCACAGCAGAATTATGGGTAACTTTTCAGGATTTAGTCGGAAATATGGCTTGTTGCCATTCATCGGAAAGCTCTCACTTCTCAATCACACTCATCTGTATATGTATTATGTCTTGATCATGGTGCTTGAGGTGATATGATCAGACATGAATTATCATTCACTTGATGACAATTGCAAGGATTGCCAAAAGACCATATTATTATTATGCAAACAAGTTGTCAAAGAAGTATCTTCTTTTTTTCCTGTCAGTCCAGCTGGTCAGTCACACATATTTGTAGGCCTGTAATTTTTCAATACAAACATTCTTACAGTAATGCCCTAAATAATCGACTCCTTAGCCACAGCAGAATTATGGGTAATTTTTCAGGATTTAGTTGGAAATATGGCTTGTTGCCATTCATCGGAAAGCTCTCAGTGGTAAACGTATTCAAACTTGTGTTAAACACGTGATGTATAGCATCTGCAATCTCGTTAACATATGTGTCAATGATACTTTATCAGATAATTTTTGATGAAATAAATCACATGATATTAAACTCAGAGCTACAGTAATGCTCTAAATAATCGACTCCTTAACCACAACAAAATTATGGGTAAGGAGTCGATTATTTGGGGCATTACTGTAGCCGATGCAGAGGCAGAATGATTGTTGGCGTGTGGCTCAGGAAATAAATAATAAAATTAAAAACTGAGTGCACGCATGCTTTTCAAAAATGTTTGGCCTGAGAAATGGGTAATTGACTTTGCGTGACCTGATAACTAATTTTTTTTTCTTTTTTTTCTGTTTTTTCACAGGTGCCAGCTAAAGAGAGTACTGACAACACTAACCAACTTCTAAATACTGTGGAGTGTCAAATTGTCCTCAAATTAGTCAAAATTTATATAACTGTAAGTTGTTCAACAAACTAGTAGAGATAGAAATACAAAATTATCGAAGCATTGATTCAGATGAGTTCAGTTTTATGTTGATTACAACTATTTTAAATCTGCTAAATTTACATTAGTGGTTGTTGAATTTGAATATGTCAACTTTGGCAGCCACTAGATTGTTATTAAGAAAAAGTACTTCCAGTCACTAAATTAAAAGTGTTAACTTTAAAGGGAGACTATGCCAATTTCAATAAAATCCTGGTAATAAAAGCGATCTAATATCAAAATTATACAGAAAAATAATTAATTTGAGTCGAAGATGTCTTCTGTAAATGTTCCGGTTAACAGGTTATCTTAAAATCAAATTTAATAGTAATTAAATTTTTGTCTTTACTGCTAATGATGTTATGTGCTGGGCCATTGACATTGTGGCCATTTTCCAGTGGACAAAAAATAACGGGAATAAAACTGACTCTCTTGAAAGGCTATTATCACTCACGCTCATGGAACATCATACACTGTTTGAAACTTTGAGATACAGTTGTTCCAATCCACCAATATCTGAGTTCCAGTTATGAATAATGGCTGACTGCTAGTGCGCTGAAGTAGGCCCATACTCAGTACATGTACAAGACGTAATCAAATTAATTGATGGATATTGGATTGGGCAATACGTGGCACACATCAGTACATGTACAAGACGTAATCAAATTAATTGACGGATAGTGGATTGGGCAATACATGGCACACATCAGTACATGTACAAGACGTAATCAAATTAATTGATGGATAGTGGATTGGGCAATACATGGCACACATCAGTACATGTACAAGACGTAATCAAATTAATTGATGGATAGTGGATTGGGCAATACATGGCACACATCAGTACATGTACAAGACGTAATCAAATTAATTGATGGATAGTGGATTGGGCAATACATGGCACACATCAGTACATGTACAAGATGTAATCAAATTAATTGATGGATAGTGGATTGGGCAATACATGGCACACATCAGTACATGTACAAGACGTAATCAAATTAATTGATGGATAGTGGATTGGGCAATACATGGCACACATCAGTACATGTACAAGACGTAATCAAATTAATTGATGGATAGTGGATTGGGCAATACATGGCACACATCAGTACATGTACAAGACGTAATCAAATTAATTGATGGATAGTGGATTGGGCAATACATGGCACACATCAGTACATGTACAAAACGTAATCAAATTAATTGATGGATAGTGGATTGGGCAATACATGGCACACATCAGTACATGTACAAGACGTAATCAAATTAATTGATGGATAGTGGATTGGGCAATACATGGCACACATCAGTACATGTACAAGACGTAATCAAATTAATTGATGGATAGTGGATTGAGCAATACGTGGCACACATCATGTAAAAAATTGTTGATACGTGGCATGAACTCAAGCCACTCACTGAATATACAATAAAATTACTGAGTATTTGGGACTAGTATGCATTTAATATAACATTTGTTTGATACATTTATCGGAAAACTATACAAAAATATGTCCGTGGCGAGCTATCTATTTATGCATTCCAGCTTATCTGCCATCTGTAACATTACTTCATATTCAGCAGACAGTCAAATAATGGAAACCTAGAAACCAACAACAATAAGGTGGCTCAGATGTCAAATTTTCCACCCTCATATTTGCTCACAGAAGGAAATTGAAAACTAGAGAATATGGACTTTCTTTTGAAAATCAGGAAGTGTCATTTTGAAGGAAGTGTCCAAAATTGCTTTAATAAAATCATTTCCTCCAAAATAAATCAGTACTTGCACTAGATGAGTGTCTAGCTTTTCAGTGACGAACATTTACTATGAGAACTACTGAATTATGGCCAAATATCCAAACTGTTAACTCTCTGGGCACTGGCTATTTAGATTTCACCCTATTCTTATCTCGCATTTTGTTATACGTGTATTTCTATTTTGAGTAATAACAATGACACTGAAATAATTAGCACACAACATTTAGCCTGATTCAGTGACATTATATACTGAAAAAAATATATTGACATTTATAGCAGAGATGCAGTTAAAACCTACAGTTGTGCTTATCACAGTGTCCTCAAAGAACAGTCATTCTGATGAAGACCAGAACTCATCAGCGTCAACTGAGGAAGGTGTCAAGCAAGTTTGTTTTAATTCAGACTTTGACAATCGTATACAGTATTGAAAATAACTCTTGTACATGTACACGTTATATGATAAAATCAGTTGAGGCTTTGGAGCACATGTCAGTTTGCAACAAGTCAAGTTAATTCCCCACATTTGGGAGGCATCAGTATGGATGGTCATGAGAATGTCTTATACAGTAATGCCCTAAGTAATCGACTCATTAACCACAGCAGAATTATGGGTAACTTTTCAGGATTTAGTCGGAAATATGGCTTGTTGCCATTCATCGGAAAGCTCTCATTGAGAGCTTTCCGATGAATGGCAACAAGCCATATTTCCGAATAAATCCTGAAAAGTTACCCATAATTCTGCTGTGGTTAATGAGTTGATTTTAGGGCATATTACTGTAGATATGATAGGATTTAGACCATATAATATTTACTGGGAATAGCTGCGGACGGACATTCAGACAAAGACACCGACCTGGACACTTACTTTAACAATGGCATTTCGATCTATTAAATCAACATAATTATGTGGTGAACAGATACTTAAAGGCCAGAAACTCAAGGCCAGAAAATCATCATCAAAATGGTAGCCAATTAATGCTTAAAGGTTCAAATCTGATTTGATGCTCCATGTATCATCACATTCCAACTACAACAACATTACTTCAAGACACTTTAGTTATCAGAATCGATTAATTGCCAAAAAATAATGCTAACCACTGTCAAATCTAGTATAAAATTTACCAAAACGTGTTATATATCAACATTTTGTTCAACTCAATTTATAATGAGAGTATGTTGGTCAGCTCGTTGAATATTTGCTAGGCCGCCATATATTCCAGGTGATGAAAAATAACCGATTTAAAAAATTGATTTCTGATAACTCTGAGCTTTGATGGGTGGGATACTCGAATCAGATATTTTTTACCCCCTCAAAGCCAAAGAAATACTAATTTTAGAGTGTTAATTCAGATTATGTATCTTTAAACATAATTCACATCAAGTCGTTAACTAAGGCCGCCGGGCAATGAAAAATTTTGGTGTCTCAGCATTGAATGAATTAATAGGTAGCTGTCACAGGGTTTTAACCCTTTCATGATGGGAGCTGCGCTGGTGCAGCATTAAAGATCCTGTGCTAGTGTATTCTCTTATAAATGCGGGTCTCCATGAGAATGCATTGGCACAGGGTTTTTGCAAAATTTCAGAAGCTCCAGTCATGGAAGGGTTAACTTTGAATTTATAGGCTGGAGCTCATGCAGATGATATTGGAATCATAACTCCTTATCGCAACCAAGTGAAATTAATTCGCAGCAATTTAGAAGGAACTCAACTTTCTGATGTAGAAGTGAACACTGTTGATCAATACCAAGGCAGGGATAAGAGCATAATAATAGTGTCTTTTGTAAGGAGCTCCGAAGATGACAATGATAAGGTAAAACTGATGACACTGCTTTATATATTGTTTCCAAGCCTGGATTGACATTTGCAGAATGAGGTCCCCAGAGGTTGAATTTAGTGAATCTATCCTGCACGGTGGGCTAGCATCACCAAATTCACCCTCTGGGGACCTCATTTTGCTAAGGCCTCATCTACTGGGAAGTATATATAGTCTCAAATTGACATTGTTTTTAGTTACTTTTTCACTTCAGAAGATAAATTGTATAATCAAGGTGACTAATCAGTGAACATCACCAACCTCAACTGGGAAACTTCAATCTGATCCTTGGTCTCCCAAAGCAGTTGAGGGCTAAGCAGAATGAGGTTCACAGTGGGTGAATTTGGTGGTGCTAGCCCTCTGTGTGGGATGGCATCACTAAATTCACCCTCTGGGGACCTCATTCTGAAAATGTCAGACACTATATCCAGGCTTGATCATTTCAAACAATTGTCATGATGAAGTAGCATTGGGAGAGTACATGTTTTGCTCAACGTCACTCAAATGTGTTTTACATGACAAATATGATTCAACTACTTTTAACCCTTTACCCAACAAACCGGCCAAAAACGCCCAAATAAAGCTGCAACAGCCTAAATTATCTTGGGTCTGTCTCAATAAAACCATACAAATATGGATATCATTGGAACCGGCTCATTGACCACATTGTGATAGTTACAGTCGACCATATGTCACCTCGCATATATAAGAGAATGCATTGGCCTAAAAAAAATCTTTTTTTTAACACTTTTTGCCATTTTTTCTTACATTCTTTAACAATTTTAAAATTTGTAATGTGTTAAGCCAATGCATTCTCTTATATATGCGAGGCAACCTATGGTTGACTCGCATATATAAGAGAATGCATTGGCACAGGGCCCTTCTGTTGGGTAAAAGGTTAATAACATAAATGCAACTTGAGAATGGATACGGTGCATGTCATTGGACATTTTTGAGAGGCGGACAATATTTTAGTCCCTATTTTACATTGCAAGACATCACATGTCTGGTGCATGTCATTGAACTTCCTGGTATATACTGACACAGATTAGAAGGAGCTGTAATCGCTTCATTGCCTGCAAATCACTAATATGAAGATTCCCTTTATTTGACATGCACAACACACTTTCGAGTTTCCAAGATATAATATTTTTTTACCCAAAATATGTATCTCCTATAATAAATACCTTGGACACTGAATGAACTAATGGTTATATATTTCTTGCTTGCAAGATCATAGAAGTCGTTTTAAAAATCGGTACGGAGTACCTACAGTACGCGCACTGTCAAACCTAAACAACTTTACCTCTGGACCAATCATGTGAGTCCTTTAGCTATAGAAGCGAATGACAAGTAAGATTTCGATCCTTTTAATTTCTTCCTCCTGTGTGTTTGATGCGTTTGACCGAGTGCGCGGGGCGGGAATGTTGATCCCAACTGGGAGGGCCCTCTGTGTTCAGTGTCCAAGATATTTATTATAGGAGATACATATTTTGGGTAAAAAAATATTATATCTCCGTCAAATATATCTTGGACACTGAATGAACTAATGGTTATAATTAGAATTCTTGAAGAGGAGGAGACCACGAGGCAGATAATCCGAATATGTCCATGAAACCCGCCTGCTGAAGCAGAAAAGACCTGCATCCTGTACCAAAAAGATTTCTTGGTAGACATGTGCCAAAAAATAGATCATTGTGTCCCATATGCAGTAGCTCAGATAAATCCAAAACAACTGAGCCTCCTAAAAGGAAACAACACGTACCTCATGTGCCCTAATGATCACAGGGTGAAGGTGTCCAGGACAAACATTGGTCATAGGCCAGGGAGATAACTCATTCGTTCATGTTCCTAATAGGATAAAGGAACCTACCCTCCCCCCGCCCCTTAGAGGATGAAGCAGCACTAGCACGACATCCAGAAGATGATGACCAGCCCACAAGACATGCAAAAGGGGCACCGAGGGGAAAACACGGTTATGACACCCCCCCCCCCCCCCCCGCCACAAAAGGGGAATGGATCTCACAAAATGAGGCAATGCTCAGTGCGGTATGACCTGACAGTATTTGGAGCCCGACCGAGAGACCCAGGGGAGATATGAGAAACCGTTGGGCCCAGACCAATGGGGGGACCAGGGATACACCAGGAAAACATGACTGAGTTGAGCACTGGAAATCATGTCCATGGAAAGAAAAAACATACACATAAGGGAGGGGACCAAGATGGAAAGATTGCCTGCCTCTGGTACACCAAGCCAAGTAACGGGAAATTGAAGTGTACGGTCAACCAAGGAGAGGAACTAATACCGCTAATGGAACACTGTCTGATCATACGGCCAATCAGCGATGCAATGAACCGGCCTGCATGGTTTCAAAATAAATGTGGAACTGAGTTTAATATCGTTCGTCAGGTGGTGGTATAGGGAACCCATACCATAGGTTAGCAGAAAGTTACAAAAACTGTGATAACCCGCCAACTGGCATGCTCAAGCACCGATGGGCATGCGGCAATAATTGTTAAATGTCGCAAATAAGGTGAGAATCGGAGATCGCTAAATCTGATTAGAATTAGAATCACGCCTGCCAAGTGATGTAAACACTCGGCCCGAGTGATAACATAGAATAGGAAAATATTCTTGGTTCAAAGTCGGTGCTGTGACAAATACGATAACAAAATGGACTACATGCATGACGCCTAGACACCAATGAAATGCTGATACACTATATGATGAAATCCTATGCTGTTAGGTGTTCACTGAAAGATACATCCCAAATCTAGAAGTAAAATTGAAAATGGGCGTAGTTCAGACGATAGTGTCTATGGAGCTGAACGGTTGATATTCATGATATGATCGGCTAAGTGAGTAGAGCGCCAAAGTCCCCTGTGAGATATAGCACCCGCATACTAACTTATCAGGTTCACACACACGATCAAGTCCATAATACGTCTAGGTTTGTCTCATAAAAGCGGCCTAATTGTTGAATAAAAATCTAACAGATTAGAAGGCCCAAAACTATAAAGACAGGTGTCAACAACACCTGGAATACCCCGACGGGATAAGAACGGAGGTGAGAATGGAGGCGAAAGAAACTTATTCAGGAGCAGTTCCTGAATGCGGCACATAGCCAGAGCAATGCGATATGGCAGAAAGCAGACTGACAGAGGCAACCTCAAAGTACAAAGAACGAAGGTAATAGTGTACAAAACAGTCAGTCGAATGAATGCCACTTGTCGGCGACTAGGCACAATGAGGTAGCCAAGGCAAGAAAGGGTTCGGAAAAACCGCTATGTGCCGTGACAGCATGAACCTGGATGGACTGAGACAGAACCAGCGGTAGATGCTGCAGAACCTCCATCGCTGCTCGTCGCAGCGAAGGTTGTGGAAGCCACGACAAATAGAGGAGGCATGACCACCAACAGATTCTGGGCCTGCAGCGCAGGCTGTACCGAGTTGACGGAGGAAAATTCATTGTTGCCCATCTCTTAGAAGGTTGTGGAAGCCGCGACTACAAATAGAGGAGGCATGACCACCAACAGATTCCGAGCCTGCAGCGCAGGCTGTATCGAGTGGACAGAGGAAAATTCATTGTTTCCTGTCTCTGCGAAGGTTGTGGAAGCCGCGACTACAAATAGAGGAGGCATGACCACCAACAGACTCCGAGCCTGCAGTGCAGACTGTACCGAGTTGGCAGAGGAAAATCCATTGTTGACCGTCTCTGCGAAGGTTGTGGAAGCCGCGACTACAAATAGAGGAGGCATGACCACTAACAGACCCTGAGCCTGCTGCGCAGGCTGTATCGAGTTGGCAGAGGAAAATCGTCACACGTTGGTTTTGTTCTTGATATGTGGGCCCCATCCAGTCCTTCAGTTGTGGATGACTGGCGTACTTCTCTGCGGATGGCTCAGGAGGCCGCGACCAATAAGGAGGAGGCATGTCCCGCAACCGACTCCAGTGGAGGCTCCATGTGAATGGAGGAAGCAAGAGAATGGCGCTCTTTGTTCTTCCTTTTTCTGTGCTGTTAGTATCGTGCTGGTAATGCATGCAAAATTGTGCGCAATTGTTATCCTAAGACCGAAGGACTGACCCATCTGAAATGACCCTCAGGGAAGGCACTCTCGGATGGGCATGGCGAACTCGGACACGCATCAAACGCTGCCAAATCCAGGAGATGTTGCGACAGCACGTCCTCGTCTCTGAACAGCACCGTCCGTCCAGGAGATGGGGGGAAAGGGGCAAGTAACCCGACCAGGTCACCTGGTTTGATGAGGCAAAAAATTCTGGAACCTCGGAAAGGAAACTAAGTCTAAGTTCTGGCCTAGGAGCCCAAAAGAGGCCAGAAACTACAAAGAAAGGCCACATTGGTGGAGGAAAGAACACAGGTGAATAATAGGGATACATACCGGATACATACCCACCCCAAAACAGGGAGGGACGGATGCAGAAAAGACGTTGACGAATGGAGGACAGGTCACAACCCGTGCGGTCAAATCCCCTGGAGTGGAAGCAGTGGCAGTTGACACATTGAACTGCGTAGGCAGGCTGTGTGCCGAGGGCACCGGGCTTGCGAGCTAAACGGACCACTGATGTGGTAGCTGTAGCAAGTGGCCGGCTGGTGCAGCGATGGTATGAACCCCGGCAGCTGCACTTGGACCACCATCGCTGCCCTTCTCTGCGGGGGCTATGGACGACCCTGAGGGAGGAGGCATGTCCACCAACCAACTCCAGCGGAGTCTCCAAGTTAATGGAGGATGCAAGAGAAGGTGCCACGTCAGCAGAGGTGCCACGATCATTGAACTTGATAATCGATAGTCAATACGAGATTAGAATCGATGAAGTGTATCTAATATCAAGGACAGAGGAAGTAGTGCATAATATTCACATGTGCATAATTTGTATCAGAAACCACTGAGACTGTCCTTCCCATGACAAAAAATACGGTTTCGTTGATTAGAAGGGTGTAATTGCACCGGTAATATAATTGTAAGTTGGGGTTATCTCAAATCAAAGGTCATTGTGTGATATACCCAAGTCCACTGACACGTTCACATGCCCTTAAATTAACGGAGATGGGAAATGTGCTAAATATATCTTCACATATTTTAATATTGATGGTGACCAGGTGGACAAGTGCAAATGGTGAATACCCGTGAATAGAAAATTGCGAGAGTTATCGTTACTGTCTCGTGGGAAGGAAAGCCGGTAATTAGTAATGAGCACAATGCGTTACAAATATCTTTGCACGATCAACGATCGTTAACCTGTCCGTTGGATATTAAACTGTAAAACAGGGTATCCAAATATGTCCGGTACTTTTCGACATCCGAAATAAAGAGCTCAGAGTAATCGCAGCCGAAAATGGTAATCGAATATCGGCCGTATCAACATTTCATCGATTATACGATTAATCGTAGCACCCCTACCTGTCGGAGGGAAAAAACATTACGAAGTTTTCATCGTAAAAGCATTGAGCCTTATGTTCAATGTAGAGAGAAGAGGCAAGCCACACTGTGGCTATTTTATCTAGCATCCGTGAGGAAAATTATTGTAAAATATTGGAAATTATTAATTCCAATACATTGGGATAGGATTTTGTCAGGGACCAAACTCAAAACTGGAGCTTAGTGTAGATGCCAACACAATATTGCATCCGGTGCAGTGTTAAAAGAAACCCTACGAGAACCCGAATGACTCGAAAGAGCATCGGTTTATTGAATATTGTTTTATGCAAAAAACGATATTTGTTTGAAGTGATTCTCGTAAACAAAACAAAATTGAAATATTTGTTAATGAAATTATCCACCCACGGACCACTGTCATTAATAAGACAGTATTGTAGAATAAAAGATTGTTGAACAATTGTAAAACCGAATTCCGAAAATTGGAAAACACGTGCCTAGTGCACGAAATTAGGAAACTGCGCGGTTTCGTTCGCAATATCGGAAAGAGAACGTTCATTAAAAATGAACAGATGAAAGATGCGACTTATCTTGCGACGTAGAAGAAATAAAAGGGATCGAAATCTTACTTGTCATTCGCTTCTATAGCTAAAGGACTCACATGATTGGTCCAGAGGTAAAGTTGTTTAGGTTTGACAGTGATTTTTAAAACGACTTCTATGATCCTGCAAGCAAGAAATATATAACCATTAGTTCATTCAGTGTCCAAGATATATTTGACGGAGATACATGTGTTGTGTCACGATATCCAGGGTTTCCGCCAGGGGGGAATTAATGAGTCCGTATTGGAGAAACACATAACACGACGGGACGACCATGGTTCGTGGTTCGTCCTGTTGGGCGAAAAAAAAATTATTTGACACTCAAAAGAAGCCGTTTCCTTGCACCTGAGTGTCCCACAAAGCAATACGTATATTATGCAAGTCTATCATTTCCGTGGGTGCATTAATTCTGTTGATGGTATCCAATAGTTAGTCATTTAATTACGTACGTAAGACTGCCGTCTGATTGAAGACTATATAAATGAACGAGCTACGAGTTTAATACAGTGTTTACAAATTTATAACTTACAATAAGATTCCAACAGGTAGAATGAATCTAAACACTAAAAAGCATCTACGCATTGACCAATAACACCTAGCAAGGAGAATTGAATAAAGTATTTCTTAGAATTTCAAGTAGCGTCAGTGAAAATGAAACTGACAGGATTATATAATCTGTCAATCGTAAAACTATTTGTGCGCGGTGATAATTATAGCGGCGAAATGCGAATGGTAGAGAAATCTTTCACCCAGAACGCGTAGCTTGTTCAATAGTCTGTATTAGTCCAACAACTGATGACTGCAGCTATAGAAAATAGTTTTAGCCAACGTGTTGTAAAATGTAATTGAGTTTTTGGTGGGAAATATGAACATGTGCGTCGTTGATTATTGTGCTTGGCGACCCATGCGGGACAACGAAACTATTATTGACCGTACTTTGACTTTATCTCCATATTGGGGGGAGGGGTATGTGTTCGTGTTTATCCTCCATGCATGTAATATGGCTCAAATGAATGGTGTTATCACTATGAATTCCCGATATAAAGACTGAATTGGGACAGGTTCCGTATTATTGTCAAATAAATGACTTTGGGGTTTTGTTAAGTATGCATGGCAATATACGCATAATAATCAACACACGTAGAGAATCACATGTATTTTTCAGGAACTTCACTTACCGGTACATCGAACTCAAAACAAATGATAATACAGCAATAAGATAAATGATCAACATTGAGTAGTTTCATCCACGAAAATCCCGTGCATAAAAATATCCCCGAATCAGCACGGGGTCCTCGAGCGTGAGTAGTTTCATCCATGGAATCCCGTGCACAAGAATATATCTGCACTCAACAGTCCGGCAGTCTTTGATGTTACCGCGACATGTATTACGCTGTATCTAATGTCGCTATTTGACACCTATTTCTTATTGTTTTTTCGGGAGATGGACTGTGTCGATTTCATTTTGTCAATATTAATGAAAATAAGTGTAGATATAATGATATATAGCCTGTAGACACAGACAAGACTGAAAAAGTTTTTAATAATGACAGTATCCAATAAAACATTTTCTGTGGTGAAACCATTGTTATGTAAGTAAACAAAACAGTTACTGTGATTTGTCAACAAGCATCGCTAATCGTGTAGTAAGTCGAAATATTTTAGTCTAAATATGAATATTAGAATATTTTGACAATGTTTACCATCATGTTTTGATTAAATATTGGTATCTTATTGGACTAATTGGACTTAAAAGCATGGGCATCGTTCATTGCAGAAATATTCATATTTGTTCAAAAATCGCCATCAACGGAAGGAATATTAAAATATATATAGTTTTGTTCATGCCAAATATAAACGCTCTTTATTATTTCCATATCAGGAAAACAGTAATAAATAACGCTCTTTATGTTTACCATATCTGCATCTAAACAAAGCCAGGTTCTGTAACGTTTTTTGCTTTTGTTTACATAAGAAAGGAAAAACATTTGAAAATAACATACTGTTTATGCCATATTTCTGATTGGTATAAGAACAAAGTCTTTCCATATTTTACTATTCTTTCTGTTTATGGTGGTTTTTGACGGAGCTGAATATTTTAACAGCATGCCCACCGCCAACGCCGCCCGTATCTTTAAAACACTGTAACAGTAATGTTTAACTAACAATGGTTTTGATATGCAAAATCTTGTTAGTGGAGAGTTGTTAATAATGTAAATAGGAACAAAATCAATCCATTTTTGCATGTACAGTAATGCCCTAATTAATCGAGGGGAGAGCTTTCTGATGAATGGCAACAAGCCATATTTCCGACTAAATCCTGAAAAGTTACCCATAATTCTGCTGTGGTTAAAGGAGTCGATTAATTAGGGCATTACTGTACTTGTTGATGATTGTTGTTTTACAGACTTTTATGAAATTTATGTTATGTCACATCAACTCACTTCGAGGGCCTTGAGTCCCTTAAACAAATCCAAAGCTGCTGAAATCATAGTTGACAGGGTCTTTGATTTTATTTTAGTCTGGGATGTTGCTGAAGTGCGAACGTCGGTTGAATGTAGCTGTGACGAGGGCCAAGCACAAACTACTGCTCATTGGCGACAACAACACGCTGCTCAATTTCCGTCCTATCAAAGTCATTATTGATCATCTGAGGTCAAAGAATCAAATATCCTTTCATAACTGTTTTTATTCAAATAATTTTTTTCACACTGGTTGATATTTGTTTACAGTGAACCATTTATTAGACAAATATAAGCAGCATTAACCAGCCTGCAATTAATGTACTTATTTTGTTTGAGAAAAGTGAACCCTCATTTCATGAACAATTAAAAAGAATGATTTGGTCCACAGATATTTAGCAGTACATGTACCAACTTTGGATGGCATAAAATAAGAATTTCAATAAGTCAGTGAGAATTGTGACATAACTATATTTATCACATAATTTGGCCATAAAAGCAGTTTCATAATTATCGGTAATAGACACGTTTAATATCAGCGCGTGCGATGACGTCACAGCGTTCTTCAAATAACTTGCGATCGCTGTAGTTTATGATTGTTGTTTTCGATGAATATTTCGCGTTGCTTCGGGTTTATTTGATCATGTGATAAAAGGTATCTCACACTCGTCCTATTTTATACGTAATTTATCAACCTCGTCCTCTAAATTCTATTTGAGCCTCGATAAACCTCGGCTCAAATTGAATTTAGTGAACTCGGTTGATAAATTCCGTATAAAATAGAAACTCATGTGAGATCCTCCATTTACAATCTTCTTAGGTAAAACATAAATGAGGTATTCAAACTCTGCCAATGGATTCCGTTGGCATTGAATTTTTTTTTTTTTATCAACTTTTAAAATGTTTTAGTTATATGATTCCTTAACAGTATTACGTATATAATCTGCCAGCACTGGATCAGCTCTAACACTGTTGGTGGACAGTTAGAGAAGGAGATATTATTAGTGAAAGCTGGGCACATTATGGTGGAAGACATTTAAATTTTCAACCCATAAAAAAACTCAAATAATCTCATCAATTATCTGTGATATATCTGTGCTGAAATAAAATAGTCATTCTATGGAACTCTTTTAAGTTTCCCCAAATCTCACAGAATCATTTGGAGCTATAAAACTTGTACTTTGATCCCAATAGAAAGACAACACTGTGACATGAAACGGTAGGAAATAATATCCCAAGGTCATACCATCATTATACTCCCTGCAACAAAGTTGTGGGGGGGGGGGGTATACTGGAATCAGCTTGTCCGTCTTCACAAATTTATCTGGAGTTTTTCTCAGTCGTTTTTTAATCATTTTCCATGAAAGTTGACATCAACCACCATGGGAACCTGTGCACCTGCGATTATGCGTCTGTCAAACTTTTTTTTGGTGGAGTTATCCCTCTTTTTTTACTTAGAAAATTTTATTAACATGTATAATTTAGTCCGAGCTTTTATTCCTACATTTTTAGGTCAATTTAAAAAACTTGGCACAGATATTTAGTACCATGGAAACCTGTGCAACTGTGATTATGACGTCTGTCAGACTTTTTTTGGTGGAGTTATCCCCCTTTTTCGACTCAGAACATTTTCGCAACATGCATCATTTTGTCTGAGCTTTTATTCCTTCATTTTTTTTTGTCAATAGGTTTAGGATTAGAATTAGGGTTGTGCACCTGGAATGGGAATCCGTTATTTCATTATTTTAACTTAATGTTTACTGACATGTGAATCATCTTAGTATTGGGACAGTCACACCTCTAGTTAGCTATTAGCGGACTTCTAGATGGGAGCTATTTAATTTGTATGAATTTTGTTGGAAAATATGGCCACCAGCAACCATCTTGAATTGCACATTTGAATCCATCGACACACCCTGCAGTCAACATTTATAGGAAAAATGTTTGAAATTAAAACAGTTTCATCTGCACTACACAATATAATCCATTCAATAAAACCTTTTGACTTTGCTTATTTGTTATCATACCATTGATTGCTCAGCATAACATTAACCCCTCCCCAAGTTGAGCTAGAGTGTCATTGACACTTTCTTTCTTTTTTTATAATCAAGATAATTTATTTTATATGCCATTTTGAAGGAAAAAAACGGTTGTATTATGTAATCAGTCTGTCCATCCATCCGTCTGTCCATCATTTTACATTTTGGTTTGGATTACTTTATCTGAACGAAAGTTCGTATGTGTATTTCCCAGCTAAAAATACAGGTGGAGTTCGATTATGGGTTCTGCCAATTATTTTTACATGAGTTACTGCTCTTTTTCGACTTAGAATTGAATAGATTTCATAACATTTCAGTTTCTGACCGATAACTCCAGTTTGGATTATTTGATCAGAACCAAAATTGGTATGTCTTTCCCAGCTAAATATACAAGCCAAGTTTGAATATGGGTTCTGTCCAAATATTTTCACATAAGTTACGGCCATTTTTCTGATCAGAATTTGACCACATTTTGGCATCGAAATTAGGGATATATTGGATAATATTTGTAAGCTCAAATTGTTAATGTATTTTGCGGTAGTTCAACAGGCATATTTTGCCATGCACTAGCGATGCTCTTTTAAAGGTCTTAACCCTTTAAGTGCAAAGTCCGATTTTTGTATCAACCCATATTTCCTTGATCATTTTTAAAATTTATTGATTATAATAATTTGTGATACATTGATGGAAAGACCTCTTAGAGCTCTTTCCATCAATGTATCACATTATTATAATCAATAAATTTGAAAAATGATCAAGGAAATATGGGTTGATACTTGGCACTGAAAGGGTTAACACACTGTGGGTTGAAGAGATATCCTCTCAGAACTAGGCCTTTTATTTGTCAACTGGGTGTTCAGATAGAAGGCTGTGCACTTTTAAATATCTTCAAATCTTTGCACATATGCTTTGAGCATGGATAAAAGCATTAGTCAGGCAGTAAACTTAGAATATGCTAAATAAAGCACAAGAGCATGATAAAAGAAGATTTTTTGAGCTGCTGGCAAAAACGTTTATTATACCAAGTGATGAATTCAACACTTCCATCAACAAATTATGGGCTGAGAAAAAAATTTCTAATCGGGGAAATTTGTAGTTCCTCATTGGTTGATGGATATGAAATGAGAATTCATTACTTGTTTATTTCTAGGTTCTTGTCTTGTGTATTGTCAGCCGAGTTTTCAGTCTGGATTGTATTGCATTGAATTTTTCACTATATTTTCCCAACACTAGTCGATTGACGACTTTGGCCCAAGTCATCTTCTTCATCACTGCTTCTGTAAGGGGATGACAAACATATTGGACAACAATTTAAAAGACATTTTTAGGAACCTTACTGTTACTTAAAAGGGAACTGTACCCAAATCCCTCCATTTATGGGGCCATCTACTATACTTAACAGAATATATGCAACAAATTAATCAATTTTAGCCAGGGATGAGTACAAAATAGACTTAATGTACTCTATGAATGATGTAAAACAACATGGTAATTATAACGAAAATGAGTTTATGGCTGGAGCAAGCAGTAAACTCATTTTCATTATTTAATCACAAATTAATCAATTTTAGCCAGGGATGAGTACAAAATAGACTCAATGTACTCGATGAATAATGTAAAATAACATGGTAATTATAATGAAAATGAGTTTATGGCTGGAGCAGTAAACTCATTTTCATTATAATTACCATTTTGTTTACATCATTCATAGAGCACATGAGTGTATTAATTGTAACCAACAAAAGTCTTAAATAAAAACTGTAAAGTTTTCTTAAATTCTGTATATGTGATGAAGTTCTGATTGGCGCTACTGACATGGCATCTCACATTTCAGAAAATAGAAAATCTACGACAACTTAACAAGTAATCAGTCAGACCCACTATTTATATATCAAACTTTCCTAAGGTATTTTTCAGAATTCCAGGAAATTGAAAAACACTTGCGTTCACCATCATTTATTTGGCTTAGAAATTGCGAAAATGCACAAAACCATCCATAATTTTATGCTGAAAACGAGACAAACGATCCTAATGGAGAACGCTCTTTAGTACACACCATTGTTGTATTCTTTATTCAAGCCTGTGTGGTAATTTTCGAAAGTTTGCTCTAGGGCGTTAGATGATTCACCCTGGAAACGCATGATGTAATAATGTTGGTAACAGTGATATAATGAGGATTGAAGAAGTTTATCAATCATCACCTACATGACTAAATAATTGGAGTTTTACATGTCAAAAACTCCAGAAAATGTTTATTTTTTATCTGAAGGAACTGTAAAAAAAACATTCCTGAACCATCACAAACAGGCAATAGAAAGACTTCAGATGTAACAGTTCCTACATAGTGTTAATAAAAAATGGGTTAAAAATTTGTCCTGCATACTAACTTTAGTACCTCTCATAACTATATAATCTCTACATCATACCTATATGCAGTGTCCATATATCAGTCACACTTGTCGTCAGAGAGTCCTCAAATTCAGATTCGTCTGTATCCGTGTCTGATACTGGATGGAAAAATTATTCAAATGCATCAAGTGTTAAAATTACCATGCAGTTCATCTGTGCAGTTGCCAAATAAGTAGGGCATACTGAAATACTGTATAAGTAATTTTACATGGCTACATACAATACAAAATATTGGAAACTTGTTTAATAGGGCCCTAATTACCAGTCTTTTATTTGACTAAACCATGATCATGGCATGATGATGATTTTGACACCTTTCACAGAAATGCTTTCAATATTGTTGGAGCTGGTAAACATTAAAAGTGACCCAATAGTCAAGGTAGTCGCGGTGGGTAAATGTACAACAAATATAAAAGTCTGTGAAAACATCACCACTAAGAAGAACATGGAGAAATAGATAACCTTCATTCTTATATTCATTATTGATAGTTCTCCAATAATAAAATTTCATATGGTGAAATCATTGTTATGTAAATGAAACTGTTTATTTGTCAACAAATATCGCTAATTGTGTGGTAAGTTCAAATATTTTAGTCTTAATATGAATTTCAGAATATTTTTTCAATGCTTTCACCTTTTCCAATCTTTAGTACCAGGTTTTGATTAAACTTTGGTATCTTACAAGTCTGCAAATATTGAATATGTCATTTGCAGAATGAGGTCCCCCAACGGTGAATTTAATGATGCTATCCCACACGGCTGGCTAGCATCACCAAATTCACCCTCTTGAAACCTCATTCTACTTAGACCTCAACTGCTATATGAGACTTACATGTAGGATCAGATTGAAGTTACTGTTGAAGTTGGTGATGTTCACCCATTAGTCATCTCGATTATGCATTTTATCTTCTGCAAATAGGGGATATAGAAACTTCCCAAAAGGGAAAAAGTAACTAAAAACAATGATAATTTGAGAGTATAGATACTTCCCAGAAGATGAGGCCTAAGCAGAATGAGGACCACAGAGGGTGAATTTGGTGATGCTGCACAGGGTAGCATAACTAAATTCACCCTCTGGGGACCTCATTCTGCAAATGAGAGTCACAATATTTGCAGGCTTGATTATCTTTACTGCCAAGTTTTGATTTAACCCTTTACCCAACAGAAGGGAATTAAACTGATCATTTATGTTGTTTCTGCTTGGAAATGTGAAATCAAATCAAAACAAACTTCAGTGTATGTAAACGTTTTGATTATGAAGTTTTTTGTAATTAATTATCAAATTTTATATGCCTGTTTTTATCAAATGGGACGTATTATGTTATTGGTCAGTCCATCCGTCTGTCCGTTTGCTTTTGGTTTCCGGATGATAACTTTAGTGGTAAATCTGAACTGAGGAAAAGAAATTTGGTATGTGGGTTTACTTGCACAAAATACAGGTGATGTTCGAATTCCGGTTCCGCCAGCCAATTTTTACCAGCTATGACCTTTTTTGTCGGAACATGCACTTAATTTTTGTTTCCGGATGATAACTAGTAAGTCTGAACTGAATGGAATGATGAATTTTCACCAGAGTTATGGCCCATTGTTTGAATTACCATGGACATATTTTGCCACACACGAGCTATGGTCTTGTTACATTTAATTTTGATGTACCTTTATTTAGAGCAAGTTGGATACCCTGATTATATGGTTATTTTATGACACAATTCTTTATAATATAGGACCAAATTGTTTCACTTTAATGCTAAATCTGCTACGACAGATTTCAATTAATCAGCATTTACAGTAATGCCCTAAATAATTGACTCTTATGGGTAATTTTTCAGGATTTAGTCGGAAATATGGCTTGTTGCCATTCATTGGAAAGCTCTTAGTAATAATTCTGCTGTGGTTAAGGAGTCGATTATTTAGTGCATTACTGTATATGTAATGGAAATGGGTCATAACTACGATCTGATTCTCTTCGATCATCGGCAAGTCTCTTTTTTCTGTTGTGTGGTTTTATGGTAACTTACTGCTCTCTGCCTGAAATCAGGAAAAGATTAGTTGAAAGCAATTGAATAACACCTTTAATAAGGACTCATAAACATATAAAACACACTTAATATAAGTGTAGTGGCAAGAGATGTCAAATGTGAGTGACAAAATTGTGTTGTTCATTATTCCTTTCTTCGTTTTGAAATGTCAAAAAAAATTTGTGTCTCCACACAAAAATCTTGCTAATGGGTTATCAGATGTCAATGAAATTTGGTATGGTTGTTCACCACCAAGGCAGTTTAAACAAAAAAAGAGATCTAATGTTTTCTTTGTTTATCAATTTATTCTATATTGTTTATTGTCATTTATTAGTCAGATCAAGTCATTTGACTCTTAGGTCGGCTGTTTACATAGGGTAGGGTTCTTTATTCCGAAGGTTTTCCATTCCGAAGATTAACACATGAGGACTGAAAAATACTTTTACACTCGTATATTCGCATATAGTACATTTATACACCCCATTCTCATTTCCAAATTGTCCAAGATGCCGGTTATTAATAGCAGGAAGACATATCATTTTATCATTTATTATGGAAAGTTGAAAACACGATGACTGCATGACTGAAATAAAATACATGTACTGTACAAAAATATCTCAATGACGAGCATTATATTTTAGCATTCTGGCTTATCTGCCATCTGGAACATACTAGTAGTAGTCCTATTCTCATCTGTTATTTCGAACTCTAGATATAATGGAAATCTGGTGACCTTATTTTATGAAGCAGCTCGAATACAATGCACATACCTATGTTTTGAATTAATTACACAACAGTGTTGGTTACATTATTCATGTGATGCATTATTATGTATTACATGTTTATTTATATATATATTTATTTATTATTTGTATTATTTATCTCGTTTGTTAGGACTATTTATAGTATTTTGCATGATGTAAATATGTATTGGGAAATAACGTCTTACTCATACGTAATAACATTAAGTCTTTGTAATATGGAAACCCACAAAAACAGAAAAATTACATTTAGTATTTTAATGTTTTAAGTTATCTCCTTCATAAAAAGACTCTTCAGGATAAAGAACCCTCTCAATACTTTAGAATATACAATTAATCTATAAACAAAAACAAAAACCTTCAGAATAGCAAACCTTCGGAATAGCGAATCTTCAGAATAGAGATCCTTCGGAATAGACAAACTTTGGAATAGACAAACTTTGGAAAAGCAAACCTTCAGAATAGCGAACCTTTGGAATAGAGACATGTCCCTGTTTACATAAATACAGAATGAAACATTATCGTGTAAAACAGTTGAAATTAGTCAATTTACAATAAGTTGCAGTATCATGATAGTTCAATTATTTCATAGCCTCTTTGAACATACTGTTCCGAATCGAATCTTTCTTTTTGCCCTTAATTATCTCATCTCTCATGTTTTCAGTATCTTGTCCACCAACCGCATGTACTCAGGGTTGAAATATATATTTTCTGTGCTACTTATGTCAAAACTTTCAATTCTACTGAACAAGCACTTTTGATTATCTCATTCTTTGTTTGCTTGGATTGTTTATCTGGGTGCTATATACCTCTTGGTGATATTCTCCAATCGAGTCTAATTTCGAATCAAATATATAAATGGGCCATTGATGGGAATGGTGACGGCAATTTAAACATGAATTAAGTCATTTCAATTTAATTACTATATCCCACAATCGAGTAAACTTAAATATACGGGCGGCGTTGGCGGTGGGTATGCTGTTAAAATATTCACCTCCGTCAAAAACCGCCATAAACAGAAATAATAGTAAATATAGACAGACCTTGTTCTTATACCAATCAGAAATATGGCATAAACAGTGTGTTATTGTCAAATGTTTTTCCTTTGCTATGTAAACAAAAGCAAAAAACGTTACATAACCTGGCTTTTGTTTAGATCCGGATATGGTAAACATAAAGAGCGTTAATTGTTACTGTTTTCCTGATATGGAAATAATAAAGAGCATTTATATCATTTGTGTGTGATTAACCAATAGAATTGCGCTGTGTTATGTAAATAGAAGCACATACTTCTGTAACACGAGCAGGTTCTTGTTTAAGTACACCAGCGTATGTCTTGACGACAATATACTATTTATGCGCTGATTATGTTTGGCATATGAGCATAACTATATATATTTTAATATTCCTTCTGTTGATGGCAATTTGAACAAATATGAATATTTTTGCAACGAACGCCGCCCGTGCCTTTAAAATAAAATGTTGTCAACATTTGAGCCCTCATAATTGGATACGGCAATCAGCAATGCTGTTCAAAGCCATTTGCTGAAGCAAAAAGCAAACTGGGTCATGGCAAAGGGTTGCCATTGCGGATTGCCGAAGCCAAACAATCTGAATTAAGATGGCTTATATTTTTAATGACCCCCCCCCCCTATATCTGCGTCAGGATGAGAACAACACTATCGTTGCATTCCATTCCTATTTATACTTTCATTTTTGTCGGGCTCTACTGCTATATGCCTAAAAAGCAATATAGTAAGATAAAAATAGTGAGTTTGGCACAAATTTTAGGTGTTATCCCCAAAGACCTAGTTAAATTTCAAATTTAGAAAAATACATCTTCAATCTCGTGCTCTTTTTTCATGCACAAGAATACAAAGAAGGGTGATTCGAATCTTTGAATCATATGATCGAATCAAATCAAATTGAATCAGTAGCCCAAATCGAATCTCGAAGTTTTGCATGGCCCTTGGTCAAAACCAGAGTGAGTTGGCGCTATGCAATTCCTTACACATACTCACCAGAAGATGATCTGAGTTTACTTCTCGAATACTTGATGATGACTTCCTCTCTCTTCTGCTTTCTTTTATTCTCTCGACATTCTGCGGTGATGATTCCTTCTTTGGTGAGCTACAATGTAGAGTGCCATCTTTGTGTAACAGCTGGGGGTATCACATCAATAAACAACGAGGCTTCACATGACAGATTATGGGCCAAATTTTTGTATAGGTGCCATTACACGATTAAGCTTGCTGTATTAAGCTCCAAATGGTAACCACAGGGGGTGATGCTGGATGTTCACATTACACCACTCAGCAAACTTTTAAAAGCACCTGTTTTATCATGAAATCTTTCACAAAATGTCAATTATAATTAAATAAATTCCATTATATTTACTAATTGACTCCAGTATTGTGAACTACACATGTGTTTTTATCAGATATCTGGAGAAATTCTGTTATTTAACTGCTACTTGACATTAATTGGGGATCTGTGCTGTATGCAAAAACGGCTCGGTCCCTTTCCCTATGGGTAATAAAAAGTGCTGAGCTGTATGAAATGTCATGGTATTACACGATGCAGCACGCCTCTTCAGCTTGCTTAATAAAGCAAGCTTAATTGTGTAATGGCACCTTGAGAGACCTACCTATAATTAGGTCCCATCGCCATGCCAAATTTTTTTCAAAATCTATGTTTAAAGACAAATTATGTCTACTAAAATGAACATAAATGTCCAGCTGCAGGGTTATTAACTGGACCAAAATAGACCATTATAAAGAGAATGTGTCTCCCAGTTTCAATATTTATGTAATATTTGTTCTTTTATAACACACTAGAAGGTGACCCGACTTCGTCCGGGCTTTGACCTTGAATTGTCCAATTTGAAGGTCAAGGTCAAGTGGGGTCACGATTTGACCAGTCGAAACACTGCCCGGACAAAAGTACCCGACAAACGTGCCAGTCGAAATCCATCCGGTTTTACCCGATTTGACCTTGAATTGATCATTTTGAAGGTCAGGTTGGGGTCACAATTTGACCCGTCCAAAACACTCAGTGGACAAAAGTAACCCTATGTATAAAATTTCGTCGAAATCCCATCAAAATTGGCGATTTGACCTTGAATTGGCCCGATTTCAAGGTCACATCGCACGGGCAAATGAATATGGTTATGAGACTCCCCATACGAAAGTATCCCCACATACCAAGTTTCATCGAAATCCTGTGATATTCGGGCGTTTGACCTTGAAATGACCCCATTTCAAGGTCACGTCGCACGGACAAATTAATAGGTTTATGGCATTCCCCGGCCGAAGGTACCCCCACATACCAAGTTTCATCGAAATCCCGTGATATTCGGGCGTTTGACCTTGGAATTACCCGATTTCAAGGTCACAGTGCACGGGAAAATTAATAAGCCCATGTCACTCCCCGGCCGAAAATACCCCCACATACCAAGTTTCATCGAAATCGGCTCTGCCGTTTTTGAGTCCATCGATTACAGACAGACAGACAGACACACAGATCTTCCAAAATATATAATAGATTAATATCATGGGGAAGGTCCCAATTCTGACAAGGAAAATTAACTTAAAAAAAAGCATTTCCATCTGTTCTCACAGGCTTTCATTGTGGTTTTGTTTTCTGGATTCCTGTTACTAATATAATATGGCAAAGAATACATGTATTTTATCTGTGTGTTCTTAAATAATCTAATTATTATTTGAACCAACTGACCTGACCTGCAAAAGTTAGCCCGGTATAGCCTCTGGGATCCTATAGTCTCCCCATCAGGGATCATAGCCCCTGTCACTGGAACCCTTCTAGGGGCGACAACAGGATTTTTCCGACACAGGAGAAATCCTGTTGCCACCCATAGAAGGGTTCCAGTGACAAGTCTAGATAGAGGTTTCACTTCTCCCTGAAGGGTTCACATGTTTAGGAGTTTCCATGTCCGGATGTGGAAAGTTTAGATGGACCTACACAGAAATCTACATAATTGTTAAGCTAGTATGCCATATGAAGGAGCCTATGCTATATGAAGACCACATCAAGCATATTATCTATATATATATAAAAGAGTAGGATCTGTCTGTCTGGATTTTTCTCCCAGACTGCTGGTCCAATTTCAACCAAATTTGGTGTGTTGACTCGGGATAACCTGACGGAGGTTATAATGACATTAGTTTTTCAAAATTTTTATACAAAGGCTCACTTAATTTTCGAATAACCAGATTACATTATACACAACATATCCCATATTATATACCGGTACCATTTGGAAGAGAAAACAAAAATATATATATTCCACCAGAATATGGAACAGCTGTGGCCTTGGAGAGTCCACCAAGTGATAGAGGTTCTCAGATTCATTCCAAGACTTTCCCCCTTGTTAACCAAGAATGCATCAGAATTCAAACTAAGAGATAGAGTTATTCCCCTTCCATATAACACCAGAAAACGTGTGAGATAGTGCAGATAAGAGGCAGTCTCTGTATATAGGGCTATATAACATGAACCGTTATATAAGGGCACATGGTGATGTCATGGTCACGTGGTCTTTTCATAGGTCACGTGTGTGTCTCTAGCTAGATCACATCTTTACCAATAATATAAAATGGAAACTCAAATACAGCAACCTACCCAATATACAGTAATGCTCTGAGTAATCGACTTCTTAACCACAGCAGAATTATGGGTAACTTTTCAGGATTTAGTCGGAAATATGGCTTGTTGCCATTCATCGGAAAGGTCTCCTGAAATCCTGAAAAGTTACCCATAATTCTGCTGTGGTTAAGAAGTCGATTACTTAGAGCATTACTGTATGTTCATCAAATGCTTATATTAAACATAATGAAGTCGGGGGAAATACCCAAAACTTACAGCCATATTGGTGTTATATGTAGATCCAAGATGATCACCAATGTCACATGACCAATTTGAGGTGGCCAATGTGGCTCCAACATATCAATATGTCTATGGTCCAACAACATAAGTCAGACATTTACAATATATTGAAATGTTAATGCATTACCTGCACCTATACATGTATGTACATGGTATATGTGACCACTCATCCATAAGTTCATGGCAATCACCATGGTCACGTGACCTATATTCAAATATGGTTATAAATAGCACAGTTAGTACGGGTATGGGTCCCTCCCTGAAAGATGACAACTAATGAAGGTAACGTGAGAAATAAATGTTGAGAATGACAAATATCTGCATCGATAGCACCCATATATACGCATGAATAGGCACCAAACACAGCCATTAGTGTGTAAACCACGATGGCCGCCAAGGTCACGTGACCTTTATGGTGGTGGCATGAGTGGCTATGAACTTGCGATGCCTATGTCTAATCACATATGAAGTTTCAACACATTATTCCAAGCGGTACTTGAGATACACTATGTTACTTATATACACCCATAATGTTTGTATACATGTATTGTATGCTTGGCAGTGGGGAATCCGTCTGTGGTGCTGAGTGGCAGTGAAAGAGTTAATCATAGTTTTATAAGGGAAATTTTGGGAAGAGCGTTCTCAGCAAGTATACAAATTGAGTGGAAATGAATAACTAGTAAAAGGCTCGAATGGCAATCTAATTGAGTTCAACACTGCTTCAAGAATCTCTACAATAAATAGGTGTGTGCTAGAAAATTGTGAGAAGTCATTACATGAACTGTTACATCATGGGACCAGCCTAGAGGGCGACATCTTCTCCCTAACATGTTCCATTTCTCCCTATTTTTGTTCAAGGGAGAAGTGACTTCTCTCTCATATATCCGTATGCATATGTCCCAACAGCATACTTAAAGTGTATTTCCTGATTATAATAGGGTTCTTACTCACCATACTGGTTTTATAAATGGGCTCTTGTATTGCATAATACTTCTTGGATCATAGAAGGCTGATGTTGGGGTATAAATTGAACTTCAGCCCTTGTTACTTCTCCGTGATTACAGTCCACTTCTCCCTAATGACCAAACAGGGAGAAGTGACTTCTCCCAATTTGAAACTTCTAGGCTGGTCCTTGGTTACATGTAGGATTTAGCCAAATGTTGATATGCAGGTCAGTCCACTCAAGCTGGGAGCAATCCACAACAGTGTTAGAGAGAGCTGGTACTTAAGGGGATGGTAAAGTCTGGTCAAGATGGCCACCGCGGATTGCACCCTACCTCCAGATGATCAATAATTACTCACCGCCCATAGAATGGATAAACTTCATATTTTTCACACATAATAATCAATAATAAACAAAGATCTTGTCATTAGTAGAGAAATTATAGCTGTTAGAATTTACTCGCGGTAGAGTGACAAAAAATCATGTCCCCAAACGGCGTTTCTCCAGTTCCAATGGTTAACTTTTTGTACAAACTGAACAGTCAAAATGGTCCTATAAGAATCTGGCTAGAGACAAGGAGACATCATTTTGAGGAAAAACAAGAACTTTCCCAAATACCCTGCCTGTGAAAATAGTAGTCATCCTGAATAATGGCAAAATGTCCTCCATTTGCATTGTTTACATTCTTAGGAACTATTTTTCTTGGTATGGGAGACCATAATATCCTAGCATTATTTTGCGATAGCCGATACACAAGCCATGGGGGCGTGGCGGCCATGATTACAAACAAACCCATCCGTCAATACGAGAATACGATTACGAATGGAAATCGATCAGTATAGACAATCGCGCATGGGATCAAGCTTTTGATTATGCCCATCAATAGATATGGGTTATAAGCAATATGATTGTACCTGATAACCGACAATTTCTCGATTAATTTACATTCAAATGTTATTAAACGTATTTTTCTCCACAATGTTGTTTATGCCAGTGCACCAAAATAGAATTGACCGGAAGTGAACTCGCACAAGGAGTCCGTCGTAAAATATGACATATTTCGTCGGAATACGGTACTTTCCTATTCATAAATATGTTTTTATATAGGCTATTTGATTTTAGAATAATACAATATTCTGAAACATGTAAGTTTTCTATTTATGTGATTTGCGTACTAATACGACATCTTGTAATCTCGCTTTCGACTATAGACTGGTAATTCTAAAAATAAAATATCAACATTTCCATCTGTAAACAGCACAAAACTTCATAAATCGTGGGTAATCAAGCAACTAAATTAATTCCAACAACTTCAATAAACTGAAAGCATCGATTTCATATCATAAACTTGCCCGATTGCAGGATCGGATTGCTTTTCTGGTCGATTTTCATGTACCTGCCGCGAATTAAAAAATGACAACAACGTCATGAACATGTGTTTACAATTGAAATATGGCGACTGGCTCCCAAGAAAAACTGACACGTTTTAGCGGACGTATTGCAAACGATACAGTGAACATTAATCTAAAGCAGAGCTCCTTGGCTCTTAACGGTATGTCACTTATCATAATGGGCTGCCTAATGATACTGTTGAAGTTATAGTTTTTCACATTTGAATGCCAAAACAATGACATAATATTGCAGATATACTCTGTTTCAAAGTCATTTTTCTGGTACAAAAAGCTTTTTAGCTCACATCTATTCGTGGCACCTCCTTTAACGATATATGCTCTATATATTATCTCTATGTTGTTATATCTATTTCTGTCTGCTTTTATGTGAAAAATACAAATTTTGTCAGCCCGTTTCCAGACATTTTTTATGAAACAGACTTTGCCATCCCCTTAAGCTGGGAATTTGGCCATGGACATATATGACCTAAAAGCCAGGCTAAAACTCATCTCAGCCCATAGGTTTATATCAATTCTTGTGAAATCATATATGGATGTTCACAATTTTCCAGCACACACCTAATATAAGTAATGACAGTAATGTTGAGATTATTGAAGCAGTATTGAACTAAATTAGATTGCCATTCGAGCCTTTTACTCAGATCATGTACTTTATATGGCAGTTATTCATTTTCACTCAGTGTGTATACTGGCTGAGAATGCTCTTCCCACAATTTCACTTCTAAAACTTAATCTTTTTGATATTTTTATTGTTAAAAATATGCTTGATGTATGGGATGCCAAATTGACATTTAATAAATAATTGAGCTTAAGCGCAATAAGGAATCGTGTAATATCTTATTGTGCTTTTAAAAGTGCAATAAGGAATCTCTTATTGAGCTTAATCGCAATAAGGAATATTCTTATTGCGCTTAAGCGCAATCGCAATTACATCCTTATTGCGCTTAAGCGCAATTAATATCTCCCCATGAGATAACCTCTCTGCAAATAGTAGAAT
Organism: Siphonodentalium dalli; assembly: GCA_032622095.1. Taxonomy (NCBI): domain Eukaryota; kingdom Metazoa; phylum Mollusca; class Scaphopoda; order Gadilida; family Siphonodentaliidae; genus Siphonodentalium; species Siphonodentalium dalli. The sequence goes on along the minus strand of CP136064.1, from coordinate 51,057,594 downwards.
TATCCTATATTTGCTCCACCTATTGTACCATGGACTACACGGTACACCATTTGAATTATAGGGAGTTTATGTAATGTGGCTAATTGCGCTTAAGCGCAATAAGGAATATTCCTTATTGCGCTTGAGCGCAATTAGCTCTTATTGCGCTTAAGCGCAATAAGAATGTTCCTTATTGCGCTTAAGCGCAATAAGAATACTTCTTATTGCGCTTAAGCACAATAAGAGATTCCTTAAGCTAGCGCAATTAGATTTTCCCTTATTGCGCTTAAGGTCAATTATTTATTAAATGTCAATTTGGCTTCCCATATTGATGTGGTCTTCATATAGAATAGATTCCTTCATGTGGTGTACTAGCTTAACAATTAAGTTGGTTTCTGTGTAGATCCATCTAAACTTTCCACCTCCTGACATAGCTCAGCCTCAGGTGTGGAAACCATTTAAGGTCACACAAACTTTTAATCAGTAATGTCAGCATACGACAAAGTTAATTATCTGTTTCTCCAGGTTCTCCAACACTTTTTGTTCAAACTAGGCAGGCAGGCAGGTTTTTATATTTAGTTTTACCTTCAAAAACCCTAACACTAACAGTTTGTTCTACAACCCAAGTATATACGGTATAGTCAGTTTAAACAAACTAAAAAGAAAACTTTCTTTTATCAGAAACAACACTCAACAGAGGGAAATGTCAAATACAAGTTGAAATGTGTGAAGCTAGATTTATGACATTAGTCATTACCGTACCGGTATGTCACTATGTGACTATGTCAAATTATGAATTATGCTGGTAATAGTATATATATATATGCTACAGTAAATTGAGTAATGCCCTAAATAATTGACTCCTTAAGCACAGTTCTCGGTGAGAGCTTTCCGATGAATGGCAACAATTAAAATGAATATTTGTACCTTGTTTCACCAGATTCTGTAAGTGTATTGAAATTAGCGCCGATCATAATTCCCACTCTGATGACTTCTCGTGTGACGTCACCAGAAATGTGTATTTTCATACTTATTCAAACGCGTACCGGTACTGGTAGGTCTACCACATTTTCACTGCATACATATTAAATTATTGGCAGTCAAGGCAGACGACAAATCTATAGCATCGCGTTTTTATAATGATTTCGAGATGCTGCATATGTGTCTTTTTGCACATTTGAGAGATCCTGATTTTCCATGATACGTGACATGTACAATGCGACAATGGCCATACCACATGGGGCCTGTAACGCGCTCCGCTGTCCGCCCCCCCCCTTTTGCACTGCCCATATACGCCGCCTCTATATACGCGCCTTCTTCGCGTTAATGGAACTATATCATGTTCCATTAACGCGAAGTATGCGCGTATATAGAGGCGGCGTATGTGGGCAGTGCAAAAGGGGGCGAAGCGCGTTAAAGGCCCCTGTGGTCATACATACAAATATGAAGAGGAACACGTGCCGAGTCACAAGCAAATAGAGCCGTGGGCGGGGAGGTGGACTCTAGTGTGGTAGATAGGCAGGCCTAATGTCGCAAGAGCTGTACACGACCTTCACCTCAGAATTTGAAGTCACGTTATATTCAACTAATTAACGGGTCTTCTTCGGGTAGTTTCTAGCTAGAACACCAAAGTGGGTGGAACATCTTGATATATAATTAAGTCATTTGAATTGCACATGCGGGTAGAATGAAGTCGATTTGAGATTATAGATGCGCGCCCTACGATTATACCATTTATCGTGGTCAAGGACGAGTATATAGCTCTTGCGACATTACCCGGCTACCCTCGACGAAAACGCTAAAAGATACGAAGATACGACATATCTCACTAATCTCAGTCCAGTTCGGGTCACCATATACGGTACTTTAATTATGGCTGTAGAGCATGTCACGAAGATAGTGCACATGCCACGAAAATAATGCACATTTCGCTGACCATAGCCTGCCGTGGGTTAATTTGTCCATATAATATGACAAAGACGTGATTTATGATAGCTCGTCATATGTATTTCCACGTCCCTGGTCCACATTAGGTTGAATATTCCATGTAGAACATACAAAAGACGTATTACATGGGTGTGTGCATTCACTGCATTATCTTCGTGACATTTAAAGGCACGTGAGGCCTTAGTTGTCGAAAATATTCATATTTGTTCCAATCACCGTAAACAGAAAAACATTAAAACGCATTCAGTTTCGTTCATATATACCATGACCATTGCGTAAACAGCATGTTATAAAGATTGACTATATTTTACCTAAGCAGGAGCCTGCATGGTTAATGTTACAGAAGACAGCACAATGCTGCTGGCTAATCACACACAAATGGCATAAACGCTCTTTATTCGTTCCATATCAGGAATTCACCAACAAAGAACGCTCTTTATGTTTACTATCATAATATAAACAAACACCAGAAAAGTTACTTTTTATGCTTTTGTTTACATAACAATGGTCAAACATATGACAATAACATACTGTTTATGCGATATTTCTTATTTGTATACGGACAAAGTCTGTCTACATTTTGTTTTTCTTTCTGTTTGTGGCGGTTTTTGACGGGTGGAAATATTTTCACAGGATACCCACCACCAAGGCCAACCGTACCTTTAAGTACAAATTTAATGTCTTAATGCTAGGAGGAGTAATGCTAATTGGGTAATAACCGGGCGTGGGTTAATTATTTCAGGTAATTTGGGGGAGAAGTAACTTCGTATCGCCATAACTGATGTCGATTCATCATAAAAGTTCCGTTTCGGGTCACCATATACTTTAATTATGGCTGTAGAGCATGTCACGAAGATAGTGTACATATGCAACGAAGATAATTCACATTTCGTTGATAGCCTGGCGTGGGTTAATTTGTCCATATAGTAATGGCAAAGACGTGATTTATGATAGCTCGTCATATGTATTTCCACGTCCCTGGTCCATATTAGGTTGAATATTCCATGTAGAATCTGCAAAAGAAGTATTCCATGGGTGTGTGCATTGTCTTCGTGACATTTAAGAACAAATTTAATGTCTTAATGCTAGGAGGAGTAATGCACATTGGGTAATAAACGGGCGTGGGTTAATTATTTCAGGTAATTTGGGGGAGAAGTAACTTCGTATCGCCATATAACTGATGTCGATTCATCATAAAACGTCCAGTTCGGGTCACCATATACTTTTAATATGGCTGTAGAGCATGTCACGAAGATAGTGCACAAACTGCACATGCCACGAAGGTAATGCACAAATCAGTTCGTTTCTATCCCGACTGTACCACATATCTTATTGTAGCATATTTTATATAGTGATTACTAATTAATGTATCGTACCCCCATATCTTTTAGCGATTACCGATATATATATATATTTATTTATGTAGCACAACTTTCTAATTTCAGGATCGATCCGGTTGTCGCGGGGTCAATATCTGGGGCAAAATCTGATTGTTTTCACATTTTCCTCTTACTACCCATGCATTGCAACCTTATTTTGTATGGATTTTTCGGGTTAGCTAGTTCATGTGATGTTCATCAGTCTAAGGTTCTTGATCTATTCCTTGTTCAATTTAACCTTTTCTTCCTTTGATTTGGAAGGGAGTTATGTGAGTGGTATTGAAAATGATAAAACGTTGCCAGATAATCTTTTGACGTTTGAGCTGTGATGTATTTCGTTAAAGGTACTCAACCCGATAAAACTCCTCTCAATTACTATTTCAATGGCTTCGGGGGTCAAAAATATTTGATTCGAGTCGAGGAAGTCACCCATCAAAGCTCAGATTTGTTAGATATCGATTTTAGAAATCTATTATTTTTCATTATCGGGAATTCTTTCTGGCCCAGAAGACAATCAAAAATTCGTTATTATTACCCACTTGATTATAGAGTTATCCATCCTTGTCTGTTTGAATAGAATTTTGGCGTAAAATCTCGAGCAGGTTACCAAATTGACGGCAGTTATTGGTACTCATCTCGAGAACATAAGAATTTTCAAAAATCAATATCTAATAACTCTGAGCTTTGTTTGATGGGTTCCTCGACTCGAATCAAATATTTTTTACCCCCAAAGCCAAAGAAATAGTAACATAGGACCCTCTGATCGGATTGTTGTTGTTGGAATCTGTTGAGATGGGGACCCTCTTTACGGGTTGAGTACCTTTAATCGTAAACTTAATTTTTTTTCGCTGATTCAGCTAAATGTGTCGGTTTCAACTCCGTTTATCAGAAACTTATCGGATATTGTCGCAATATGTATGCCTGTACATATTCGCGTACGTAGCGCGAATGCAGGGCAACAACTTACCCCTACCACAAAACGATATTTAGTGACGCGTTTGACAAATAGTCATATTTCTTATATCATATCACATTTTTTTTGCTTGCTAAAAGCATGCCTATTAGGTTTATTTTCAGGATTGACTTGTTTTCATTATTTAGTTTTGCAGTGTTTGCCTAAAATGGGGGCATTATAATTTAAAGAGCGTTTAGTTTTTACCAAAAATGATAGATGGCGCCATTTGGCGTATTATGATCGGTGCGATTTGAAATGTTGTCATAAAAACTGCTAAGTATGAACCTCAAAGATTTATTTGAAAATTTGGATATGATCCGTGGGATCCGTGGCTACGGTTGCGATCAAAAATTAACATTGAACCTATGGAGATTCTTGTATTTTGGATAAATGGCACCATTTTGCGTATGGTTATATATGAATTGACATTTCTCAAAAATAGTACTCGGTTCAACTTGGTGTAGAGCCACTCGGTTCAAGGAAGTAAAAAGAAATATACAGAAGGAAATGAGGCGAACATATATATACTGCCATGGGACTATATGTAGGCTAAATTGATGCTCTGACCACCAGTAACACCGATGAATGATACGTTCTTGAAAATGTATGAAGACGTTTTGGATTTATGTGAAGCATTTGAAGACTGAAAAATCTGGTGTGGAGATGAAGTTGATGCAAGGGACAAGGTTTGAAACTCCGAAAGAAAAAGCCGATGTTCTTTCCATTATCCATACCTGGCATAAAATCCAGTATGTCGACCCGTCAGTGTTTCGGATCGCGCGAGAAAGGTCGTATTTTGATATCGATCTGCAAGGGACACAAACAATGTCGGAAAAGCTACATTTGTGGAATACTAGAAACCTAGAGGCATTTTTGGGGAAAAACATGAAACTAAGTTTTCTAGCATAATTCAAGTATGCTGAATCCAACGAGGGTGCCTGTCGCTGCCTGTGACCCATATTTCACCCATAAAATCAACTTAAAGTCACATACTGTTTTTATTGCCGCGAAAATACAGTAAGTCAATATCGAGACATATATCACACTCGTTATACATATAATCTCATGAACATGGGAATACTTTGTTATTTGAATCACTCCTCGTGACATTTCTGTCATAACTATCTCATCATCTGCTATACATATATGGACAAGTATGTTATTTAATAAATGAACGCTCTTCGTGAAATCACACCCGGTTGAAAGTTCTGTGAATCAGGATTAAGTTGAAAATATGACGTTTTTTCACAAATATCTTCTAGACCAGTTCATGCTGTTTGGAACTGCTTGAGTAATGTGACTTTATATTGTGTTTTGTATATTAACTGATCATTGGAGCAATTCAATATGCAATTATTGGAACACGGTATAAAATTTCACAAAAAATCACATTTGGGATTTTAGTCATATTTCAACAAGAAATGAACATAACTTTGTAATGTAAGTGAGGCATATCATTACCTATGAATATTCCAACTCATTGGAACCAAATTGGCTCAAAATGGCCGTCAAAATATGGAAAATGGTAAATATTGCCCCAGCGTGTCCTGCAATCGCTTACAAGTTGTAGTCCAGGAGATATTGGTCGACCTCTGCACCCCCCCCCCCCAGGACTTAACTTCACCCCACTAATTTTCTTCCTTAAGGTCTCCTCTAATTTTTTTCACTTGTTAACAAGAAAAAAAAGTGGCCACAGAGACTCCAGACAAGATGGCGTCCATCATGGCGGCCATTTTTTTTAAATGCACCAGGTCTCTTTGATCGCCATTATAGTAAAGATGATAGCACATGCGGTCTTGTTTTCCGCTCGATTCGTTATGGTAATATACAACCCTTACAAAGTAGCCGAAAATCCGACACCAGAATCCAATATGGCGGCCATGATGGCCGCCGAAATGTGAAAATATGCTATTTTTCTGACATGTTACCACCTTTCGTTTGTCTCTGTGGGAAAATTTTACAATTTTTGCGTCATGTTATACATTTATCATATAGAGGAGTCATTGGCGAACACATGGGGACCATAATATGCATTCATTGCGGGATATTTTTGTCCGATATCACGTTTTCACAAATGCCGGTATCATAGGTCAAAGCCGTATCTCCGTTAATAACGCGATGTTATGTTTCGAATCAATGAATGTTATTGCTATTATAACAACACCCATGCATATATATTTGCAGGATATACTCGAGCTAGGATTCCTCTTATACCTGAGTTGAGGAATATTTCCCAAATCCAAGATGGCGGCCAAAATGGCCACCAGAAATAAAACAAATCGCTGATTTTAACATCAGTGAGCATTATTGTCATGACTACTCCACACCTGCTTACTATTGTAAGTTGGGAACACTTAGGCGAAGAACTTTCCTTGTATAATATCCAAATAAAAGTCCCCCAAATCCAAAATGGCGCCCACAATGGCGGACAGATTTTGAAAAATCACCGAAATTCCCTCATATTCACATCATTGGGCATTATTATCGAGACAACTCCATCCATGCGTACAGTTGAGTTGGAAATACTGAGGTGAAGTAATTACCTTACATCTCATGCAAGAAATGGTTTTCCAAATCAAAGATGGCGGCCGAAATTTGAAAACAAGTCTACATTCCTTTACTTTCTTACGATGGGCGTTATTGTTTCGCGATTTCTATCCACCATTACATGTTGATATGGAATAGTGACATGAAGTATTCATTAGGGTTTGGCAATTGATACTCACAGCCAAGATCGCTGCTAAATTGGCGGCTATAAATTGAAAAGAAATCGATATTTTCACATATTAATTTCAACTTTTTGTCATAATATCGGTATGTATGGACGAAACTGTACATAAACCATCTACTAGTTCAACCTAAAGGTACCAAAACGCATAACATAGCTCGTATCCTTCTGGAAAGATGAAATACCACAATTAATATCGCGATGTGGCATTTCGAAATCCAGTCTCCACTTAGCGCCGATAATGGCCGTAAGCGTAGGTGCGCCGAATAGTTATATCAGAACAATTACCTGATAACAGATTCTGATTTGCCACGTCACGTCCATAATTATCTGGACCAGCTTCCATTTCTTTGTCTGATAAATCTAGGTCGCTCACACCGACAAAGTATTCACCACTTCCTGGGAGTAGGGTCCCTCTAATCATAACGTTTCAAACAATTCATTTTCCGGTGTCTAGCTTACAGAAGGTCATCTCTATGTATGTGTCTCATACCCCATGGGATAACGACATGTACACCTGGCGAACCAGTTAGCTAGTCACTTCTCAATAGATGGTTCGTCAACTTACAAACTCAGCGAACGCATTGGCATATGTGGACAACTTCGACAGTGTTTCGAAGGTTGCCAGCTGTCTCATTCCCTTGGACAGATGTCTATCTGCTAAGGAGAAGACCCTAGTGTACAGACTACCCACACTTCTTGACCATTATCCGAAGCAAACTGTGTGACGCCCCGCAGTTGTCTCGTCGAATATCTCACAGCAGAGAAGAACAATGCTCGCGGTGCTAGTTTGTGGACATGCGCCATGATAGTGGGAATAAAATGGGCCACTGTATACACCACCCCTACACCTGGTGAATGTTTAAGATATCGAATGTCATGCGTGTCGGTTTTATTTGGTGTGGTAAGGTTGTATTCCACATCCGTTTCGAAGCCTTTCTGATTCAACTACGTACACTTTTGTCTGGATAATAATATGCTAGGCTCCCTCAAAACAGTCGGATGGACTAAAGGATAATGTCTTTATAGCATGAATGTATGCGTGTTTTGTTATCCTCTCTCCGGGTTAGTGCCAGTATGTGGGCGGTATTATTCAAGAAAATGTCAGGAACTGTGGTGCATTTATTTCACTATGTATTTAAAGAACAATTTACAGTCTCGATGACAATGGCTGTGGCCGTTGGGGAACGCGACCTTTATGATCATATAGCTTTATATATATATATAAATTTAGAATATAGTAGTTAATGTCTCATGCATGAAAATGGTCGCATTGGTGATGTTACCAAGAAATCACTTGGTGTACCAACGTTTGTTGAACTGAATGCAAGAGCTCATCAACGTAACATTCCTCTGGATGTTCTTCGCGTTGAACATTTCACCCTTTTGTTGATGGCATTTGTACTTTCTTGAACCATACCACCCAACGTGAGTATGACTGTGACATATCAACGAACTATCAAATGTATCGCCTTTAAGACTACACCCCAGTCTTGGTGGGGCTTATACAGCAGTAGCCAATGGCACACTCCTGATCCAATTGTTTAAGAACGGCTTCCAAACGGATGGGAACATACAATCTTAGCATACAAGGAAAGCAAAGCCACACATGAGATCCTGTCTGAATCTAAAACATAACAAAATAAGGGGCGGTGCAGTCATGGTCCAATTTCATTTCCACTATTATGACACATACCCACAAACGAGCACCGTGTGTGTTGTTAGCATCTGCTTGGATCTGTTCGGTGAGACGATTGCTGGACGCCAACAAGCTTGTTCTTATGATCATGTTCAAGGAGTTTGGGTATATTATGCATTATGGTCTTCTAGCAGAAATGCATCCGTCAAATGTCGGGCTTTCAACATTCGAAGCCATATACAGAAGTTGTCCGGGTACGTCAGTGCATTAGATGAGTATGTGAATTGATGAACCATATATTGAGAAGTGGCTGTTTGGGAAGATCACCAGGTGTACACGTTGTTATCCCCATTAGGTCACCAAAGCTGACAATACGCAGATAGATAGGTCCTTCTGAAAGCTAGTATATACGCATCGACCGAATACCTTTATAGTGTATCGCACAAGATGACGCATATACCCCACATGTAGCATCTGAATTATACCATAAGCTATACCACGAATGAAGCTCGCTAAGAATTCCAAGCTTTCGAAACCAACACGTGAGCTGGACACCGGCATATGTATTGTTTGAAACATTCCGATTAGTGGCACACTCCTACAAAGAAGAGTAGTGAACTGTTGTTGTGAGTGAGATAGATTAATCTGACGAAGAGATGGAAACGAGTCTAGATAATACTGAATGTGGCAATTCAGAATAAGCTCAGGTACTGTTGTTTTGATTCTTGGAAGTCATAATATGACTATTCGGCGCACCTATATACGGTTACGGCCAGTATGAGCCCTTAGTGGAGAATGGATTTTGAAATGCCACATTGCGATTGTGGGTTTTCACCCTTCCAAAAGGCTACGACTTACATTGGAACCAAGATATGGCTTATATTATGTACCGTTTCGTTTATCATACAAATCAATATTATGACAAAAAGTTGAAATTAGTATGTGATAATATCGGCTTCTTTTCAATTTCTGCCCGCCAGTTTGGCCGCCACATTGACTTTGGGTATCACTTGCCAAACCCTAATGGATAATTCATACATATCAACATGTAATGGTGGGTAGAAATCGCGAAACAATAACGCCCATCCTAAGAAAGTATAGGAATGTAGGCGTGTTTTCAAATTTCAGTCGCCATTTTGGCCGCCATCTTTGATTTGGAAAACCATTTCTTGCATGAGATGTAAGGTAATTACTTCACCTCAGTATTTCCAACTCAACTGTACGCATGGATGTAGTTGTCTCGACAATAATGCCCAATGATGTGAATATGAGGGAATTTCGGTGATTTTTCAAAATCTGTCCGCCATTGTGGGCGCCATTTTGGATTTGGGGGACTTTTATTTGGATATGGTACAAGGAAAGTTCTTCGCCTAAGTGTCCCCAACTTACAATAGTAAGCAGGTGTGGAGTTATCATGACAATAATGCTCACTGATGTTAAAATCAGCGATTTTCGGCGATTTTTTATTTCTGGTGGCCATTTTGGCCGCCATCTTGGATTTGGGTAAATATTCCTCAACTCAGGTATAAGAGGAATCCTAGCTCGAGTATCTCCTGCAAATATATATGCATGGGTGTTGTTATAATAGCAATAACAATCATTGATTCGAAACATAACATCGCGTTATTAACGGAGATTCGGCTTTGACCTATGATACCGGCATTTGGGAAAACGTGATATCGGACAAAAATATCCCGTAATGAATGCATATTATGGTCCCCATGTGTTCGCCAATGACTCCTCTATATGATAAATGTATAATATGACGCAAAAATTGTAACATTTTCCCACAGAGACAAACGAAAGGTGGTAACATGTCAGAAAAATAGCATATTGTCACATTTCGGCGGCCATCTTGGCCGCCATATTGGATTCTGGTGTCGGATTTTTGGCTACTTTGTAAGGGTTGTATATTAGCATAACGAATCGAGCGGAAAACAAGACCGCATGTGCTATCATCTTTACTATAATGGCGATCAAAGAGACCTGGTGCATTTAAAAACAATGGCCGCCATGATGGACGCCATCTTGTATGGAGTCTCTGCGGCCACTTTTTTTTCTTGTTAACAAGTGAAAAAAATTAGAGGAGACCTTAAGAAAATTAGTGGGGTGAAGTTAAGTCCTAGGGGGGGGGGGGGGTTGCAGAGGTCGACCAATATCTCCTGGACTATTGTGGTTGATTTATAAAACTGCCTCCTATACATTGAATACTAACATATCTGATGCACCATGGTTAAAGGCACGTTAGGCCTTAGTTGTCGAAAATATTCATATTTGTTCCAATCACCGTAAACAGAAAAACATTAAAACGCATACAGTTTCGTTCATATATACCATGGCCATCGCGTAAACAGCATGTTATCATAAAGATTTACTATATGTTACCTAAGCAAGAGCCTGATTGTGTTACAGAAGACAAACACAATGCTGCTGGCTAATCACACACAAATGGCATAAACGCTCTTTATTCGTTCCATATCAGGAATTCACCCACACAGAACGCTCTTTATGTTTACCATCATAATATAAACAAACACCAGAAAAGTAACTTTTTATGCGTTTGTTTACATAACAATGGTAAAAAATGTGACAATAACATACTGTTTATGCGATATTTCTTATTTGTATACGGACAAAGTCTATCTACCTTTTGTTTTTCTTTCTGTTTGTGGCGGTTTTTGACGGGTGGAAATATTTTCACAGGATAACCACCGCCAAGGCCAACCGTACCTTTAATTGTTACTATTGTTACCACTGACATCACCAAAAATATTGGACTTTTCTCTCAAAAACTGGACATAAATATCTGCAAAAATTAACTTTTCAGGTATAGACCATTTTTTTCAAGTAAAATGCAACTATCATTGGTAAAATGTAACTGTCTCTGGATTCAAATGTGTTTATTGTTTTGGTCTATCTTAAATGTGTCACACTACGGTATCTATAGACCAAATTGCTCAAGATGGCTTCCAAAATGGCAACCAAATTTGTAAAAAAAAATTTTTTACATATATCCTGAACATTATTCTCTGTGTTATCCGAAAAGGTAGTAAATTGTGACTCACTTGGTTATTATACGTGTTAGTTAATTAACTGACAACTATATGTTCTATTCTGGTTGTCCCAGTTCCGTATGGGGCATGACAAATTCATTTTAAAGTATGGAATTTTGCCGAGAACCTCTTTTGTGATTCTGGCCATATTATTGAATGGAAATGGGCGGAACGTTGAGACGGAACCGAGATGAACCATAATCTGTGGCTATTCTGGTCCATTATGGTAACAAAAAATATCAACTGGATGCAGGGTGGATGCCAAGATAGTAGTCAGGGAGTTACTCTATGATCATATTTGAGGTGAATAGGTATACAGGGAGTTATTGTATGTCATGAATGATGTGAATAGGTATACACGGGGTGACTATATGGTTATGTGTGGGTTGTCCATTGTAAGATGTATAGGTATACAGGGAGAGGTCATGTGTGAGGTGAATCGGTATGAATGGAGTGACTGTATGTTGTATGGTTGTGTATATCCAGTACGGGTGCACCCGATGTGCATGTATGGACATTGATGTGGTGTATGAATATAGTTACATGGTCATCTGTGTGTTGATTATGTATATATTTAGTGACTGTAGGGTCATGGGTTGGATGTACATGTGTTGTCTGTATGATCATGGATGGGGTGTGTGGATAAATAGGGAGTTATTTTATGGTTACGGGTAATGTGTATAGGTATACATGGAATGACTGTACGGTCATGATTGAAGTGTATATGCATACCTGGAGTAAGCTGGGTGGACATTATCGAGCGTGCGGGTATATAGGGAGTGTCCTTGTGGTATATATTTATATATCTCGTGGATGTATTATCATTGGTGGGTGTATAGGGATTAGTTGTATGATCATGGATGGCGTGTATGATTATACAGTGAGTTGCTGAATTGTCATGTGTGAGGTGTATATGCAAGTATGGAAGGTATGGGTGGTCGTGTGTGCAGGTTTTTTGTATATCTGGAAGGGCTGAATGGCCGTTGGTGAGGTGTATATGTATACATGGAGTGACACCATGGTCTAGGGTGGGCTGCATATGTATATATCGAGTGGTTATATGACTATGTGTGTCGAATATGTATACATGTAGTGACTGTATGGTCAATGGTGATATGAGTACATGTAGGTATACAATGAGTGACTGTATGATCATAAATGTAATGAATATCTATACAGGGAGTGACTAAATGGTCATGTGTCAGGTGTATGAGTATACGTGGTGTTCCTGCTTGGTGACTCGTGGCGGTATGGTCATGTGTAGGTTATACGGGCATACACACGTGTTGCTATATGGTCGTGGGCGAGGGGTATGTGTATATAGCGAGTGGCTATATGGCCATGGGTGAGGTGCATATGCATACATGGAGTGACTTTTCTGACATAGCTGGGGTGTATTAGTATATCTTGTGTCAGTATTCGGCTATGGTGCGACACATAGGGATACATGGAGTGACATGGCCAATGATGAGGTGAATATGTGTACAAGGATTGACCATGATCATGTATGAATGTTTTGAATATGTACACACGGGTGACTATATGGACATATGGCAGGTGAAGGAGTATACCAGGTGGCATGGGTGAGGGTATGTGTATGAAGCGAGTGGCTATATGGCCATTGGTGAGGTGCATATGTATACCTGGAGTGACTCTATGGTCATTGTTGTGGTGTTGATGTATATACTGAATGTCTATGTATACAGGGGATTACCGGTATGGCCAATCGTGAGGTGAATACATGGGTATACACGGAGTGACTATATGGTTATGGGTCATGTTGAGGAGTATACCAGGTGGGCCTTCATTGTGACTCATGGATGTATGGTCATCCGTGGTAATGGGTCAGGTGTACGTTTAAACATTGGGTCACTATATTGTTGTGTCTGTGGTGTTTATGTATATATGGAATGACTGTGTGATAATGGGTGGCTAACGCTTTCCACGTTTAACGTTTCCCCCATGTACATAAACACCATCAAGATGGAGAACTCTCTGACATGACGTCTCTGTTGATTAACATATCCTTGAGTTATTGTGGAAAGCCATAGCCACCCAAGGTACACATGTACAACCCACCCATTACCTCAGTCACTCCATATGTACATAAACACCACACACATGACAATATAGTCACCCACTTTATACCCGTACACCTGACCATACAGCCATACTTGGTTATACATGTACATACCACAAGTGACGATATAGCCACGATTCACCATGCATGAACACCAGGTGTACTCCTACACCTGGCACATGACCATATAGTCACTCTATGTATACATATGCACCACATTCACGATCATACATTCACCCAAATTACACATGTATAACCCACCCATGACCTCATATGTACATAAACACCACACAAATGACAATATAGTCACCCACTCTATACACGTACACCTGACCACACAGCCATATTTGGTTATACCGGTACATGCCACAAATGACGATACAGCCATGAATCACCATGCATGAACACCAGGTATACTCCTACACCTGACCATATAGTCACTCTATGTATACATATTCACCACATTCACGATCATACATTCACTCAGTGCATACATATTCATCTCACTATGGACCATACAGCCACTACATGTATACCTATTCGCCATATCCATGACCATAGGGTCAATCCAGGTATACATATAAACCTCACCAATGGTGAGCCCTTCCAGATATACGAATACCCACACACACACACACACGACCACTTATACCTTCCGTACTTGCATATACACCTCACGCATGACAATTCAGCAATTAACAGTATACTGTATTCATACACGCCGCTCCAATGATCAGTTAATTTACAAAACACAAAATAAAGTCATATTACTCAACCAGTTCCAAACAATATGAACTGATCTAGAAGATATTTGTGGAAAAAAACGTCATATTTTCAACTTCCGGCGGCCATTTTGGCGGCCATCTTGGAGGGTGAGTTTCAATTTTGCGCCAAAAAAGTGTCATTATGTCTTAGCTTCACGAAAATATACACATTTGTATCCATTTTACTAGATTTTCCCCCTATAATTTGCATAAAACTGCCTTAGGGTCTGATCTGAAAAATGGCGGCCAGGATGGACGCCATCTTGTCTGAAGACTACACGGCCACTTTTTTTTTCTTATTAACATTGCTTAAAAGTTGAAGGACATAATAAGGAACAAAATGAGTGGGGTGAAGTTAAGTCCCATGGGGCGGGTGCAAGGGTACCCCTATTGGCTCCCGGACTATAAGAGAATTCTTACGAGAATCGTCGATAAATATACAAAACAGCAATGTCTTACCGTAGGTACCTGATTAATATGATGTTAATGTTTCAGAATTATTACTGTGATGATAGTATCATGATACAACTCGGCTTTGAACGTTCCGCGAGAAGTATATAAGTTTGAGTATGTCCAAGCCCAGTTACGTGATTTCATATGACGTTGTACGGTGTCGTATCAACAACCCTCCAGCGAAAAAAACACGAAGATTTTAAAAGCCTTGTATTGAACCATATGTTCATCCAATCGGGCGACAGGAAGTCTATTCGTGTTCGACACCTTCGAATTATGGTAAAAAAGTTGGTTTGACAAGTCATAGCCGGCCAATAATGGCCAATTTTAATTGAATACTATAGTATGCACCAACTGTATGGAACCCATATACTGACAAGATTGTGGATGCATTTGAGAAAGTTCAGCGACGCGCTGCAAGATATATGGTCTCAACAGATACAGAAGAACACCCAACTTATATATCATGCAGACACGATGGAGTCGGATGGACCGACTAAGATGGCACACTCTATACATTCCAGGAGGCACCAGGCTAGATTATTCACGATGCAGAAAATCCACCATCAACATGCTGCAGTAAAAATAGATGAATATTCTAAAAGAACAAGGGAATTATCGAGATACACTAATATGGCTGGCCACCTAATTCCACACCCCAACTACGATTACCACAATTTTTCTTTCTATCGATCCCCCGGACCACAAGAGGATGGAATGCTATATACCAACTGAAATAGTCACCATTCATCACATTCCAGTTGATGAGTTCAGGACCAGGATGATGAACCAACTAAATCCACATTGGACGTCCCAGAAAATCCATTCGACTCAGTAAAGAATCAAATCAACCAGTCATGACACTCCAAATTTGAATTCAAATCAAATAAATTATATAATACAAATCCTAATCATGAAGAGA
This sequence comes from Siphonodentalium dalli, assembly GCA_032622095.1. Lineage (NCBI taxonomy): Eukaryota > Metazoa > Mollusca > Scaphopoda > Gadilida > Siphonodentaliidae > Siphonodentalium > Siphonodentalium dalli. Next base: position 51,041,695 of record CP136064.1, on the reverse strand, counting down.
TATTATCACCAGCCGTTGTCACAATAAATTGAGTCATATATATACTCATAAGCCTGTTGAATGTGGACTGTAATCGAAAGAAGAAGCATTCAGCACCGAATGCCGATATACATACCTACTTATAGTCTATACTTAGATTGTATTATATATGTACCGGTATACTCATAATATTTACTAATAGTACCGATTAATTTTCCAAGTCTGAGACAAAATTATCCAAATATATAATGAGCATTATTTATTTGGAAATATCCCTAAAAATGGAAGATATCTTAATTTTTTTTAGGATTAACTTGAAGCTATAAATTAATATCCTCGAATCATTTGAATAAATCTCCAAATTGATTTCGACAGCTCACCAAATCCTGCTTGAGTGAGGTTTAAATGTTGAGGATCATTTGAATATATCTCTAACATCTTGATTATATAGTGGAGTTTCAACAACTAATATAATCAGTATTAAAAATATTTCGCAAAAGATATGTTTTTTGAACATTTGATATTTATACACATAATTAATGGCTCTTCGTATAGATATGTATGCCCATTCGAAAATTGCGAAACTGGCAACTATTAAAAAATATAACTGTATTCTATTCGTGACAGTATCAGTTTGCCATAAAATATAGTCATTACAAGTCGTCATAAAAATTATTTGTCACATGCATATAGTTATTTGTCGATCGTCTAATTATAACCTACATGGATGGGCGGGTGCATGGGGTGTACCGTGCCCCCAGGGATGGACGGTGCATGGGGGACACCAGCACAACACAAGCTTGCACATATCTATATAAGCTTCATACATTACTTGTTTTGGCATGTATGAAGATTAATTCGATTTTTTGTTATTGACTTACATTTTGAAAACAATCCTAAGGGTGGATACACACATGCATGTAATGTCTGTATGTAAAATACATGTATTTTACATGGTCACACCAATCATTGATAGCATTAATCGCCTGCTCGCGATCGTTCCATTTCAACAGGCGAGACCGGTGAGTAGTTATAAGCCAAAATCAAACTAACTGTTATCAAGAGATTTCAGGCCAGTCATAAACATGTCTTTTTTCATGGATGCCGAAATGAATAAATCCTGTCTGATATATGTTGCTGTTTTTCACGAGTTTTAGTTCATTTCGAAAAATGGATTTGAGTTTGTTTGTCATTTCTTGGAAACAGGGTCATCCAAAATAAAAATAAATGTGTATACTTTTGAAGCTATGTTAGGACGATTGTGATACATAAGTGTTTAATGCCCCACACACTGACTCCCAATTTGATCTCGTCCAGCAGAACCCGAACGGCTTTCTGGCTCCACATTTTGGAAGTGCTATATTAATACACATGGCAATCAACTAACTCATACATGGTGGATTCCATGTTATAAAGTGATTTAGCCTAATCGGACAACGCCGAATCGAGTCAGGATAAGGATATTTCTTCCTCGACTATGCATGGCCTCAGTTCAAATTTTAACAATCCGATATGGTGCTCTCATGCCTTGAATACAGGCATTGGAACATTAAGACAGACAATACCAGTTTGTTGAGATTGCTCGGATAATTTGAGGGCGAGCTCATGTGATAACTTTCAATTGGGATTTCTTTGCATATATCCATTACAGCGCCAAAAACATTAATGCAGGTACAACGTTGAAAGAGTCACCCCCCCCCCCCCGCCCATTTTAACCCAGAATTTACAGAGCAGTATATACTTCTCATGCCAAAGGATGAACAAGTTCCTAACTGTCACCATTTTAGCCTGTACAGGCTTGAGTTATCACATTTTGGACTATAATCCATGATTGGGGGAGGGGGCTGGTTCTCGAAAGTTTCGAATAACTAAGGGATTTAATTGAATGTATCGGCCGGGATTATCTGGGCAAGAATGTACAACATAATGTTTTACTTAAATATTCCATAGTTGTAAATTGTGTGTATATAACACAAGAGAGGAAAGGTGACGTAGTTGTGGACTCGTAGCTGGACAACCCTTTTCCCGAATGAAGACACACATGCAGCAACACCACCTTCTGTATACCTTCAAATTTAAAGCTGTAATAATATGTTCATAATTATATGAATAGCATCAATTGCTGCATATGAGATTAATCACTCGTAGCAAACAGGCACGGCAGATATGACTGTCAACTACAATATTTACAAATCAGGAGTGGCTTCGTGGCTTCAGGGGGGTATGCCTCATGTTGCTTCATGCCCCCCACTCCGGTCGATGAAATATGTAATGATCAGTCCGGTAGCTTCCGGTATAATATAGCCCCTGCATTGTGGAAATCCTGGGACCATCACTGGTATACAACCAAGAGAAGACTGACAATGATTTAAACAGAACGTCCAATATTTGGGTTATCGCGCGAACAATTATTTTAAGCGGCCTGACGACTTCGTCCAGTCAACGACACTCTACACGTTCAGAGCGTTACTCACTGTGGTCAAACCTAGCCGCAATGATTGGTTTATCAGCAGACACATATTACATGGTCTGTATGATCCATGTAAAACGCCAAATACAAGATATTTACAGAGATTACATGCATGTGTGTATCCACCCTAAACATACATTGATCACAACTTACTACATGGGGTGTGATGCAGATAGATGCAGATAAGAGAGCGAAGACATAATGAACAATTAGAGTTGATTGATAGGGTGGACTTGTGTATACAATAGAAGGTTAGGTCAAATGATTTATGGAGTTTTAGTTCGGCTAGATGCATACGTACGTTGTATATATATGCCATGTTCACCAGGGACAAGCCAACACTCCGCAGTGATGGCGACATCGATACGAATAATACTTACTTTGTTTATATTATTTACAAATGCTAGTGGACAACAAAACTTCCGGGACCAACGCCAACGACCAAGGGCTGCTCAGGGATCAGGTATTGTCGATATATAGTGTCCTTTATAAATATGTAGGAACCCTTAATATTATGTATGATATGCGTGCGAAATGGAAGAAGCCAACACAAAGAAATAAACACAGATCGAGACGTTATAAAGTTGTCATCAGTTGCGATACCAATCTACACATCTACCTGAGGGAAACAATATTAATAACGCATTAAAACCACACAAAATCATTAAATAAGTCATTAAAATTATTTGTTTTCTTATATTTTAAGGCTACTTCTGAAATAATTGAAGCGACCAACGTACAGTAATTTTACTGACTGTAAAATTAGCATTAAATCTTTGTATTCGCGTAAATTTAAGAACATTATTTTTATATTATTTTGAGAGTTAGGACTACAATTTTTAATGACATAATTCAAATACCTGCATGATGCAGCATGATGTCTCATTTTAAGGAATTATTTTCTCCGAGTTAGGAGATTATAACTTATTTTCCAATCGCGATATCAACTTACTTAGTCAGATCTCACCTTCCACAATCATCACACTCGGTCTAAATTCAAACTGTTATAAAATGTGCAAAAAATATAAAATTCTGTAAAAAAAAACATCACTACTATAAGAATAACATGGAGAAGTATAGATGAACTTTGTTCTTATATTGATCATTGATAGTTCGATCTGCAATGACGATATATATCGCGTGTTGAAACCAGTGTGATGTAAACAAATATGTTACTAATTAAGTTACATTGTATTTTGTCAGAAAACATCGATAAATGTGTAACAATTTCAAACAGTTTAGTCTGAATATGATTTTCGGAATATTTCTCAGTGCTTTGACCTTTTCCAATGTTTACTGTTAAGTTTTTATTACACTTTGATATCTTATTAGACTATAGGACTTTCATCGGTAGATCGATTGTCAATGTAACCGTAATATTGTTTCGATTTGCGAAATTTCGTTACTAGAGTTAAAGGTACTCAATTCGATTCGATGGCCCCCATATCATCAGATTCCAACAACAACAACAACAACATTTTTTTTTAAATGCCGCTTCAGTTATCAGAATCGATTAATTGCCAAAAAATTATGCTAACCACAGTCAACTATAGTATAAAATTTCCCAAAACCTGTTATTTATGAACAAGATGTTCAACGAAATTTGGCCTTGTTTGTCAAATATCTAACACACAAAAGCCACTTGATTTTAGAGTTATCCATCTTCACCTCTCTCTTTGAGCTTTGACGGGTGAGTTCCTCGACTCGAATCAAATCTTTTTTGTTTTACCCCCGAAGCAAAAGAAATATTAATTTGCGAGCGTTAATTCGGATTATGCATCTTTAATAATGAACAAATTCAATCTGTTTTCACATGTGCTTGTTGATGGTTGTTCAAGTTTACAGGTTTTTATAAAAACTATTTTATTTCACATGAACCCATTTTGAAGGCATTACGTCACTTTAATCATTTAAAGAAATATTCGCCAGAAATTTATGCTGAATTGGTCACTCTCATAGGTTTTTTATGTAATAAAGTTACCCATTGTTTAAAGTTGCCCATTTTTGAGCAAATCTCACAATATGAACGCGATTTAAAAGTGACTGTGAAATACTGTTCAGTTTTGACAGTGAGAGGCTCTTCGAGCATAATTAAGAAATATTAATGATGCATAATCCAAATAAAAGCTCCCAAATGACTATTTCTTTGGCTTCGGGGTGAAAAATATTTGATTCTAGTCGACGAACCCACCCATCAAAGCTCAGAGTGATCAGATATCGATTTTTGAATTTTTTTATTTCTCGAAATGTGTATTTCTTAGTGGCCCAGAAAAGTGTCGTCGAACCAATTAATTGTCTCGGACAAAATTGCAAAAGCAAGTGGTAATACGGCCAAATTTCGCGCAAGTGATAATACGGGCATAGTTAGCATTATTTTGTTGTAATTAATCGATTCTGATAACAAAAGCCTATTTTGAAGAAATGTTTGTTGCTGTTTTAACTTGATGATATGGGGACCCTCTGATCGGATTGAGTACCTTTAAAAAATGAATATTTGCTTGCTATTACATGAAATATAATTAACAGGGCCCTGTACTATAGATACCTAATACCCATGTTTTGAGTCGCGGAGAACGTGTCGAATACTATGGACATGCACTGGACATTTAATAGTGTAGGTGATTTCCCGTAAATTACCAGATAAGACATAATCGGTAGCTGTATGCCTAATTTTAACTTCATTCTGGACATGAATGTACGTTTAACCTACATGTATATATAGCTCTGTGTCTATTTCACCTCTTGTTTCTTATGATTTTATTGAATAGACATTCAATACTATTATATAATATATTATAAAAATAACATTCATCTGTATATACGTGCATGCATTGTGTATCATGCATTCTGCGTCGGACCAGTTCGTCAAAATTTTAATGATAGCTATATTTTGGGTCGGCAAATTGGCCGAACTATACAATCTATTGAATAAGGAATATGGAATAAGTTCCAAAAGTCACGGTCGTTTCAACTAGAATGCGATTGCAATCATTATAGTACGTTCTTTTCGTCTCGATCAGGTTTGACGAATCAACAGTCATCATCCGTGCAAATACCACAGTATGCTTACGCTACTTGTGCAATCCAGGCAACATCCGCCGGTCCGGTAGAGGGCGTTGTCAACTTCCGACAGCAGGTAAGTGAATTCGGGACTGGAATACAGACTTCATCAGGCATATCAACGTCCAGTCCCATCGTTATTCGTTTGTCTGACCACTGTCATGCATATGTGACTAATTAAAAAATTTAGTTCAAAGTCCAGTTTGAGCTATTGCCATGAGTTGGAGTCCGTCAAACAATTTCCTTTAGCACATATGCACCCCAATTAGCTGCTGTCACATCTCTCATCCGATCATCACCAAACTTCTTAATGGATCTTCGAGATGACCATTAGTTGGCAGCCATAGACCCCCCCCCCCGAAATTCGTTAAAACATGGCCATCAGCAGCCTGAGCCATCTTTTGATTTCAAATTTGAATCTATCGGCACACCTTGCAGCTCCAATTAATTGGAGAATTATTTCGAACCTTTCGGACGTCGAATCGGTTTCAGAGAGATGTCTGATAACTAATTATCTGCATAATATAACATATCACTTTTACAAGGTCTTTGTGTTGGATAGTGTTTTTGGCTCGGATTGTCAGTGGCTTCAAAGCAGAGCTATATTTTTTTCGTATTTCACTGAAACACCATGCATGCATGGGCATGGCCGCCAGATTTTACTCTTTCCATGACTAAATTCTTCAGCACACCCTACAGGTCACATCTCTCATCCGACCGTCACCAACTACTATATGCATATTCGGGGTGACGATGTGGGGGGGGGGGGTGTATCATTATCTTAGAAAGGGTGGTACGAGGACTTCTTCAATTACTAGACAATTGCAATAGATTTGTGTCATATATGTGCATATTTATTTCAGGCGACGGGGGGAGAAGTTGACATCCATGTATCTTTGAAGAACCTGCCCACACCATCTGCTTTACCACCCGGGCCTGGCGACATATTCCAAAAAGCAATTCACATTCACAAGTACGGCGACATCACGGGTGACTGTTACTTCATCGGGGAACATTATAACCCAAATCGTTCCCCCAAGCACGGAGGACCAACTGATAATATAAGGTATATAATTATATCGATATAAATAATGACCCAACTTATTAATGACGGAGGCTAAAACTATAGGCTGCGCCCCTCACACGCCCAGCCCCCCCCCCAAATGTGCCCCCCCCAATTGTTTTTGTTTTGTATCTTCCACCGCCCCAATACACTTCTTTTTACTATTTATCAACGATCCATCCAAACTTATTACGCCCTCTTATGGTGTATATTGGCAATCGTATTTAGCAGAATCGTAGGAGGTGATGGAGAAAATATGATTGAAAACGTACTCGGTATCTGCGTACTCGTTTTGTATGTGTTCTCTGCAATATCGGCCAGCTAACACTATTATGTACAAGTCGGTGCCGCACTAAAGCTGTGAGTTCGCTCCGTTCAGCATCTGTTGTGGCTAGTATACGTTGTCGATAATATACGATGTCGCTAATCCATAATTCACACCACCATTGATGTGTCTATTAATTCGAATTACGATAGAGTTCTTCCGCATTGATTGATATTGTCGGCTAACTGTTGACAAATACGTTTATTGATTTTAAATTGAAATTGAATATTGGATGTAATTCGGCCTTAATTGATTTAAATTTACGTATGTTAATTTTAAAAGGACATCTGTTAATTTACATTTCACGTCTGTTAATTTACATTTCACGTCTATTAATTTATATTCCACGTCTATTTACATTTCACGTCTCTTAATTTACATTTCACGTCTATTAATTTGAATTTCACGTCTGTTCATTTACATTTCACATTTATTAATTTACATTTCACGTTTATCGGTATTAATTTTATAAGGACGGTTGTTAAGTTTGAGTTGACTTATTGGCCTAAATTCGGCCTTTATTATTTACATTTCACCTCTATTAATTTCCATGTGACTTCCGTAATAGAAGTTCTACTAATTTGGAATTTACTTACTGATTATTAGTTAACGCCTATTGGTTTTTATTATTTTTTAGACCAAATGGCTGCCCATACGAATGGGCACATTATACCATTAGTCCAGTGCATTTGTAGTTTTACCCAGAATTATTTGCAACATAATTATTTTTAGACGTTCTAGATTAGGAATGTTGAGTTGTGGTATAAAGCATGTAAGAGTCGAATGCATTTATGAGAAGAAAAAAATGCCAAAACCGGAACTAATTGCAACTGATTTGTTTTTGCAGAATTAAGTACAAAATCCCTCCATAAATAACATAATACAAATCAACAAAAAAACGGAAAAAGAGAAATAGGTGAATCAGCCAAATTCCATATTTTATGGTCAAGTTTTTTAAAAACTAGAGAAAATTGAAGTGATATTTCACTGCTTTATCAATTTTCTCCCGAGATTATATATACACAAAATATTATTACTTTATGGATCTATGATCAAGAAGACAAAAATATTTTGTGTTCCAATATAACATCCATGTTTGGTTTATTCGAATGATAACTCTAGACCAATTGTCAACAAGATTTCTTTATATTTGGTACGTGGTTCTCATTCTCATTATGGTCCGATGTGTTTTGACGGAGTCGATCATTCGAGGCTAAATTATTGGGAGTCCCCCTTAAAACGACAGACAGCACAGGAATTCGTGTGAATGAAATACATTTCTTTAATGTGTGGTGTCAGAAAGACTAGATAAGGAAAGTTTTCACTGGGGACCATGAGACACTAGATTTTGGTGGAAATTCGCCACCTCGGCATATATATATATATATCCAATATTAAGAATACGCATCACATGTCATTTCATGCACTCCTTTCTGATTTCAACCCATATGCTGGCGGAAAAATAACACCACGTGGGCGGTTCGTTATTGGCCTTTTTCACTATTTATGTAACTTTTTGTTTGCGAGACAAGAGTTTGTTAACTTAAAGGGGTACTGTACGCCATTTTCATTAAATTTCCGGTGACAACAACGATCTAATATCGATAATATATAGAAACATAAGTAATTTGAGTCGAAGATGTATTCTGTAAACGCTCAGGTTAATAGGCTATCTTAAAATTTCATAATTTAAAAGTTAATAATTTGATATAAATTGAATTTATGACTGGAGCCATAAAATGGCGTCAATTAAATTACGAATTACCGTAATCAAAAATAGTAATTGAGGGATACTGGATTTTTAAACCGATCGCACACACGATTGCTTAAAATATTATGAGGATACGGGGAGAACACTCAAGCCACTCACTGACTAGCGACGATACAATAACTTAAATGATTATATGGGACTAGTATGCATATAATATAACTTTTATTTGATTCATTTGGTTGAAAACTTAAAAAAAATTACTCGACAACGACAATTTGTATTTTTGCATTCCGGTAAATTTGTCATCCGTAACATGACTTCGTACTCAACAGACTTTCAAATAATGGAAACATTGTTACCTTATTCTCCGACTCGGAGACTATAGAAACCAACAACAACATGTGGCGTACAGTACCCCTTTAAGGAGAATCACCATAATCACCCTAATACGTCGATTCAAACTTCAGGAATCGTCATGCTGGCGATTTAGGGAACGTGCCGCATGGTGTCGATGGAGTGCTGAACGGGACTTTTCAAGACAAGGTCATCTCTCTAGTTGGCCCAATGTCAATCGTCGGCCATTCATTCGCAGTAAGTATCAAACATTATATATATTATACTAATGCTGTAAAGGCTTAGCTAATATATCGCTGCTTTGGCCACTCTCGGGGTTTTGTGTTTGAAACAAAGATACTCGGGCTGGTGTAAATTATGAAACAGATACCAAGCTCATCAAATCTTGCACACAAAAAATGGTATTTAAACATCGTGTACTAAGGATAATTCGTACTGATAGTTTGGTATTTAAAAAATTAAACTTTATAAAAACAAGACAGTCAATGACTGTTGAGTCAACACTGTATCGGGGCTGAGAAGACTGGGACTTTGAAGTCAATTGCAGTCTGCACAATTAAAGATAACTTTAAAACATGTTAACTACTTCTCAGTTAATATCACCTATGCTACGCTGAACATTTCACAAGAACTGCATTTTTTTTTGGACCCATAATGATTCCATAATTATATAAAGGTAGCAACAAAATTTAGGGAAGGGTTACTCAGCATCATCCATGGCATCCTAGAGGTATCGTACTGTTTGAGATATGTTACCAACATACTAGTACAATTGCTACAAACTCATTACATAGACGAAAAGTTTTAAAGATGCATTATCCGAATTAACGCTCCTAAATTACTTTTTCTTTGGCTTCGGGGGTAAAAAATATTTGATTCGAGTCGAGGAACCCACACATAAAAGCTCAGAGTGATCAGATATCGATTTTTGAAGATGGTTATTTCTCGAGATGTGCAATTATGTGGTCCAGAAACACGTGGCCAAACGGACGGTCTCGGATAAATTGCCGATGAAGATGGATAACTCTAAAATCAAGTGGTAATACGTCCAAATTTCGTGATACTTAAGTGATAACACAGGCACATTTTGTTGAACAAAATGTTGATAAACAACAAGTTTTGGGAAATTTGATACCATAGTTGACAGTGGTTAGCATTATTTTGTTGCAATAGATCAATTCTGATAACTAAAGCGTATTTTGAAGAAATCTTGTTGTTGTATCTTGATGATATGGGGACTGTCTGGTCGGATTGAGTACAATTAACATCCTATGTACAGATGACACTATAACACCTATACAAACTGATAAGATATCAAACTACTGTATGTTCCTATGTATCTATATAGCTTATTCGTATTTAAATTCGCGCAGTACTATTTTTCGCGCATCATACTGATCGAAATACCAAACCACAGGGGACATATAATAGGGTTATGTTCATGAGTTATATTACATATATTACGAAATATTGAACTGCATAGACAATTACATTCACACGCTGGCAACCAAACTCAACACCACTATTCATAAGTAAAGCGATCAATCGTGGTAATTGCTTGTAAAATACGCATATTCCAGACTGAAGGATCGCGAAAGCACCTGTCCGTATCCCCAACCTGGCATGAGATGGCACCATGATGATCCGTGATCATAGTCTCAGTTATTTATGCAACCATTTAAAACACAAGCAGCCAAATGTGTAAGGGCGTTGGCAGTGTGGTGTTACTTCTTTCGAGTTTATTTCAATTATCTCTATAACTATTTAAATATCAGAATAATTACTTGGAGCATATATACACCAACTCTTGATATATTATGATATAGAAATGTTCTACTCCATGTATAATTCAAAACTTGTTTTCAACAGCACAAATAGTTTCTATTGTCGAGCAGTTTTGGTATAGAGGTATAGAGAAAGTTGACCGTTTTAATGTAATACAAATAATCCTATATATGTACTTTCGGTTCGTACATGTTTCCCTTCCATTCAGGTCCACGAGCTTCCTGATGATTACGGTGCAACAGGAGGGCCTGGCGGATTAGTAGACGGTAACTCCGGTAAGCCGTTAGGCTGTTGCGTCATTGGGAGTGCTGACGGGGAAGTTTGGGGTGACAAACCCACGGCGAACTTGGCACCAGCCGCACTGAGAGCTCCCGTGGTAGCACCGGCTCAGGGCCAGCGGCAGTTCCAGCGGACCAATCGAGCCAGACCAAGGAACGGCAACACCCGACCATTGCCGCCTAGCATGTGGAACGATAGTTTCAGACCAATATATCTCAATAGACGCACGATTGATAGAAGTCGTAACTTTGCTTCTCGTCAACGTGGACGTTAGCCAACATTCAGTTAGTAGCGTTCGCTGTGAACATCTATTAAAAGAACAATTTGAGTAAACACCATTTAAAGCCCCGTGGTGGTTTGAAGCCAAGAAGTTCTCCCTTTTGCTACGTCCATGCCCGGTTTCGGGGTTCACAATAGGCCGCTGAATACTTGTATACGGACTTTAGATGACACACACGCTGTATATATAGACCAACTTGGCTATCATGCATTACTCACACTCTGTAATCACTTGATGGGAACCACAATTGTTTCTACAATTTTTCCTGAGGGGAGAACTAATGTGAGCTATACTTCGGTTCTCCAAATAGATCGATACAGGGGCCTGTAACGCGCTCCGCTGTCCCCTTTTGCACTGCCCATATACGCCGCTTCTATATACGCGCCTGCTTCACGTTATGTAAACAAAAGCAAAAAACGTTACGTTACCTAGCTTTTGTTTAGATCCGGATATGGTAAACATAAAGAGCGTTTTTTGTTACTGTTTTCCTGATATGGAAATAATAAAGAGCGTTTATGTCATTTGTGTGTGATTAACCAATTTAATTGCGTTGTTATGTGAACAGAAGCACAACTTCTGTAACACGAGCAGGCTCTTGTTTACGTGCACCACCGTACGTATTGACGGCAATATATACTATTTACGCGCTGATTATGTTTGGCATATGAACAAAACAATATATATTTTAATATTCCTTCTGTTGATGGCGATTTGAACAAATGTGAATATTTCTGCAACGAACGCCGCCCGTGCCTTTAAAGTCCGCTATAGAAGACCAAGACAATCATACTTCAACGTAATCCAGCATCATCCCAACCGATTTGACTAGCTGCTTTACTGTACGTCGAAGGAAACTTGGACTAAAGTCCTCTGCCGAGTGATCTATAGTAATATCCACAAGCCAGGTTTATGTTATAAGCCAGGTGGTTTATACTGTGTAAGACTCAATATCCAGGGTATCCACTGTAGCTCAACTTGGAGAGGGGGGGGGTAATTCCCCTTACATTCAATGGAGCGATAAGGTATTTTTTTTAGTAATACCAGAGGTCAACCGGAAGAGCCATATTAAGTTTGGGATTAATTGGACGAAAAATGGTGGGTGTAGCTGTAGGGCATGACTAAGTATTTAGTAATGCAAAGAATAAAATCCAATATAGCTGTCGACCGCCCAAGTTTTTGGTCCAAAATCATTCAAATTCCATCCATTCCATACCTAAACATGCCCGTAAATTTTCAAAACATTTCTCCGATAAATACGGGCTGCAGAGTGTGCCGATAGATAAAAATTTGAAATCAAAGATGGCTGCTGGCGGCCATGTTTAAACAAAAATTCAGAAAAATATTCCCATCGGATGAGGAATGTGGCCGCAGGGTGTGCCAAAGGATATAGTCATGCAAATATTAAAATCCAAGATTGTCGATGGCAGCCATGTTTAAAAAAAAATTCGGAAACATTTTATGGCTCCCATCTATATTGGTCACCCAAAAGATCCATGAAGTTTGGTGACGATTGGATGAAGGATGTGGTTTGAAGGGTGTACGTCCCAAAGGTTTAGTCATGCAAAGATTCCAAGATGGCTACCGGTACCATGTTTTTCAACTAAATTCACAAATATTTGATAGCTCCCACCGAGTGGTTACCCCGAATATGAATTATGATGACGATCGGATTAGGGACACTTTTATTATAACCACACGGCATATACGTTCCATTTCTATATATCCATAAACATATGACTGAATATCTGGCCTATAATTGATAACGTTGAGAAATAATAGAATTAAACAGTTTATCAAAAACTTATATAGTATTACAGGTATCTCTAGGTGACCGGGCCTCTATTATTAGCGGACCAGCGGCTAACAAACAAATGTGAACCATTGTCATACAAGAAACCTTCACACCAAATTTGAGCCCTATCAGTACATCGGTTATTGGGGAGATGTCATAAACCCCATTTTGGCACCAGTAAAACCCTCGTCATAGTGCCCATTTAAGTGCATATAATCCAGTTTTACCGAAACACAATTCGAACTTGTGTTTGTTTTAAGTACCTTAGATGCTCGTTTCAAACATTTAAATGAATTAGGAAGAAGATTTTAAAAGGATTTAATGTTAGTAGAATTATCCCTCGAGCAGGTACCGGGCCCCTAATTTGTTGACCGACCCCTAATGAACAAATTTTAATCCTAGTCACACAAGTAACCTTCATATCAGTCCAATTTTGAGCCAGATCGGTTCAACGTCTCTGGAGATGATTTTGAAACGTGGACATAGTGAAATATAGTGGAAAGCTCCATGGGGTTCAGTGAAAAATGTTCAGTTTCCTGTCACCCCTAAAATCACTTCAGCATAGCGGCTTGAACAAAATATGATCTAATGGTCACAGCAATCATGGCAATGTTTCATGCGAAATATCAAATGATTCGGTCAACTGCACTGAAGATTTTTAAATTAGTTAATGTTAATAGAGTTATTCCACAGTGACCTGCGATATAAGTTTAACTAAACTCTTTAAACAGTTTAGCTCAACTGTTATAATAAATCAAATGGGCGCTAAAAATATGCTGCCATAATATAGCGACGTGGTACATAGCATGGGAACTACAAGTACGTGGGTTTAGAATTTATGAATGAAAGTGTCAATGACACTGTAGCTCAACTTTGTAAAGAAGGTAATTTTTTTGTGATGAGCAATGAATAGAGATATTAAAAAGGAGTGTAAAAAATGAGCAGTAAAGGATTTAGTCACACACAGTAAAATCCAAGATGGCTGCTGGCGGCCATGTTTTTTGGCTGAATGACCCCAAAATAACTCGTTCCCATCTACATGTTATTGTTAACATCAATGACAAATTTTATGATGATAAGACTAAACGTACGACCTGTAGCCTGTGCTAGAGGATTTAGTCATACAAAGAGTAAAATCCAAGATGGCTGCTGGCGGCCATGTTTTTTGGCTGATTGACCCCAAAATTAATCGTTCCAATCTACATATCAATATTAACATCCATGACAAATTTCACGATGATCAGACGAACAGTACGACCTGTAGCCCGTCCTAATGCATTGAATTTTGAAATCAAAGATGGCCGCTAGCGGCCATGTGTTTTGTCCGAATGACCCCAAAATGACTCGTTCCCATTTACATTCCAATTTCAACAGCCATGATAAATTTTATGATGATCAGACTAAAGGTACGACCTGTAGCCCGTGCTAAAGGATTTAGTCATACCAAGAGTAAAATCCAAGATGGCGGCTGGCGGCCATGTTTTTTGGCCAAATGACCCCAAAATGACTCGTTTCCATCTACATGTCAATATTAACATCCATGACAATTTTTATGATGATCAGGCGAAAGGTACGACCTGTAGCCCGTGCTAAAGGATTTAGTCATACAAAGAGTAAAATCCAAGATGGCTGCTGGCGGCCATGTTTTTTGGCCGAATGACCCCAAAATTAATTGTTCCCATCTACATGTCAATATTAACATCCATGACAAATTTCATGATGATCAGACGCACAGTACGACCTGTAGCCCGTGCTAATGGATTGAATTTTAAAATCAAATATGGCCGCTGGCGGCCATGTTTTTTGTCCGAATGACCCCAACATGACTCGTTCCCATCTACATTCCAATTTGAACAGCCATGACAAATTTCATGATGATCCGACTAAAGGTAGGACCTGTAGCCCATGCTAAAGGATTTAGTCATACAAAGAGTAAAATCCAAGATGGCTGCTGGCGGCCATGTTTTTGGGCCGAATGAACCCAAAATTACTCGTTCCCATCTACATGTCAATATTAACATCCAAGACAAATTTCATGATGATCAGATGAACAATGCTACCTGTGGCCTGTGCTAATGGATTGAATTTTGAAAACAAAGATGGCCGCTGGCGGCCATGTTTTTTGTAACCCGTGCTAAAGGATTTAGTCATACAAAGAGTAAAATCCAAGATGGCTGATGGCGGCCATGTTTTTTGCCCGAATGACTCCAAAATGACTCGTTCCCATCTACATGTCATTGCTAACATCCATGACAAATTTTATGATGATCCGACCAAAGGTACAACCTGTAGCCCGTGCTAAAGGATTTAGTCATGCAAAGAGTAAAATCCAAGATGGCTGCTGGCGGCCATGTTTTTTGGCCGAATGACCCCAAAATTACTCGTTTCCCATCTACATGTACATGTCAATATTAACATCCATGACAAATTTCATGACGATCAGACAAACAGTACGGCCTGTAGCCCGTACTAATGGATTGAATTTTGAAATCCAAGATGGCCGCTGGCGGCCATGTTTTTTTTCCGAATGACCCCAAAATGAATCATTCCGGTCTAAATGGTGATGTCAACAGCTATGACAAATTTCATAATGATCCGATCAAAGGTACGACCTGTAGCCTGTATTGTTGACGCATCACGTACACACGGACGACAAAGCCATGACAATATTTACAAAGTAAAGTTGAGCTAATAACGTAGCATAATATTATGATCCTTAACTTTTGTATCGTTCCGCGGAACTCAACAGAATGGATATAAAAATGGAGGGTCTTGTGAAATGGGTTTTTTTTTTAAATCATTGAAAAGCCATGGAGTGTTTTACCAAATTTTTATAAAAATTATTTCCCAAAATTTACCAATTCCGCCTTTCTTGTTGATTTTTTTTTTAATTTTTAATATGTTGTTTCTGATGGGTTAATATACTTATTCCGCTGAGAAACATTATGTTGCAATTATATTTTGAGGTGATTAGGTGAAATCATAAATGCACTGGAATATTAACACCAAAACCAAATAACATGCAATCACAGGTCAAGGACTCAAGGTGCCATCTATTCCAAAGATCACCCCATTCTGATTCAGTCTTGTAATTCATCAGTAGTTAGTGCCTCGGGCTTTTGGTTGGGCAGGGTTATTGGGACGGGAGGGGACTGGTTTGTACTTCGACATTTCATTATCTGAAGTCCCAAGTTTCGTTCGAATTAAACCAGCTAGTGAAATCGGTCGGGATAATGCTGGTTTACATCGATGTATGGTTGCCTGACTCTTCTGTAGCGGAAATTATACCCAGATCCAGTGGCAGGAATATTCGCCAATTTTAATCGACTTTATCTTAGAAATCAACACAACATGGTCCATTTATCTGAAAGAGTGATAGCTTATGGTAATTATGAGCTATAACTGTTGTGTTAAATTATGCAGCTAATAATTAGCCATGTAAGTTCGCGAGGTCAATTGAGTTCGTATTCTTTGAAATGATGTAAACATTGTCATAAAATATATTTCTCACATTAAAGGTACTCAACCCGTAAAGAGGGTCCCCATCTCAACAGATTCCAACAACAACAATCCGATCAGAGGGTCCTATATTACTATTTCTTTGGCTTTGGGGGTAAAAAATATTTGATTCGAGTCGAGGAACCCATCAAACAAAGCTCAGAGTCATTAGATATTGATTTTTGAAAATTCTTATGTTCTCGAGATGAGTACTTATAACTGCCGTCAATTTGGTAACATGCTCGATATTTTACGCCAAAATTCTATTCAAACAGACAAGGATGGATAACTCTATAATCAAGTGGGTAATAATAACGAATTTTTTACTATCTTCTGGGCCAGAAAGAATTCCCGATAATGAAAAATAATAGATTTCTAAAATCGATATCTAACAAATCTGAGCTTTGATGGGTGACTTCCTCGACTCGAATCAAATATTTTTGACCCCCGAAGCCATTGAAATCGTAATTGAGAGGAGTTTTATCGGGTTGAGTACCTTTAAATTACTAGTTTCTGTTGAAAACTCTTCTGGAGTTCAGAACGAATATATATTATATGGAATACACCAGGTTGCTTTCACAATTGTGACATGTTATTATCGTCATTAGTGATTTTAGATCGGCGGATGATTTACGCTTAAAGATACGAGCGGTGTTGGCGGTGGGTATGCTGTTAAAATATTCACCTCCGTCAAAAACCGCCATAAACAGAAATAATAGTTAAAAACCTTGTTCTTATACCAATCAGAAATATGGCATAAACAGTATGTTATTGTAAAATGTTTCTCCCTTTGTTATGTAAACAACAGCAAAAAATGTTACAGAACCTGGTTTTTGTTTAGATCTGGTAAACATAAAGAGCGTTATTTGTTAGTTTTCCTGATATGGAAATAATAAAGAGCGTTTATATCATGTGTGTGTGTGATTAATCAATAGAATTTCGCTGTGTTGTGTAAACAGAAGAAAAACTTCTTTAACACGAGCAGGCTCTTGTTGACGTACACCATCGTACACCTTGACGACAATATACTATTTACGCGCTGATTATGTTTGGCATATGAACAAAACTATATATATTTTAATATTCCTTCTGTTGATGGCGATTTGAACAAATATGAATATTTCTGCCCGTGCCTTTAAAGTCCGCTATAGAAGACCAAGACAATCATACTTCAACGTAATCCAGCACCATGCCCAGCATTATCCCAACCGATTTGACTAGCTGGTTTACGTCTTAGGAAACTTGGACTTCTGTATATTTGTGACCCGCCATATCAAATCCAGTCGTAAGTCGGGATTTTTTTTACCCTGTGCCAATGCATTCTCTTATATATGCGAGTCGACAATAGGTCGCCTCGCATATATAAGAGAATGCATTGGCCTAACAATTTTTTATCATTTAAAAAAAAATAATGTTTCTTACAATTTTTAGGACATAAAATAAAAAACATCCATTACCCTGCAGGAAGCCCCACACATATATAGAAGCATATAGAAGAGTGTCGTCTGCTCGTGTTTGTCTGGGGCTCTGTATGGGTGAAATTATAAAATTGTTAAAGAATACAAGAAAAAATTATTAAAATTGTTAAAAATTGTTAGGCCAATGCATTCTTTTATATATGTGAGGCGACCTATGGTCGACTCGCATATACAAGAGAATGCATTGGCACAGGGTAAAAAAATTCCCGACTTACGACTGGATTTGATATGGCGGGTCACATTTATTCGTGGTAGTCCAGTTTCGTGGACTAGCTGGTTTACGTCGAAGGAAACTTGCACTAAAGTCCTCAGCCGAGTGATCTTTAGTAATATCCACAAGCCAGGTTTATGTTATAAAGCAGGTGGTTTATACTGTGTAAGACTCAATATTCAGGGTATTAAGGGGAGTTACCATTCGGTGCTTCCGACAATCCCCCCGAACCACTCACTCTACTATTCAGGGTATCCGAGGTCGCCCACCGGAAAGACGTGCATGGCCGCGGTGCCACCCCTGATTAAGTGGTCCTGATAATTTGTTTGATGTTGATGGTTGTTTGATGTTGGTGGTTCCTGTTGACTTTGTTATCCTGGTATGGCAAACTGATGCTGTTAAGAAATAGTACTGTTATGTTTGCTAAATTTGTCATTTTCACGGTCACTGGCTAATCTGAACGAATGGAAGTAAAGCCGTTGCATGATATGTAAAACAGCCATAAACACACTGTGTAGGAACTGTTACATCGGAAGTCGTTCTATCGCCGGTGTTGTGATGGTCCTTGTCTGATTTGTTACGGTTCCTGATGATTGAAAATAATCATTTTTGTGACAAAATCACGCATAATTATAGATATCTTGAATATATTATACTTTCCTGAATGAGCAGAGGCTGCAGAAGTGCCGTGTTATCGAAACCTGAACTCTAGACCACAATTAACTCGGTATTAGTGAGTTAATGCGTAAATATTAACATGTTATCACCGAAAATCAAGCCACGTGGACGCAATTTCTTTGTTTTTCGTGGCCAGGCGTATAAAATATGAAACGCATTCTGAAGACAAACACTGACTATAAAGTATCCCCGTGTTTTTCTTCTGTAAAATAGCTGAGAAAGTATCCCGATAGGGGTTGATAATTGGGAGCTGTGGCCTCGTAATCAACACGGATGCGTGTTACGGTTCTATTTCAAACCAATCATGGCTGTGATGGTTCTGTACATGATATTTATGCGAACGATTTCTACACTTTGGTCGGAAAATCGTCTTGTGTATCTGACATTTCAAACCAGATAATGACTGTAGCTTATGTAATTTGCATAATAGAACAGGTATATTAAAGGTACTCAACCCGATAAAACTCCTCTCAATTACTATTTCAATGGCTTCGGGGGTCAAAAATATTTGATTCGAGTCGAGGAAGTCACCCATCAAAGCTCAGATTTGTTAGATATCGATTTTAGAAATCTATTATTTTTCATTATCGGGAATTCTTTCTGGCCCAGAAGACAATCAAAAATTCGTTATTATTACCCACTTGATTATAGAGTTATCCATCCTTGTCTGTTTGAATAGAATTTTGGCGTAAAATCTCGAGCAGGTTACCAAATTGACGGCAGTTATTGGTACTCATCTCGAGAACATAAGAATTTTCAAAAATTAATATCTAATAACTCTGAGCTTTGTTTGATGGGTTCCTCGACTCGAATCAAATATTTTTTACCCCCAAAGCCAAAGAAATAGTAATATAGGACCCTCTGATCGGATTGTTGTTGTTGGAATCTGTTGAGATGGGGACCCTCTTTACGGGTTGAGTACCTTTAAGAACTAACACAATAAATACATAATACGGGAGATTAAGTGACATTAATAGGCAGAAATAAAATATTGAAAGTCCCGATGAGTATAGTATCACAATCATGCCCGCCTATATAAATGACCAATGGTAATATAAATATACTCTCAGGAGAATATGAGATGTTATATTCATTTACTTAATCTGGGCATTATTGAAAGATCCAGGTGTGACAATATTTCAATGCCAGCGCCATCATATTTCCTCCTCTGAAGTCCGCCTGAGGGACATTTGCACATGTTTGTCGCCCAGACATGAATATAACTTATAAAATCACGTTCAACTGAATCATTGATAGGTTATGACGTGATTGGGGTGGTGGGGGACTTGGGGGGGGGGTGCTTAATTGGTGTCTATCCCCAACAAATTTCTTATCTTACAATAGATTGGTTTGAAATTTAACACCAACATCATGTTGAAATTGTTCTCTTAGTTTGATTTGACAATAATTTAATAGTGGGGCTTTGTATTAAAGAATGTATGGTCTTTTGCAAAAATAAATCATCTCTCTCTCTCTCTCTCGCATAAGTTGGGAACATTTCCAATCGTGTGTGGTGGGGCGCCAGGTTGGAAACTTCCAACACTTGGGGAATCTCGAAACCAATCTAGATGATGTTTGCAATTTTCAGGTTCAAATATCCACATTATCTCACTGGACCCATGTATCATGAGTTTCTCCCCCCGGTTGGTATGGTGGCCAATCAAAGGCTACTGATCAATTCACTTCAGAATGGCATACAATCTAAAGCTATAATGTGTCATGCAGTTGGGAAAAACCAAAGCCCAGGCCTTGTGTATGAGTTTGGTCTGTTTCAAGGGGATGGTGCGGTTGGAAATTCCAAGATGGACGCCCCAACATTGGAGACCCTCCAGCCCACGTCCCTGCTCACTTGACACGTTATCAGCGAGGAATAATAATGTGCCTTATAATAGCCAGGTTCAGACACCCATAACACTGATTTCTAATGATTCATTTGTATGAATGTTTAGCTAATAATTCAAACAATATGTTACTGCATGTTGAATTTAATAGCTGAGCAATCCTACAAATGAATCAATAGGATTCAAGTCGCTGCTCATTACAGCACATTTAGTCACCAATAGTGTGGTCGTTGGAGAGTTGAACCCGGAATAAATTGGATACAAGCTGATTTGTGTGTTATTCGACGCGGAAAAACACCAGGAACAACATATCCAAAATCCGCTCATGGGAAAATTCAGGATCCAAGATGGCGTCCATAATATCTGTTGTTATCGCAAAATACTGAATTTCTGCGGTAGGTGCTCCAATTAATGCCAAATTCGTAATAAATTGAAATATATACAAACAATGCTTTGTCGTAAACCATATCTGTAGAATGTATTTCCCAAAATGGCCGCCACAATGGACAAAATCGAATGAAATTTACATGTTGTGCAAAATTGAAGAGCTAGTCCTATACGAGTGAACAAACTCTCGAATTATGCGAGGAAGAATGATTGCAGAGTATAAGAGAAACGTTTGATTAGAGATGTACGAAATATCTCTGATGTATCTCACGAGAGAGCAAGCGAAACCAGGGTCTTATGAAACGGTTAAATCTTGACTTGTGTACGCCCAGAAACGGAAACATAACGCAGTTTTTTCTGTACTGCTTATCTTGAATCGTGTGATATATGTGTAATTAAACAGCTAAATGGGATTTAGTAGAGATGTATTGACTATGAGACCGTTTTCTAGAAGCAGAAAAATGTGTACTCCGAGCAGTCTCACGAATGTGACCGATCATCATTTATTTTGATATCTACAGCATGAAACCTTTACAAATTAACTGATATAAAACGGTATGAAAGATATTCATATAGTACTGGGTAAAATGCGTATATTCTATTGTCCGTGTTTCAAAATAGTGGTCATAGTTGCCTCAGATCAAGTGATAAAACACGAATATTTCGCTTTTATCACAAGAATGCATGGTGGTATACCATGAACTAAATTTATTAAAACACGAAGGAGTACCATAGACTATCGTCAATAAATTCTAAACTTGACAAAAATTGCCTACATACTCTGTGACAAAGACTGTGTTTATATCTGGAAATAATATTTGGTTGAATTCACCAAGGCCACATCTACGCGAAACTTACTACGTTTTCTTCAACCGCAT
Organism: Siphonodentalium dalli; assembly: GCA_032622095.1. Classification (NCBI taxonomy): domain Eukaryota; kingdom Metazoa; phylum Mollusca; class Scaphopoda; order Gadilida; family Siphonodentaliidae; genus Siphonodentalium; species Siphonodentalium dalli. Next base: position 51,019,626 of record CP136064.1, on the reverse strand, counting down.
CACCACGTTTACTCCTTCTCCCTAATGTTACACATAGCTGCTGCACACAGAACCACAATTAATACTATTGCGTGAATGTTTAACGTTGAAATAACATCTTAAACGGTGATCACTCGATATTTAGCATGATTATGTGGGTGGTAATGGTAAGATATTTTCAAACAAAAATATACTGAAAACTAATAGTGTGCATTGCGTAGCTGCATATTCCAGTTGTAAAGTTGTGATTGAAGTAATTTGAACAAAATTGTCTACTAAGAACACGGTTTGTTAGCAGCATGAAAATTAGTCTTACATACAATGTGTGTTGTACCGTCTTTTTGATCTGGTGAGACGCGGTGCTAATCTATTGAAGATATGAGTGTTTCTGTACAGTATAATAAGCATTGCTACAAATATGTATTGTTTAATATCACCGGGAGTGTTGAAAATTCCGGAAATATAACTAACATTTAGACTGCTAGAGTGTGCACTTAAATTTCGGCGTTACATTCAAAAATTAATCATCATGCCGAATGAAACTGTGAGGCGAAACATTAGTTCGTGTGTTGCATGTCCGATATTATTATTTTTGGCCCGACAATTGGATGTTGGATAAGCAGAACACCCAAACTTTAAAGACGCAAATCATTGGGGTTTGACTTGCGGTGCAGTGGTCAATAAATAATTCAGATGGATCTGTTTAATGATGTGTGTACCTTTAAAGATATTCAACAACCGACTTGTATATTATCAATACATATTTTCACTCATATGTGGTTATCCAATATGTTGCTTTCTTTGTTGTATTGCTTGCAGTTGTGGCCATTTTGACAGCCATTTTATGGCCACGATTGTATGATTTTCTGTGCGTGTCACTCTATTCGCTCCCGTGCTATAATTTAACACAAACTGGTATAACGGCGTAATTCCGATGCCACAATATATCGCATAATGACTTGTTTCGAGAACTGATGTAGTATAGACAACCATGTTGGACGCCATCTTGGATAACAAAGTTTCCCCACAGCGGATTTTTGATATGTTGTTCCTGAGGCTTTTCCGCGTCGAATGATACCAAAATCAGCTTGTATCCAATTTATTCCGGGTTGATCCCCAAATTCTGCTTCAACGACCACACTACAAAGGATTAACATCCATCTATCAATATTTGTAACTGCGTGATTCTTTTCTCTTTTTTATATGTTACTGCTTGTTGAGCTTAATAGCTAAGCATTCCTGCAAATTAATCAATAGGATTCAAGTCAATTCTCATTACAGCGCATTTAGTAACCAAAGGTTTAACATCCATATATATAATAATATTTGTAACTGTAGGATCCTTTGTTTTTTTTATATCTTCTATTAAAAAATCAGAGATCCCTAGTCAATCTAAAATATGATTGAGTGAAAGGTTAACGTGCTTGAATAATCTAGAATTCTATAATTTAACCTAGATAATCAGCATCCAGCAAGCGGATGCCAAACATAAACTTCATAAACTGCGTAAGCAGAAAATTGTATGGGTCTCAACGAACTTTTAACGTCTTATTTTTGGCTTTTTGTTGAGTAAAATACGTTTACGAAAATAGACAACACTAGCCGATGTGCCCTCTTCGTCCGGGCTATTTAGGGATTTATTTGTGATCGTCTCCGCCTGGACAAACTATTGTTCGATTGGCCCGGAAACTTAACATGCCTATATGAGCCAATATGGTCAAGGTCAAGGACACGGTCGCACGTGAAATTGGACTCACCCACATTGTTCCCGGGATCAAAGTAGGCCTACATTATACCAAATTTGAATAGGATCGGTCGAGGTCCAGAAACATGCCTAAATGAGCGTATATGAGCGAGATCAAGGTCAAGGACATGGTCGTAAGTGAAATTAGACCCGCCCATATTGTTCCCGTGATCAAAGTAGACCCAGCCACCAAATTTGAGTGGGATCGGTCGAGGTCCAGAAACATGCCGATATGAGCGAGGTCAAGGTCAAGGACACGGTCGCACGTGAAATTGGACCCGCCCATATTGTTCCCCGGATCAAGGTAGGCCTACACACCAAATTTGAGTCGGATCGGTCCAGCAGTTTTTCGAGTCTATAACACAAATACATACATACAGACAGAAGTTCCAAAATATATAACAGATAAAATAAAAGACAGATAACTCTATATATCCCGTCTACGCTTTCCGACGTCCAGCGCTATGAAATTTCACTATAAAATTGTTAACCGGATATTGACTCATGGAAATGTTGGGCCTGCAAAACGCGTTATTTTTCAAACTAGCTGGCGACTTTGTGAATTTTTTATAGGCGTAACACAGGTTATTGAATAAGCATAGAAAGGCAGTGTAATTTATCGAAATTAATGACAATTGGTGCAAATTTCAACTTAATGCATAGTTTGTTGTGTTTATCTTTGTATACTTTCACAAAATTGGCAGTTTGAACCATGTACCATCATACTACCATGGCAAATATTAGTTTTACCCGTATAGAACGATTAAATGGGGAGAGGACCGACTCGATCAGGAGAGAACCCAAACAATTATCAAAATTCTCGGTTTTTGTCGCTATGACTCGCACAATGAAAGTTTCGTTATTAACACGCTCATTGGTGCCACAGATCGTGATGTGATTGAAAATAACTAATCCAATTATCACCTAGATGCCTCAAAATTGCATTTTAACTGTCAACAAGAGCTACGCTGGGCGTGCAAAATACGCCCTCTCTTGGGTCGGCGGAATCTGGTAAAAAAAAGGGCATAACTCTGGTAAAAATTGGCGGACGGAAGTAATATACCAAATTATCATTGAATCCGATAAGCTCTATAGTAAAGTTATCATCCGGACAACAAATTTCAGGGAAATTCGAACTTGAGCTGTCTTTTCTCCTAATAAACCCACATACCAAATTTGATTGAAATCGGTTCACTCCAACTAAAGTTATCATCCGGACAACAAATTTCAGGGATTTTCTAAGTCAAATTACGTCAAAAAAGGGGCCATAACTATCGCAAAAATTATCGGATTAAAACGAAATTCGGACTTGAGCTGTATTTCGATATATGTAATCCACAAAAAAAAACGGGTTTTGCGTATAAACATTCAAAAATCGAGTTATCATCCGGAAACCAAAAAACATAAGAACAAGACAGTCAAAGACTGTGGGGTCGCTCACCAGACTGCAAAGACTGATGAGACTGGGACTCTGGAGACCACAATAGTCAGAACTTTTCATAAGCACTTTGAAAAAAGTAGATCTAAACACGATATGTGGCTAGAGAGGCTTAAGTAGTGTACATTGGGTAATTTCAAGGTGAATATCCACCATGAAATTGCCCACTGTTCACTACTGATCACCCCCTCCTCCAGCTCAACAAGTCCCCTCCCGACAGGGCTCGAGACTCCCAAGTCTTGGGTTGGAATTTCACAACCGACATCTCAAACTTTCTCAATTTTTGGAAATTTCCAATCTCACAAGCACCTTTTTATACAAGACAGTCAATGACTGTGGGGTCGCTCACCAGACTGCAAAGACTGATAAGACTGGGACTCTGGAGACCACAACAGTCAGAACTTTTCATAATCACTTTAAAAGAAGTAGATATCTAAAGAGTTAAATCTAAAACAAAAAATTTGGAGTTATGTCCCTGGCCCCGCCCACATTTGACCCAGTGACCTGATTTGAACAAATCTGAACCCCAGTCACCCAAGGATCCTTCATACCAAATATGAACCCATATAGCCTGATGGTAATTGAGAAGAAGTCACTTTAAGAATACTATGGAGGGAAAGAGTTATGGCCCTGGCTTCGCAACTATTTCAAGTAAACTCATTTGAACAAATCTGAATGTGAGTCACCTAGGGAACATTCACACCAAATATGAAACCATTCGGTCTTATTGTTCTGAAGATGTTTAAAATAATTACTATGGTGGGAAAGAGTTATGGCCCTGGCTTCGCAACTATTTGACTCAGTGACTGCATTTGAACAAATCTGAATGAGAATCACCTAGGGAACATCCACACCAAATATGAACCCATTTGGTCTTATGGTTCCAGAGGAGAAGATGTTCAAATAATTGTTGTCGGACGGATGGACGGACAGACGATAGACGGACGAGGAGTGATGACTATAGCTCCGCCGGAGCACAGGTAGGGTGGCTGTTTGATAATTAAATCTCTTATCTCCGCCCCTATTTGAACAAACGTGAATCCCCATCTATGAGATCCATTCATTTGGTAATTTCAGACATTAGATTTTAAGAGTTGAACTGAACTGATTTTCCTAAAATGACCCCAAATCTGAAAAAATCTAAACCCAGTCACCGAAGGACCATCCATACCAAACATAATCTAAATAGTCCAGATGGTTCTTGAGAAGAAATTGTTTTAAGAATTACTATGGAAGGAAAGAGTTATGGCCCTGACTTCTCACATATTTGACCTGATGAACTCATTTGAACAAATCTGAATGTGAGTCACCTGGGGAACATCCACACCTAAATATATAAACCCATTTGGTCTTTAATATGTATCTGGAGAAGAAAACAATTGATGGACGGATAGAGACATAATGACAGATGGATGGATGGGAGAACAGTCTGACATAGAGACTGACAAATTCAATCCAATATACCCCCCAAGTTTTCTTTGCAAAATCAGGGTATAATGAGTTCAACTGGATACTGGTGGTTAAGAACATAATATTCGAACAGACAAGCGTGAACATAGTGTCTGAAATTTGCAGAATGAGGTCCCCAAAGGGTGAATTTAATGACACAATCCTGCAATGCAGGCTAGCATCACCAAATTCACCCTCTGGGGACCTCATTCCGTGTATGCCTCAACTGCTATGGGAGACATAGCATTAGATTGAAGTTCTCCAGTTAAAGTTGGTGATGTGCACCCATTGGGCACCTCAATTATGCATTTTATATTCACAAATTAGGGGATATAGAAACTAAACAGAAGGGCTAAAGTAAGTAAAAATGTCAATTTAAGTGCCTATATACTTCCCAGAAGATGAGGCCTAAGCAGAATGAGGACCCTGGCTAGTGTATTTGGTGATGCTAGACTGCTGTGCAGGGTAGCATAACTAAATTCACCCTCTGGGGACCTCATTCTGCAAATGCCAGATAGAAGACAAATTTAATCCAATATATACCTCCCCCCATTTTTCTTTGAATATTAGTCGTATGATTTCATCTGGATAAGTGGTGATTAAAACAATAATATGAAATGGCCAAACCTGAATTTAGTATGTCTGACATTTGCAGAATTAGGTCCCAAAAATGTGGATTTAATGACAATATTCTGTAAGGCAGGCTAGCATCACCACCAAATTCATCCTCAATCTGATTAGGCCTCAATGGCCAATAAAACCAAGGAACAGATTGAAGTCCTACAGTTGAAGTTGGTGATACACACCCATTGAGCACCTCAATTATGCATTTTATCTTCTGCAAATTAGGGGGACATTGAAACTGAACAGGTGGAAAAAGTGACTAAATCAAACTGTCAATTTGATACTTAGGATACTTCCAAGAAGATGAGGACTAAGCAGAATTAGGTCCCTGGCAGGTGTATTTGGTGATGCTAGCATGCTGTATGGAATAGCAACACTAAATTCACCATCTGGGGACCTCACTATGTAAATGTCAGACACACTATTTCCAGACTTGAAGAAATCAAAGCCATTCACAGTATCATTGAATGTCAGTCATTAAATTGCTACAGATATGTTTAGATTAGAATAATACATGTCATCTGGCCAGTTTATATAATTAATGTGGTGAGAAGAGGTATTAAATTGAGAGGTGATATGGCTTGGAAGGGATGGCAGGGTTGGGCCTGGGCCATATGGGAGGGGGTGGGTGGGGGAGGGTGGAATGTTTCCATAATTTCATTAAAGAGTAAAGTTTCATAACTCTGCAGATGTTATATATAATGGTGTCACTTTTTTTCAAATTTAAAAAAAAGTTTTTTTAAAAATTGTCCCAGAAGATGAGGCCTAAGCAGAATAAGGTAATTGAGGTGTATTTGGTGATGCTAGCCTGTTGTATGGGGTAGCAACACTAAATTCACCATCTGGGGACTTCATTCTGCAAATGTCAGACACACTATGTCCAGGCTTGGAGAAATGAACAATGGACTATTCCTTGTAGACTCTGGTAGTTGTTTAGCTAATGTCATGTCTTGTAATGACAGATGATAAACTGGTCTGAAGCAAGCAGTATTCAGCAAGAGGATCAGGTGACCACACTATGATAAATTGGCTTTTTCAATAATACAGGCTAGAGTGTCCTCTTAAAAATTAATAGTGCATAGCAAAGGGGTGTGAATTATAAAGGGCCATAACTCTGTTAAAATATATCGGATCAAACCCATATTTTAACTTGATCTGTATATAAGTGTCAAAAATTCATATACCAAATTTGGTGTTGATCAGATGAAAAATGTTTGAGTAATCCTGTCTTGGATGAATTCTATATCAAAACAAGAGTGGAAGGGGTTAAATAAACAATACCAAAATCCATACAGATGAAGAACATGCTAAGAAAAATCTAGGTAAGAAATATGAGGCTGTGATGTGTCCTAAACAAAAATTAAAGGTCAAAATGCAAAAATTAAATTTTTTGTTTTTAAAGTTATGTCCCTGGCTCTGCCCCAGTGACCCCATTTGAACAAATCTGAACCCCAGTCACCCAAGGTATCTCTGTACCAAATATAAGCTAAATCGGCCAAATATTTTTTTAGAAGAAGTCATTGTAAGAATTACTATGAGTTATGGCCCTGGTTTCTCAACTAATTGACCGGGTGACCTCATTTGAACAAATCTGAACACCAGTGACCCAAGGACCCTCAATACCAAATATTAGCTAAATCGGCCCAATGGTTCTGAACAAGAAGTTGTTGTAAGAATTACTATGGAGGAATAGAGTTATGGCCCTGGCTTCGCAACTATTTGACCCAGTGACCTCATTTGAACAAATCTGAATGAGAGTCACCTAGGGAACATCCACACCAAATATGAACCAATTCGGTATGATGGTTTCAGAGAAGAAGATGTTTAAAAAAAAGTTGACGGACGGACGGACGGACAGACGGACAGACGGACGCACGGACGGACGACGGACGAGGAGTGATGACTATAGCTCCACCGGAGACTTCGTCTCAGGTGAGCTAAAAACCATTTAGACATGTTTGAAGCCCATTTATCCATGGACCCAAAACACCATACATGCATGTCAGATTAATCAGTTAGGTAGTTCCAAGGAAGATGTTTTAATGAATTTGGTATTTCAATGATTTTTTTAAACACAAAATTGTTAACTCCCCATAGCCCCCGTCATTTCTTAACAGGTTGACCTGATGTTAACAAATCTGAATATCAGTCACTAAAGGATCATCCATACTATATGTAAGCTAAATAGTCCAACCTCTCTTGAGAAGACAATTTAAGAATGACTATAGAGACATACAGTTATGTCCCTGGTCCCACCCTATTTAACCTGGTGACCACATCTGAATAAATTTCAATACCAGACACCAAAGAATCCTTCATACTAAATATCAGCAAAATAGACCTGTTAACATTTGTGGCGATTTCGGTCGAACAGTTTAACCCGAAGTAGGAAAATGTGGACTGTTACTGGTTGAAAAATCAAATCTACAGCCTCATTGCCTCCACCCAGGCAGCTTAGAAATCAATAGGAATCTATATATTATTATACCAGTATCAAACAGCATACATACAGGTAGGGTGGGTGGTTGAGAGTTAAATCTGTTATCTCTGCCCTTATTTGAACAAATGTGAATCCCCATCTATGAGATCTATTCATCTAGAAATTTCAAACGGTAGATTTTAAGAGTTGAAGAAAACTGATTTTCCTCAAAAGTTTCCTAAAAATGACCTCACGTGTACAAATCTGAACCCCACTCACCAAAGGACCCTCCATACCAAAAGCTAAATAGGCCTGATGGTTTCTGAAGAATTACTATGGAGGGAAATAGTTATGGCCCTGGCTTCTCGCCTATATGACCTGATGAACTCATTTGAACAAATCTGAATGTGAGTCAAAATATATAAACCATTTCGGTCTTTAATATGTATGTGGAGAAGAACAAAATTGATGGACGGATGGAAACATCCCAACAGAGGGATGGACGGGAGGACATACTGACAGACAAATTCAATCCAATATACCCCCCCCCCCCCAAGTTTTCTTCGCAAATCAGGGTATAATGAGTACAATTGGATAGGTGGTGGTTAAGAATATAATAGTGGAACAGCCAAGCCTGAATATAGTGTCTGACTTTTGCAGAATGAGGTCACTAAAGGGTGAATTTAGTGCTGCAATCCTGTAAGGTGGGCTAGCATCACCAAATTCACCCTCTGTGGACCTCATTATGCTTAGGCCTCAACTGCCATGGGAGACATAGGAACAGATTGAAGTTGTCCAGTTAATTGGTGATGTGCACCCATTGGGCACTTCAATTATCATTTTTATCTTCTGACAGCAAATTAGGGAATATAGAAACTGAACAGAAGGGAAAAAGTAAGTAGAAATGTCAATTTAAGACCTGTATACTTCCCTGAAGATGAGGCCTAAGCAGAATGAGGTCCCCGGAGAGTGTATTTGGTGATGCTAGCCTACTGTGCAGAGTAGCATCACTAAATTCACCCTCTGGGGACATCATTCTGCAAATGTCAGACATACAGCATTTTGTTTTGATATATGTTAATGATACACACAGAGCATGACTGTTTACACCTACCTGTCAGCCAGCTAGATAACATCTGAATTGATGACTGTTATTAACTCTTTCTGTCTGGGGCTAATACCATACTTTATGGATGTTACAAGGTGTCAGTTTTTCTAATTAATTTTTTCTTGACTGCAGTGGGTGCAGGGCGGCAGATTGTGGGGGGGGGTGGTAGTGGGGACAGGGGTGTAGAGGGGTTAGGAGGGAAAGGGGTGGAATGCGGTGTTTTGTGTCTAAAAAAATACAAAAAATCAGGGGTTAAAATGAAAAAAATATTTTTGTATTGGTTCATTTTGAATTGTGATTTGTTTTTTGAATTGAGCAAGGATTTAAATTTAACAATATTTTTTTTTTAAAGTTATGTTCCTGACACGGCCCCTATTTGACACACTGACCCCATTTGAACAAATCTGAACCCCAGTCACACAAGGACCCACCATACAAAATATTAGCTAAATAGGCCTGATGGTTCTTGAAAAGTTGTTTTAAGAATTACTATGGCGGGAAAGAGTTATGGCCCTAAAAGTCATTCTAATAATTACTAGGGAGAATAGAGTTATGTCCCTGATTCTGCCCCTATTTGACCCAGTGCCCCTATTTGAACAAATCTGACCCCCAGTCACTCAAGGACCTTCCATACCAAATATAAGCTAAATAGGCCTGATGGTTCTTGAAAAGAAGTTGTTTTAAGAATTACTATGGCGGGAAAGAGTTATGGCCCTAGCTTCGCAACTATTTGACTCAGTGACCTTATTTTAACAAATCTGAGTCTGAGTCAAGCAGGGAACATCCACACCAAATATGAACTCATTTGGCCTTATGATACTGGAGAAGAAGATGATTGTTGACGGACGGACGGACGGAAGAGGAGTGATGACTATAGCTCCACCGGAGACTTCGTCTCAGGTGAGCTAAAAACTGAATTTTCTGAGTCGAAAAAGGGGCATAACTCTGCCAAAAATGGTCGGACAGAACCCAAGTTCGAACTTGACCTGTGTTTTGGTGGGAGAAAGTAATATACCAAATTTGGATTCATTCAGATAAACTATACTAAAGTTATCATCCGGACAACAAATTTCAAGGATTTTCTAAATCAAAAAACGTCAAATAAGGGGCATAACTCCGGTGAAAATTGGCGGGCGGAACCCAAATTCGAACTTGAACTTACTTTTCGGCTAATAAACCCACATACCAAATTTTATTAAATTTGGTTCACTCTAACTAAAGTTATCATCCGAAACCAGGTTAACGGACGGACGCTTGGACGGACGGACACCCGGACAGACCAATACTATAATACGGCCGTTTTTTTCAGGGAACCTTTTGACAGGGAACCTTATAAAGTCAAATAAATAATACGGGAAATATATTTATTAATGATTATCTGTTCCTTAATAATGTACTTCACTATATGTGAAGGTCCCAACTTGAAAATGCATGCTTTTCTGTTACTTTTGAGAGCCAATATATCGCAATAAATATTAAATTAAGTACCCAGGAAAAAATCCATATTTGTCAGAAATTCAAAGCAAAATCGCCCACAAAGTCACTTAAATCGTGAAATGTCGAGTTGGGTCCTTCACCTATATTGAAGTACATTATTAAGAAACAGATAATAACAAAGAAATATATTCCCCGTGTTAATTTTTCGATTTTATATAATGGTTCCCTGTCAAAACTTCAAAAATTCCCATGTTTTGTACATGTGGAATATGATCTCTACGGGCGTTAGCCATATAATAGCAGATTCGTGGCATGATCTAGTCGTTTTGTAAACATCAACGCAGCCATTACAATATTTTAAATAGACATGTTCTTGAATATTTCATACCGGCCATAGCCCGATTAGACGAACACTGCGAAATTGACAACTTGCAGAACCCACTAACATCACAACATATTAGCGCGACCACTTATCATGTGTGGGTATAGGATTATCCAATCAAGGGTTTTTTCACCAGGTGTGCCACTGTTAGCACCCTGCCTCGAAATATAGTGCCGGTACAAATGTCCAGCACCATATTTTGAGGCCTCGTAAGCACTCATAGCAAAGATCGTAAATACCCTCATTACCCTGTGTATTGAGCCCCAATAAAATAAACCACCTGCCCTGGTGAATATGACTGCTCATATTTTGCAATGAGTGAGGTAATTTTCTTCACGGAATGGTTCTGTTATTCATCTGGAGGGATGTTCAAGAAATATAAGCAGATCAGATCACAGGTCCCCTGGTACGACAACCCCACCTTGAGTATCCACCTTAACCCTTTCAGTGCCAAGACCGATATTTGTATCGACCCATATTTCCTTGATAATTTTTCAAATTTATTGATTATAATGTGATACATTGGTGGAAAGAGCTCTAAGGAAATATGGGTTGATACAAAAATCGAACTTGGCACTGAAAGGGTTAATACAAGGTTTATATCTATCAGACCAATATTGAGCATAGACTCGCTTGCAAACAAAATTAATCAAATTCCCCTGTGCATGAGATAATGCCACAAATCCTGTTCTTTAGACCATATCTGCATCTTTAATTTGATGTATCTTCCGCATTGACATGTTGAAGATCACCAAAGATATATGTGAATAGGTGCACACTTTTGAAATCGTACAAATCCTTGAACAGATTCCCATCAAATATATAGTATCTCTGGAATCACTGCAGAATTTAATCTGCTGAGGTCACACAGACAGGACCACACATGGTGAATCACAAACTCCACGCAGCGCCCTCTATCTTATCACAGCGATATAGCACTGCCACAAGGATGGTACTTTGCGGACCGATACATCTATTTTCACATATCATCAGAACTATATTTAGTCACATATTATCTTATTTTGACCACCAAAAGTTTGCAATAATGGTAATTCTTTCGGTATTGATAAGAACAATATGAACTGAGCCAGACATAGACAATTTTAATCCTGAAATATAAGAACTTAGAACACGTAAGAAATCCTTACCAAATGTCCTTATGGCAGTGGTATCTCAGTGGAGCGATGGGAGATAATTCTGCCTGGAGTTTGGGTGGAATTCTGCAATGCTAGTTATGCTTTATTTGATGGGAATCTGTTCAAGGCTTAGTCCAGTTTCATAATGCATCACATCAAAGGTTCGAATATGGTCTAAGAAATGGTTATGTGGCATTATCTCAAGCACAGGGGGATTTTGATGAATTTTGATTGCAAGTGAGTCTATGATCAATGCAGGTCCGCAAACCTTGTATAAATGTATTAAGGTGGATACTCATGGTGGGGTTGTCGCACCAGGGGACCTGTGAAGCAGATGACAGATACTAGAAAGTGCAGAAGGAAACCTAATTATTGGAGCGAAAATGTTCAGAAAATAAGTTCTATTATATGGTAGTTTGTTGAACTTATTATCTGAACATTTCTTAAAGGGACTCAATGCCTTCGAAGTGGGTTCATGGATTCATGCGAATCAATTTTTGTTATAAATGTCTGTAAAACAACTTTGTTATGTAAACATCACTGTTACAGTGGCATTACCGACTAAAGTCCAATTAGTTACTAAAGTTTAATCAAAAATTGATTGTAAATATTGGAAAAGGCTAAAACATTGAAAAATATGCTGAAAATCATATTCAGACTCAAATATTTGAACTTACTACAAGATTAGGTTATTTCGTCGTGTTTGTTGACAAATCACTGCAACAGTTTTGTTTACATAACAATGGTTTCAATATGCAAAGTTTCGTTATTGGAGAACTATCAATAAGGAATAAAAGAAAAAAGTTGATCTATTTCTCCATGTTCTTCTTGGTGATGTTTTTACAGACTTTTATATTTGTTTGCACATTTACCCACTGCAAGTGCCTTGGGTCCCTTTAAGGGATATCATAACTACTAGTCAATGAGTATTGAAAGGGTTCACTGCACTTGAAGTGATTGATAGTATGACTGATGTGACAATTTCTATCACTATGAAGAATCTTTGCTGGGCATACATACATGTATTCAATATTTGGCATATTTTATCTCTGGGTCATGACAAAAACAAGCAATGCTATGCTTAAAATGAGACTTAAATATTATGAGTCACTTCAACTTCTGCATTGACACCATTGAAGATGAGTAATCATAGATTCTGAAGTAATGTTGCATGTCATTACATATAATGTAATACTAGTAAAATGAGTTCCTACACAATACATGTACATCACAATGAAAGACGGACAAGAATTGAAGGTTTTTCAGTATTTATATAAAATTACATTGTGGCAGTCTCTCAAGTGATTTACAATACCCAGCTCTACGACCAAATGGGTTGACACACACAATAAATGAACTGAAAAAACATGTTTGTAATTTTCAGGATAAATGTTGGCTTGACTGGTGACTCTACAGCCTTATTGTCATCTGAATGGTGATACTTCATCAATTTCACACCTGGATGTTCGCACATGAAGAAATATTTCAAATATGAAAGTTCCTTTGCCAATATTGGGATATAACTTGAATTTATTAAACTGAACTGGTCTTCATCTTCTCCGACTAGGTCTTCTCGTCGCTGGATCAATGGACCTGTAACACGCCCTCTCACACGTCCAAATATCTTTTAATCATTTATTCCAGACAATCTCCTCAGGATGTGAGCTATTCATATTTATGCTTTATATCCTTCCATTGTTTCTGAAATTAAAAGTAAACAAGAGAGTGAATGAATGAAAACAATTATATGGCGAACAAAAAAATAGTCATCCATGATAGAAACAATAGAAACTACAAAGAACACAACATTCAAAAATTCAAATCCAAATATACAACAGATAACTTAGGGTTGTAGGTGTATATACAGTAATGCCCTAAATAATCGACTCCTTAACCACAGCAGAATTATGGGTAATTTGAGAGCTTTCCGTTGACTGGCAACAAGCCATATTTCCGACTAAATCCTGAAAATTACCCATAATTCTGCTGCACATGGTTAAGGAGTCGATAATTTAGGGCATTACTGTACATTATCAGCCAAAACTTATAGAGTAGTAAATCCAGGATTGATGGAAGCTCCTGCAATTTAAGCCGATGAGGATTGAAGCCATTTCATGGAAAACTGATCTTGTAATTAAATAGAGATGCTCTCATTGAAAAACGAAAGGCCCCACAAGGGTGTTTTGGACATACACTTTAAGGCCCCATAAGGTTATGTTAGTAAGATCTAAGATTTTTCATCCAATAAACTGGATGACATGAGTGGTTTAAATAAGACAATAAAAATAAGATGAAGTCAAAAAGCCACAGGACGCAATGTACTTTATAGAGCATTTTGCCAGAGCTAATACTGTACATATTATATCATACTACATTGTGGGGCCTACTACAATGCATATAAAGGTCCCCCACCAAACGGTGCTTTTGGCAAACAAAATGCCCCATTAGGTTAAGTTTGAAAGGGACAGACAGACCAACTAAAACACAATATATCCCATTTTATAACATTGTGTAAAAAAGCGTCCATGATAGTTAAATGCACGGGTGGCGTTCATTTTAGAAATATTCATATTTGTTCAAATTGCCATAAACGGAAGGAATATTAATATATATATAGATTTGTTCATATGCCAATCATAATCAGCGCGTAAATAGTATATTGTCGTCAATACGTACGATGGTGTACGTAAACAAGAACCTTCTCGTGTTACAGAAGTTTTGCTTCTGTTTACATAACACAGCACAATTCTATTGGTTAATCACACACAAGTGATATAAACGCTCTATTATTTCCATATCAGGAAAACAGTAACAAATAACGCTCTTTATGTTTACCATATCCGGATCTAAACAAAAGCCAGGAAAAGTAACGTTTTTTGCTTTTGTATACATAAACAAAGGAAAACATTTGACAAAACCATACTGTTTAATGTTTATGCCATATTTCTTATTGGTATATTAAAGTACAAAGTCTGTCTATATTGTACTATGCTTTCTGTTTATGGCGGCTTTTGACGGAGCTGAATAATTTAACAGCATACCCACCGCCGCCCGTATCTTTAATAGCATTCCACAGAAAAGAAAAAACAAAATTACTAGTATTAATGAATCAGACTGATCAATCAGTGAAATGCACTAATTTTGTTTAGGATATCCAATAAAATGATGTTTATCTCCTACCCACCACCCCCCCCCCCCCCCGTATTGTATTCCCTGTCTGGGTGATGGTATCTTAGCCCCCCCCCCCCCACAATAATTTTTTTTTACTTATTTGATATTATTGATTTAGTATGATATGAGATGACGAGAAAAGTTATTTTTATTTTCTGACAGCCCTCACGCCCACCAGCAGCCAACATCTGGCAAAAAATAAACTTTCAATTTTATTGCTTATTTTGCTTTATCTAGTCATGAAATGGCGAGAAATTAACTTTATCTGAGAAATGGTTGATTGAGTCTGCGTACTAAAATGACATGTCATTGTGCACAAGAGCATAAAATGTGATAAATTGGAGACTGTATATCCAGTTGGAACCACCAGCACCATGTCAGGATTTCTATTGACTCAATGTGTGGATGATATTAGTTGAATTGATGATGTTCGAGTATCGTTTTAAATGATGAAGTGTTTATGACGATACCTAAGTGAACAAACCTCTGATAATTTAACGGGGTACTGTACACTAAATTCGGCCATTTATGGGACCATCTGTACATCTACAACTACTGAATACTCCATCGCCCTGTACTCTTGGGATCCAAATAATAGTACAGTGCCAAATAATCATACAGGGTGGAAAAGTATCCCAGTTTAAATAATCGTACAGACCCAAATAATCGTACTTGTAGGGTGGATGTTTTTCAGAGTCATTGTCAGTTGTGGCAAGTAAAAAGTCATAAATTATGAAAGGTGAACTGCATTTTCAAGTATATATTAACTTGTACATGTAATTAAATTTCACACATCACCAGTAACACAAAGATGATTTTACCATAATTTAGACCAAAAGTTTACATTTTAGATGTGGACATCCGCAAAGCTAATGGCCAAAATTTAATAATCATACAGACCCAAATAAGGACCAAACAGAGTGGATTTTTTGCAGAAAATTAATAATCGTACATGTATGATTATTTGGATCCCAAGAGTATGTGCTGAGGATTATGTGGAGGGCGGCGCATGAAATTAAAAAATTAAAAGCTTAAAAACTGTTTTGGTTATTTTGATAATTTATTAAAAGGAGTTGGAGCTTCATTCTATTTGGAAGCTGTCTGTTTGCTGTCTCTCCTTTTATACTCAACAGAATATGTGCAACAAATGAATGAATTTGAGCCATGGATTAGTGGTAAATACACTTGAATGATGTAAAAAATATGGTAATTATAATGAAAATGAATTTATGATTACACTGTCACCTGACTCACCTCCACAGGCATTATGTTGCATTGACGGTTATTTCCACCACGTTGAGGAACATTGCAAACGCGTTGAAATAACATTGTGACTGCGTTGCGTTAACACTAGAACAGTGTTGATAGTTTTGAATGCGGTCTCATGGTGGTTCCAACAGAGTCGAGGGAGACACTTATTTTGAGAATATGTGTAAGTACACATGACTGCGATTCTATCGCAAGTGGAGATAACCAAGGATACGTCATGATTTCGCATCTAGAATCAAACAGGGCTTGACATTTATTTTTTACTCGCCGTGAGCATGCGCAGTCCAACTACGGGTTACTACCCACGACAGAAAAATTCCACGTACCGGTACATCCGATTCAATTGTGGTCATCTGAACATTATTCATTTAGTAAGTTTACGTTCAGTCGATCACGATTCAATCTTAACATATTAGTGGAGCAATTGGGCCTGACAAAATCGTGGATAGTGATTAGTCTGTTCACACGATTACGATGTCATTGCATAACAGAGGATATAGTAAGCGATGGTTAACCACGTGATTGACTACCCTACAATCTTTCCATCAACAATTTTTATGTACACAAGACTGCGATTCAGTATCAAGTGAAGCCTGGAGGTAACCAAGGATACAGCACGAATTCGCAGCTGAAAGCAAACTGCTTGATATTCATTTATATCACGATCTTGTCGTGAGCATGCACAGTCCAACTAACGTTTACTAGTATTACTACCACGATGGAAAATTTCCCGCCTACAACTGATTCATTGAATTTTGAAATTGAA
Organism: Siphonodentalium dalli; assembly: GCA_032622095.1. NCBI lineage: Eukaryota > Metazoa > Mollusca > Scaphopoda > Gadilida > Siphonodentaliidae > Siphonodentalium > Siphonodentalium dalli. Next base: position 51,002,704 of record CP136064.1, on the reverse strand, counting down.
AGTTCAGATGACCATGATTCAATCATAAGTGGGAAAATTTCCATCGTGGGTAGTAACCAATAGTTGTACACTACAAAGTCTACATGCTCATGACAGGATTGTGAGTATAAAATAAAAATCAAGCACTGTTTGATTTCAGCGGGTTAACAATAACAGTACACGGCTCCATGCACTTGCGATGGAATCGCAGTGTGTACGCAAAAATCTTAGATGGAAAGATCGTAGGGTAGTCAATGATAAATGACTATGTGGATTATAACTACGATATCCTCATCTGTGACAACATCACAATCATGTGAACAAACTATCCATGATTTTGTCAGGCCCGATTCATCCACTTGTGACTTACGACAAGTTACGTGAAGTTACGTCATGATTGAATCAAATCGTAGTCGACTCTTGACTTGTCGACTGTTGAACAGTTGTGGCAATCAGAATCTCATACGACTTCCCCGTCGACAAAACATTTTGGGCTAAAGTTTGTTAGACATTTATACTAATTTACTCAAGAGTCAATTTACTCAAATTACTGATTACATTTAGAATTTACATTTTAGTTCTTACAACTTACGCCTTTGGCCATTGAATCCCAAACTTTATCCGTTAGCTGTTCATAACAGCGTTCGAATACGACAGCTCCGACTAACATTGTGGCGAAGAAAGTGGAAGTTCTTCGAAAAAGACCATTATAGACGAAGTTTGCGAAAGACATCTTCACCAAGAGAAAATTTTAGTTCTTCCGACAGGATCTCAAGGTCGTAAAGAGGTGAATTTACAACTCGGCCAATGTAACTTTCGGTCAAAACTGACTCGGACAAACACAAATGCAGGAAGTGATTAAAACTCGGACTAGCAAGGCTAGTATAATTATTAATAGGGCCTACCGGTACAATATTTAAGGTGAAAACCATTCCCCGATACACTGAAGCTATAGTGCAGCGGCCAAACGCCAAAAGTGGTCGGGTACCCCTACCCACGGTAGAACAAGTTAAAACCAACTTTTTTTGAAGGAGAAATGTATACTGTTGACGAAAATGATAGTGAAAAATAACGGAATTGGTGGTGGCTATTCTCAAATCGACGATGAACGATACCCACCAGTGACTTTTTCCAGAAATTAACGATTTTGGTAAAGTGAGTCATGCGGCGATTTCCTAAGTTATTTGCCCACATTGTTGGTGTTAAAATTACTACAGCATACCATATCTGTACCTGATATGCAAAAAGCGTTGGTTAATTTAGATTTTCCTGCCATTTGGAGCCGAAATAATTTATTTTTTTTGAAAAATCGCACTTTTTCACAAAAATAATATTTTTCAAACATTATCATTCAAACAAACGGATATTGCAATAATACTGAAATATTTAGTCCATATGGTGTAGTAGTTATCTGACAATCATATGAAGAAAGAAATTAACAGAAATTTTCAACGGTTTACGAGATATTGGATTTTAGCTACCCCTCCCCCAAACACGTTTTTGGTCGAAAAAATACATACTTTTGGTAACGACATTACAAACATTTTCTAATTGATCTGAATGGGACCCAATATGAATCTTGTACTGAAAGTTTTGTCCAGAGATACCGTTTAATTGATTACAGATGTGTTCAGGCTTTCAGACCCCCAGTTACAACAACACCAATTATTGTATTGATAACAGGTCATTTTGCATGCATTAACATCAATGTTAAGTACTAAAACCTTTGTTATAAACAACACGTGACCAACTATATAATTCATATGGCTCAGTAGTTATCTGGACATCACAAGTTGAAAGAATTTGACAGAAATTGTGAACGGTTTTTCAGATATTGGAATTAGGTACCGCTCCCCCGGACGCGAGTTGGTATAAAAAATACATATTTATGATATCGACAACACAGACCTTTCTAAATGATTCTAATGGGCATCTAATCATGATTCGTGTGATGAAAACCTGATCCGTAGACACCGCGAGTGTGGTTATAGATGTCCTCAGGATTCCAAACCTCCAGTTACAACAAAACATTTTATTTATAACATGTAATTTTATATTAACACATATCGACTTTGAGGAACTAAAGTATTTGTTCAAATTGTTCTAAACAACACATGATATAGACTAACATAATCATACAGAACAAAATCATTGTTGCTTCCATAGTGATTGATAGGGTCCCTCTAAATCGAACAAATTATAGAAACAATGGATATTGTACTTTATATCTCATAAACTAGTTTGACCAAGGTGGAAGCGTTAGTTCAAATATGTTCTATGTTTTGAGCCATCCCCCTGCCCTATTAGAAGTCTTGAACACACCGCGAACTGAAAGAATATGATCTCAATATCAAGAATCATGTAACTACAAAGCACAGTTACATAAGGAAATACACAATGTTTATGGATGGGTTTGTTCCCGAAATAGTGTGGCACTTTACAAAACGAGGCTGCGTGGTAAATATGAAGGGCGAATTTTCTATTTTTTCGAGAACACTCTACCCGATTTAAAGGCTTGACCACAATACGAAATGAAGCTATATGCTCTCTATAGCATGGAATGTAGTAGGCTACTATCAGAGAATACATAATTTGTATGGGTGGGTTGTGTCTGTGTCGCTTTACACAAAGTGGCTGATAAATAAGAAAGACGAATTTGCTATGTTTTGAGGATCCCCCCTACACAATTGAAGTGTTAAAGTTGAACAAACCACGAACTGAAATGATTGCTGTAAATATTGACTGTGATGTGGGCAAAGGATAGTAATATCGGAACATACATAATGTTGATGGATGGGTTGGTTGGTTCCGGAAAGCCTTTAGCACTTTACAAAAATTGGATGGCAAACGCCAAAGGCGAATATGTTTTGTTTTGTGGGACCCCTTTATAAGCCCATTTAAACTCTTGAACACACCATGCGCCGAATATATATGCTTTTATTGTTAACTCACAGTGTGAACTAAATGTATTGCTGTCAGGGAATATACAATTTATATGGGTAGTTTGGTTCCCAAATCCTAGAGTACTTTACAAAAGGCGGCTGGCAAATACCAAAGCTGAATATTTTCTTTGAGCACCCTACCCCATTTGAAGTCTTAAACACACCAATGGATGGATATGTTCTCAATATTAACTATGTGTGGACAAATGGTAGGTAATTCAGGAATATACATCTTCAGTGGGTGGGTGGGTTTCCGAATGTCTGGGACACTTCACAAAAAGTGGCTAGCAAAGAGAAGGCGAATTCTCAGTTGTGGGTACCCATAACCCTTCTAAACTCTTTAGCGCACACTGAACCGAATCTATATGCTCTCAATATTAACCGAGTGTGTGAACAAAAGGTAGTGCTGTCATGTATGATGTACAATTTGTATGGGTGGTTTGGTTCCCGAAATCCTGGAGCACTTTACAAAAGGCAGCTGGCAAATACGAAATGTGATTTTTGTTTAGGCCATACTACATTTGAAGTCTTGAACACACAATGAACCGAAATGATATGCCCCCAATATTAACTGGGTGTGTAGAGAAATATAGTATAGCATATCAGGGTCTTGAATGTCTGGGTCACTTTACAAAAAGCTGTTGGCGATAGAGAAAGGCGGATACTCACTGTTTTGGGGGACCCCATTAACCCATTTAATATCTTGATCACAGCATGAACTGAAGTTATATTCTCTCATACTTAGCTGAGTGTGTGATCGAAAGGTATTGCTATCAATCCTGGAACACTTAAACAAATTATATGCTCTCAATGGTAACTGAAGTTGTGGACAAATGGGAGTATCATCTGGAAATACGAATCTGTTATGGATGAGATGGTTCCCGAAAGTCTATGGCACTTTACAACAAGCGGCTGGCAAACGAAAGGGCTAAATTTCACTGTCTCCTGGGACTCCAATCCCTATTTGAAGTCTTGAACACACCACTACCACAAGGCATATGCTATCGATATCACCCGAGATTGTGGTCGAATGGCTGTTCTGTCAGAAAAGATGCAATGCTCTCGCGAGCCCACCGTTCGCGAGAATACCGTGCGACATTACACAAAGCAGATGACAAACGATGAAGGCGAATTTTAAGAGACCCTACCCCATATAAACCATATAAACCTACCACGAACTGAATGGATGTGCCCTCAAGGTCAAACGAAGATCTGGACAAATGGCTATGCTATCAAGAAATACACAATTGTTATAGATGGGTTGGTACCTGACAGTCAGGGACACTTTACAAAAAGCAACTGGAAAATAAATAATGCGATTTTTCAATGTTTGTATTACCCCCTTCCCAATTTGAAGACTATAACACACCACGAGCTGGAACTATATCATTATTGACTGAGTGTATGGACAATGGGGGTTAGTTGTACAAGGACGTACACAATGTAAATAGATGGATTGGTTTCAGAAAGCATGAGCACTTAACGAAAAGTGGCTGGAAAATAAGAAAGGCAAAATTTTGAGGACCCCTACTTTATTTGAAGTCTTGGAAGACACCACGTGGTGAAATGATATAACCTCAATATTAACTGAGGGCTTGACCAAAGGTTAGTTTTTATCAGAATATACATATGTGTTGGTTCCCGAAAGTCTGCACCATGTGGCACTCCACAACAAGCGGCTGCCAAATGTTCACTGTTTTATGCATGCCTACCTTATTTGAAGTCTTGAACACACCATGTACTGAAGGGATTATGATTTTAATATCAACATATATTGTGGCCGAAACTATGCGATATATAAGGCTGTATTGGTTTCCGACAGCATGTGACATTTCACAAAAAGCGGCTGGCAAATAAAAAAAAATCAATTTTAACTGTTTATGTGACAATTACGCTATTTTAAGTCATGAAAACTCGATGGACATGCTCCCAATTTTAACTGAGTCTGTGGACATAGGGTAGTTCTATCAGGAGGTAAACAATTTATCTGGGAGAGAGAGACTGTATGGGAAAAGTGAGGATGTAATCCAGTTGGAGCTGATTGGACACAATGACATACACACAGTTTCGTTGGAGCTGATTGGACACAACGATACACAGATAATGTTGTTTGCGTCATTGATACGTCTGTCGCCGTGAGATTATACAGACGATCTGGTGGGGGTAAATTTCGCGCTCAGCAGGGTTTCAATGCTTTTCACGAAGTTTTAACAAATGACAGCGTTATGGAAATCGCTTTGTTTTCGAGATAAATGTTTGAACCCCGTCAACTATTTTAATATTTTCGCGATGACTGAGTTGCTGTGTTCCACACAAAAGAGTATTTCTGATAAAAATGACATTCAGTATGGCGCATAGAAGTTCAGTCCTAGGACCACTGTATTCATGACATTCCAATAAGTAATGATATGCTGTTTCTATTTTGCCACAATGACAGAGAGGGACGTTTTAATGTGATTACACAATAGGTCATAGTTCAAACTACATGTACTGCATTTCAATCTTAAGCGAGAATGGAGTACTTGTCATATGCCACACTTACTGTATGAAATAGCAAATCAAATGGGTTGTTGTTGTAATTTGGGGTCTGGAAGCCCGAACACATCTTTAATCACTTAAGCAATGTCCCCGTGCTCAATTTTCAGCAAACGAATTATGTTGGGTCCCATTATGATCAATTGGGAAATTTGGTAAAGTTCTGAACAAAAATATGTAATTTTTCGACAAAAAACGTGTTTGGAGGAGGGGTAGCTAAAATCCATTATTTCGCAAATCGTTCTAAATTTCGGTTAACATCTTTCTGCATATGCTTGTCAGATATCTGCTTCACCATAAGTATTAAATATTTCGGCATTATAGCAATATCCATTTGAATGATAATGTTTGAAAAATAATATTTTTGTGAAAAAGTGCGATTTTTCAGCAAAAAATAAATGTTTCGGCTCCAAATGGCAGGAAAATCTAAATTAACCAACACTTTTTTCATATCAGGTAGAGGTATGGTATGATATAGTAATTTTAACCCCAACAATATTGGCAAATAAGTTAGGACATAGCCACATGGCTCGCTTTACCAAAATCGTTAATTTCTGGAAAAAGTCAATAGTGGGTATCGCTCATCGTCGATTTGACAATAGCCACCACCAATTCCGTTATTTTTCACTATCATTTTCGTCAACAGTATATATTTCTCCTTAAAAAAAAGTTGGTTTTAACTTGTTCTACCGTGGGTAGGGGTATCTCGAAAACTAGAGCTCTTTTTCGATTTGGCCGCTGCAAAAAAATATGCTTCCTTTCACGATATTCGATATAATACCATGTATTAGATATAGATATAATACGTACTATTTTTATCCATCATCTTTGTCGTCTACTATATGTAGATAAAGGCGGGAAAATAAAACATGGCTTTATTTTAGAACGTGCTAAAATAAAGCAAGAACGGCTACTTAAACTATCATAATAAAGGCACATATACTCAAAACTACAACCGAAATCTTACAATTAATTTAAATGTTTCTTAAAGAATTTCCCCATTAATTTCTTATCCCATTAAAACCAATTTAGTAGATGCTAACGACTTTTAAACTTTGGCGATGGATAAAAACAATACCCATACTGTTTGACGATATATATAAAGGGCTTATTTTCGCTCGTATGATTCAGCAAATGGGAGACCTCGCTAAAGCTCGGTCCCCCATTGCTGAATCATACTCGCGAAATTAAACCTTGTATCTCGTCAAACTATATGAATGTTCTGTATATAATATTATATCTATTTCTAACACATAGCACTGGTGAATAGCTCAACTTTGGAATACAATTTCTGAAACAAAAATCAAGGATATACCCGATACAAGGTTGAAATTTTTGAGACTCACAACCCCTGGAACGCAAGTTTTATCCCTGTCCGATCTGGGACATAAACACAATAGTCCAGGAGATGTTGGTCGACCTCTGCACCCCCCCCCCAGGACTCAACTTCACTCCACTAATTTTCTTTCTTAATGTCTCCTCTAATTTTTTTCACTTGTTAACAAGAAAAAAAAGTGGCCGCAGAGACTCCAGACAAGATGGCGTCCATCATGGCGGCCATTTTTTTTATATGCACCAGGTCTCTTTGATCGCCATTATAGTAAAGATGATAGCACATGAGGTCTTGTTTTCCGCTCGATTCGTTATGCTAATATACAACCCTTACAAAATAGCCAAAAATCCGACACCAGAGTCCAATATGGCGGCCAAGATGGCCGCCGAAATGTGAAAATATGCTATTTTCTTACATGTTACCACCTTTCGTTTGTCTCTGTGGGAAAATGTTGGCATCTTTGCGTCATGTTATACATTTATCAAATAGAGGAGTCATTGGCGAACACATGGGGACCATAATATACATTCATTGCGGGATATTTTTGTCCGATATCACGTTTTCCCAAATGCCGGTATAATAGGTCACAGCCGAATCTACGTTAATAACGCGATGTAATGTTTCGAATCAATGAATGTTATTGCTATTATAACAACACCCATGCATATATATGTGCAGGAGATACTCAAGCTAGGATTCCTCTTGTACCTGAGTTGAGGAATATTTACCCAAATCCAAGATGGCGGCCAAAATGGCCACCAGAAATAAAAAATCGCCGAAAATCGCCGATTTTAACATAAGTGAGCATTATTGTCATGAAAACTCCACACCTGCTTACTATTGGTCGCAATCTTCGATTTGGAAAACAATTTCTTGCATGAGATGTAAGGTAATTACTTCACCTCAGTATTTCCAACTCAACTGTAAGCATGGGTGGAGTTGTCTCGACAATAATGCCCAATGATGTGAATATGAGGGAATATCGGTGATTTTTCAAAATCTGTCCGCCATTGTGGGCGCCATTTTGGATTTGGCGGACTTTTATTTGGATATGGTACAAGGAAAGTTCTTCGCCTAAATGTTCCCAACTCACAATAGTAAGCAGGTGTGGAGTTTTCATGACAATAATGCTCACTTATGTTAAAATCGGCGATTTTCGGCGATTTTTTATTTCTGGTGGCCATTTTGGCCGCCATCTTGGATTTGGGTAAATATTCCTCAACTCAGGTACAAGAGGAATCCTAGCTTGAGTATCTCCTGCACATATATATGCATGGGTGTTGTTATAATAGCAATAACATTCATTGATTCGAAACATTACATCGCGTTATTAACGTAGATTCGGCTGTGACCTATTATACCGGCATTTGGGAAAACGTGATATCGGACAAAAATATCCCGCAATGAATGTATATTATGCTCCACATGTGTTAGCCAATGACTCCTCTATACGATAAATGTATAACATGACGCAAAGATGCCAACATTTTCCCACAGAGACAAACGAAAGGTGGTAACATGTAAGAAAAATAGCATATTTTCACATTTCGGCGGCCATCTTGGCCGCCATATTGGATTCTGGTGTCGGATTTTTGGCTAATTTGTAAGGGTTGTATAATAGCATAACGAATCGAGCGGAAAACAAGACCACATGTGCTATCATCTTTACTATAATGGCGATCAAAGAGACCTGGTGCATATAAAAAAAATGGCCGCCATGATGGACGCCATCTTGTCTGGAGTCTCTGCGGCCACTTTTTTTTCTTGTTAACAAGTGAAAAAAATTAGAGGAGACATTAAGAAAGAAAATTAGTGGGGTGAAGTTGAGTCCTGGGGGGGGGGGGGGGGGGTGCAGAGGTCGACCAATATCTCCTGGACTACAACGCAAGTTTTTTTTTCTAAAGGCAATTTGGGACCCACCACCAAAGTTTGATGGAAAAAAAACCCCGCGGAAATAATAGGATGAAGCAGACAAAGGATTTGGAATGTTTTAAATAACCATGCGTATGAAATTCAAATCATGTAAGGTTAAAGGTACTCAATCCGATTAGACGCTCCTAAATTACAATTTCTTTGGGGGTAAAAAATATTTGATTCGAGTCGAGGAACCCACCCATCAAAACTCAGAGTGATCAGATATCGATTTTTGAAGTTTGTTAATTTTTGGAGATGTGGTCCACTTCCACGAGCTCAAACAGACAACTTGCGGGTATTCTTATTAAGAATAGCAACGGTTGCTAAGCAAATACAACAAATGACACCATTGCACTAACCATTCAGTGGTATTTTTACCTTAAAACCGCATGTTTTTTTGTGAAATATAGCCTATGCTATGCGCATGCGAATATATTCCTTCCCGATATATACTAGCAGATAACCATTGCATATACACGCCCTGCATGGTCACCGCTGACGTGTATATGGGGCCATTAAAATATACATTAATGGGTTTGTCGTGCATAAACTAGTACGCTATAAACCGTTTATTTCTCATTGGGTTGCTCTGCGCATGCGGGAATAAATCAACTTGTTCCCCACATGTGGCAGCACACTGATTAATATACGCCAGGGTAATTAAACTGAAACTATTTGTCTAAATTATGTCTGCATGTTAAAATTGTATCCTGGATTGTTTTGAGATTTGAGACCCACCCTGTTTGATACAGAATGAATTCAGATAAGCAGGGGCCGCAACCTCTGACTGCATGACACAATCATGCATAATACATACAACAATCCTAAGGTTTGGAATAAAGATCGGAGTCAACAGATAACACACGTCTAGAGTTATTTATAAATTGTCCTGTCAGTTTCATCCCATATACGCATCCGGTATCAAGCCCGGTGGCGAATGTTGTTTTCTGATAACCTCGGCGGGCATCATGGCCGAAAAACACATGCTCTGGCCCTGACCACAAGTCTGTCCATGGTACGCCAACGTTGTTTTTGCTGCTACCAACAAGGGAATGATTGTAGAAAAAATCAGTCGTTTCCTCTATATTTCTCATATTAGTAAGGGCATTGAGATCTTGTAGTTGCAAACTTTTACCAGGAACGATCCCGGCATGCACTATAAGTGCCTGTAGAGCGGGTATGGCTATCGTATACGGTAATTGTTGTAGGAAGTCAACCTCTGCATGCGAAAGTTCTCGAATCCATTCGTATTTCTCAAGGAGCTGGTACATCGGATCAGAAGAGTAGTTTCTCAACTCTTGCAGTATGACTTCGTCGTGATTGCCTCGAACTGAGTAAGCCCCAAGAGACATCACCAGTTGCAGTACTTGTCTATTTTTGGGTCCTTTGTTAACAAGATCTCCTACAAAAATATACATGATGTTCTTTTCAATACGCTCAGCTTGTTGTATTAGTTTCGTAAGTTCGTCAAAACAGCCATGAACGTCTCCAATTACGAATACGGGTCTTCCTTTGATGTCCTCATTGCTTATTTCCATGTGGCAACATGCAGGTAATGGAAGATTGTGTTTGTTGCGCCTCACTAGTTGACTTCGTCCAATAAGTTTATGGAGAGCAGTCCAGATAACTGAAGCGAACGCCGCCATTATTCTAGGTTTTTCACGTTGGTGCTGTAATATACACAAACAAATCAAAATCAGGCTTACATCAAGTTTACATGTACATGAATAATCGAAGTACCCGAACAGTTTATCGGCTTACAATTCCATAAACGAAAGATGTGTAAACTCAAAATAGTTTATTGGCCTCTCAGGCTCTCTGAGATGTATATTTATTATTTCCAGTCAGAATAATATACCCTTGCCTGTAGAATAAAACTTAAATTGCATGGAAAACCCTTTTTTTCAATATAATATGACAGCTATTAAATCTATTCAGTGGCCTCTTGCAAACATAATGCAGGATTTGTCTCCCTTGGTGACTCGATAGGAGCGCTGCATGCCAACGGCGACATTACATGCATCCACATTTTATGGACTTCCACGATATTAATATATATTCTAAGCGAACAGAGGCTCTGTTCGCTTAGAATATATATTAATACAGAGCCACACGATGCCCTTATCAAGTACACACACCATCTAACAAGTACACACACCATCTAACAAGTACACACACACACACTATCTAACAAGTACACATACTATTTAACAAGTACACACACCATCTAACAAGTACACACACTATCTAACAAGTACACATACCATCTAACAAGTACACACACACTATCTAACAAGTACACACACTATCTAACAAGTACACACACCATCTAACAAGTACACACACCATCTAACAAGTACACATACTATCTAACACACACTATCTAACAAGTACACACACTATATAACAAGTACACATACCATCTAACAAGTACACACGCTATCTAACAAGTACACATACTATCTAACACACACTATCTAACAAGTACACACACTATATAACAAGTACACACACCATCTAACAAGTACACACACCATCTAACAAGTACACACCCACTATCTAACAAGTACACACACACTATCTAACAAGTACACACACCATCTAACAAGTACACACACAATCTAACAAGTACATACACACCATCTAACAAGTACACACACCATCTAACAAGTACATACACACCATCTAACAAGTACACACACCATCTAACAAGTACACATACCATCTAACAAGTACACACACACTATCTAACAAGTACACACACTATCTAACAAGTACACACACCATCTAACAAGTACACACACCATCTAACAAGTACACATACTATCTAACAAGTACACACACCATCTAACAAGTACACACACTATATAACAAGTACACATACCATCTAACAAGTACACACGCTATCTAACAAGTACACATACTATCTAACACACACTATCTAACAAGTACACACACTATATAACAAGTACACACACCATCTAACAAGTACACACACCATCTAACAAGTACACACCCACTATCTAACAAGTACACACACACTATCTAACAAGTACACACACCATCTAACAAGTACACACACAATCTAACAAGTACACACACCATCTAACAAGTACACACACCATCTAACAAGTACACACACACTATCTAACAAGTACACACACCATCTAACAAGTACACACACCATCTAACAAGTACACACACCATCTAACAAGTACACACACACTATCTAACAAGTACACACACACTATCTAACAAGTACACACACTATCTAACAAGTACACACACACCATCTAACAAGTACACACACCATCTAACAAGTACACACACCATATAACAAGTACACATAATATCTAACAAGTACACACACCATCTAACAAGTACACACACTATCTAACAAGTACACATACCATCACACATGTACACACACTATCTAACAAGTACACACACCATCTAACAAGTACACACACTATCTAACAAGTACACACACTATCTAACAAGTACACATACCATCTAACAAGTACACACACTATCTAACAAGTACACATACTATCTAACACACACTATCTAACAAGTACACACACTATCTAACAAGTACACATACTATCTAACACACACTATCTAACAAGTAGACACACTATCTAACAAGTACACACACACCATCTACCAAGTACACACACTATCTAACAAGTACACATACCATCTAACAAGTACACACACTATCTAACAAGTACACACACCATCTAACAAGTATACACACACACCATATAACAAGTACACACACTATCTAACAAGTACACACACCATCTAACAAGTACACACACTATCTAGCAAGTACACACACCATCTAACAAGTACACACACTATCTAACAAATACACACACTATCTAACAAGTACACACACACCATCTAACAAGTACACACACTATCTAACAAGTACATACACACCATCTAACAAGTACATACACACCATCTAACAAGTACACACACTATCTAACAAGTACACACACCATCTAACAAGTACACATACCATCTAACAAGTACACACAATATCTAACAAGTACACACACCATCTAACAAGTACACACACCATCTAACAAGTACACACACACTATCTAACAAGTACACACTATCTAAAAAGTGCACACACCCCTGTTTGTATTACATACGTTGTGGGGACATTTCTTTAGAAATTCAAACAATACCGTAGATGTGAGGACCTCGTTATTTCGTAAATATATCCAAACTCGGAGGGTACCTTTAACGAAATAACGGCAATCTTTGTAACGCATGCGTAGTATCATTTCCGCCTAGTGCGGACGAAAAAATATCAAAAATTTCAAAAAATACAAATTTCCGTCGCCTTAAGGGAAAAACTGTTAACATTGTGAGGACATTGTTTTACTATATGAATGTCCTCACAGAGATGAGATAACACACTCACACTATCTAACAAGTACACACACTATCTAACAATGGTTACACTATACACACACTATATAACAATGGTTACACTATACACACACTATCTAACAATTTGTCTAATGTCGTTCATTAAGTTTGGAAAGTCCCAAATAGACCAAAGAACTATTTCACGAAATTCGCGTAATCAGTGCTTTGGTTCTCTGGCTAGTTTATCAACACAAACTTATTTCTAAAAGCACATACCGAGAACGGGCGTATAACTACCGAGGATGGGAATAGGGACCGAACCGCATTCAAGTGATTGTATATATATACTACTAGAAGGTGACCCGACTTCGTCCGGGCTTTGACCTTGAATTGACCATTTTGAAGGTCAAGGTCAGGTGGGGTAACGATTTGACCCGTCCAAAACACTGCTCGGACAACAGTACCCGTCGAAATTCATCCGGTTTTACCCGATTTGACCTCGAATTGATCATTTTGAAGGTCAAGGTCAGGTCGGGGTCACGAATCGACCCGTCCAATACACTCAGTGGACAAAAGTAACATCACGTATCAAATTTCGTCGAAATCCCATCAAAATTCGCGATTTGACCTTGAATTGACCCGATTGCAAGGTCAAGGTCACGTCACACGGGCAAATGAATAGGCTTATGAGACTCCCCATACGAAAGTACCCCACATACCAAGTTTCATCAAAATCCTGTCATATTCGTGCGTTTGACCTTCAAATGACCCGATTTCAAGGTCAAGGTCACGTCGCACGGGCAAATTAATAGGCCTATGTCACTCCTCGGCCGAAAATACCCCCACATACCAAGTTTCATCGAAATCCCGTGATATTCGTGCGTTTGACCTTCAAATGACCCGATTTCAAGGTCAAGGTCACGTCGCACGGGCAAATTAATAGGCCTATGTCACTCCCCGGCCGAAAATATCCCCACATACCAAGTTTCATCGAAATCGGCTCGGCCGTTTTCAAGTCCATTGGGAACAGACAGACACACACACACACACACAGACACACCCTCCCCCACACACCCCCACACCCCCACACACACAGACAGATCTTCCAAAAATATATAATAGATATATACAGAGTTTGTTTCAGGCGAATTTCAGCACAAAACGGACATTCACATGATGAATCCGAAGTTTCAGATTATGGTATAGGTTAACATCTGTATAATAATTATTATATAGCCGAGGCTATATATTCTGCAGCTAGCGACATAATAAGGTCCGAATTTTATTCTGTCACCAGCGGCTATTAAATCTGCCGCAAACAAAAACAACGTCATGGAACTCGCGGTGGTATCTTTCGAACATGGAACGACTAACTATTGAATACTTTTATTAATTTTAACCCTTCTTTCATCAGTTTTAAAACATTCTTGATGTCGCGTTTCCAATATTTGTTATATATGCGTTGCCAGTTCGTGTTTTTCAAAAACTACAGAAGGAGAGTCAAAAGAATCGGACAACTGAATAGGCTATTCTGTCGCTAGCGGCGTAATAAGATTACCCTCTAGCTTATTTGCCGCTGGCGGCAGAATAGCCTTTCCCTTATTATGTACCTATCTATTTTATACTTAATCACTTTTACACTTTATACTTTATTCAACAATGTTCGCATTGAAAGTTCGTACCCTTAACGTAACCATGCACGTCTCACTCCGGCGAGTACGAACTGTTTTTGTGGTCAGCAATCCAGAATATTCTCTTTATACCAGAAATTCACGTATGCTTGGTGTCGATTTAAACCGTTTCTACTATAATATATCGAACCCACACAGTGTAAGGTATTCCAGTAAAACAGATCAATAATAATCAATTCCTAGTAATGTTAATTGTGGATGCTGCTTGTTGTAGTTGGCTAACGACTGTCTGTGTATTTTCGCCGAAGAATATTCCGCCCAACGCCAATATCCGGCCTCGCTCACTTTGCTGTATCTTCTTCCTTTGATCTCCTTTGGTAGCACGCTGGTCACCCGTGTAACGAGGGTTCGGATGAGTAACGGTGGACGCGCCCCCCCCCCGCGTGTTTGCATTGTCATAGTATGTCACTGTTTGCTCAAGAAAACGGCGACTAAATGTCTTTAAAACATATCTACCTATATCTTAGTGTGTGTTGTGTTTTGGTACAACCACCTTTACCTTTACCGTCTCTGTAAATTCCTCCTATGTCAGGAGAACCGTCCTTAGAGTGGACGTGACCACTTCTTCTTTCGAGAGCGCAGTCTAAGTATTGTAGTATGTCTCACAATCTTCTGATGTATGTACATGTAAATATGTTTAGATTGGATGAATAGGTGTCAAGTCGGGGTTGAGACCGCAAAGCAACCAGTTTCAAGAAATCCGAATATTTTGCTTAGCAATTTGTAACGAGGACATATTTACCTTCACATGACATGACATAGGCATATATGGCCCATTATGGGCATGTTTGAAGAACAATAAATGTCGACTTTTTGTGATATGGCCATTTAGTAATCTGATTATATATTTTTAGACAACATATAATGAGCAATATAAGCTATAGACAATAACACAGAAACATGGTCAGAGTGTCTCCGTTATTTTACTCTTTGTATGACTAAATCCGTTGGATGTTTAGTATTACATAGGCATACCAATTTTTATGTTCATCCATACCATAGTATGGTAAACATAGTGTCAACGTCCGAAATTACGGATTGACCACTCATTGTCTGTCCATCTATTTGTTAATTTCATATTTTCTTATTATCAAATGATAATGGCGACATGTTGGACAGATTTAAAGAAGAAATTCCTGGATCCGTGTGTAGATAGTAAAGAAAGTGATAAATATGGGAATTATGCATGGGCAATAGGTACCATGAGGGGGTCAGTGGGTCTATATAAAGCCCCCCCCCCAATTTCGAGGTGTGCTAGCCCCCCGACCTTTCACAGAACCCTATTCTCAGACATTATTATCACAACAAGGTATTTATATCCTTTGTTAGGTAGCCAGTCAAATTCTCATATTATAAATTTAATTACTCAATGAGTGAAGGTTATATTCATGACACTCTCAGTTCCGTCCCGAGCATGGTCTCATGCTTACATTTCACGAAGTTCCATAAATTAGTGGTTGTGCCACAATACTTCCCAACATGGTCGGGATTGGCATTGCATTTGACTTTCTTGTTCTGTTAAAACTTTGTCGACCCAACTCGTTTTCCCAACTTTATCCCATTGAGCCAGACTGTAAACTCCCATTCCAAGTTCTCGAAATTATATTCGCACCACCCTCTTCAAAACTCTTGGGTTGGTATTTTCCGACTGGGCCTCTTGGGTTGGAATTTTCGGACTGGTACCTCAAAATTTCCAACTGTTGGATATATCTCATCATACAGTCTAGCACCCTTCCAATCTGAATAATATCTGACTGGTCCATTTCAGCATTTTCTGAGGTTGCTGGTGCTTGCCGTTAAGCTGACATGACCTACATTTCACCCGCTAGGTTATTCAAATCATATTTCATCATTATTTTGTCTGCCTTGTTCTTCTATTTTTACAATTTTTCATCAAACTTCTGGGGGTGGGTCTCTAATTTTCATTGGGGAAAAAAACTTGCATTGGAGGGGTGGATGCCCCAGATCGACAGGAAAATCTTGCTCTCGATGGTTGGTGGGTCCTCTGTCAAAATAGGAAAATGCGTAACGTGTGGTCTGACAGCAAGTTTCCCCACTGGGAAAATACTGGTTGAAAATTAAACTATGCATGAGTACGCTATCAACCTACTATTTATGCGAAACTTCCAACTAATTATAAACAGAGTAACAGCAAAAGGAAGCACCCAATCTCCCGACAACGATTCGTCTGGTTGCTATGAAGCCGGTCTGGTTGCTATGGAGCCGGGTGTTAGCAATTCGTCAAATACTGGTAAACACACATACATGTGATTCCTTATTAACCAGAACGTTCATGTTTCTCAATAATTTCTTTGTCGGAATAATCGCGTCTGCGGTTAATAAATGTGATTTCTGAAGCACGTCCAGCGTTACTTAATAACGCGTCCTAGCTCGTTACAAATTGCTAATGCAAAATATTCCGATTTCTTGAAACTGGTTGCTTGGCCGTGGTTGAATTGCTGATATTTCAATGACCGGATTCCTGGGGGTGCCTTAACGTCACGATTTGTCCATATTTGGCCGTGATAATACTATATTTGGGGCAATTTGCGTGCAATCTCACGATTATCGTACCATTTAAATTTGTCCTATATACCTTAAATGTGGACAAATTGGCACAGATTTAGCACCCACAGATTAAGACTAATATTGTATAATATTGTCTATCATCATAGGTATATATTTTTAAAGCCATTTAGTCGACGCAGTTTTTCTTGAGAAACCACAGGCAATGGAATCACGCAGGAGTCGCGTCCGCCGTTACTCACCCGAGTCCTCGTTACATCGATGACCAGCGTGGGTATGAGAACCGCCAGTTGGTTTTAGTCTTCTTTATCTGCTTAATGCTTTCATCAAATGCTGCTGTGATTTATTACGCCCTCTATGGGTGTTTTCTGTGAAGGTATTTTTTACTTGTCAATGGAGCTATGGGCCAATCGGCAGAATATGATTAAAAAGTTTCTTGGATATTTTCGTACTCGAACCAGGGGGGGGGGTGAACAAATTTCTTCCGGCACGTATGCCGGGGTGGGTGGGTGGTCAAAGCCACCAACAAGCAATTTTTTCCGCAACTAATAAAAAAATCCTGCTTGTTTTTAGTGTTTTGGCAATGAGTTGGGCTTCAAAACCACTTTGAATCAGTTTGAATGAGAGCAATAATGTAATTCTAACTGGTAAACTGACTCTTCTGTAACCATTACAAACTCTGATGTAATATAAAATCTGATGTAACCATTATAAACTCTGATGTAGCCACTGTAACACTGCTGTAACCATTATAAACTCTGATGTCATATCAACTCTTATGTAACCATTAGAAACTCTGATGTAATATAAACTCTGATGTAACCATTACAAATTCTGATGTAACCATTAAAAACTCTGATGTAACGATTACAAACTATGATGTAACCATTATAAACTCTGATGTAATATAAACTCTGATGTAACCATTACAACCTCTGATGTAGCCACTATAAACCCTGATGTAACCATTACAAACTCTGATGTAACCATTACAAACTCTGATGTAATATAAACTCTGATGTAACCATTACAACCTCTGATGTAGCCACTATAAACCCTGATGTAACCATTACAAACTCTGATGTAATATAAACTATGATGTAACCATTACAAACTCTGATGTAATATAAACTCTGATGTAACCATTACAAACTCTGATGTAACCATTACATACTCTGATGTAACCATTACAAACTCTGATGTAACCATTACAAACTCTGATGTAGCCACTATAAACCCTGCTGTAACCATTACAAACTCTGATGTAGCCACTATAAACCCTGCTGTAACCATTACAAACTCTGATGTAGTATAAACCCTGTTGTAACCATTACAAACTTTGATGTAGTATAAACTCTGATGTAACCATTACAAACTCTGATGTAGCCACTATAAACCCTTCTGTAACCATTACACACTCTGATGTAATATCAATTCTGATGTAACCGTTACAAACTCTGATGTATTATATATAAACTCTGCTGTAACCATTACAAACTCTGATGTAATATAAAATCTTCTGTAACCATTACAAACTGATGTAATATAAAATCTGATGTAATCATTATAAACTCTGATGTAGCCACTGTAAACACTGCTGTAACCATTACAAACTCTGATGTAATATAAACTCTGATGTAACCATTACAAACTCTGATGTAATATAAACTCTGATGTAACCATTACAAACTATGATGTAACCATTATAAACTCTGATGTAACCATTACAAACTCTGATGTAACCATTACAAACTCTGACGTGACCATTACAAACTCTGCTGTAACCGTTACAAACTCTGATGTAGACACTATAAACCCTTCTGTGACCATTACGAACTCTGATGTAATATAAACTCTGCTGTATTAACCATTACAAACTCTGATGTAACATTATAAACTCTGATGTAACCATTACAAACTCTGATGTAACCATTAAAAACTCTGATGTAACCATTATAAACTCTGATGTAATATAAACTCTGATGTAACCATTACAACCTCTGATGTAGCCACTATAAACCCTGATGTAACCATTACAAACTCTGATGTAACCATTACAAACTCTGATGTAACCATTACAAACTCTGATGTAATATAAAATCTTCTGTAACCATTACAAACTGATGTAATATAAAATCTTCTGTAACCATTACAAACTCTGATGTAGCCACTGTAACACTTATGTAACCATTACAAACTCTGATGTAATATAAATTCTGATGTAACCATCACAAACTCTGATGTAATATAAACTCTGATGTAACCATTACAAACTCTGATGTACCCATTATAAACTCTGATGTAACCATTACAAACTCTGATGTAATATAAAATCTTCTGTAACCATTACAAACTGATGTAATATAAAATCTGATGTAACCATTAGAAACTCTGATGTAGCCACTGTAACACTGCTGTAACCATTACAAACTCTGATGTAATATAAACTCTGATGTAACCATTACAAACTCTGATGTAATATAAACTCTGATGTAACCATTACAAACTCTGATGTAACCATTATAAACTCTGATGTAACCATTACAAACTCTGATGTAACCATTATAAACTCTGATGTAATATAAACTCTGATGTAACCATTACAACCTCTGATGTAGCCACTATAAACCCTGATGTAACCATTACAAACTCTGATGTAACCATTACAAACTCTGATGTAATATAAAGACGGATGTAACCATTACAACCTCTGATCTAGCCACTATAAACCCTGCTGTAACCATTACAAACTCTGATGTAATATAAACTATGATGTAACATATAAACTATGATGTAACCATTACAAACTCTGATGTAACCATTACATACTCTGATGTAACCATTACAAACTCTGATGTAGCCACTATAAACCCTGAAGTAACCATTACAAACTCTGATGTAACCATTACAAACTCTGATGTCATATAAAATCTAATGTAACCATTACAAACTCTGAAGTAATATAAACTCTGATTTAACCATTACAAACTCTGATGTAATATGAAATCTGACGGAACCATTACAAACTCTTCTGTAACCATTACAAACTCTGATGTAATATAAACTCTGATGTAACCATTATAAACTCTGATGTAACCATTAAACACTCTGATGTAGCCACTATAAACTCTGCTGTAACCATTACAAACTCTGATGTAATATAAAATCTTCTGTAACCATTACAAACTGATGTAATATAAAATCTGATGTAACCATTAGAAACTCTGATGTAGCCACTGTAACACTACTGTAACCATTACAAACTGATGTAATATAAACTATGATGTAACCATTACAAACTCTGATGTAACCATTACTCTGATGTAACCATTACAAACTCTGATGTAACCATTACATACTCTGATGTAACCATTACAAACTCTGATGTAACCATTACAAACTCTGATGTAGCCACTATGAACCCTGGTGTAACCATTACAAACTCTGATATAGTATAAACCCTGCTGTAACCATTACAAACTCTGATGTAGCCACTATAAACCCTGCTGTAACCATTACAAACTCTGATGTAGTATAAAACCTGTTGTAACCATTACAAACTTTGATGTAGTATAAACTCTGATGTAACCATTACAAACTCTGATGTAGCCACTATAAACCCTGTTGTAACCGTTACACACTCTGATGTAGTATAAACCCTGTTGTAACCATTACAAACTCTGATGTAGCCACTATAAACCCTGCTGTAACCATTACAAACTCTGATGTAGTATAAACCCTGTTGTAACCATTACAAACTTTGATGTAGTATAAACTCTTATGTAACCATTATAAACTCTGATGTAATATAAACTCTGATGTAACCATTACAACCTCTGATGTAGCCAGTATAAACCCTGATGTAACCATTACAAACTCTGATGTAACCATTACAAACTCTGATGTAACCATTACAAACTCTGATGTAATATAAAATCTTCTGTAACCATTACAAACTGATGTAATATAAAATCTTCTGTAACCATTACAAACTCTGATGTAGCCACTGTAACACTTATGTAACCATTACACACTCTGATGTAATATACATTCTGATGTAACCATTACAAACTCTGATGTAATATAAACTCTGATGTAACCATTACAAACTCTGATGTACCCATTATAAACTCTGATGTAACAATTACAAACTGATGTAATATAAAATCTGATGTAACCATTAGAAACTCTGATGTAGCCACTGTAACACTGCTGTAACCATTACAAACTCTGATGTAATATAAACTCTGATGTAACCATTACAAACTCTGATGTAATATAAACTCTGATGTAACCATTACAAACTCTGATGTAACCATTATAAACTCTGATGTAACCATTACAAACTCTGATGTAACCATTACAAACTCTGATGTAATATAAACTCTGATGTAACCATTACAACCTCTGATGTAGCCACTATAAACCCTGATGTAACCATTACAAACTCTGATGTAACCATTACAAACTCTGATGTAATATAAAGACGGATGTAACCATTACAACCTCTGATCTAGCCACTATAAACCCTGCTGTAACCATTACAAACTCTGATGTAATATAAACTATGATGTAACCATTACAAACTCTGATGTAACCATTACATACTCTGATGCAACCATTACAAACTCTGATGTAACCATTACAAACTCTGATGTAGCCACTATAAACTATGATGTAATATAAAGACGGATGTAACCATTACAACCTCTGATCTAGCCACTATAAACCCTGCTGTAACCATTACAAACTCTGATGTAATATAAACTATGATGTAACCATTACAAACTCTGATGGAATATAAACTATGATGTAACCATTACAAACTCTGATGTAACCATTACATACTCTGATGCAACCATTACAAACTCTGATGTAACCATTACAAACGCTGATGTAGCCACTATAAACCCTGATGTAACCATTACAAACTCTGATGTAACCATTACAAACTCTGATGTCATATAAAATCTAATGTAACCATTACAAACTCTGAAGTAATATAAACTCTGATTTAACCATTACAAACTACTCTGATGTAATATGAAATCTGACGTAACCATTACAAACTCTTCTGTAACCATTACAAACTCTGATGTAATATAAACTCTGATGTAACCATTATAAACTCTGATGTAACCATTAAACACTCTGATGTAGCCACTATAAACTCTGCTGTGACCATTACAAACTCTGATGTAATATAAACTCTTCTATAACCATTACAAACTCTGATGTAATATACAATCTGATGTAACCATTATAAACTCTGATGTAGCCACTGTAACACGGTTGTAACTATTACACACTCTGATGTAATATAAACTCTGATGTAACCATTACAAACTCTGATGTACCCATTATAAACTCTGATGTAACCATTACAAACTCTGATGTAGCCACTATAAACTCTGCTGTAACCATTACAAACTCTGATGTAATATAAAATCTTCTCTAACCATTACAAACTGATGTAATATAAAATCTGATGTAACCATTATAAACTCTGATGTAGCCACTGTAAACGCTACTGTAACCATTACAAACTCTGATGTAATATAAACTGATGTAACCATTACTATCTCTAATGTAATATAAACTCTGATGTAACCATTACAAACTATGATGTAACCATTATAAACTCTGATGTAACCATTACAAACTCTGATGTAACCATTACAAACTCTGACGTGACCATTACAAACTCTGCTGTAACCGTTACAAACTCTGATGTAGACACTATAAACCCTTCTGTGACAATTACGAACTCTGATGTAATATAAACTCTGCTGTATTAACCATTACAAACTCTGATGTAACATTATAAACTCTGATGTAACCATTACGAACTCCGATGTAACCATTAAAAACTCTTATGTAACCATTATAAACTCTGATGTAATATAAACTCTGATGTAACCATTACAACCTCTGATGTAGCCACTATAAACCCTGATGTAACCATTACAAACTCTGATGTAACCATTACAAACTCTGATGTAACCATTACAAACTCTGATGTAATATAAAATCTTCTGTAACCGTTACAAACTGATGTAATATAAAATCTGATGTAACCATTAGAAACTCTGATGTAGCCACTGTAACACTACTGTAACCATTACAAACTGATGTAATATAAACTATGATGTAACCATTACAAACTCTGATGTAACCATTACTCTGATGTAACCATTACAAACTCTGATGTAACCATTACATACTCTGATGTAACCATTACAAACTCTGATGTAACCATTACAAACTCTGATGTAGCCACTATGAACCCTGATGTAACCATTACAAACTCTGATATAGTATAAACCCTGCTGTAACCACTACAAACTCTGATGTAGCCACTATAAACCCTACTGTAACCATTACAAACTCTGATGTAGTATAAAACCTGTTGTAACCATTACAAACTTTGATGTAGTATAAACTCTGATGTAACCATTAAAAACTCTGATGTAGCCACTATAAACCCTGCTGTAACCGTTACACACTCTGATGTAGTATAAACCCTGTTGTTACCATTACAAACTCTGATGTAGCCACTATAAACCATTCTGTAACCATTACAAACTCTGATGTAGTATAAACCCTGTTGTAACCATTACAAACTTTGATGTAGTATAAACTCTGATGTAACCATTATAAACTCTGATGTAATATAAACTCTGATGTAACCATTACAACCTCTGATGTAGCCACTATAAACCCTGATGTAACCATTACAAACTCTGATGTAACCATTACAAACTCTGATGTAACCATTACAAACTCTGATGTAATATAAAATCTTCTGTAACCATTACAAACTGATGTAATATAAAATCTTCTGTAACCATTACAAACTCTGATGTAGCCACTGTAACACTTATGTAACCATTACAAACTCTGATGTAATATAAATTCTGATGTAACCATTACAAACTCTGATGTAATATAAACTCTGATGTAACCATTACAAACTCTGATGTACCCATTATAAACTCTGATGTAACCATTACAAACTCTGATGTAATATAAAATCTTCTGTAACCATTACAAACTGATGTAATATAAAATAAGATGTAACCATTAGAAACTCTGATGTAGCCACTGTAACACTGCTGTAACCATTACAAACTATGATGTAATATAAACTCTGATGTAACCATTACAAACTCTGATGTAACCATTATAAACTCTGATGTAACCATTACAAACTCTGATGTAACCATTATAAACTCTGATGTAATATAAACTCTGATGTATCCATTACAACCTCTGATGTAGCCACTATAAACCCTGATGTAACCATTACAAACTCTGATGTAACCATTACAAACTCTGATGTAATATAAAGACGGATGTAACCATTACAACCTCTGATCTAGCCACTATAAACCCTGCTGTAACCATTACAAACTCTGATGTAATATAAACTATGATGTAACCATTACAAACTCTGATGTAATATAAACTATGATGTAACCATTACAAACTCTGATGTAACCATTACATACTCTGATGCAACCATTACAAACTCTGATGTAACCATTACAAACTCTGATGTAGCCACTATAAACCCTGATGTAACCATTACAAACTCTGATGTAACCATTACAAACTCTGATGTCATATAAAATCTAATGTAACCATTACAAACTCTGAAGTAATATAAACTCTGATTTAACCATTACAAACTCTGATGTAATATGAAATCTGACGTAACCATTACAAACTCTTCTGTAACCATTACAAACTCTGATGTTATATAAACTCTGATGTAACCATTAAACACTCTGATGTAGCCACTATAAACTCTGCTGTAACCATTACAAACTCTGATGTAATATAAACTCTTCTATAACCATTACAAACTCTGATGTAATATACAATCTGATGTAACCATTATAAACTCTGATGTAGCCACTGTAACACGGTTGTAACTATTGCAATGCGCTTTTCGTGGGAAGTTCACAAGAACAATTAAGTCGTCTGCAACGTCTACAGAACTCAGCCGCGAGGATTGTAGTGCGTGTTCCGAAATCAAAACATGTCTCTCCAATTTTGAAAAACCTACATTGGCTCCCAGTGCGCGCGCGAATTGATTTCAAGTTAGCAACGTTCTGCTATCGTTACTTTAATTCAACTGCACCAGCATATATCTCGGACATTCTTACGTTGTATGTACCAGGCCGGGATAACCTCCGTTCAAAGGAAAAACAGCTTCTGGCTGTTCACATGGGTAAATATAAGAAAATTGAACGTCGTCTGTTTACACACGCCGCACCAAGTGTCTGGAACTCCATCCCTCTCGACATTCGTCGTTCGCACTCTATCGACATCTTCAAGCAACGACTTAAGACGCACCTGTTCAATATTTACCCGCATACAACTAGCCGTAGATAGCAACATTGCATCTTTCTCCGTATCCATTGATAGTAAATATTATAATGTCTGTACATGTATATAACCTGCATATAGAGTCCCAAGCGCTTCGAGCTACACCAGGGATGAAGCGCTATACAAATGCTATATATTATTATTATTATTACACACTCTGATGTAATATAAACTCTGATGTAACCATTACAAACTCTGATGTACCCATTATAAACTCTGATGTAACCATTACAAACTCTGATGTAGCCACTATAAACTCTGCTGTAACCATTACAAACTCTGATGTAATATAAAATCTTCTCTAGCCATTACAAACTGATATAATATAAAATCTGATGTAACCATTATAAACTCTGATGTAGCCACTGTACACACTACTGTAACCATTACAAACTCTGATGTAATATAAACTGATGTAACCATTACTATCTCTAATGTAATATAAACTCTGATGTAACCATTACAAACTATGATGTAACCATTATAAACTCTGATGTAACCATTACAAACTCTGATGTAACCATTACAAACTCTGACGTGACCATTACAAACTCTGCTGTAACCGTTACAAACTCTGATTTAGACACTATAAACCCTTCTGTGACCATTACGAACTCTGATGTAATATAAACTCTGCTGTATTAACCATTACAAACAGGGTCCGCGCTGGACCGAAATTTACTTTTGCCAAATAATTTGCCAAATGAAAATATTTTTTGCCTAATTATTTTAGCAATTGCCAAATTATATCCCCGATAGTATCTTTTTCTGCAACCTTAAGTCTTATGTTTCAACACTCGCAGGTTGAAAGACTTTTGATATCGACAGAAAAGCAGTTTGTTCCTAATTAATTATACTCGCATCTCCATTGTGGATTATCATCAACAATAAGCCAATCATCGAACAAGACCATGGTAGAAGGGTTTCTCCATCAGAAAGGCACATCACAGGAGGATTAGGAATCCCTCCAACCATCAGTACTAATTCTATGAGATTAACTGCATCTTAATAGAAGTGTTGACTTTCCATAAACCTTATAAAACACCACTAAAATAATTATGTTGCAAGAGCTTCCTCAAACGAATGGTATTGATTGACCAATATTTTTTTCAAATTCCTTGAGGATTTAAAAAGTGACTTGCCAAAACTTTTGCCAAATGAAAATATTTTTTGCCAAATGTGAATTATTTTTGCCATTGGCAAATTTGGCAAGTGGCAGCGGGAACCCTGGCCATAGTACTGCAATATATCTATGATGTCTGGTACGAAACCTGTAGTCCTGCGATCGAACAGCGTAAGTTGGAATAAGTTTGACATCGTAACAGCGTAACCGTTAATTGAGTGTTGATTCGCTCATGATAACGACTGAATATTTCGTCCAGAATTATGGAAAGTAATATTCATTTGGAGCAAAATGATTGTGCCCGTGCCGACAAATTGAGATTATGTCCTTCACCATTGCTGCGCGATATGTAATATGCTGGTTTAGATGTGACCACTTCAAACTTCCTGCTTCATACATTGATTATATATAAGATTAGATCGTCATAAATCACACGATATTATAATCCTTATTATATGCGACCGAGATAACCCTGCGAAGCAACTCACACTTGGATGATGTGCTGATATCGACATTTTTTAGTAATATTAGTTGCAACTGGATACTTTTCTTTTTTCTTACCACATATATTATTAGGCGGGAGCCACGATTTTAACGGCGGTTTTGCCGGCCCCCAAATTATCGACAATTTCAGGCGGGAAATTCACGGTTTTGTTTCTACATGTAGAGCGTATAAATGTTACGATAGTTTGTCAATGCATAAATTCTCTAGTGACAATTGAACCATGCGACACATTCGAGACCTTACACATTCATTTTACACAATCCTTTCGCTGTCAGCCACCATGGGTGAAACGTATATATCCTGGCAGAACAATTGACACCTTTCGTATAAAGACCTACTATTAATAAACATTACGAATAGGGTACGTCATTAGAATTTATGGCGGGGGGTATATCAGTTTTCGTTTTACTATATTCGTAGTGGCGATTACGGGTTCAAATAGCCTAGCTTGGGCACGCGAGCTGTGTATATGCAACCATGGAGCCTACCAATGACTATGCCATGATATTACATAATTAAGTAAAAGTGTTTGTTGGTCTTCTTAAAGCTAGTAGTTAGCCTAAACTCCATTCCCAACGACTCGGCTATTTCAGCTTCGATAGGAAATAACATCTTCCATAAATAGAAACCATATTTGCGAAATGCTACAATATACTGCCCTGATAATACGGTGATGACCTTGACTTCTTGACGCACATATTTGAATGGAGCAGAATGCAATAATTAGTTCAAGTTTAACAGACTAGTCTCGACGCTGCATGGGGAATAACTGCATCTCCTAGTTTTGAATTTGTATGCATTTTGGGTAAATCAGGTGGAAAGTCTTTAGTGTGAATATGAGAATCTCTATCACTTGTTGGACACTCCTATATGCCACAGCTGATCCGTATCCTGTGGAAATATAAATAATTTTGGTCTTATTTCATGCCAACGGTAGTTACACCGACTCTGTAGTGAAATAGTCGGGGACCCAAACATTAAAGGTACTCAATCTGATTCGATGGTCCCCCTATACATAATCAGATTCCAACAACAACATTTTTTTAAATGCCGCTTCAGTTATCAGAATCGATTAATTGCCCAAAAATAATGCTAACCACTGTCAAATATAGTATAAAATTGCCCGAAACATGTTATTTTACAACATGTTGTTCGACGAAATCTGGCCTTATTACCAACAGAAAGCCTCCTGATTTAGACTTATCCATCTTCATCCGCAATTTGGTCCGAGATCGCCGGTTCGTCGACTGTTTACTGGGCCACTAATAATTCTCGATGGTGAAAAATAATAGATGTCAAAAATCGATATATAATAACTCTGAGCTTTGATACATGTAGGTTGTTTACTCGACTCGAATCAAATATTTTGTACCCCCGAATCCAAATAAATAGTAATTGAAGGGCGCTCAATCGGATTATTCATCCTTATGGGGGCCTTTATCACGAAATATTGTTGCTTGTAATAATTAAATTAAGATGCTGTAACAATAAGCAACTTACCGCCTCGCATATATTGTAAATCGTTCCTTTATTGTAAGATTCAGTCGTGAGCGAAGCTATATTTCGTGTTGTCAATTCTTGCATGGACATTGCACCTATATTTAGACCAGGAAAGACCCTTCAATGTCACGTGGTCAAGCTATCCCAGCATTCTTCACTTGACGTTTTGACAGAGTCGAAATCCGTGACCCGAGAACGTGTCTTATAGAGATTGGCTCTTGGGTAAAATGATTTGTGAAATTGTGAAATTTGGGTAAAATGATTTGTGAAATTGTGAAATTTGGGTAAAATGATTTGTGAAATTGTAAACTGCAGCGCGTGTTACAAGCTCCCACATGTGTTCAGAAATAAATGACGGAATTGTTTTTTGTTGTCTCTATTTCCATCGCGGACATACATGATTTCTGGATAAAAATTAAAAATATAATCTGATCAAACACATTTTTATACATTTTTCTCGAGTTAACGACGGCTGACTGTTTGGTACATGGTCGTCCATTACCCACCGCCTACACACACGTATATGCATGGAATATATTAGTTGTCCCTCTTGCTTTAATCGACTTATATAGACATAATTTAAATTGTCCACCCGTCGGAGGATGGGGTAGTTAAACGACAACTGCATCATAGCCACTATCATTACTGGAGTTGACCCGTTGATTATTATTTACAATTAGCATATATACAAAATACTCAAAATGCTCATGTGATACCCACTTGACGTCGAGAAAATCCATTAAAATATAGTTAAATGTTAACGTATGTCTTCAATCTGTTAATCATCGGTCTCCCGAACATGTATAAAACATTTTACAAATATAAATAAAACAGCCAGCAAGATGACGGAAGCGGAGTCGTGCTATTCACAGTCACATGGTGTCATATCTCAATCAGTCAAACGAGTTTTATCTGTTCACCAGTGCGCTTACCAATTGGCTAAATGTGCTTCACTTTACGATTTTATTGCTGTTTGGTAATCGTGTAATATGGTCAAAACACGATTGCATCATGTGAAATTGGGGGAATCCTCAGGTTTCTGTAAACAAGTATATATATACGTGTGTTATAAGTGTATATTTACACACTAAGTGTTGTCATCACTAAATCCAAGCATTCTGATTGGTCGGCGCCCACGTGGCTAGTTGCAGTTATTTCTCGGTGAATGCGCAACGCCTCATAACACCAAGCTAATAACACCATCGATACGTCATTAGGTTTGGAAAGACGAACGCGTAATGTTTTGGGCGCATTTGGACTCGCGCAGGATTGACTTAATACATCATCGGGTTTCAATATGAAGAGAAATTGTTCCTATTAACTTTTGGCAAGGGTGCTATTTGGTATTTTGGGCTGATCTTGTCACGATACACTTTTCGATTTAAATATATTTACAAAAGTGGCTTTCTCGCTAAATGTATATAAATATAAGGATTAACTGTCATGTGGACTATTTTTATGGAGATGTAACGGTGAGGTAAGTGGTCATAACTTGTATGTAAAACCGTTTTACACAAGTTATGTCCACTTACCTCACGGTTACATCTCCATAAAAACAGTCCACATGACTGTTAACCCTTTACCCAACAAACCGGCCAAAACCGGCCAAATAAAGCTTCAACAGCCTAAAATATCTTGGGTCTGTCTCAATAAAACCATACAAATATGGATATCATTGGAATCGGCTCCTTGACCACATTGTGATAGTTACAGTTGTGCCCTGTGCCAATGCATTCTCTTATATATGCGAGTCGACCATAGGTCGCCTCGCATATATAAGAGAATGCATTGGCCTAAAAAAAAAAAAAAAATTAACATTTTTTCTTACATTCTTTCACAATTTTATAATTTTTAATGTGTTAAGCCAATGCATTCTCTTATATATGCGAGGCGACCTATGGTCGACTCGCATATTTAAGAGAATGCATTGGCACAGGGCAGTTCTGTTGGGTAAAGGGTTAATCCTTATATATTTTGTAGACATAAATAGCTCTACTCCCCATTTGATTATCAACGGAATTACTGCATAGAGGAAATGCCACCTTCACTGTGCGCATTGTGCGCACAGTGTAGAAGGTAGAAGTCTCACTAGGGGATGGGGTGTTGTCAGTGACCTTTTTAGGCTAATAGTATATATTGCGCTGGGTGCTGGTCGAGCGAAAGATGCAAAAGTCACTTGACCTAGTTTTCTTTGCAGTTGAAAGCATTTGGTGTCATTATATCCTCGACAGATATAAGAACTCGCAGCATATTCTGACATATTCGTAATTAAGATCTAGTTCTATATAGCAAAGAGTCTACTCGGAAGACCCATTCAAAATTGTCCAATTAAACTGCGCTAGACGCTGTCATTGTTCGGGCGGTTAATAAATCGACGTGGGGTGCTTTGATACTATCTCATTTCTGAAGAGGCTTTTGTCAAAATCTAATTCCTTCGGGATATTGGAAGAACAAGTCAACAGAACGTTCGAAAGCTAATTAATCTCAGAAGTTGGTTATGCCACAAAGTTAGAGATTAACTGAGTTTGTGAATCGTGTTACATGTATGGCTTCAATATCAAATATCTATAAACTGAATTGATAGCTATATTGCTTTCGTTATACAGCTTCTATAATCCAAACGAAGACTATGTTATAGTCGAAAGCTTGCGAAGATAATAGTGCATGTTGCACAACCAACTACCCACACCTAACCTTTATATATTGCTGAATCGTGTGTATGATAGAATAAGGTATATTACTTTTGTGTATAATTGTATATATACACGATGGGCTCAGTCGGTTATGGGTACAACTCCAAACCGTCTCGCACTCCAGCGCTGGTGTTGATGGTTCAAATCCAGAAGTTTCCATCATGGACTTTGTAAATCGAAATTGTTATCTGGTGGAGTTGCCACACATGGTTTATCAGCCATTGAAATCACTGTTGGATTAGCCTTATATGTTTGCGGATTCTTCCACCGCTAAAACTGGACATGTCGTGATATGGCCTTATAGTTGCTGAAAGCGACATTAAACCCCAAATCAATCAATCAATTATATATACAAGGTGAACAAAATATAAGGCATTTTACATAAAGAAATTAATTGTAATGAGCAAATGTGCCATTGTTTAGTAAATAATAAGAACATTGACCTATAGTGTATAAAATCCCGTATAATCTCACCATGGAAATGTTTTATCATCAGTCTGTGTCACAGGGGCCTGTAACGCGCTCCGCTGTCCGCCCCCTTTTGCGCTGCCCATATACGCCGCGTCTATATACGCGCCTGCTTCACGTTAATGGTATATAGTCCTATTATCCTACCATTAACGTGAAGCAGGCGTGTATATAGAAGCGGCGTATATGGGCAGCGCAAAAGGGGGCGGACAGCGGAGCGCTTTACAGGCCCCTGCATGTGGTCTGTGTCCACACATCGAAACTTCGTCTTCCGCTTGGGCATCTACACATGTTGCCAACCCGCTGGACAGAAACTATGGTCAAATTAAAATTTCTGTACTTCCACATGCATGTAATCGTGCTACTGACATTTTTCTTCAAACACCTGTATGATTGATTATTGTCAGATAATTTCAGGCTATTTACAATTACAGGCAAATTTCAGTAGCGACGCTACAGGTGGAACAACATATATTTTACTTCTCAAGTAGTTATCTGTGGTACAATTTCATTTTATATCCATGCATGTTTCCGTTCATATTCTGGCACCATATCGTTTTCTGCGACTAAATGCCTGCAACACATACCGTGCAAACTCGATTGTATGAACGCACACTTAGTCCTAGTTTAATTATAGTTTCTTGTTGCTTTTATTGTAGCGAAACTACAAATGGATTGTGGCATAAAGTATTTCATCTCATATTTAGTTAGTCAATTGTATTTATCTTGTTTAGTTGTCTTTTATAGGCAAAAAGCAGTTTTGTTCGATCCCTTGAAAACAATGCTGATTCGTTCTGGATGCCGATTCTATCCAATTCGCACGACAGTGAAAAAATATATTGTTATTTTTCATTCGCCGCACATTAGCATCGTACGTATAAGTCTAGTTGTTGTCGAGTGCGCTGGAGATGGACCTACAACTTTAAAATGCCACCTTTTTGTTCATTGATATATTCTCTTTGGGAACGCATTGATGAATCGAGAACATTTTTATAAGAGGATGTATTAAATTAGGGGCGTTTTGTGCACGATGCTTGATATATACATCGGTACAGTGAATCGATATGCGCCGTAGTATCACGCGGAGTTGACGAGGTCAGATCGCCGTGTCAAACGAGTTGCCACAGGAAGCGAGTTTGATGCGGCGATCTGACCTCGCAAACGAGACGTGATATCACGGCCCATATCACTTCATTGTATCGAGAAAGCGTTTATTATATGATACGTCGTTGAAGCGTCCCATGCCTCATGGGAAAACTACTTCATTACTCCATCCCATGCCATCGTCCGAAACTTTCGAACCGACAAACGAAAAGTTACTTCCGTTTGTCATGAATATACGATAATGCGCTATGCGGTTGGTCCTGATGGACTTCGAGATCGGCTGCAGATATCAGAAATATTTCTGC
The DNA here is from genome assembly GCA_032622095.1 of Siphonodentalium dalli. Lineage (NCBI taxonomy): Eukaryota > Metazoa > Mollusca > Scaphopoda > Gadilida > Siphonodentaliidae > Siphonodentalium > Siphonodentalium dalli. The sequence continues at coordinate 50,969,300 of CP136064.1, read as the reverse complement.
GCATGTCCATATCCGAGGAATCCCGAATGACGATGACCGTGGCTGCAGCCATAACGAATGCTGCAATTCACGTTCAGTAAACAACATGAATTCCCTGCAATTTAATAATCGAATTTGAGGGTCTGGTCTCATAAACTATATAGGGTTATCTGTTGATCAGAACCAATGCTGTATATTTTTTACTTTAGGAGCACTAATAAACATTAGTTTATATATCCTTATAGGCCTAGGAATATAAACAAAATCATCGAATTTACTATAACTCCACTTTTCGAAAATAGTTTCATAAAATTAGATAGATATGTGTTTTCGTAAAACAACCATCGAACCCAAAGATAAAAATATACATGTATCAACCACACATTAACTTTTTTCATTCATTCAATCATTGTCCGCCTTTTTCATTTATTCGGTGTCCGCCATTTTGGATTTGATCGGTATTACGGGAACTCGCAACCAGGTTATGGTGGAAACGTGACGTTACATATCCTGGTCATCGGTACTTCGAGGTCCCACTTCCGGCTGCAACTAGCGGCAGCCGATCTCGAAGTCACTCCGGCAATAGAACGCACCCGCTGACGGTTCACACGAACACACCTGACAGATAGTTCCGAAACTTCCGGTGACCTAATTTCAAACCATACTGATACAATTACAAAGGATACTGATGCGGTTCAGGATCATACAAGCGTTTTCCGACAGCTAGGAATATATTGCCAAACAATAGTGGTATATATTTGTAGGCTATTATAGTGGTAGTCATATACTAAAGTATATTATGCAGTCGATCAGTTTGAGTGAACCAAGACTGAACAGCTATAGACGGTCTGAAACAAATAACAGATGGTCCCATTACTTTCAAAACTTGTGTCGTCAGGGTCAGCCAACCACAAAATCGCACCAGCAGGAGTCAAATTGGATATCACATGGTGTAGACGGTGTCCAAGCCGGAAATAAAATGGCTGAGGTGAGAAATAACCTGTGAACTCTGGTGAACTTGCATATTTTCTCAATGATGCTCATAAATGAGAGTTTTCTTCGATTATGCAGGAGAAACACACATGCATATAAGGGTCCGTCTCCGTCGTAGAGAAAATTGCCTAATTTCTATAGGACTTATCCCGTAGCATGTGACATATTTGCTTTATCGTTGCTAATCCCAACTCTCTGAGCAGAAATTTTGAAAATTTGCTGAAACAACTGCAAAAACAAAACACCATTTCCTGACGTTGGTGTTAATCTCGCTTACACCTCTGATGGCAATACTCTATTGCATACAAGTCTTACATTCGTATTATGTACATTTCTGGACTCGTTTGTTGCCGATTCTTTGGTGGCACACATGTAAGAAAATAATCTACTCACAGACTGTCAGCAATGATTTGGGCAGAAACGTTGTAAGATACAATTAGTCAAACGCCTCCCGTACATCAAATCCAAATTGGACGAACACCAACCACAGTCGATACCATATATTTAGATTTTAGAAAAGCTTTTTGACTCAGTTCCTCGTGAGAAACTTTACTAAAACTCGGACCCAATGGAGTAAAATGTCTTGACTGGACTAAGGAATTTCTAAACGACAGCAATCAAAGGGTGTGTGTAATTCTGCTTATTCAGCCTGGAAGGATGTTACAAGCGGTGTGCCTCAGGTAAGTGTTCTAGGTCCTGCATGTATATTGTTCGTTATATTTATTTCCGGCCTCCCTGAATGTGTGGAAGGAATTTGTGAATTTGTCGCAGATGACAACAAATTTCTTGGAGACCCAAATAACGATAATTTACAAACAAATATAGATGCCGCCTATACAAGTGGTAAAATATTTGGCAGCTCAAGTTTAATTCTGACAAAATTCACGTCGTTTATATTGGATATAACAATCCACAGAATGGCTGGTTTCATCGCTGCAGAGAAAGTGCAGCGTGGCGCAACCATGCAGACGTAATGTCCGTAAAGTACAGGCGTCTGTGCGGTGATTTAATAGAGACATACAAGTATTTACATAATCATTATAACGTTAACACAGGTGAACTTTTCAAGAAAGCTACATATTCTGATACGAGAGGGCACAATCTCGGATATGTATGTCATAGTTGTGGCGGCACGGAATCAGTATGAGTGTTCGCGTATAGATATATAGATATTTGATAATTATGAAAAGTATAGGGGCACAGGTCGGAATCCGATTTCTTATGTAATTATTTCTCTGGAACTAGCTAAATTTTGTTAGGTTGGGTCGGAAATTGACATGAAATAATGTGTTGGGCACAAACGAAGGATAATGATGCTGATGTTGAAATTGCTAAAGATTATTAAACGGCGTGTTAATCAAGGTCTGCATGAGTCTCGATCGAACGAGGATATCGCGCAAACTGGGATTTTTATTGTAGGCAATAATCACCCGTTTGTCAATAGACTCGGTCAATTTAGTGTTTAAGAGTGCAAAGTTATTTTCTGAAAATGCATGGGATTTCCACATTTCTACGATTGTAGACTAGTATAGAGGAAAGCAAAAGAAATTTAAGTACGCCCATCCAATGATTTTCGCGTTCTAGGCCTATTGCATTTGTTCGGTCTTCGTCGGCTAGAATTGGTGTCTGTTCGATTGGCTGATAGCTGAAATGAGATTTAATGCCATGGTTAGGTGAGTTGAAATGATTCGAAACAACGGTGTAAAGTTGTATACCTTACTCGTATTTAAATTCGCGCAGTACTATTTTTCGCGCACACATCGGTAGGCGAATTTAAAACTGAGCGAAAAATAGTACGACTCCCAAGTTTAATCTAAACTACAGTCCATAGGTAATACAAGAGGGTTGTGTTGCTGATTTTACATATATTATGAACGGTTGAATAGACAATTACGCATATACATGTATGCAAATATTTACATTTGGCCAACCGCTATCAAAACCATTGCAATGACTAAGAACAGAAACTGTCATTAGCTCCAAGATATACGAAAATATCACGGAAATATTATGAGTTCGCTCAGCTAGGTGCGCGAATTTAAAGTGCGCGAATTAAAAACTGAGCGAAAAATAGTACTGCGCGAATTTAAATACGAGTAAGGTAGGCGGGTATTGGAAAATGATTAAACTGTGAGAGCGTTTTTTGTTTGTCCAACGTAATGTATTTGATACGATATGCGTGTTTGTTCGCTGGTGAACGTTTTTACCAATATTGAGATATACCATTGTATTGATGTCACATCGGTTTTTTTTGGTGACAAAATGAAACTGAACCATCGCACAACACCGGCCGATTGTGCCGCATTTTTGTTGGCTCAGTCGATGTTGGGTCATAGCTTAACGATTCCAATTCTCTGAGAGTTTCGGACTTTACTTGGCGCACTAATCTATTAGAATAGCCGCGCGATCGTAAAGCCTGGAAAAGCACAGCACACGCTTGATTTAGGTCGCTTCTGTTCGTGCAGTTCCGGTGGTATCGCATAATTTGAGATGTAATCAATCCATTGCAATGTTTTGGCGGATGAAAAGATTTACGTTGAAGAAGCTGGCGAGAATCCGTATGTTTGTAAAATGTTGCGTGATGGTTATCGATATTGATTCTTTGAGTTTGATTGATTTGTCATGATTGTTCAAGATGCCCAAGAAAACACTAAAATCAAGAAGACTATGAGTCCAAGAATCTATAATAAGCTAGTGTTTGTTTATCAGACTTGGCTATGGCGCCTTTCTCTCACTCTGCAACACAAATTGAGGCAAATTTTGACTAAATTATAGCTAGATAGATATATAGATATAGATAGATATTGATATATATATATATATATATATATATATATATATATATATATATATATATATAGCTATATATATATATATATTTATCATATGACTCAATCATTATTTACTTTGGAAAGTATGTCATAAATCAATTTCATATGAACTACTAGTTCATATCACCTTCCGATAAATTGATTGGTTTGTTGACAAAAAGTGTGTTCTGATTGGCTGAATGGCAGCCTGAGCCGAGCCGCATCTTTAACTAAATGCAGGTCAAATTCGTGCGCGTCAATCAACGCGATGCCGAAATTCTCGCAATTATAATCTTAAAATATATAGTTTTGGACATTGTTATACGATAAATAGAATATGTAATTCGTATTTATCTAATAAACATACGATATAATGTCACAAACTGAGAACAGAATAGCGCACTATATCTTCGCGTGCATATTATTTCTGCTACTTCACCAGGTGTAATTGGGCTTCCGGTGCAATGAAGTGACGTCACATTAACCTTTTGCTGCCGATGTCATATAGCTATTTAGTGATTTGTGTGCGTTTTGGACATCATAATCAATTTATAGGTGTCATATGATAAATAGAATATGTAATTCGTGTTTCTCTCATATGATATTTATGAAACTCGTCACGAATTTTCAGTTTTCTCTCGCCGGAGGCTCGAGAAAACTGAAAATTCTTAGACTCGTTTCATAAATATCATATGAGAGAAACACTCATTCATGTAAAGTAGGCTTATATTTACATTCGGTCAACAATATCAAAACATTTACTCAATGCCAAGCGACGTACACATCGTGGTAATGTGGAATAGCCTTGATAAGATAGCCCAATATTGTGCATCTATAGAGACTTGTTCTAATCTCACAAATCATATGCATCAAATTCTAAAACCGCCTCGTTTTGAATGTAATGGTCGCAGAAAAAGCAACATTTTATTACGTAGATTTCGGAATAATTGTAGCTACTTAAACGGCGACACATTTCAAAATCATTTGATAACTAGTCCAAATCGTGCTTGTGCAGTAAACATTGATGAGCTGCTATGCGGATCACCATCGTTACCAATGAAACGCACGTTATTTCATACTCAGCTGTTCAAAACTATATCATATCATCGAAAGGTTTCGGCAATGATGAAATAAATTGGATCAATGCAGCTGAACCAACATAATATCACTCAGTAACCTTTACACACCTGCACCTAACATATTTTTTGCGATTCCCTTCTTCTTAACTCCGAACCAAACCTAACTGTTACTAATTATTATTCGATTTGTTTCTGCCTTGACTTATCAGGTAAGAACAAATTGAGAATGTATAGAGAAATAATAAGTGATTACCGATTAGAGCTATATTTGGACATAGTAAAAAATATCGAAGTAAGAAAGATCTTCAGAAAATTGCGGATTAGCAATCATACTCTAGAAATTGAAAAAGGGCGCCATAAAACAACCGAAGATTCCTGTAAACAAGAGAATATGCAGAAAGTGCATGTGGATTGGAAACGGAAACCGAGGAACATTTTATTTTAAAATGTCCTATTTACAAAAGCATTCGTCTCCGTTTCATTGACGAAATAGATAAGTAAATCATTTCATTAATTGCCCAAAAATAATGCTAACCACTGTCAAATATAGTATAAAATTGCCAGAAACATGTTATTTTACAACATGTTGTTCGACGAAATCTGGCCTTATTACCAACAGAAAGCCTCCTGAAGTAGACTTATCCATCTTCATCCGCAATTTGGTCCGAGATCGCCGGTTCGTCGACTGTTTACTGGGCCACTAATAATTCTCGATGGTGAAAAATAATAGATGTCAAAAATCGATATCTAATAACTCTGAGCTTTGATACATGTAGGTTGTTTACTCGACTCGAATCAAATATTTTGTACCCCCGAATCCAAATAAATAGTAATTGAAGGGCGCTCAATCGGATTATTCATCCTTATGGGGGCCTTTATCACGAAATATTGTTGCTTGTAATAATTAAATTAAGATGCTGTAACAATAAGCAACTTACCGCCTCGCATATATTGTAAATCGTTCTTTTATTGTAAGATTCAGTCGTGAGCGAAGCTATATTTCGTGTTGTCAATTCTTGCATGGACATTGAACCTATATTTAGACCAGGAAAGACCCTTCAATGTCACGTGGTCAAGCTATCCCAGCATTCTTCACTTGACGTTTTGACAGAGTCGAAATCCGTGACCCGAGAACGTGTCTTATAGAGATTGGCTCTTGGGTAAAATGATTTGTGAAATTGTGAAATTTGGGTAAAATGATTTGTGAAATTGTAGACTGCAGCGCGTGTTACAAGCTCCCACATGTGTTCAGAATTAAATGACGGAATTGTTTTTTGTTGTCTCTATTTCCATCGCGGACATACATGATTTCTGGATAAAAATTAAAAATATAATCTGATCAAACACATTTTTATACATTTTTCTCGAGTTAACGACGGCTGACTGTTTGGTACATGGCCGTCCATTACCCACCGCCTACATACACGTATATGCATGGAATATATTAGTTGTCCCTCTTGCTTTAATCGACTTATATAGACATAATTTAAATTGTCCACCCGTCGGGGGATGGGGTAGTTAAACGACAACTGCATCATAGTCACTATCATTACTGGAGTTGACCCGTTGATTATTATTTACAATTAGCATATATACAAAATACTCAAAATGCTCATGTGATACCCACTTGACGTCGAGAAAATCCATTAAAATATAGTTAAATGTTAACGTATGTCTTCAATCTGTTAATCATCGGTCTCCCGAACATGTATAAAACATTTTACAAATATAAATAAAACAGCCAGCAAGATGACGGAAGCGGAGTCGTGCTATTCACAGTCACGTGGTGCCATATGTCAATCAGTCAAACGAGTTTTATCTGTTCACCAGTGCGCTTACCAATTGGCTAAATGTGCTTCACTTTACGATTTTATTGCTGTTTGGTAATCGTGTCATATGGTCAAAACACGATTGCATCATGTGAAATTGGGGGAATCCTCAGGTTTCTGTAAACAAGTATATATATACGTGTGTTATAAGTGTATATTTACACACTAAGTGTTGTCATCACTAAATCCAAGCATTCTGATTGGTCGGCGCCCACGTGGCTAGTTGCAGTTATTTCTCGGTGAATGCGCAACGCCTCATAACACCAAGCTAATAACACCATCGATACGTGGTGTGCGACAGTGGGAACCGCGCAGAAAGGAGCTCCATAATTAGCGGCTTTCTTTGTGAATTCCGGGATTTGGGAAGGATACATCATAGTTTCATCTAATGGGGACATTATATTGTTTATTTCTCAGTGACTCAAGGTAACTTCATCACCCGATAAATTACGAGAAATTTGAAGACAATGTTTTCCCTTGCATAATTTCGAACTAACGTGACGTCACAAATCCGAAAGTCCAGTTATGTACGCCCAATTGACCATCCTTGGCTGTGACCAGAGACTGCCCACGTGCTATAACTCTAGCCCAAAATGTGACTTGCACGCACTGTTTATCCTGACTGATTGGTGAGCAATTGCCAGCTAATCATCTCACACCTGGCTGTCCAGTTCATGCATTTGCTGATTGATCGGAATGTAAACAAACCGCAATATCAACAATGTCCACATCGCATATGCTTGGTGAAGTGCGCGAGACTATGTTTCAAAACGGTGACGACAGTGTTCCTCCAGCGCTACCAGGGAGTCCGCCGCCAAATAGTTGTAACATGATCATGGATATGTTGAAAGGCATCACTGCACGTCTTGATAAATTGGATATAGTTCGGATAGTTTTTCTCAAACTAATTAATTATGACCGACCATATACATTCCGTTTCATTTAATTGGTATTCCGTTCATTAGAATTTCTGCAGTACTGATCCTAGACATAATTTGATTGGCTAACGCCATATACTCCAATCATAACGGCCCATACATCGTCGATAGCGACGCGGGAATTTCTTTATTGTTTGATATTTATTGTTTGACATTTTTGATTGTTTGACATTTTTGACATTTTTGACACCAGTGTAGACGTGGAGAAAGTTTGTTAGAAAACGTCCACTTGTTATGAATGAGCCAAGGCAACGCGAGAAGTCGGAGGAAACCCAGAATAGACTATAGACGCCTTGCTAACGGGAAAAGCCAAGAAGAAAGCTGCCCGGAGATGTCTACAAAATCCGATGACGAAAGTGAAAAGCCAAAGGCAAATATCGATGACGATGGTGATGACGAAATTGAAGAACCAACGACAAGCAGTTCGAGTGACGATTCTGAGGACGATGAGATCCTAGATCTGAAGAAACTTATTGACGATGAGAAAAGAAAGATCAAGTCGGACAATAAAAGCAGAAAGAAACGTGAGCTGGCGGCCGAGTTGGAGCGGCTCAGATCCACTTCAGGTGACAAATCTAAACCGAAGCCGAAGGGAAAAGGTGAGCACAAACAAGATAGTGCCCATGTCGATATTAAGGCCCTGATTTGACTCATTTAAATGACGAGGTTGATAACTATTTGAAAAACCTCCACATTTCCCGACAACGCCGACAGGGCGAGAAAGATCATGTTCAGTTTGATGACGATTCCGAGTACGATGAAAGTGATTCACAGCTCGGAGCTACCAGTACCAGTGAGATCTGGCATCACATTGACACCAAACGATATAGTTTTGAATAGATGTCGTTGGCCACAGTCAGAACTCAAGTTTGAGTTTATATGCAAAGATCCACCGAAATTTGCAAAATTGAATGTTTTTCAATTCGTAGCAGGAGAACTTGAGATCATTCGTGATCCTGTTACTCCAAAGCAGGACAGGGAGGGAAGGATTGAATTTTTAAATTTGATAATGGCAATGAATTTGATTGGCCCATCCTTTTAAAATTTTATGCTGCCTGGCTAAGCCTGATAGAGAGAGAGGTGAGAAAAAATGGGGAGATGAAACAACAAACTTGGAAGTCCGAATGCTCATGGGCAGGAACTCCAAGAAACCTTTTCCATCTCGCCCTGATGATAGACCCTCCTTTTCAAATTCAATGTCAGGATTTAACAAGAGTAATTATAGTAGAGAAAAGGAGGAAATGCATGCAATTTGGTTTTGCACGCTATTTAACCGAAACCGGTGCACACTCATAGACCCCCACACTGTGTTTGTAAAAGGAAAAGAGACACTTGTGCACCATATTTGCGCAGTGTGCTTCAAAAAGGATGGATCAAAGCAAAACCACCCTGAATGTTCTTCGGCCTGCCCAAACGCGGTCGTTTGACTAGGCAAAGATATTCATCAGGCAATTAACAAGCTTAAAGTCATTAGCTTCACTCCCGGTGGGCATATATTTGATGTCAGACAGAACTGTGCCCGATATACCACAAGAAAGGTCATAAAAAACTAGAAAGAAAACCCCAATGTGGCATATTATTAGTGCGGTACTCGCCCTGTATTAAATTGTTGAAAACTGCGATCAGAGTAAGAAATCTTCTCAGATACTAACACATTTACGGAGCGAATCAGCGCGCGGAGTCTCATGGAATTATATTCGGAGGAAATCGGAACCACCCGAATAACGACGATCGGCTGGCACGCACGACTGGGAGAACAGCCAAAACAAAGGCCGGCATGTCGATAACGAAAGTAGATTCAACAAAAAGAGAAGAAAAAAAAAAAATAATAATAATAGGGGGCCTATCATAGTTTTTGCATTCAAGTTTTCTAAGTAAAATGTCGACAATTATTTGGCAACTAACAAAGTTTTCACACTCTGTATATATATTTATATATATATGGAATTTTTGCAAATTTAGGAGAGAATGAGTACGTATTCACAGATGCAAAAGACGATTGGCACACCTTCGAAATTATCCAGGTTCACCAATAATAAACAAATCTGGGAATTCTGCCTTCTAATCTAACGTCAACATATTTGGCGGAATACAAGGTGAAGTTATCTGCATGCGAATTATTGACTTCTGTAAATGTAAATTATAAGCAATATTTCAATAATATTTGACATCACAATAGACCAATCGTGCTGAGCTAGATCGATTGGTCTTCCTGACACTGTTGTAAGAGATTTCTTGAATATTGAAATTTTGTTTGCTTGAAGATTTGTTCAAATTTATGATGAATATACCAGCAAAAAATTATACATTGTCTTTCATTAGTTTAAAAATTGTCTTTCATTAGTTTCAAAATGAATAAGAATAATTTTTTTACAAAAAAATGGTTGTAACTTGAAAGAACAATTTATAGTAGGCCTACTCCCTTTATCCAAGATTCAGGCTGGCTGTGAAAGACCGATCGGTCTATTTTAGCCCGATCGGTCTATTTTAGCCCGATCGGGCTATTATTGATTGATCGGTGGTTCACCCAGACCTGTAGGGTATGCGCGCTATAGTATATAGATAAGGCGTTTCATGTATGGGAGGCCTATTTCACTTGAAAGAACAATTTAGAGTAGGCCTACTCCCTTTATGCAAGATTCAAGCTGGCTGTGAAAGAACGACCGGTCTATTTTAGCCTGATCGGTCTACTTTAGCCCGATCGGGCTGTTATTGATTGATCGGTGGTTCACCCAGACCTGTAGGATATACGCGCTATAGCATATAGATTATAGATACGGCATTTCATGTATGGGATACCCATTTCACATTTATTATTCATTTACGATCAAGCGCAAATATTTCGCAAAATAACATCTATCATTTGCGCTTCAGTGTAAATCATTTGCGCAAATAAAAATTAATATGCATTGATATCACCCCCCCTGAATTAATTTTAAATGGCACAGACCCACCATATGAGGGAAGTACCCCCCCCCCCCCCCCAGTAACCCCAATATCTCTTTTATGACCATGGAAATGGTAGAGATATGTGCAGGATATATCTCTTTTATAAAATATACTAGATCCCTGGGATGGAGACACAAATTCTTGGGGACAGGGATGCTGATAATATGAAAATTGGGGTTTTCCCCAATTTCAAGTCAATAAGTACACCATATGAGGGAAGCGAGTCCCCAGTAACCCCGAATTCCATATTTATGGCCATGGAAATGGTATATATCTGTGTAGGAGATGTCCCTTTAATAAAATATACTAGAGCTCTGGTAGTGAAGCACCAATTCTTGGGACACCAGGGACAGAGATGCTGATATATGCATATGGAAATATTTTTTCTTCAATGTTTCAGTATTATATGGGGCTACTACTATGGGTCCATGATAATATACTATGAGATGGACTCTATCATTCACAATCAGAGGGAAGTATAAAGGGAGTGTTAGGTATTTGCGCTTAAGCGCAAATATATTGATAGACATATACTTGCGCTTAAGCGCAAATGATTCATTTTCACATTTTATATTAACTAATTGCATTTAAGCGTAAATCAGTTACGCTTAATGTAATCATTTACGCTTAAGCATAATTGACTTATGCGTTATCATAATACATTGGAATTATATTAAGAGCAATAATTTCATCGGCTGTCTTACCTTATATGTATATTTGTATAATCTGATGTATGTTAACTTACTGGCATTAGTAATGTGGTTGCATCCATTTCAGCTTGAGTATGTGGAGTTCAATGGGGGTGTATATGAATTACGGTTAAGCGCAACTCATTTACGCTTAAGTGGATTTCATTTACACTTAAGCGTAATTGAAATGAATTATGCTTAAGCAAATACATGTACCTATCTCCAACTGGTTTCCTCAGTCTGAACATCCATCTTAGTATGGGATCTGGGTGGAGTCCTCACCTATGTTTGAGTAATGTTTTGTGGCCTGAGTTAATTTGAGTTTAGAGCAAATCACATGGGAGTCTTTTTTACATTTATTATTTATTTGCATACAAATATTTGCGCTTAAGCATAAAGCAATTGCGCTTACTTAGTGCAAATACACAACACTTCTTTACTTCCATCCAATTTTAACTGTCAATGATTGAGTCCATCTTATGGTATATTTATTTGGGCCTATATAAACTCAAAAATTGAAGAAAACATAATTCCACATGGATATCTATACCACTATCGCTGTCCCAAACAAATACGGTCTGTACTAGAATAGTGAATAGCAATATGGCACACATGTAGCATTGCACAGGTAATTAAACAGTTTGAAATACACATGTAAGACAACTCTTTCTGCACGAGACTGTACCTGCTGTAGTTCGATCATAAAATCGGTCAACGATTACAAATTTCTATAAATAGTAACATTTTCAACTGTTACCGTTGTTCATTGCTCGATCATGACTACTTTGATTATAATTCTTTCATAACTCGGTCAATGTTCTTCCGTTGGTGATTTCAGGCAATAATTCCTTTTATATCCCTCCCATTCGAATTGACTATACCGCTTGTTTTTCGTTTTATTAAGCTGATGTTACGCTATTCCAGCAAACGGCCTCCCTCCACGGAAGCTATTTTCTGAGAACGAAAGCCGACTCAATCCCGACCAAGTCGGAAGTGTTCGGGTGTTTCCGCGACTGCACACGACAACTCGTTTGTGTATTTATTTCGCGTTTACAGTGGAATTATTCGTCCCGATTGAGGGAAAGTAAATAGTTAGTTACGTGGCCGTATAATTAGTACAAACTGATAACTGGTTAGGGCATTTCGTGTATGGGGGTTATTTTATTCAGTCTTTCCACAGAATAACGCAGGGAACTCAATTGTGAGGTTCAATTTACGTTTCACATCACTTTAACCAAGTTAATCGCATATCAGAACCGGATGAGATTAAGCTTATACCTCAATGGATGCTACCTGAAGAGCTGACCTTTAGTCACGTCCCTGAATTAAATGTAGATAATTCTTCGACCACTCAACCTAATATCGAACCTATTATTATTACTAGTAATGGTAGCATCTCACCATCACCACAACATTCTTGTGGCACCAACCACCAGGCAGCACTGTATAATTATCAAATGTCTAACATTTCTAACAATTCTAATGTTTGCGACAAAGCATTATCACAATCAGATATTCTGGATATAGAACAATTTTTATTCAAACACCAGAATTGTGATATTTGTAGTCTTCAACAATACTCTGCATCTGAGCAAACTAATGATGATATGACTAACTTTATATTAACCCTTTACCCAACAAACCGGCCAAAACCGGTCAAATAAAGCTTCAACAGCCTAAAATATCTTCGGTCTGTCTCAATAGAACCATACAAATATGGATATCATTGGAACCGGCTCCTTGACCACATTGTGATAGTTACAGTTATGCCCTGTGCCAATGCATTCTCTTATATATGCGAGTCGACCATAGGTCGCCTCGCATATATAAGAGAATGCATTGGCCTAAAAAAAATCTGTTTTTAACACTTTTTACCATTTTTTCTTACATTCTTTAACAATTTTATAATTTTTAATGTGTTAAGCCAATGCATTCTCTTATATATGCGAGGCGACCTATGGTCGACTCGCATATATAAGAGAATGCATTGGCACAGGGCTGTTCTGTTGGGTAAATGGTTAATGCATGAGCAAATAAAGCAATCCGGGTTACATAATTATCAAGGGTGTAGATTCCCTCTGAAATCTTCGGTTAATTTGAATATTGACTTCTGGAGATCCATGCTACAGGATACCAATTATGGAAACACTGTCTTGTGCGATCTTCTGGAATTTGGTTTTCCAATTGGTTTCATAGGTGATCAATTACAAAACCCAGTAAAACATAGGAACCATGCAGGAGCCAGAGACTTCCCACTACACGTGAGGGACTACATTAGTCAAGAATTATCTCACAACAGTATCATAGATTGGCGTAGTGACGCGTATAAGGAATATCTTAATTTTTCCACCGAGGAAAATATGCGAGTCGCGTTAGCTATGCGTCGCGGTATCATTAGTGGGTTAGTCCCTTAAGTAATATACGCCCCTTTTTTCTCATTTTCCTGACAGTGATACGGTTATCATTTCCGACTCCATTGCCAAATACGTCCAGATAGCAAGGACCGAAATGTTAGTGTTTCGTGGGGCAAGCATTGGAGATATAACCTGGCAGGTCGGGAAGAAGGCGAAGTACATCGGAACATTCCGAAATATTATTATTCACGTGGGCACCAACGATGTTTTCAATCTGGACATTAAGAAATTTAAATCCGCCTACTGTAATCTGATTTCGTTGTGTAAGAAAACATTCAAGCATGCCAATATTTGCATGTCAGCCATAATACCTAGACCTGTCGATCACAGTCTATCAGACTCCATCATTCGGGATGTCAATTCTGAATTACAATCACTTTGTACAAAATATAATATATTGTTCTTTCAATCCTATAGGTACATGGTACATGCAGGGGCATCCTTGATGGAGCTGTGTGCATACAAGGACGGTGGGTTACACCTTAATCACGCCGGGACAGAAAAACTGGCATCCAATTTTCATAGAAGAGTCGCCCATTTGAAGTGAGTCCTACAGAAGTGGCTGTTGGCAACTCGTTATCGGTGAGTTAGAGGTCTGCCCTGTCACCGATGTTCTCGTTACGTCGGTGGGGGATTTTGTTTATTTGCTGGTGATTGATATCGTTTCTATTGCCCTAGGAACGGATTTGTGTTGTTTCACTACTGTTGTGAGGCTGCAAGTCCAAAAAAAAAATTCCCCTCTTTCTCTCCGTTGGTGAGTTGCTACCTACCTAGTTGCCTCCATCAGAATTTAACGCATCATTTGCTAACGTCGGGTTTGGTTCCCCCTCTCACGTTCCGTTTGGCGGGCCTTCGGCTTGGGGGCTAATTCCCTTAAACGTAACTCTTTGTCGACGCACACAGAGATTTCAGCATGCTTGGGGTGTGCCAGTTTTACCGTTTCCTCATCGGTGCCAAACTTACGTCATCCTATATGTTTTCTCCATTGCATGCCTTGTGATGTTATGTCTTGTAATTTATCATTTTTGTTATTTGTGTGTTCATATTCTGTTTGCATGTTTGCTTCTAAGTTATTGTGTAGGTGTGACTGCGGTATGCGAGTGGTGTGGTATGCATGTGTAACGTATACAATCTGACAATATGCCTTAATAAATTATGTACATTTCTGCACCAGTTTCGACTATAATTACACCCCTAAGCTATCCCTACATTTGACATAGGGAACCCCTTGACCTCATGCCCTAGTTCGGAGAAGGGAGGATGTAATTGAGAGAAAAATTGACAACATAAATGACTTGGAAAGACGAATTGGACATAGATTAACATCGATAGAAGAAAAAATATCTAAATTGGACCATTTGGAGAGCAACGTCAGTTTAAATGCAGTTGCGCTACAAAATAACTCAAACTTAGTTGAAACTTTCAAAATTTCTACTGATGATGCGGTGAGCAAAATCGTGAAACTTGAAACCGCAATGGAATTCTTATCCAATGACTACGATGATATAAAAGAAACATTGGCTGAACTTAATAATGGTGACCAAATACCCCAGATGTCATTTCCTGTTAATGATTCCGAGCTTAAAAAAGAGCTTGACTTAATGCGAAAAAATAACAAAGAAATGTACGATACCATTATTGATCTTCAATGTCGATCCATGCGTGAAAACTTACTGTTTGCTGGAATTCCTGAAGATCCGAAGAGATCAACTGAGCAACTATTATACTGTTTTCTGAGCAATGATTTGGGTCTAACCAGACCAGAGGAGATTGAATTTGAACGAGTGCATCGTTGTGGTGAAAGAAAGATGGGGAAACCTCGTACAATCGTCGCAAAGTTCACTAGATCTAAGGATCGCGACTTTATCCGAAAAATAAGTTATAGACTTGAGCACAAAATGTTTTTCATCTATGAACAATTTCCAGCACCCATAGAAGAACGGAGGAGAAAATTGTATCCGGTTAGAAAAGACGCAAAGAAAGCAGGACATAATGTGCGATTAGTCAAAGACAAACTGTATATCAACAACAGACTGTATGAACCACTTGAAGATATACATGTAGACGAGGATGAGACAGAGGTCAAGGTTGTTACAGATGGTCAGAGTGACAGGCATCAGAAAGGAAAGAGACGACGAGTTAATTCAACGCCATGGGACAGGTCGGGGAACCAGCAAAATTGTTGTGTATCTAATAATGTTAATATTTTGTCATTGAATGTTTGTGGTTTAGCCAGCAGACTAGTATGCCCAGAATTTTGCAATTTTATTAATAAATATGACATAATTGGATTTGGTGAAACAAAAACTGATGATGCTGATAATCTTGTATTACCAAATTTTACTTCCTACTTTAAAAACAGAAAGTCATTAAGTAAAGTTAGATCTGGTGGAATATCACTCTTTATAAGAGACACACTGACAAAATTTGTAAATGTAATTAAATCTGATAGCAAGCACGTATTGTGGTGTCGGATTTCGAAATTTGTATTATCTACAAACGAAGATGTAATACTTGGTACTGTATATATTCCCCCAGAAAGTAGCAAGTATGCCTCAGATGAAGCCTTTGTTGAAATAGAATCATAAATGATAGATAGATTCCACAATTCCAACCTTATATGCTTAATGGGAGATTTTAATTCTCGAAGCGGTATACTCCCTGAATTTACACCTCCTGAAATTAACCATCTGGTCCCAGTTGACACCACACAATATATTACTAACATATCCCAACTATTTATGGACACAAGATCCAGTTTGGATCACACAATCAACAGTTATGGCAGAAAGCTCATTGAAATGTGTGCAAATAAAGGTATTTTTATCGTAAATGGACGACTTGGGGCTGACAAAAATATTGGTAAGACAACAAGTAACAATGTAAGTGTGATTGACTATGTGATTGCCACGCCTCAATTGTTTGATTATATATGTCAATTTGATGTACTAGATTTTTCCGCTGTTTATTCCGATGTGCATTCACCCGTTACAGTTACACTTGGTGTCTCGCCAGTGACGAGTGCAGTGAGCGCTACTCGGAATGTGACAAGTGCTGATCACAACAATAATCGACCAATCAGATGGCTATCGGATAAACGCGAAAGTTTTGTAAACAACTTGGATAAAGATAATATAAACAGTCTAATTGATATTTTACACACTTATTCTGATCAACCGGACATATTTGATAAAGATGCTGCTACAACTGTCTCCGAAAACATTTGCACTCTCTTCAGTTGTGCAGCAAACAGAACTTTTGGTGCACAAAATAAATCGAATGATCGAACGAAAAATAATAAACCATGGTTTAACAGTGAATGCGCGAAAGCTAGGCGCGATTTAAAAAAGGCCCAACGTGACTTCCACAAAGACAGTTCTCAATATTTTTAAGTCGAACTCACTTAGAAAAGTAAATTTTATAGAAAAACTTTGAGAAAAAATGTCGCTCTTTATAAAAACAATATTGCAAACCGACTTCGACAGGTTCAAACTGATGATATTTCTGAATACTGGAAAATCTTAAACTCAAATGTAGAACGTACGCCAACACAAGTACCACTCGAGGAAATGTATGATTATCTCAAGAAAAACTCGTCTGAAAATAATCTACAAGATTGCGCAGACATTGAATTACCCATGATAGATTTGTATAACGATACATTAGATAAACCCATAACTGAGCATGAAATAATTAATGCCGTTCGTGGCCTTAAAGGGAATAAAAGTAGTGGAATTGACAAAATAAAATACGAACATATCAAATCGACTATCGACGATATGTTACCAGTATATGTACTTTTATTCAATATTATACTTGAAAGTGGTATTATGCCAGAACAGTGGTTAACCGGCATCGTAGTACCTGTCTATAAAAAGAAAGGCGACTTATTATGTCCAGAAAATTATCGTCCTATAACTATAATGAGTTGCCTTGGCAAGCTCTTCACCAAAATTATTAACTCTAGATTAACTGCGTACGCGGATGAAATATGCTTACTCCAAAGTAATCAAGCTGGATTTAGAAAAGGCTTTTCTACATCTGATAACATTGTTGCATTACATTTTTTGTGTTCAATAATGGAGCAATGCGAAATGAAATTCTTTTGTGCCTTCATTGATTTTAAACAGGCATTTGACACTGTATGGCATACTGGCCTATGGCAAAAATTGTTGACGTCTGGTATCAACGGAAGATGTTTCAGACTTATTAAAAACATGTACAGCAGTGTCAAATCCCTGGTTAGAATCAATGGCGACACATCAGATACTTACAGAACGTACTCTGGAGTGCTCCAGGGTGAAAATTTATCATCTTTTTTATTTTCGATCTACCTCAATGATTTAGAGAGTTTCTTTGAAACTAATAATGTCCCAGGCCTACACCGATTGCAAACGATAATTACTGATGAACTTAAAACGTATGTAAAACTTTATTTAATGCTTTATGCTGATGATACTGTAATATTTGCAGAAAGTACAAATGATATGAAAAAATATTTGAGCATTTTTGACGACTATTGTTCATTTTGGAAATTAAATGTCAATACGTCGAAAACAAAGATTATGGTATTCGGAAAAGGCCGTACCCCAAGACGTAAGTTATACATTAATGGAACACATATTGAATATGTCACTCATTACAAATATCTTGGAATTATTTTTACTAAATTAAACACGTTTACCAAAGCAAAAAATGACCTGATTACAAGAGCTACCCGATCTATGTATGGTCTTATCCATAAAATACGCCAATTGTCCTTGCCATTCGAATGTCAGTTAGACATGTTCAATAAAACTGTCAAACCTATCCTACTATATGGGACAGAAACATGGGGTTATGGATGTCTAGAATCCCTAGAAAAATTACAATTAAATTTTTTTAAATTTATCCTAAATGTAAAAACAAGTACAACATCGCTAATGGTATATGGCGAGACATGAATGTTCCCATTAGAGCTGGATGTAAAATGTCGAATGGTATCCTACTGGGCAAAATTAGTTAATTGTAATGATAGCAGAATGAGTAGGATGATGTACTCCCTTCTGTTAAAATGGTATAGAAATGGTGAATATAAGCATCCATGGCTATCATATATCCATAAAATTCTAATTGAATCGGGGCTACCGTCTCTATGGTGGGACCAGGATAATATTACCATTGATGATTCAAGATTCAAGATTCAATAAGATTTATTTCGTATTCAATATAATTATAATACATATATATCAACAGGACCCCACAAAAAGTTAAACTTGTAAGGGCAGGGCCCTTATGCTTGTATAATGATACAGTGTTATGTGTACGTATATTGGGTGTATATAGTGCGGGTGCGTATTTACAATGTGTGTATTATTGTATAGAGATGGGCAAGAAGGGATGGGGGCATGGGGTGGGGGGGGGGGGTCGGGTTGTGAGATGGTGATTATAGTCATTTTTTTTAGTTGTTATGCTTTATCTGGTAGCCAATATGATTATCTTGATGTCTTTATGCTGAGACCTGCGCGATCGTCTTGCAATTTTCAATAATGTGGGGAATACCAGTATTTAAGGTGATCAATGAAATATGGGTGTGAATACTGCTTGATTTGGTTGAGGAATTGGTTAAGGTTATAGACAAGTTGATTATTTTTGCATTGTTGTTCAGATGAGTGACAAATAGTAACACATGGAGGAAAAGTGGCATAAATTTGGTTGGCCTGTTCCTCACCGGGAGAGCTGGCCAGGAGAGGGAGGATTATACTATGAGAATAAAGAGAAGTTCATTAATTTCTGCCCCCTCTTCTGGACAGTCTCTGCCGTAAGGGACTGCTGGCTGGTATTGCCTTAGTATATATAATAGGGGAGAGAATACATACAAACTGGATTGTTATTTGATATTTGGGGTGTATTTATTAATGAAATGTGATTTTAGGTACTTATGATATTTGTCACTAGTTTCTACGCGAAGCTTACAATCACATGGGAGTTCATTCCATAGACATCTGGCTCTGGTTTATATGACACTTCTTGCTTTTTTTGTTCTTCTGAATTCACAATACAGATTTGAATTTGCTTTGAACCGGGTATTGTGGTTATGGATATCATGTATATTAGTAAATATTGAAGACAGCGATTTGGGGAGTTTCTTTTGATGGAAATCATGTAAAATTTGTATTAGTTGCATGTTTCCAATGTCATTCATCAATAGCAAATTGTGGTCCCTACATATTTCTGGTATGCTTTTTTTTTGTAAGATAGTGTGGCGATAGCTTTGTTTTGTATTTTTTCAAGATTTTCAAGGTTTTTCTTTGTTGTTGCACTGCATATGGCATTACAATATGTGAGATGTGGGATAATCAGTACAGAATAGATTGTTTTCATTGTATCTCTGGGTATGAAATCACTGATTTTTCTCATGACTTTTCATTGATCTTGAGCTCGGGTAGGACAGTTATTTTTTTGCATAGATCTGTATTCGTAAATATCATGTAATAAGTTTTTTCTAGGTTTAGAGATAGTTTATTAGCAAGAAACCATTTGCTCATTGTTTCCATTTCTTTGTTGACTACATCATATGCCTTATTTATATCTTTATTAGAGTAAAATGCATTTGTATCATCAGCAAATAATATTAGATTCAGGTCCTTACAAATATTTGGAAGATCGTTCATATATATCAGAAAGAGTAGAGGGTCAAGTATATATCCTTGTGGAACTCCACATATTATGTCTGTTTGTGAAGACAAGTGGCCTTCATATTGTACAGATTGTTTTCTATTAGTCAAATAGCTTTGGAACCAGTTCAGTGCAACCCCACGACATCCATAGTTTTCAAGTTTATTTAGCATTATATGATGCTTTATTGTATCAAATGCCTTTGATAGATCAAGGAATACCACAATGGTGTGTTCTCTATTATCTAGGGCTTGGGTAATTTTCTCTAAGAGATCAGTTAGTGCCAGAATAGTTGAGTGATTCTGTCTGAAGCCATATTGACTTCTATATAGAATATTGTATTTGGTTAAGTATTTGTTCAGTCGGTTGTACATCATTTTTTCTAGGATTTTGGAAAATACAGGTAGCACAGATACTGGCCTGTAGTTACTTAATGTGGTTGGGTCTTTAGCTTTGAAAATAGGTACAACTTTTGCTATCTTCATGAGGTCTGGAAATATTCCTTTAGCAAGAGAAAGATTGCATATATGTGTAATGGGTTTAATAATAAATGAGCTACAATGTTTCAATATTGAACACTTGAGATCATCAATACCGGCCGCCTTTTTTGCACTGATATTTTTGAGAATTTCTTTGACTTCAAGTTCATCTGTTGGTTGGATAAAGAATGAAGAACACTTAGGTTGATTAAGGTAATCTGCTGGATTCTTGTTAGGTTTAATTTTTGAAGCAAGGGTTGGTCCAATATTGGTGAAGAATTCATTGAATTTGGTAGCAATTTCCTCTTTGTTATTAATATATTTATTTTCATAAAAGAACTCTGTTACATTTTTGCTTCCCTTTTTCTTGTGCCATTGATATTACCTTCATATTGTTGGAATTTCCTATGATAATAGTGTTGTTTAGCAGTACGGATAATTGAATTTAGTCTATTCCTATACTTCTTGTATCGATCATTATTATAGTATGTTCTGTTCTTAATGAATATTTTATATAGTTTATTCTTTCTTCTAATGGAATTCAGTATACCTGCTGTTATCCATGGATTGCAATGATTAGAAGGTTTGATTTTCTTTCTGATGTTTGGAAAATTATTATTGTAAATGTTTGTTAATGTTTCGTGGAAATAATTGTAGGCTTTGTTGCAATCCTGGTTGTCTAACACCATAGTCCAGTCAATTTTGGATATTTCGGTTATAAAATTTTCTTTGTTTCTTTTTGAATAGTCTCTTTGCCATATAAATACGTCTTTCTTATTCATTGTTTAGTTCCATTGCTCAAAAGGAGGTAGATAGGCATGTGATCTGTAATGTCTTCCACGAATATACCAGCATTGATAGATGAGGAGAGGAGACAGTTGGAGAATATGTTGTCAATAAGGGTTGCACTGAACTCAGTTATTCTAGTGGGTTTCGTTATTGATGGCAAGAACATAAATGACTTTAGTAAGTTAAGGAAGTTGTTTCCGCTGGTGTTATTAGTATTTATGTTTATATTAAAGTCTCCCATTAGGAAACAATCTTTTTTCTCTTTATGTATCTGGGTTAATACTGTTTCAAGTTTTTCAAGAAAGTCATCGACATTAGAATTTGGGCTTCGATATATACATCCTACTACTTATTTTTTTTAATTTATTTTTTTTGTCAGGAATTTCAATAAATAAGCTCTCAAAGTTCTCACTGAACAAAGACAAGTCTGATCGTACCTGTGCTTCAATGCTTTCATGTACATAAAGTCCAACTCCACCCCCACCTCTATCACTACTGTGTTTCTCATATAAGCTATAGCTTCCCATTTTTGTTAGATCCACAGGAGATTCATCCTTAAGCCAAGTTTCAGTAACGCCTATTAGATCAAATCTGTGTCTACAGGTATACAGGAAAGTGGATAACTTGTCCATATTTTTTAATAGTGAACGTATGTTGAAGTGTATCATTGATGATGACACATTTTGGTTTATTATTTTCAATTTATCGTTAAATTCATCAAGGAGGGTATAGTTAGAGGAGTTTTCAGGATTTACTGGGTTTAAATTGTAGTCATCATCATCCATTTGATGTTCTTCACGGAAGTCATCATTTAGAGTGAATGGGTTCATTAAAAATGATTTATTTGAATTTGTGTGAGTATATTCTTGTTTCATGTCAAATAATGCCAGTCGAAACAGTGCCTCTTCCTCCATGTGATTAAATGGAAATAACGTCTCATTACAATGGTAGCAAAACCATGGGCTATCATCATTAGCTAGCTTCATGAAATCTGTTTTTAGTAATTTAGAGCAGCGGAGGTGATTCCATTGATCACACAGGTCACAACATAACGCATCTTGATTTTTTCTCACTGATTTGTTGCATGTAGAGCATGGGTATTTTAGAGGCATGGTAATGTGGTTGTATGGGGGGGGGGTATGGAGGGGGCGGTGCGGAATGTTGTAAATATGAATAATATTGTCCAACAAACACTGAAGGACCATTACGTACTGCAATGGAAAATTAATATGGAACAATCAAGTAAATGTACCACATACAAAAAATTGAAAACAATATTTGGCCTTGAAGACTATCTGAAAATTTTGAATCGCAAGGATGCAAATATCCTTACTAGATTTCGATTGTCCAATCACAGACTTCCCATTGAAACTGGATCATGGAATGATACCAATCGGAAAGATAGAGTATGTACGAGATGTAATACAGGGTTACTTGGAGATGAATATCATTGTATTTTACAATGCTCTTCGCTTGATTATCTGAGAAAAAAATATATTCCCAAATTCTTTCGAAATTATCCGAATTTAGTTAATTTTACTAAATTGTTTAACTCCAAAAACTAAAATATATTGATTAAACTCTCCACATTTATACAAAACGCAAGAGTTAATTACGAATAATGCATTATATCTGCACTCAGTCACGATATCTCCAACAGTTTCGAGGAGATAGCGCGATTTAGTGATGCATGTCATCAAACAACATTGTGATGCCCTATAATATAATATAAATATTTAATAGCTCCCCCCCCCTCACACTGAAAAACCCTTTTCCACTGTTGCACACCATGTACTGTATTGTATAATTATGTATTATGTAAAGGATAATGTTCGAAGCAGAGGGAATTCGGTAAAAGAATAGACGAGGGCTTGCCCGAGTCTATTCTTTACCGAATTCCCGACGCTGAGAATATTATCTGACTTAAAACCCACTCATTGAATTGTCGTTGGAGCCAACTATCAATTGTGTCTGGCCCAAAGCTCTGCCTTGATTACCTGAGTACACGCCCACAGTTCAGCACGGACAGTTTGTGATGTCCACGATGAAAAGCAACACATTTCAATTATTATTTAATTCGAATTAGGACTCGCCAGTTGAGGGATGTTTCTTCCAAAGTTTGTCGTTGCGCTTTGGATTCGGACAGTGTATGTGAGCAATATCTTACTATATTTCTTTCTTGATTTAAAGATGCCCCATCTAATTCGACATCAAATACGTTAACATTCCATAATAATTTATCAGGCTCCCGTACCCCCGTATATATCATTTCCCATATGTTCAAACCCTGGGAGCCTTTTCTATTATCTTCTGATGGGATTGAAGATTGAACAAACCATGCAGGGAATATATTTCTGTGTTAATACTTGTTCCTTGAATATAAATTCCCAGCTCGAGGTTGCAAGATTTGTGTAGCTTTGTGAGCCAACATCAATGAAATTCCAACTTTCCAAGCGACGCATAGTACAATCGATTAATTAAATTAAAGTCCCCCAAACCATGCAAACTCGAGTTAGGACCTTTACCTGCTATAAAATACAATGTTATTACGGAACAGTTATAACCGAGCATTATGTTAACTGCATTTTTTTTCAATGTTATAAAACTTCCCTGTCAGAGCAACAGAAAGTTATCATGTTTTGAACTAGTGGAGTATGATATCTTGGCGAAGCCAGAGTAGATATGCATGACATGTCTATACACATGGGTATACGCTATTCTGTTTCAATTTGATACTGGAAATGTTATATTTTTTCTGTGCTTCCCCATTGTATTAAAAATAACCATGTGAGCACTTTCTCGTTCAATAAGTAACGTATAGTTAAAATCTGTGTTAAACGGTTTTGTGTTTATTTGACCGACTTAGGGACGTATTTAGATGTTATCTATATGTGTTTTAGCCTGTCTGCGGACTTTTCTAAATAGTCCAAAGAGCTGTTGGTGTTTTTGTATCAAAGTTTGAAGAAATTTTATTTTATTTTTTGGCGTGGCAATATAAAATCAAAATCGCTAAATATTTGTGAGTTTTAATTAGCTCAGCAAATTAAAGGTACTCAATCCGATTAAGCACCCCTAAATTACTATTTCTGTGACTTCAGGGGTAAACAAAATATTTGATTCGAGTCGAGGAACCCATCCATCAAAGCTCAGAGTTATTAGATATTAATTTTTAAAGTTTGCAATTATTGCCCCTAAGTTTGTAATTTTCTCGAGATGTATAATTTTCACAGAAACACTTATTCAAACAGGCGAAGCTGGATAACTCTAAAATCAAGTGTATTAATAACGCAATGAGACCATCCTTTTGACGGCGTGTTTCTGGGCCAGAAACAATAGAAATAACAAAACATCAAAAAACAATCTGATCACTATGAGCGTTGATAGATATGTTACTCGTCTCGAATCAATTATTTTTTATCCCCGAAGCCAAAGAAATAGTAATGTATAAGGGCCTGATCTGATTGAGTACCTTTAAGTGTTCCGATATTTAATGCAGCTTGCCGACACGCTATATTGACTCAACTTACATGATTGGGGGAGGAGCCACTCTATGACGTCCCTCAGCCGATTTAATCCCTCGTGTATTCGTAAAAAATAATGCCGGGCATTCTTAAAAAATAATGCCCACGGGCATTCTTAAAAAAGAATGACTGTTGGCGTTAAAATAATGCTCATGCGATCAAAACGCTTGAGCGTTCTGCCAGATAAGAGCCCTGTCCGGACAAAGGGATAACACGCCGGTGGGTTTTAACTTCTCATAATATCATGTAACATGATTTACTTGAGAAATAAACATTTGAACTTTGAACTTTGATACGTCATTAGGTTTGGAAAGACGAACGCGTAATGTTTTGGGCGCATTTGGACTCGCGCAGGATTGACTTAATACATCATCGGGTTTCAATATGAAGAGAAATTGTTCCTATTAACTTTTGGCAAGGGTGCTATTGGGTATTTTGGGCTGATCTTGTCACGATACACTTTTCGATTTAAATATATTTACAAAAGTGGCTTTCTCGCTAAATGTATATAAATATAAGGATTAACTGTCATGTGGACTATTTTTATGGAGATGTAACGGTGAGGTAAGTGGTCATAACTTGTATGTAAGTTATGTCCACTTACCTCACCGTTACATCTCCATAAAAACAGTCCACATGACTGTTAACCCTTTACCCGACAAACCGGCCAAAACCGGCCAAATAAAGCTTCAACAGCCTAAAATATCTTGGGACTGTCTCAATAAAACCATACAAATATGGATATCTTTGGAATCGGCTCCTTGACCACATTGTGATAGTTACAGTTATGCCCTGTGCCAATGCATTCTCTTATATATGCGAGTCGACCATAGGTCGCCTCGCATATATAAGAGAATGCATTGGCCTAAAAAATATTCTTTTTTTAACACTTTTTACCATTTTTCCTTACATTCTTTCACAATTTTATAATTTTTAATGTGTTAAGCCAATGCATTCTCTTATATATGCGAGGCGACCTATGGTCGACTCGCATATATAAGAGAATGCATCGGCACAGGGCCGTTCTGTTGGGTAAAGGGTTAATCCTTATATATTTTGTAGACATAAATAGCTCTACTCACCGACCTAGTTTGGAATGTGGTTCTAAATTATACTCTTATATCGAAAATAGCTTGATCATACACATAATCCCCATTTGATTATCAACGGAATTACTGCATAGAGGAAATGCCACCTTCACTGTGCGCACAGTGTAGAAGGTAGAAGTCTCACTAGGGGATGGGGTGTTGTCAGTGACCTTTTTAGGCTAATAGTATATATTGCGCTGGGTGCTGGTCGAGCGAAAGATGCAAAAGTCACTTGACCTAGTTTTCTTTGCAGTTGAAAGCATTTGGTGTCATTATATCCTCGACAGATATAAGAACTCGCAGCATATTCTGACATATTCGTAATTAAGATCTAGTTCTATATAGCAAAGAGTCTACTCGGAAGACCCATTCAAAATTGTCCAATTAAACTGCGCTAGACGCTGTCATTGTTCGGGGCGGTTAATAAATCGACGTGGGGTGCTTTGATACTATCTCATTTCTGAAGAGGCTTTTGTCAAAATCTAATTCCTTCGGGATATTGGAAGAACAAGCCAATGCATTCTCTTATATATGCGAGGCGACCTATGGTCGACTCGCATATATAAGAGAATGCATCGGCACAGGGCCGTTCTGTTGGGTAAAGGGTTAATCCTTATATATTTTGTAGACATAAATAGCTCTACTCACCGACCTAGTTTGGAATGTGGTTCTAAATTATACTCTTATATCGAAAATAGCTTGATCATACACATAATCCCCATTTGATTATCAACGGAATTACTGCATAGAGGAAATGCCACCTTCACTGTGCGCACAGTGTAGAAGGTAGAAGTCTCACTAGGGGATGGGGTGTTGTCAGTGACCTTTTTAGGCTAATAGTATATATTGCGCTGGGTGCTGGTCGAGCGAAAGATGCAAAAGTCACTTGACCTAGTTTTCTTTGCAGTTGAAAGCATTTGGTGTCATTATATCCTCGACAGATATAAGAACTCGCAGCATATTCTGACATATTCGTAATTAAGATCTAGTTCTATATAGCAAAGAGTCTACTCGGAAGACCCATTCAAAATTGTCCAATTAAACTGCGCTAGACGCTGTCATTGTTCGGGGCGGTTAATAAATCGACGTGGGGTGCTTTGATACTATCTCATTTCTGAAGAGGCTTTTGTCAAAATCTAATTCCTTCGGGATATTGGAAGAACAAGTCAACAGAACGTTCGAAAGCTAATTAATCTCAGAAGTTGGTTATGCCACATATTTCGAGATTAACTGAGTTTGTGAATCGTGTTACATGTATGGCTTCAATATCAAATATATATAAACTGAATTGATAGCTATATTGCTTTCGTTATACAGCTTCTATCAATCAAACGAAGACTATGTTATAGTCGAAAGAGTGTGTTGCACAACCAACTACCCACACCAAACCTTTATATATTGCTGAATCGTGTGTATGATAGAATAAGGTATATTACTTTTGTGTATAATTGTATATATACACACGATGTGCTCGGTGGCTCAGTCGGTTATGGGTACAACTCCAAACCGTCTCGTACTCCAGCGCTGGTGTTGAGGGTTCAAATCCAGAAGTTTCCATCATGTACTTTGTAAATCGAAATTGTTATCTGGTGGAGTTGCCACACATGGTTTATCAGCCATTGAAATCACTGTTGGATTAGCCGTAAGTTTGCGGATTCTTCCACCGCTAAAACTGGACATGTCGTGATATGGCCTTATAGTTGCTGAAAGCGACATTAAACCCCAAATCAATCAATCAATAAATTATATATACAAGGTGAACAAAATATAAGGCTTTTTACATAAAGAAATTAATTGTAAAGAGCAATGCGCCATTTTTTAGTAAACAATAAGAACATTGAGCTATAGTGTATAAAATCCCGTATAATCTCACCATGGAAATGTTTTATCATCAGTCTGTGTCACAGGGGCCTGTAACGCGCTCCGCTGTCCGCCCCCTTTTGCGCTGCCCATATACGCCGCGACTATATACGCGCCTGCTTCACGTTAATGGTATATAGTCCTATTATCCTACCATTAACGTGAAGCAGGCGTGTATATAGAAGCGGCGTATATGGGCAGCGCAAAAGGGGGCGGACAGCGGAGCGCTTTACAGGCCCCTGCATGTGGTCTGTGTCCACACATCGAAACTTCGTCTTCCGCTTGGGCATCTACACATGTTGCCAACCCGATTCTATCCAATTCGCACGACAGTAAATATATTGTTATTTTTCATTCGCCGTACATTAGCATCGTACGTATAAGTCTAGTTGTTGTCGAGTGCGCTGGAGATGGACCTACAACTTTAAAATGTCACCTTTTTGTTCATTGATATATTCTCTTTGGGAACGCATTGATGAATCGAGAACATTTTTATAAGAGGATGTATTAAATTAGGATGGTTTTGTACACGATGCTTTATATATACATCGGTACAGTGAATCGATATGGGCCGTAGTATCACGCCGAGTTGACGAGGTCAGATCGCCGTGTCAAACGAGTTGCCACAGGAAGCGAGTTTGATGGGGCGATCTGACCTCGCAAACGAGACGTGATACCACGGCCCATATCACTTCATTGTATCGAGAAAGCGTTTATTATATGATACGTCTTTGAAGCGTCCCATGACTCAAATGGAGGTGGCATTTGCGTAATGTTTGCGGATCATCTCATTTTCAATCGGTAACCCGAACTAGAATTTGATTCATCGTGTTTGTGGTTTGAAATTCACTCTAGAAAAACCCGCATTATACTCGGTGTATCCTATAGATCTGAACAGTTCTGTGCCACAAATTATTGGGAACTACTTGAATCCAAAATCTCGGACGCACTTGATAAATTTGAAAATGTAGTCATCACTGGCGATTTCAATTCCAAGTTTTTTGACAGCTCCTCGAAGATCAAACAAATAACAGATGGTCTCAGTATGAAAAATGTCATTACGGTTCCCACTAGAGTAACTAGCACATCAAGTACTCTCCTCGATCCCATCATTACCTCCAAGATTATGCAAGTTCTAGACGCTGATACTTTAGACCTCGGAGTTTCAGACCATTTAGGTGTTTATGCAACTATCTCTTTCGATAATACCCGGAGACCTTCATTCGAAAGAAAGGTATGGAATTATAGAAAGGCTAATTTTTCACATGCAAATAGCTTACTCGAATCAGTAGACTGGGATGACCTAATAAATCACACAACAGATATAAATAAAGCAGTCGATAACTTCCATACGGAATTCTTGTCTATAATGGAGAAAACAATCCCACAATCAACTGTAACAGTCAGAACATCTGACAAAATTTGGTTTAATTCAGACAAAAGGCTCTGAAAACTAACAAACCGATATTATGGAAAAATTACAAAAATATCCGAAATAAAATTAACAACATGAAAAAACACGCGAAAATCAAATTCGACGAAAATTTGGAAGAGCGAATAAGAGAATCCTCAAACCCGAGAGACTTCTGGAGACTAATAAACTACCTCCTGAATAAGAAAAGATTTAAGACTATCCCCCCACTATATAGCCCCACAGGCAGTATAATAGCAAACGGTCACACATATGCAACAAATGATGCTGAAAAAAAAGCTGTAATACTAAATAAGAGCTGTATTGCAAATTCAACCATTAATGACTCCAAACATAGCATCGCAACCTTTCCGAAGCGTTGCAAAAAAATAATGCCAAATTTGGTTTTTACAGAAACCGACGTAGAATCGAAAAACTATCGCCCAATTTCCCTTTTACCGTGCCTCGCTAAAATCTTCGAGAAAGTGGTTCTTAAACAGATGAGCGAATTCTTTATTGAAAACAAACTCCTGTACTTCCATCAATCTGGGTTTCTCCCCGGTCACAACACAACATATCAGTTAGTAGATTTATATCATAACCTGTGCCAATCCCTTGATAAAAGTCTATTTACATGTTCTATATTTTGCGATATCTCTAAAGCATTTGAAAGAGTTTGGCACAGGGGACTGATTCATAAGTTGAGCGCGTATGGTTTAGAAGGAAACACATTATATTGGCTCGAAGACTACTTAAACAATAGAAAACAAAGAGTACTAGTTAATGATGCTTATTCCGAATACGAGGTCATCCCTTCCGGTGTCACACAGGGCTCAATCCTTGGACCCTTCCTGTTCCTGGTCTATATCAATGACTTAGCTGACAACATAGAATCTGATACTAGAATGTATGCCGATAACACTTTCATTACGAACAGCCATTATGACATCAAATTATTAGAAACCGCTATGAATAGTGATATTGACAAAATATCCGCATGGTCCCGAAAATGGTTGGTCAGCTTTAACCCGACAAAAACGGTTGGAATTTTCTTCTCATTAATGCCCCCGAAAACTAAACACCCAGATCTTAATTTCGCTGATGAAACAATAACGTTTGTTGACACGCATAAACACCTTGGTCTAGAACTACAGTCAAACCTCAATTGGAATGCCCATATCGACGGCCTGGTAAATCGGATTGCATCTCGATTAGCCCAACTAAGGCGCCTGAAGTACCAACTTGACAGAAAAATAATTGAAATTATCTATAAAACGTATATACTACCCCTATTTGATTACTCAGATGTAGTGTGGGACAGCGCTCCACAATATCTCCTAGATAAACTCGATCGGCTACACATCGAATGGGCGGATTGTCAGTGGCATCACTCGCTCTGCGTCTAATAACACAGTTCTGCAGGAAGTGGGGTGGCATTCTCTCGATAGAAGGCGACAGATACACAAACTGCAACAAGAAAACCATAGTCAGAAATGGTAACGCCACCAAGATCATATTATTAGCCATAAATATAAATTATAATACAATTATTCTATAAACTAGCTTTCAATGACTCGTTCCTATTTACATGTCAATGTTAACATCCATGACAAATAGTATGCACATAAATTCATATGCAGCTGTGGGTGTAGGTGAGTCCCAACAAGGGTCGTAAGGAAAAAATCAGCATACGTGCCTGAAAATTTTGTCCGACCCCCTCCCCCTGATGCAGATTTAGAAAACTTGATATTAAAAATCGATGTGTGCTTGATTTCTGTTTTTTCGAGAGTGAAGACCTCCATTTACATTTACTGATATAATGTGACATAAGGTATAATTTGAGCTAGGCTCCCAGTCGCCACGTGGCTTTAATTTTTCCAACCAATAAACATTTACAATACTGTCTCTTTTATGAAGTATTAACCCTTTAATGAGATTATTGGCGGGAGTTGCACTGGTGCAGCATTAAAGATCATGTGCTAGTGCATTTTCTTATATGCGAGTCTCCCATAGGGACTAGGGAGCCTATCATATATAATAGAATGCACTGGTTTACAAGGTCAATGTACATATTGTTAGGCCAGTGTATTCTCTTATATATGCGAAGTTCCCTATATGGGGGATTCACATATATATATAAAATGCATTGGCACAGGGTTTTTGCAAAACTTCAGGAAGCTCCAATCATGGAAAAGTTGAACTATTTCGGTGTGCGAAGGACGTTACGCATATGTCGCACTGAAAACGGCTGTTCCCCGTACCATATAGTAACCTTGTGACTATCAAACTATTCTCACATTAAAATACAGCCCACGTGTCTCACTCACGTAATTTACACGAAATAATCCAGCAATATATTGTAGCAACTAAGCGTTTCGATAATGAATTAAAAACAAAAATATATTCACAAGGAAGGACTGAAAATTGCTTTACTAAATATAAAATATGATGTTTAGTGATCTACTGACTCCTCACTTATGGACCTGCTCCCTACTCAACCACCAGTTCTCTATTGTTGATCTACCGTGTGTACTGCCTTCCAGAGTAGCTGCCTAACACTAGAATGACATATATACATGAAGAAAATGCCCCTTTGAACAAATCCATGTTCCGACATTAGTTAAAACGAACAAATAATCACATAAACTCCACCGAGTGTTATAGCTACCAAATCAACCATAAACCATGCAGCAAATAAGCTCTGGAAGGCACTACACTAAGCACCATAAAATCACAAAACATGTTGTATCCTTAATTGTTTGTATTTGGGAGATGGGAGATAAGTTGAAAAAAACTTGTGCCCCGATCCCTTTTGTATAATTATATGCAAATAAAATACGTTTCAAGTCAAGTCACGTAATTTACCACTTCAGTGTGATGTGTTTGCCATTTCAAGCCTTTTTGATATTAGAAAAATTGTTCCACAGTACTCACACGAGTAACCGGGTATGGAAGGAAGGGGGATTACCGGTAGCTAGCTGACTGATGCATACGATTGGATTGTCTAGTTATATTGTGCTTCTATTTTTGAATTGAAATTGCAGGATGTGCACTGAAATACATGCATACTTCTCCTGCAGTAAAATGCAAATAAATATCAAGATAGGCTTTCTAGCGAACATACACTTTTCTTAGAAACTTTCCTACCATTCGTATGAAACAAAACGAACAAAATTTTGGGCTTGTTTGACGAGTAGTTTAGCCCAGGGATATTCACACAATTCTCTCTGTTCTGATCAGGGACGTGGCTAGAGGGTCTCCGTTGGGGAGGGTGTCCACCTTGGGAAATTCCAACTGCACCCCCCCCCCCTTGAGTCAGAATCAGAATCAGACCAACACAAGTTTTTGTATAATTCCATTTGCACCCCCCTTGGTACCTCAATGCTCAGGCCTAAGTTTCCTATATATTCATAAGCCATGGTTCTATATTCCCGGTATGAGAAAACATTAAGATATTTTAACCTGAAAATTGCAACAACAAAAAAACTAATGGCCTAATTCCAGACAAATGCACACAGCTACGAACAAGAGACCAGGACACATCGGGCCGGCCATGGTTGTTCGGCCCGGCGTGAGAACATTTTGAAAACTATACAAGAAAATCGCAAATCCTAGCATCTAGACTGGCCTCAACTGTAGCTTTCTTAGTGTTGGAAATTTCAAACCTCATACTCCCCATGCTCCCCCTCAGGTTGGAAAATGCTTCAACTGATGACCGCTTCTGTCCACAAGTTTGACCAAATGTAGTAAAATATTGTTTTGCTAAACTAATTAACAGTTTTGTATTGGCCATGGGGATGGGGCAATGACACACCGGGCCGACCATGGTTCGGCCCGGTGTGCGAAACTTTTGTAATCTGAACAAGAAAATCGAAAAATCCTAGCATCTAGACTAGCCTCAAGCCTTCCTACTGTTGGAAATTTCAAACGCTACACCCCCACTTAGGATGGGAATTTTCCAACTGATGACAATTCCAATGAATGCACTCAGAGAGATGCCAACGTGCGCAAAAATGTAATAAACAATAATTAAAAAAATAATTTCACTGTATTTTACATAATTTATTTAATTTAATTTAATGTTAGTGAAAAAATACAATTACCATTTCTCATTTCATCACAGATAAAAGGCAAATTACTATATTAATCATTTAAGTAATTAAAACCAATTCCATGTTGCCGAAAGGATGAGACTTTAATATCGATTACATTTTTTTCAGCGGCATATTTTCATTTTCATTTTCCGATAGTCAAAGTTGACCAAAGGAGCAATTATAAGAAATAATTAATACTATTTGTGTAAATATTGATAGCAGCCAATATGCAACAATAAATATCGATAATTAATCAATAACGATCATTTTATGTAATAATAAACTCTTCAAACGGTGTTTGTGTCAACAAATGCGTTTTGTTTTGTGTTACGTCATTCGTCGTATTTGACCCGGAACTCGGCTGAAGGTTAGGCTATTCAGCCTATTGCGTCGAATGACGAAATCGCGTTTTGAATGTCTCTCTTTTCCCGCACGATAAAAGGGGTCTTCGCACAAACCAAAAATGATAAAACTTCCCAATTATAAGTAAAAATACCCAAATGAAGGGAGTCTATGTAGGTCCCGAAGGAGTCTATAGACTCTTTGATGTAGAGTTCTGATGGAAAAAATGTAGGTCGATCTATTTTTGTCATAACTCTGACGTATTTTGACCTGGGAGAAAAAATCGAAATAAAGGCTCACTACGAGCATGCCAGTTTTAAATATAGAAACAGGGAATCCCGACAAATGGCGATATCGGCGACAAACAAATAATCGAAACAACACATAAAATAAACATAGCAAAAACGCGGCACAGTAAAAATGTCAGAACGCCACGAGGTTTTACGTCGTTTTTGGTGACGTCATGGAGTGAAACGGAGTAGGGTGACACCAACCTACGAATCTGTCTGATCGCCATACTGTTGCGCGAGCGCACGTAATGACAATGTTGACCAAATGTATGACAATATTGTTTTCTTAAATTAACTAGAAGTTTTTGACTGGCCACGGGGGAGGGACCAGGACATAAGCTTTCCAAGTGTTGGAAATTTCCAACCTGTTGGAAAATTTCCAACTGAATACCATTTCTGTCCAAATTTTTGACAAAAAATAGGAACATATGCAAATATTGGTCCAAAAACAATACATTCCCCCCAATAAATTGTTTTATGATCAAACTACAAGAACATTTTCAAACTATTGTTGGTGTGAAATTTCCAACTAATGTTTTGGCAGGTATGAAATTTCCAACTGTTGAAAATTTTGACCAAAGTTGAGAGGGGGTGAGACACCCCCCCCCCCCAACCCCCCCCCCCTGTCGCCACGTCTCTGGTTCTGATACAACCTGCCGAATCGTCCCGAAAACCAGGTGCCGAAACGTCCTGCACCCGCCATAAACGATATCGCTCCTTTATTCGATGGAAGCGTGTTAAGGGTCTATTCTCATTGCACACGCGCGTGCGATTAATCGCAGCGTTTTTTAAGGTCGAGCGGCTCTATATGCGTGTTCGATGGCATTCCTTCCTCCCACTGCTAAGAGTTCCCCCAATAGGGGTGGGGGTCTGACGAACACATTCATACACAGGTATAGGGTAGGTTGGAGGATGATAAAGTACTTTCGGTTGGGGGTGACCACATACAGGCCTATATATGCTGACACATTAACTTTAATTTTCCTCAGTTAGATTTACTCAGGTATAAGTTGAGTATAACGAGCCATGCCATCAAAATGACATAGGTTTTGAGGACACAATTATATCTAGCTAATTATAATTAGAAATAGAGGGTTCAATTCCATGTAGTTGGGCATAAATATGCATATTTTATTCCAGCTTGAAACGTATATAACACTATATAGTACGATCACAACCCAGATTACAGGAGTTTTATGTATATAATTGTTATTATCACTCAAGATTATCAAAAGTGTACGATTCAAGTGGTTGAATTAGATCTTTCAACATTTTACATTATAGTTAGCTAGGTCTGACAAAAATCGTCTTTCTGAATAAAGCTCATTTAAAACATTTGTACTCAAACATATGATATCCAGTAAAAATTATGGGGAAAGAGGGGATGAGACCCCAATTTGTTGGGAGAAAAACAAATAGATTTGCATGTAGGGAGGATGGTAGACCCATGGTTGGGAGGGATTTTTATGTTCAACCCTGTGTATGAACGTTTTTTTTTAGACCCCCTCCCCCATCATCGAGTGCTCATTTGTATAGCCGCTGGCAACAGCGACAACGCGGTACTATGATTGACGAACCACCATTCAAATAGAATAAGTGATGGGACTCAGAATTCGACCTTAAGAGTCACACACGCATCGTTTCAGGTCGAATTCTGTCGCCAGGACGCTGTTCGCATGCATGAGCGATTGATTTCAATTTGATCGCCATTGGCGGCTTATCATCAGTGATCGCACATGCTAAACGGCACATTACTATCAATCTATATATTCACAATCTTGGGTACAGTGTTGCGCGAGACTGACAGGTAATATAATTCGACTGAATTCTACAAAAATCACCACTGATGCTAGCTATTCGTTGGAAACTTCTTTCCAAGCCATTTCCTTTCCGTACTTCATTTATTATTTTATCGCCCATCAGTTATGAGAATGACTGTACCCGGATATTATATGTGACCGAGTGAACCATGCCATTCTCTGTAACGGCTATCTCGGTGACGAGGTTGATTGCATAATATGATTGGTCACGAATAGGACGTGGTTGTTTGATGAAGGTAATTGATCACGAATCGCTCTGTGTTATGTGAACACGCACCTTAAAAAACGTTGCGGTTAATCGCACGCGCGTGTGCAATGAGAATAGACCCTAAGGCAACCAAAACGCACGCTTCTGTGTCGACTGGCTATCAGATTAACCCGCGCAAGATGCAATTTGAAGGCAATATGTTGTGGGTTATATTGACCATTGTCATGCAGGATTTGCGTGCAGAAAAGAATTGTTTTCTCAAACTGACTTGATCGTTTAAAACATATTTGAATAAGAAAGGCATGTGGTTATCACTGTTCAGCAAAATTGTAATAATTATACCCCCACTTTCGAAGAAAATGGGGGTATACTGGATTGACTGCGTCTGTCCGTCCGTCTGTCCATCCGTCCGTCACGCTTTCTCCCTCCGTGTGTCCGTCCGTCCGTCATGACGTCCGTCCGTCCGACCTCATAACTCGAACAACTATGAACCGATTTCAATAACTTTTTGTATGCAATCTCCTTAGGACGGTCTCTACGCATGATGCTATAATTGCGGTTCGGTCGGACTTTGTTTTTCAAGTTACGCCTCATTTTCGACTTATTTTGACTTAGAAAATTCTGTCCGACTTAATTAATAACTTTAACAAATATGAACCGATTTCAATAGTTTTTGGTATACATGCTTCTCACAATACCCTCTCTACATGATGCGGCTAGGGATTGGCTCAAACTGTTTTTCGTAATATTACACTTCATTTTCGACTTATTTTGACTTAGAAAATTCTGTCTGACTTAATAACTTTAACAAATATGAACCAATTTGAATAATTTTTTCTGTACAAGCTTCTTGTGACACCATATCGATATAATTAGTCCGAATTTTTCTTTAAAGTTAAAAATCTTTTTTGTTGGGTTTACGGATAATGCGGGTTGAATTTGCCACGGTAGGGGTATGCTAGCACTCGAGTGCACACCTCTTGTTTGTGTTGTTTTATGCATTTTACTTAGCAGTTCTTTCGACTACTGCACATGTCGATATCTTGGGCACCGGAAACAAATGGAACGCGTCCGACATATCAGATATTCGGATGTGGCCATACACCCTGTGAAGATAGTTGCGTAGAATTTTAACGCGAAGCGTGAGTGGTGATGTCATATTTCGGTGGAATCCCTGTATAGCGGTGATGATACGAAGTATAATGCAATGCTTCAGACCGTCGAACGTGTAT
Organism: Siphonodentalium dalli; assembly: GCA_032622095.1. Classification (NCBI taxonomy): domain Eukaryota; kingdom Metazoa; phylum Mollusca; class Scaphopoda; order Gadilida; family Siphonodentaliidae; genus Siphonodentalium; species Siphonodentalium dalli. Next base: position 50,931,829 of record CP136064.1, on the reverse strand, counting down.
ATAGCTTTTCAATAGTCTGGGTTCACTCAGACTGGTACTCTGTGTGCTCCATGGTAGGTATACCACACTCCGTAACAGGAAAACCATAATCATAAATGGTAACGCCCTCAAGATCATATTATTAGCCATAAATATAAATTATAATATAAAATATATTGGTTACATGAATGCATCGCCTCAGAATTCCGTTAAAACAACTAATCCTTCAAATTATTACAAAAAACTACGGCTTATTACTGCAGGTTTCTCATTCACCACACCAGAAAGCTTCTAAATGCGGATCAAAAATCGGAGGCATTGTGTTCCCGCCAAGAGTGATGGCCCAGCCATTGTTCATACCTAAACATCGAAAGCAATTAACGCGGTCATACATGTATGCGAATACACACCCCACGAAAACCCGAAATGTGTTGTCCTGCGAGAAATCCCATCGCTATAGCTCAATTTGACACGGCCAGATTAGCCTTCCTACAATATCCTAAAACAATAAAGCTTCCCAAATCATCGGCATACCGGGCATAGTCAACAGAACTTTCACGAACTTGGCCATCGACACTTTCTAATGATGATCGTGTCGTTATTTGTTTAAAATACGTATCAATTGACATATAATACGCGCCCGTTTCCTAATTAAAATCAACATATTTCGACAATTTTAGGGGACCTCCGCGAATTCGGGGACATCCGCAAATAGACGTCCGCAAATAGCGACCTACTGAGAATTATCACAACTGGAAAAACCCATTATCTATTTATAAAATGCCCAGCGAACCACAGCTTTCTAAAAATATGTACCACAATATACACCCGATGGGTGTTAATTACATAAATTCCGTTCGGTGTCACGTCACGTTCTCTGTAGTTATATGTCCCGTTCTGGGTGTGTATTTCTCAACGCTACATAATTTCAACAAGTAATTTCTAAGTATTCATATTATGTCTCCACGTTATCAAGTAGGCCGGATATTCAGTCATATCGTTTTTTCGCCATAAATTGAGCATATATATGCATGTAGATTCCGTGTTGTGCGAAAAACGTACACCTCTATGAAATTTCTATTCGATGACTGGAAAAGGTGTCGTTATTTTCTTTTTATCAGCGTCAGCGAAATGGTTTTCGCTGTACTGATTGTTAGGTGGCGTTACTCATGCATACTTACACAATTCTGCACCAAGCACATAAAAGTAGAGTTGAACATTCCTGCCTCGAGACCGTTGTGAACATTCCATAATCGGAGTTGTAATTTTTTGACTGAAATCAATACTCAATTTGTCTTCAAATACAACGTTTATATGTTGGGTATTGAATCGTGTGGGCAAGATTAAGGGTCAGATGCACGTTTTACCAAACAATTCCTGGTATTTCAAAATGGGTTTTCTCAAAATCTGCCTGGAATTTCTTTGTGAAATTTGGTACAGGCGATGAGTGTGACACAATATTTAAGAACCATCGACCCATTGCATATTATAACTTCATTTACTTTACTTTTATAGCATGAACAATATTTAAACTTTCACTGTTTTAAGGTACCAAGAACTTCTGTAAAATATATTTTTTCAAAAGCTCAAGATCATGATAGGAGACTTAATTTTTCTTGTTTCGTGAAATTTAATGATTATTTTCATTTAGAAAGGCTGCCCCTCCCCTGTTCTGGCCATGACACAACAGCGTCACTTCCGAAAATTTTAGCGCCATTATCTTCCTCGTGAAAAGATACCCCTGTTAGACCCCTGTTGTGCCATCTAGATGGTATCCCGTGAAGCTATATAGAATACAGACAGACAGATATTCAGAAATAAAGGCACCAAGTGTCGCGTTTTTAACCTACTCGATTTGATTCTTCGTATCATCGGAGAAGAACGCGCATGAATTTAGTGGAAATTGGCGCTAAACATATATTTCTATAAGTTTTGTTGACATTCCACGCCCTATCCCTCAATCAAGCGACGCCACTTTTGACATCTTTAAACCATACAACTTTATCCACGCAATAAAACTCATGACGAAGATGACTATATATATAATTGATGGAAATCGGCGACTAAACAAATTCTTATCATATTTAGTGCCCCATGTCTCTTATTCAGACATCACCAATTTGGTTTTTAAATCACACGTTTAAATTTTTCGTATCATGGAGAAGAATGTGTATCAATTTGGTGAAAATCGGCACTAAAATAATTATGTTTATCAATTTTACTGGCTCTCTCCCCTTCAGTGCACCCATTCGAAAGCTTTAAGCCACACCATTAGACTCCTGATATCATGGAGATGATTATGTATAAGTTTTGTGGTAATCGACGACCAACAAAATTCTTAGTGCCCCCCCCCCCATCTCTCACCCAGATGGCACCAATTTGGCGTCTTTAAATCACACGATTAGATTCCTAATATCATGGAGAAGAATGTGTATCAATTTGGTGGAAATCGGCGATAAAATGGGTGGGTTTTTTGGATCAATGTTGGTGCCCCTTTCCCCTCCAGCGCACCCCTAACTCGAACTTTTCACATCTTTAAACCACACCATTAGATTCTTCATATCATGGAGATGATTGTGTAAACGTTTGGTGGAAATCGGCGACGATTTTTTGCTGCCACTCTCGTTGTCTGCCCCTGTCAACAACAGCGTCACCTTAGAACATTCTAGCCCGCACCATTATCTTTCTCGTAAAAAAATACCCGTGAATTTCTTTAGAACTCAGACAGACAGACATTCGCAAATATAGATAGAAATTGTAAATGCTCTCGTATGATTTCTCATCCATTATCATTGTCACCAAATGTATACGAGAGATATTGATATAAATTATTAACGACACAAGGAAATAGATTAGTATAAAATATAATCGTCAACCATTGATTGATACAGTGAAATGAGAATAGCAAATCAGTGCCTTATTGTAAAACTCCCATGCACCGACTTGGCTTCTTGTCATATGTCAACAATATAGACGACAAACAATTGTCACTGATGTCCATTCTGGAGAACCAAATAAACTTGGACAGAACAATCGAGACAATGTAATGAAATCTGTCTCACTGATCGAGTGCCTCTGAAGAGTTTGTGCCATCTTGCGCCTATTCCTGAATAGCCCTTTAATCATGATTACTGGAAACGGGGAACTTTCGACATATACTAATTACTTTCGACGCAGCACAAACAGGTCCGACCAAGAAAATATCCCCAGCATTGCTCACGGGGGATAAGTTCCCCATGGCGACCAAGAGTGCACGGCATCACGCACATAAGGTTATCGGTTGATTGCTTTTTTTTTCGTTTACAGAACTGCAAGTTCTTAAATCAAAATTAGAATATCAAGTGACTTATATATGTTTTTGTAAGCATATATATTAATTAAAATTTGTTTTTCCTGGAAGTAAATAGCGTGTTTTTTTCCCACCGGAGCGGGGGGAGTGTTCTGGAAAATGTCTGCAAGACTGGAACCCGAAAACAGTTTCAAGTTCTCAATGGACTCCTTCTTACAACTCTTGTTTTTGTTTTCTTGAGATTTGTCAAATTTAGCGCTGGAATTTCAAATGCACTGAATGTTCCGTCGGTGATTTATTCAGTATAGTTTGACTATACTAACTAAATTATTCGACATGAAAGTTTGCAAACTTTTTGTTTTCGCATGATAATCCGGATGTGTCCGAAAATGTTATTTTTTCCAGAATCCTATTCCGGATTTAAAATTTCTTTAATTGACTATTCTGTGGTATTTTCGCATTATCTTACCGCCTATATATAACCAAACATTGCCATCGACCAGGCTGTAGACGCATAACGCTGACTATTGCCACAGTTTTGGGTGACTTTCGTCTGAAGAAAACGCGGGTTATGCAGTATAGTACATGTAGATACAGTAGTTTATAATAGCCACTAACATAGCACACATGCATATGCCGAAATGAATGTGGAACATGTGTAAGACCTCTAGCTTGAGTTTCCGGATACGAATCCGGGTTTTTCTTGATAAATAATGATCGGCGACTGGGGTCCAGGTTTAAGGCGATTCTTATCCTTCTCTTCCTACACCTTCCTGTCGTTCTGAATATTACTTTCTTTCTCTCTCCGTCCCATTAACTCGCTCATCATAACAAAAAGAATGAAGAACGTATATACAAGACATCTTGCTTTAATTCTGGGACATGCATCCGTTGTTTTCGCAATTGATAATAATCGCCGACTGGGGTCATCATTTTAAAGGCACTGATAACTACATAAGTCCGGATCCGGAATCCGGGTTAAAGATGATCCCTTGAAAACTTGACTTCTGCTATTAATGGATGCATAACCAGATATGGCGCCATATTTCCGCATGTTTTAATTTTAAAACGGGAAGAGGTCTTGTTGAAGGTCGTTATATGGCCTAACAGCTTAAACGATGATAAGCCTCATTTAAACGAATATTCTTATATATTTGCATAGCCCGTTTGTGTTACACTAAATCCTGTTCGGTGATTGGTCAACTGCGAATTTGTCACCAGTTTTATACCACAATAACACATAGACCGTAACACGAACACGACGTCAAAATGTTTTTATCTAATCTGACCCAATCAATACAAGTGGTCAGCAGAATAATTAGACGGTGGTTTTCCACGTTAAGTCGAATTTCATCTGAAGCAAGTCATGTATATGGATCACGTTATCGCTGCTAAGTGCTTGGAAATCGTACATTGGGCTGACTTAATGTGCCACGGGTGTTAATCTCAAATTCTAGGCAGATTTTTTGAAAATAAATAAGATATACACTCAGCTTTTTTATGGGAATAAATCACCAAAAAGCTAAATATACATATAAGAAATGTATGCAGTGGGTGGGTGTGTTGCGGATACGGCATAAATCTTAGATGTTCCCTTCTAATTGCCACGTGTGTGCCCTATTTCTGTCAACATGCCCGAGGTTTCGTTTATGATTGTGCACATACTATAGTTGTACTGTCTGGACACTGATGACTGCAAGTTTTAGAATCAAGTGAACATTGAACTATATTTAAAGATCCATAATCCGATTAAACGCTCGTAAATTACTATTTCTTTGGCTTCGGGGTAAAACTATTTGATTCGAGTCGAGGAACCCACTCATCAAAGCTCAGAGTTATCAGATATAGATTTTTGATATCTGTTATTTTTCACCACATGGAATATTTGGAGTCCTGGCAAATATTCGACGAATGCCGACCGACATGCATACTTTCGATACCAAATTGCGTTGAACAAAATGTTGATATATAACACTTTTTGGGCAATATTATACTGTAGTTGACAGCGGTTAGCAATATTATTTTGGCAATTAATCGATTCTGATAACTGAAGCGGCATTTCAAGAACTGTTGTTGTTGTTTCTATTGTTGTTGGAATACAATGATATGTGGACCATCGAATCGGATTGTGAACCATTAACGGATTATGTATATTCCAAGTTGCAGTTGGATTCACGTAGAAATTTTAGTGGTAAAAAATAAATGTTAATTGTGTACGATTATAGAGAGCCTCGACTCAAACCAAGAGGGAACATACAATTTACATTACATTCATGTGTGGTTCAGATGTCGTGTTTTCTGAAATAGTTATATTCGGTGACAAACCTGCAAAATCCCGCGCAGGATTGAAGTAATGTCGCATCTGCCTATATAAGCAAAATGCATGGTGACACACACAGCGGTTTTTTGTGTTAATAATTCAACATTTATATTGCTTTCATTCTGATTTATTGAAACTGTCGTCGTTCACAAGCAAGTAGTAGAGACCTTTCGCAAAACTCACGTTTACGATTACGGATACGGATAGGGTACTACGTCACCAACATTTGTGTACTTTCTAATCGTTGTCGTATTTTACTATCCGCAATAACGGTTACGATTTCATGGTTTCCATAATAAGCTCAAATAACACCTGAAATTTATTTTCTGCAATATATCACTTTAATCCGTTCGAGACTGTATATGTATATCATGAAAAACATCCAGTTGTATTGAGCTACGACCTCGGTGTGCTGTTTAGATTGGCAATCACTCTACTCGTCGTCGTGAATCTTGAGCTTCCCGCGAAATAAGATCGCTATTCACAACGGATAGTCATCGCTGCTGCGACACAAAACTTTGCAGTAATATATATAGAAGTGCACTATGAAACCAGTCGCCAAAAATACACGACTGACATGGATTTGGTGGTACTAAAAGAATATTTGGCACACCCACCGACATCACCGTGTCGACTTTGTTTCGATTTGATAGTACCAAATCAGAACTGATGCACATCAGCGAGCACAGCAACCTAATGTCGGATTTCCTAAACCCAAAGAGGTGATAGGCCTGGATAGGATAGGATATTTTATTTCCAATACACATACACAGAGACGTGGCGACAGGGGGGTTGGGAGTGTCTCACCCCCCAACTTTGGTCAAAATTTTCAACAGTTGGAAATTTCATACCTGACACATCATTAGTTGGAAATTTCACACCAACAATAGGTTGAAAATGTTCTTGTAGTTTGATTTTCAAACAATTTATTGTGGGGGGGATTTATTGTTTTTGGACCAATATTTGGATATTTTCCTTCTTTTGATAAAAATTTGGACTGAAATGGTCATCAGTTAGAAATTTTCCAACCTTAGGGGTGTCAGGTTGGAAATTTCCAACACTTGGAAAGCTTGTGTCCTGGTCCCTCCCCGTGGCCAGTCAAAAACTTCTAGTTAATTTAAGAAAATAATATTGTCCTACATTTGGTCAAAATTGTCACTGGAATTGTCATCAGTTGGAAATTTCCAACTCTATGAATGCTTGAAGTCTAGATGCCAGGATTTTGCGATTTTCTTATTCAGGTTTCAAAAAAAAATTCGCACACCGGGCCGAACCATGGTCGGCCCGGTGTGTCCTGGTCCCTCCCCGTGGCCAATAAAAAATTGCTAATGAGTTTAAGAAAACAATATTTTACTACATTTGGTTAAAATCGTTGACTGAAAATTTCCAAACTAAGGGAGAGTATGAGGTTTGAAATTTCCAACACTAGGAAAGCTTGAGGTCAGTCTATAGACTAAACTAAACAAGAAAACCACAAATGCTAGCATCTATAGATGCTAGCATTTGTGGTTTTCTTGTTTAGTTTTCAAATTTTTCTCACCCCGGGCCGAACAACCATGGTCGGCCCGGTGGGTCCTGGTCTATTTCCCGTAGTCGTGTGCACACCCCCAACAGAAACCCTCTAGCTACGCCCCTGCACATACATATTACATAATAATGATGACATTTATGGATAATTCTGTAGTAAATTTTGGGGGATGGCATAACCTGGCAAGACTGTCTTCCTGCCGAAATTGAAAAGAAATGAAATTGCGGACTGAAAGGGTCTTGAAGTGGTGGCGTCGTGGTTGATGTGAGGTCCAAATTTAGGAACTCCTCTTCCCCCATCAGCATAACGTCCATCAGGTCATCCATGATAACAACGAACTGAATTTCCACCGCATATGACCTGGCATTTATACCTGTATTGCCATAATATATCACGAGAATTCCGGGTCGTACGTTGTGACTGGTCGAATTATTGACAATATAAACAGGTCATGATTATCACATTGTTGCAAATGAGACGATATGTGAAGTATTAAGGGACTGTATACCAAACACACGCTTTGAGTTGTAAAAGTGGTTCAAAATAATAATGGTACGTGTTCGTCAAAACTCTTACGCGTAGTCGTTTTGCGAAAGGACTTTTTGGCCATACGGATAGACTTACGACTACGAATAGCTGTCCGTATTCGTAATCGTAAACGTGAGGATGCGAAAGGTCTCTATTAATACTTCACTTATCGTCTCATATGAAACAATGCGATAATCATGACATGTTAATTTTGTCAATAATTCGACCAGTCACAACGTACGACCCGGGATTATCGTGATATATTGTGGCAATACAGGTATAAATGTATGTGGTGGAAATTCAGTTCGTTGTTAGCATGGATGACCAGATAGACGTTATGCTGATGGGGAAGAGGGGTTCCAGAATTTGGACCTCACATCGACCACGACGCCATCGTTCAAGCCCCTTCAAGTCCGCGATTTGATTTCAATGCGATTTCGGCTTCACCTTTTTTGGTTTAGGAAATCCGACATAAGGTTGGTGAGCTCGCTGATGTGCATCACTTCTGATTTGTTACTACCAAATCGAAACAAAGTCGACACGGTAGAAGCGATGTGCATCAAGTTGCTTTTTTGTCAGATATTTGACAAACCGGCAAAAGTTCGTTGAACAAAATGTTGATAAATAACAGGTTTTGGGCAATTTTATGATATAGTTGACTGTGGTTAGCATTAATTTTGAGCAATTCCTGGAGTCTGTTAACAGCGGCATTAAATAAAAAAAATTGTTTTTGGAATCTGATGATATGGGGACATCTAATCGGATTGAGTACCTTTAAATGCCGCATTTGTGCGTGTTTTTTAAATTAAAAATAAATGCTAAGAACAAACCTGACAGAGACTGCTGATTTATATGGTGATGTCGGTGGGTGTGCCAAATATTCTTTTAGTTACGGTTCAGGAACAGAAATCACTACTTACCAGTTGAATCGGGATCTATAGGGTAGGTTCAGATTACTTAGATAGAAAGAGTACTTTATGTAACTTAGTACTCGGTTATGAATTTCATGTAATTTTAAAATGCCCTGCATTACAGACTCTACGAGAGAGATGTATAAAACCCAACTTCTACCGAAAACCGAATATTATTAAATTGAATGAACTATTCAATTCGGGAAAGGGGAAGAGAACACAGAATCTTTCACTATTCATTAATATGGTTATGCCATTCTTTAGGCTCTCCTGAGGCATTCTATAACTGCACACGTTAGGACACCGCCATGGGTTGTTGAATTAAATAATTGTTGAATTTCACTATATATTGTGTACTATCTTGCCCATAATAATCACTCAAAACTCCTCATGCATCGCACACTATATACTGTATTTTTGGCGACTGGTTTCATAGTGCACTCCTCTTACTGTAACGTTTTGTGTCGCAGCCAGCGATGGCTATCCGTTGTGAATGGCGATCTTATTTCGCGGGAAGCTCGTGATTCACGACGACGAGTACGGTGATTGACAATCTAAACAGCATATTGAGGTCGTAGCTCAATATAGCTGTATGGTTTACATGATATACATATACAGTCTCGAACGGAACAAAGTGATATATTGCAGAAAATAAATTTCAGGTGTTATTTGAGCTTATTAGAAACCATGAAATCGTAAACGTTATTACGGATAGTAAAATACGAGAACGATTAGAAAGTACACAAAGGTTGGTGACGTAGTACCCTATCCGTATCCGTAATCGTAAACGTGAGTTTTGCGAAAGGTCTCTATTACAAGTGTAAGATTATCGGCATCTCGCCCCAGCCACAGTTATGATACACATGAATATCTACGTAGCACACAGTTACCGCGGATACTTATACACATGTAGAAACTCTACACTCAGTTCTGATTAAAACCATACACAGACTCTAAAAGTACTCTAAAAGTACTTTTAGAGTCTGAGTGTGGTTTTAATCAGAACTGCCCAACACTCCGTCCAATCGCCACGAGGAATATCTCTATTCCGTTTAGAAGCTTCGTGCCCAACGTGTATACAACGGTCCACTACAAGAACTTCTAGCAAAGAGGAATAATCCAATGTTATAACCACCGCGGAGACGATGACGAAATTGTGATTTAGACTGTATTCACAGTTTAAAATGCTAGTCGAAATGGTCGGATCAAACGCATTGACAGATTTGGCACGAATCGTCGCCTAATTAGGAAATTATAGAAATACGTGTGCATATATATCGGCTATCTCCATGAAAATATTGGTAATAAATTCAGCCATGACATCAATGTCAGAGCTTTTTTCGTCGACGAAAAGTAATAAGTATAATGATATAATCTCTCATCCAAGTCAATGTCAAGACGCTGATCTGCCTATAAACTGCTGAACTGACATGGCGGTCGGTCAAACTGTGTCCCCTCCCTGTATTTGAACTGTTGCCGACTCGATGAACTGTTGATCGGGATTTTGATATGCTGGCTGAACGGGCATGGCGGTTGGCCAAATGCAACCGATTATATATACGTTATACTTGAGTAAAAATGATGAACTGGTCAACTATGTCCCCTCCCTGTATATATTGAGTCCTTAGTAATTTTGAATTGAGATCCGTCAATTGTTTGTTCCATCTATCGTGGTATTTGGAAGGTCATCTTTCTTCAAACGAGGAAGTGTCCGATCACCAAGACTAACATCAAAAGCTGCCTGGGTCATTGTCATTGCGAGTGAGTGCGTCGACGATTTCCCATTTGGAGAACTGATATCACAGTCAAAATTATCGGCTATAATTTGGATCATACCATTGGATGCGTAATTTATTACTTGTTTGGCTGTGTCCAATGATTCTGCCATAGCAGCTTCCCGCGAGCATCACATTTTTCAAGTAGCTCCATCCTGTATTACTTTCCCTCTCAGTAACTTTTTCTGCAAAAAATAATAATAGTATCCCCACTCCCGGAAGTGCCACGATGTTATCCTACTCCCAGAGGTTTATCCTACTCCCAGCGATGACGGACTATTTATCCCAACCTCGCACATTCCGAATTACGTAATTCGAAGTGCACGTTTTGTGTTACTCCCCTTACACCAAAATAATTGTCTCAGTTCCAGTGCATAGTCAGATAACACAAAATACATCACCAAAAATACAGACCACCAATGTGTTATCGACATCAAATTCCAGCTCGGTGAATTTGCAGGATCAACACCATCTGGGAAACATTTTTGGTTACGCTACAGTTCGGAATCCAAAGATCGAAATTGCGATAAACAATTGTTCCCACAAGTGCATTCGCACCAAGAAAATGAAAACAGTGATATCTCATAGAACTAGGAACGCTTATCCACACAGTGACATTCCAAACAGTTACTAATTTAATCAATAATGTGTGTTGTTTGTTTGAAAAATTCCTCCGAAAAATCCCCTTTGAAGTTGGTGGCAATAGGAGAAATCAGTCAATGAAATGACGTCACGTTCCTTATACGGGGTAAAATACTATGGCGCGCGGCTATAGTAAAAAATTCATGAATGAGTGACGAAATCGATTTACCTTATTTTGGTTGTTATCTTATCATTGCGCGTAATTTAACGGAAACATTTAGGTCAATATTCAGAATCGGAACATCTTCTCAATGCATTTTATTAGAGTTGTGTCGTGACAAACTGTTGTGGAAAATATAATAAACACAATAGCTATCAATTTGAAGTAAAAAATCATTGTTCATTATAACCAATGTATGCTATAGTATAGTACTATAACAACTTTTACCCTCACAATATCAGAGATATGTTCGAATTATGAAAATAGTGGTTTAAAAAAAATAAACATTTTTCATGCAGGTCGCGATTGACAGTTTGACAGAAAGTATTTTAAAAACACACTACATTAATATCTTGACTATGAATCCAACTAGGGTGTGCATGCTGAACTGGCATGATGGTCGGTTAAACTATGTACCCCCCCCCCCCCTATATTTTGAGTATAACCCATCGATTACATGTCATTTGCACAATCTACAACCGACTCTCTACATTACGTTATAACTACGTTCGGATGAATCTGCACAACTTTAGCCGATGAACAGCTGAACGGGATTTTGAACTGCTGGCTAAAGGGGCATGGGGTTTGGTCAAATGGTGTCCCCTCCCTGAATTTGGATATGATCCATCGTTTACAAGTCAGTGTGCAACCTTCAACCGACTATCTACGCGATATTTAAATGATATTCCATGCGTTCGGGCAAAAATGCTGAACTGTTGCCTATGAACTGCTGAACGGGATTTTGAAATGATGAGTGGGCATGGTGGTCGGTCAAACTGCGTCCGCTCCTTGTATTTGGGTATAACACATCGATTACAAGTGATTTGCACAACACACAGCCAAATATCTACGTAATAAATGAGTTAAACTACGTTCAGACGAATCTAGATAACTCAGCACACGAACTGCTGAACGAGAGTTCGGACTGCTGAACTGGCATGGCTGTCAGTCAACTGGTGTCCACTCCCTGTATCTGGGTATATATAGCACATCGATTATAGTAATTTTCACACCATCTAAACAAATATCTTCGTTATAAATTGGTTAAACTGCGTTCGGGCGAATACACCGAAATGCTGTTCTGAAACGTATTTAAATGGCATTATATGGTTAACGTCCGGACAGTGAATCGGATGGATGCACGGCTATACGGAGAGACGATGGTGATCTTATACATGTATACGACCTACCAAATCGGCAACCAAATCATTGAGAGTTGGGAGAAGCGTACCAATATATCACAATAAATGGATCAAATTCTCGGACCCTCTCCGCCAGAAGCGGAATGTTTTGGATAACCCTCGAAACTTGTCAGTTGAACCACGTAGGGTATCTAGGAAGTTTAAATTTTCACGAAAAAGGGTTAGCATATGCCCCAAATATATGGGTAACACGCCAGCTCCTAATTAAAGAAAACCTAAAACTAGTTTTCTCGTTTTTGCTCTTAAGTTTGTCACCGAACATTATTTTTCGTCAATCATCTTATCGTTGATCAGTAGTAATCAGTAGTAATCAGTAGTAATCCAAATATATGGTTAACCCGCCAGCCCCAAATTCAAGAAAACCTAAAACTAATTTTCCTGTTTTTGCCCTATGTTTGTCGCCGAACATTATTTCTATAGTCAATGATCTCATCGATGATCAGTGTATGACACAGCGATAAACCTCGGCTTGAAAAGTTCCAAATTTCACAAATAAACTACTAAAAGACATATACATACTTATATGTCATGATATGAAACGTTACTACTTCGATTCCGAGGGGGTGAGAATTATTTTATATTTCCACAGAAACGTGTCATATGACACATAAGACGAAAAAACGACACGTTCCGTGTTTTGGCCATGATATTGGTAATTTTATTTAGAAACTTGCGACACAGAGCGACACAATCGGATACATATAGCGTGTCAGATGACACACCTGCACTAATTGAAACCAAATAATGAGCTGCCGTGTCGCTATACGTGTCGTTTGACACACCTAATTGACTACATGACACGGAAAAGTTTTTCAGTGTATAATGCTGTACATAATACTACTCTCATGAAGGTTTTATCTAAGCTGTGTGCATTTCATTTAGATGGATCTATAGGGCTACATTATTGAATTTCTGATTGCATCGGGTTCATTAAGTCAGTTAACAAGATATTTTGCAAAATAAAATGAAAATCCAACAGACGCCCCAATGTATTTTGGAGAGGTTTATTACCAGAAACGTGTGCAGGCCTACAATTTGACCTATAAATAAAATAATACACTCAGCCCCGATTTTAAATTAGGCTAGTGTTGGGAGTGGGGTAGCGGAAGGCCGTATGGTGCGCGCTATTCACTTTAAGTACCAACTATACTTCCATGGGTGTGCGAGCGTCTTGGACTTGTTATTAGCGCTCAACCTCCTTTACGCTATAAGGCGCAATGTCCCAGTGGAAGCGTTACGTCATGGAGTCGGACGGAACAGTGAGCGGATTGTCTGAGCCATGCAGGTACTGGACTAGATGCTGGCTCTATGACGCTCCGACGCTCTGCTCTGTTCGTCATGACGGCGTGCATAGTGTAACGACGTAGCCTCATAGAGCCAGCGTCTAGTCCATGCAGGTACGAGACTGCAAGCGTGTCCCCTGGAACCTGACGTCATCCCTGCAATGTTGTCATGCAACGTAAACGTCAACAAATATTGTCAGAAACATATAAGTCAAAGGTAATCTTGAACATGATCATTTCTACATGGAGGTGCCTCTCATTTCTACTTCTGTTTGCAAAATACTTGAGGTACGCATAAAAAACATTTCGGAAACAAATGGTAATTTTCTGGCATGAAAAAATTCCCATGTTTTTGTGCTAAATGTATATCCCTTAAGCTAATGCTATTGTTTCGTCATCCGACAGGTCAAATCTGAGGTTAAACAAGTGATGCCTGACTACCACAATGAATCAATGATCCAACAACTTCATCTGATAAGACATGGACCACAACTCTCTCCCATCCACTTTTAAATGTATACATTGGGACGGTATATTATTCATTTAGAGGGGTGTTCAGATAATAAAAGCTGACGACAGACAGAAAAAAGATAACACAAGAGCAGAATGATTCATATTCATTAATGGGAAATGTTCAATTAATAAGTTCAACAAACGCCCTTTTGGTGGGAATTGTTCGGTTAATAAGTTAATATACGACCTATGGTCGTTTTGCTGAACTTTTTATCTGAACATCTCCTAAGGATACAACTTGGCCATGAGTATTTTGTATAGAAAGGGTTAAATATCACCTTTATAGAGAGAATCATAATTTGAGGGCCAGTTTTTTTTTATTTAAAAAACGACGTCAACATAGCCATGGTAACAAATTCTGACCAATCAGGATGAGCCTTGTAATCAGCTTTATGCAAGGTCGATGTACAATTATATACCGTATATACTAGGGTACTAGGTTATTTGCATTTAAAAGACATTCTAAAATGATTGAAAATATTGGCTAAAAGAAAGAAATATGAGTAGCAATTTCGCACCCATTTAGCAGAAAATTGCGTTCCTAATTATTTTTTTCACATCATGGATTATAATAACATTGTCAGTGCGCAACATTTAATTTGGCAATTTAGCATGCCTTGTATGGGAAGCCTTTGTCACATTTATTCCCAGAAGTGCAAATATATAATCATAAATTTTATTAGTGCTGAAGCGAAAATTTCTAACACCAGTTTTCTTCCCTCAGAGTCTGAAAAAGTGGGTCCATCTCAATCTCATAGTACGGGTGGAGTCCCTATTTACCAATTCATGATTGATGACAACATCAGTAGCACTATGTTTGGGTGATGTCTTCGTGGCCTGGGTCAATTTCAGTTTAGGTCGAATCCCTGCTTATAAATTTCCATTTGCACTTCTGTGAAATATTCACCATTAGTAGAGTCGCTTATGTACTTCGATGGGAATGGTTTGAACAAATGTAGAGACTATGATATTATGATAGGGTATCACTTACTTTGTCGGAAAAAGTTTGTTAGACTTCATGGGTCCGCGACTGGAGGGAATTATGACGTCACAAAGATGACGTCATTGTCAGTTCAGTCCAGATGTAGGGTTGTCCTAAGAACTGATGAATTCTGCGCATATTTCTTAATTGTATACTTTTTTTCAGTAAGGGCAAATCAGAAATAGTAGTTCTCAAAGGACAGTGCCCGAATTCACGGGAAAATATGATTCCATTCAAAGATGGCTGCCAAAAATGGCACAAGAAAATCAACAACTTTGCGATTTTCTAGAATTTCATGTAGATGACTTTCAGTTTTGGTAGCGACTGCGAATTGTGAAAATTCAGTGCTTACGGATTTCTTCAGCAGTATAGTGCATCAATAGTATTGTACAAAACATGTTCGATCTGTCAAAAATTAACTTTAGACAATAGCATGTTGTTAAAAATCAATTCTGATATTCTAGTAATAGCTTTAAAGAAATGACTGGAATTCAGTAAGGGGAAAGAGATATTCGTGCCACATACGGAATTATTATCACATTTCAACAGAACTGTTGAATTTCATCCAAGATGGCTACAAAAATGGCAGTCAAAATACAAAAGTATGTGTTCGTTACAACAACAAATGTCGTCCTGGCATACCGTCATGGGGAATTAGGTTAGTCAGCTAGTTTTAAGTAAATGCGCATAGCTTTAATTTCTTATACATATTAACCTGGTGTCCTATACTACATACGCGTCATGTCTTCAAATTTCATGATATTAAGGGAGGAGGGTGTTGTAGAGAAAATCAAACTCTCAATGTGAAATTAGAAATACCTCCATCTCAGCTTGAGGATGGTCTAGCCTCCTGAGCTATACTCTAAGCCAGAGTACTAATTGAGAAATATTGGTGGTTACCATATCAAATGCCAATCGATGATGCAGATAAGCGTTGGTGTTAGTTTTTTCATTTTACATGACATCTCCTCAGTAGAAAATGTCTATATTGTATACTAGAAGATAACAAAACACAGTTTTTTTTATTGTGATAGCTATGAAGTGGGTATTGTACTTCTCAGCTACACCACGATTCTTGGCAAGCAAGAAACAACAAATTCTTCTTGTTTATAAAATACAACAATAGTATAATAAATTATATGACTGTCATTTGGCCTGCTTCTCTCACTGTTAGTTGCGCTGTAACCTTGGTTTAAATGTGCATGGTAACACCATTTGAACCTCGTTTAGCTGAACTTTAGCTGAGCAGGTTTCAATCTTATTGATAACCACGGCAGAATAAAATAGAATAGACCCCATGGGTGGATAATATATTCATATAACGGGTAGCGTCCGTGTCAAGATTACAGTGATATATTGTGAATATCAGGTTTTGAAATCTGGATGATGATATTCAACAAAGTATTCCACCACTTTCATAACATATATGGAGTCATTTTGTGCAGTTACTATACGTTATTAACCACCAATGGCACGTTTATTCTGTTGAAATGAACATTATCATACACCAGGCTAGATCCCCGACACCAGACGAAGTTGTGTGTGTGTGTCTGGTTCTTGGCTTTCATATTGTTCAGTTAATCGGTGGTAGCCACACAAAGTGATTCGCCCAACATACGAAATATGTCTTGATATGAACACAGTAGGCTGGTATTATATGGACCATTGACAGGATACACAAAATGATATCCCATATTGATTTCTATGATTTAGGCGTATGAAGAGTTTACTGGGACAGTGCATTGCATTTGTGCATCAGTTCAACGTGAAAGTGGTTCTTGGCAATGGTTATGCTTGTGCTGCCACTCCCACTTGATTAATGATTATTTTGAAGTTATCTATATCAACAGTGACTACGCAACTTCTCTGCATATCCAACCATGCAGTTTAAATGACGAAAGAATGTGAATTATATACGAGCCAAAATGGTAGGCGATACTTATTATATTACTAATTCCCGCGTTTTGACGAAATGTACTACCACACGATGGGAAACGGGTAAAGAATCAACTGGTAGTGATGGGTCTTCTGGTGTCATGTCATCAATTTGATTTATTATGTCCAATGTACTCTGGAATCCAGGTTCTGAATACTGAATGACATAATAGGGCAACGTAGTCCACTAACTTCTTACAACACAATGTGAAGTAATAGTTGGAGTTAATAACAGCTTGTGACGTGCCATGATGATTCTGCTTAGAACCAGGGTTCCCGCTGCCACTTGCCAAATTTGCCAATGGCAAAAATAATTCACATTTGGCAAAAAATATTTTCATTTGGCAAAAGTTTTGGCAAGTCACTTTTTAAATCCTCAAGGAATTTGAAAAAAATATTGGTCAATCAATACCATTCGTTTGAGGAAGCTCTTGCAACATAATTATTTTAGTGGTGTTTTATAAGGTTTATGGAAAGTCAACACTTCTATTAAGATGCAGTTAATCTCATAGAATTAGTACTGATGGTTGGAGGGATTCCTAATCCTCCTGTGATGTGCCTTTCTGATGGAGAAACCCTTCTACCATGGTCTTGTTCGATGATTGGCTTATTGTTGATGATAATCCACAATGGAGATGCGAGTATAATTAATTAGGAACAAACTGCTTTTCTGTCGATATCAAAAGTCTTTCAACCTGCGAGTGTTGAAACATAAGACTTAAGGTTGCAGAAAAAGATACTATCGGGGATATAATTTGGCAATTGCTAAAATAATTTGGCAAAAAATATTTTCATTTGGCAAATTATTTGGCAAAAGTAAATTTCGGTCCAGCGCGGACCCTGACTATGGCCTTATTCTTACCTCGACTCATTCGTGAAAAATGGTACTTTTCCCTCAAAGTCTTCATGGAAATCGATATTTCAGCATGCAGTGTGGCAACACTATGTGCAACAGTGGTCGGCTTCAGTTTAGGTTGATGCTAGCCTTAATATCTTCCATAAAATACACAACGACCCTTCAACAAGTTGGAGCATATGGTCTCTACTGAGGAAATACCCTGCTTATGGCGAACAATTGAAGAATCTTGCACTGCTGCTAAACAAAACTTCGTATGTAAATAATACCGTGTGTCATGTTTGTTTTAAAAACTATGACAATGAGCTCCTTCATGCGATACGTTATTGTATCTCAGACCACATGGTCAAACTTCGGAATAGCTACTTGGAACACATTCTGAATAAATATGGAGTGACAACATACCTCTACCTTGATGCAATTGATGACTCCACCCTATGTGCCTTCTTGCTTGGAACTGTGGTTATGACGCCTCGCGACGTGGTAATTCAAGACATGGACCACATTATTATTGACTCATCCTCCTACCTTTTCATCATGTGTCGATGCATTCGCGGAAAATCAAAATGATCTTAACGCATAATACACTTCCTTGTGTATACATCTAAGTTTGTGTAACAACCATGTATATATTATTACCATGTTATAAATATTCTTCTCCACATTGGAGGCATACAATAAATATATATGGCTGACAGCGAAAGGATTGTGTAAAACGAATGTGTAAGGTCTCGAATGTGTCGCATGGTTCAATTGTCACTAGAGAATTTATGCATTGACAAACTATCGTAACATTTATACGCTCTACATGTAGAAACAAAACCGTGAATTTCCCGCCTGAAATTGTCGATAATTTGGGGGCCGGCAAAACCGCCTAATAATATATGTGGTAAGAAAAAAAAAGTATCCAGTTGCAACTAATATTACTAACAAATGTCGATATCAGCACATCATCCAAGTGTGAGTTGCTTCGCAGGGTTATCTCGGTCGCATATAATAAGAACTATAATATCGTGTGATTTATGACGATCTAATCTTATATATAATCAATGCCTGAAGCAGAAAGTTTGAAGTGGTCACATCTAAACCAGCATATTACATATCGCGCAGCAATGGTGAAGGACATAATCTCAATTTGTCGGCACAGGCACAATCATTTTGCTCCAAATGAATATTACTTTCCATAATTCTGGACGAAATATTCAGTCGTTATCATGAGCGAATCAACACTCAATTAACGGTTACGCTGTTACGATGTCAAACTCCGACTGAATGCAAACAGATTTTCCATTAGCCAAATGTGTGTGTCATATTTACTGACCGAATGGTGTTTGCATATGTCTAATTGTGAATCGACCACCATTGTCCGAGCGACAGAGAAAGTGTTGACAGTGTGCCGTCGCCATTTTGTTGCCATCGAATGTGGAGTTTATTTTGTTATTGTCGTCCCGTTTGCGTGGTCACACCATTTCGCCTCCGCGTGTTTGATTGTGACGGAGTTATACTGACGGGCGGATATAACAATGTTTTTAGAGTATATTATTGAGTTGAGTTGTTATGGTTGGTTTTACCCTCACCCAGGCTTCTCTTTTTTTTTTTAGCTTCAGATAAATGTAATAATCTCAGATACCTAGGCCACCAGCATGCAGTCCCTATATATACAAGCACAGAGTTCTAGATCATTCAATTAATAGTCCAGTGCCTTTGTTGTTTTGCCTGGAACTAATTGCACCATCTTTTTTTTTTCTCTGCAGGGATAATTACATAAATCAATTTTATCACATAATTAAGGGTGGACACATGCATGTAATCTTTGTAATTGTCGTGTATTTGGCGTTTTACATGGATCATACAGACAATGTAATATGTGTCCACTGACAACCCAATCATTGCCGACGTGTTGACCGCACTGAGTTCTAGTTCCAATTAAGTCGGAATGTAGAGAAACCGCTATCTTGGACCCAGTCGCCTGGCCACTTAAAATAATTGTTCGTGGGATAACCCATATGGTGGACGTTCTATTTAAATAATTACCAGTCCTCTCTTGATATTTATAGCAGTGGTGGATCAGGATTTCCCCGACGCAGGGCCTATATATGATCCCCGAATTGGGGCTATATATGATCCCGAAAAGCTACCAGGCGGGGTGGATAACTCTGAGCTATTTGAGTAAAACATATTATAATTTACCTTCTTGCCCAGATTATTCCGACCGATACATTCAACTAAGTCCCTTGGCGATTTGAAGCTTTCGAGACCCCACGCCAAACAAGCATCGTGGTCGAAAATATTCTATATCTAGCCTGTATGTGCCAGACGTGTCGCTTCTGGTGTTCGTGCATTAATAAAATGCCAGATATCACACAGACTTGATTAATTTCCGCATCCGTAAGAGAAAACATGTTTTGGGCTGGCCTTAAATGTCCTGATAGCAGACAGTTTGACCTCGCTAACCACTACTCACTTGTCTGGCCTGTTGACAATGAACCGCTCGCGTGCAAGTGATTAATGTTGTCAATTAGTGGTGTGGCCATGTAAGATACATGTATTTTACATACAGAAATTACATGCATGTGTGTATCCACCCTAAACCCGGCCTCATATTTTTAGTAAGTCATGCGCAGTGAAGTAAGAGCTTAGCGTAATTATATCGATCAATGTTATTATGTTAATTAGAATATAATTAGAATATTCAATTTGTGATGGGTTATTTAGTGTTTACTGGAAGATAAACATGTGTGATATGGGTGGTTCAACAATTTTGTCAACACGAAAAGAAATATTTAAAATGGAGCTATATTGTGTTTGAAGGAGTCTATACTTCCTCTTTGGTTGTGATAAGGAAATCAATATTAAGCAAAAATAGAATTCTTCCCTCGCTAAGATCCCCCGATGATTCCCGAACATCACTCGGTGCTAAGATCCGCCGATGATTCCCGAACATCACTACCGAACCTGTGGCGGAGATTCTTGGTACAAACACACTGTGTATATTACACGTTATCTACCATTCGTGTGACAGAACCCACCACATCAATTTCATTTAACCTCTTCGCTGCTAAATGACGTTATGACGTCGTGTGCTGGGCTGTTGACGTTATTGCCATTTTCCAATGGGAAACTATAACGGGAATACCACAAGAACTATAAAACTGACTCGGTTGAAAGGCTATTATCGTTCACAATCGTGGAACATCATACACTGTTAGAAACTTGGAGATACAGTTATTCCGATGCACCAATCTCTGAGTTCCAGTTATGTATAATGGCCTACTTCTAGTGTGCTGAAGTAGGTCCGTAGTACCTACGGACCATATAGCACACAGCGTGCACTTTTACGTCCGTAATAGTTACGGACGTCATAGCAGCGAAGAGGTTAAGAGTTTTTTTAAAAGACAAATTAGACGATTAGTTTTCTTGAGTAAATTGTCCCAACCTGTAAGTTTATTTGTGTCACACGATTAACTCGATTTGCTAAATTCTCCTAACCCGCAATGGCACGCGCATAATTATGTCTAACGAAAATTGAATTCAATGGACAAAATCTCCAACAATACTCAACATATATATTAGTTACTTTCTGGTATGTTTTACCATATTATCTACCATGGGAGGCAATCAAATAATGATACAAACTAGGAAATATTTTGTTATAGTGCGCATGAATATACGTTGGAATGTTTGCACGCGATTCCATGTGACGTCACAGTTCATTCATAAATGTTGTTTTGAAGCGCTCACATTGCGAATTTATTTTAAAGACTTGAGACAATGGAAGTGCTTTTTCATTGTTTTAGTTATCTTCCAACTAGATTGTCCACAAACAATGATTAATTGTATAATGAGCTCCAAAATACACCTTATAATATTCGCTTTTGAATTGTCACCGGTGACGAGATAGGTTGATAAATACTTGAACTACCTTCCTACGAGCATTATATGTCCCAGACAGGCGCATTGAAGACATAACAACAGAAATGTGAACACGATGTTTGAGTCCCTAACAAAAATCAGCCATTTGCACGACATGGAACAGAAAAGAGCGTTCCGTATTTGTCTATTCCTGATATGGTGATAATAAAGAGCGTTTATTTCACTTATGTACGACAAATTGAAAACAGCCGGGAAATGGCAGTGACCATGGCAAGTAATTTGCAGAGCATATGAAGCCGATATATCAATAGTTCGTGTATTTGTCAACCTATCGTATACCTCCTTCGAATTTACATGTCAGAATTTTGTAGCTCGAATGGGCCCTGTCCGTTTAAGAACACATATTCTTTCAACAAATGTGTGTTCCGTGCATTTGATGGGCGTAACCAAATTTGCCAGTGACACAGAACTCGCATCATGAAATGCCACATATAAGGTTATGTATACATGTAACTCAAATTAATATTATTATTCATCCCTTAACTAACAATCTTTCTGATTGGCCAAAAGCCGTCACGTGATAATCCTAGAACAAGTCACATTGGACTCCCGAAAGTCATATTGGACTCCAGAGTGTTCAATATGACTTTTGTTTTTATCGTGACTTCGTGACGTCAGGAATTAACTCTATTGCGAAATGAATCGGTGAAATTTTGATGCGCGCGCAACAGTGGTGGATTTAACAAACGTTTCACTTCCGCATTGAGTTTTTTTTTTCACTTTCGTGTTTACTGTTCCAAATCATGTTTTCTGATGATGAAATACAGGCTTTTATAGAGAATTAAGTGCCGACAATTACTAAAAATAACCACACTAGTTGTATTCCCAAAGTTTGGATAAACATACAGATGGATAATAAAAATGTCATTATACAATGTTATAGAGGCTGTTATAGAGAATTAAGTGCCAACAATTACCAAAAATAACCACACTAGTTTTGTTCCCAAAGTTTGCATAAACATACAGATGGATAATAAAAATGTCATTATACAATGTTATGTACAGTATGTGTTTTTCTTGTACGAGTCCAGGTTGTGGTGAAAAGTCATATTGGACGAAACACTCCGTCCAATATGACTTTTCACCACAACCTGGACTCGTACAAGAAAAACACATACTGTACACAACAGTGTATAATAACTTTATAATATTGGACTCCCGAGTTTTTTTTATCGGGACTCCGTGACGTCACGCATTAACTCTATTACGAAATGAATCGGTGAAATTGTGATGCGCGCGCAACACTGTTGGATTTAGCAGACGTTTCACTTCCGCATAGAGTTTTTTTATTCACTTCCGTGTTTACTGTTCCAAATCATACTTTCTGATGATCAAATACAGGCTTTTATAGAGAATTAAGTGCCGACAAATACCAAAATAACCAGAAAAGTTATATTTTCAAAATTTGGATAAACATGCAGATGGATAATAAAAATTCATTATACAATGTTGTATACAGTATGTGTTTTTCTTGTATTCGTCCAGGTTGTGGTGAAAAGTCATATTGGACGAAACACTCCGTCCAATATGACTTTTCACCACAACCTGGACTCGTACAAGAAAAACACATACTGTACACAACATTGTATAATAACTTTATAATATTGGACTCCCGAGTTTTTATTATCGGGACTCCGTGACGTCACGCATTAACTCTATTGCGAAATGAATCGGTGAAATTGTGATGCGCGCGCAACACTGTTGGATTTAGCCGACGTTTCACTTCCGCATAGAGTTTTTTATTCACTTCCGTGTTTACTGTTCCAAATCATACTTTCTGATGATCAAATACAGGCTTTTATAGAGAATTAAGTGCCGACAAATACCAAAATAACCAGAAAAGTTATATTTTCAAAATTTGGATAAACATGCAGATGGATAATAAAAATGTCATTATACAATGTTGTATACAGTATGTGTTTTTCTTGTACTCGTCCAGGTTGTGGTGAAAAGTCATATTGGACGCAACACTCCGTCCAATATGACTTTTCACCACAACCTGGACTCGTACAAGAAAAACACATACTGTACACAACATTGTATAATAACTTTATAATATTGGACTCCCGAGTTTTTTTTATCGGGACTCCGTGACGTCACGCATTAACTCTATTGCGAAATGAATCGGTGAAATTGTGATGCGCGCGCAACACTGTTGGATTTAGCAGACGTTTCACTTCCGCATAGAGTTTTTTATTCACTTCCGTGTTTACTGTTCCAAATCATACTTTCTGATGATCAAAACAGGCTTTTATAGAGAATTAAGTGCCGACAAATACCAAAATAACCAGAAAAGTTATATTTTCAAAATTTGGATAAACATGCAGATGGATAATAAAAATGTCATTATACAATGTTGTATACAGTATGTGTTTTTCTTGTACTCGTCCAGGTTGTGGTGAAAAGTCATATTGGACGAAACACTCCGTCCAATATGACTTTTCACCACAACCTGGACTCGTACAAGAAAAACACATACTGTACACAACATTGTATAATAACTTTATAATATTGGACTCCCGAGTTTTTTTTATCGGGACTCCGTGACGTCACGCATTAACTCTATTGCGAAATGAATCGGTGAAATTGTGATGCGCGCGCAACACTGATGGATTTAGCAGACGTTTCACTTCCGCATAGAGTTTTTTATTCACTTCCGTGTTTACTGTTCCAAATCATACTTTCTGATGATCAAATACAGGCTTTTATAGAGAATTAAGTGCCGACAAATACCAAAATAACCAGAAAAGTTATATTTTCAAAATTTGGATAAACATGCAGATGGATAATAAAAATGTCATTATACAATGTTGTATACAGTATGTGTTTTTCTTGTACTCGTCCAGGTTGTGGTGAAAAGTCATATTGGACTCGACACTGTGTGTCTCGTCCAATATGACTTTTCACAACAACCTGGACTCGTACAAGAAAAGCACAACATTGTAAAATAACTGTATACACTTAAATGCCCTGCTGTTCTCATAACCGTTTTAGAGTACTAGATTGAACAAATAGTGGAGGGTTTTCCAAAACATTGGTGATGCAAATTAACTTGTGGCCTTGTGAATCCTTGGTACCTTACTTGTATTTAAATTCGCGCAGTACTGTTTTTCGCGCACCTATGGGTGCGCGGATTGAAAACTGAGCGAAAATATAGTACGACGTACTTCAGAATTCATACCAAATAACAGAGAAACTCAGAGGCTGTACATGTATATATGAGTTACATACACTATGGACAGTTGGACTAAATAGACAATTTTATTATATGCTTGTGTTGACTCGGAGACTTGTTATTTTCGATTCCGTGTTTCAGTTCTTTGCACCAATCTTGTTGCTTAATTTGCTGTTAGGTAATTGTGCTTTTATGATTAGTAGGAAGTATTCTTCTCGACTATTGTTCAAATTGCTGTACCATTAAAAGTAAAAATGCTGCATAGCTTAGCAACTTTGAGTTTTAATAAGGTGCGTGTAATAAAAAGAATACCTACACTACAGCGTTTTGTTTGGATACCCGAAACATCTCATTCGTGTCTGGAAACAGCCGCTCGTGAAAGTTCGATATTTTTTTCAAACACTCATGAGATATTTCGGTATTCAAACAAAACACTGTAGGAATTCTCTATATATTTACATGCGGGCATATCCAAATCTCAAGACCATTGAGGAGCAAACTCAATAAAAGCCCATGGGCTTATTGGTTAATCCCCATATATATATATATTGTCCAAACTTTTGTTAAATGAACATCAAGATGTAGACAGACTTTGTCCGTATACAAATAAGAAATATCGCATAAACAGTTATTGTCAAATGTTTGACCATTGTTATGTAAACAAAAGCATACAAAGTTACTTTTCTGGTGTTTGTTTATATTATGATAGTAAACATAAAGAGCGTTCTTTGTTGGTGAATTCCTGATATGGGACTAATAAAGAGCGTTTATGCCATTTGTGTGTGATTAGCCAGTAGCATTGTGCTGTCTTCTGTAACACAATCAGGCTCTTGCTTAGGTAAAGCCCCGGTTCCATATTCCCGATTTTCTGTTCCGAATTAGTATAGTCGGCACAAATTCGGGACCAGACCAAATCGGCAGCATTCGAGAGAATTCTGGACGAGTTTTATTCCTAAAAGCCGCCGAACTGATGCCGAATTATGACAAAATTTAATCGTCCCGAACATTGCCGAGTATTCCAGAATGCTTCCGAATATCTTCCCGAATGATCAAGAATTATCCCGAACTGATACCGAAATTATGTGCGAGTGGCTGCCAAATTGCCCAGATTACTACCGACTTACACCGAATTGTTGCCGAATTCCCCGAATCAATGCCGAACTTGTACCGAATTGATGCCGAATAGATACCGAATTGGTATTCATTCAATTGCTGCCGAGCGTCCTGAATCGATGCCGAATTTTGCATATACACCGGATCTCAGTATAAAAGCAGCCACACATGGCGAATTCGGGAATAACCTACCGATTACTGCCGACTACTCCAGAATATCCACCCGAATATTGCCGAATACTGCCGACTACTCCCGAATAGGTGCCGAATTGCTCCCGAATTTCTCCAGATGATTTACAAATCGGGAGCGATTCGGCTTGGTTCCCGATAGTTTTGAACATTTCAAAACTGTCGGGAGCGAGTACAGAATTGTCCCGAATCGACCCCGATAGCACCGATATCCCCGATCATGTTCGGGGGTAAAAATTCACTGTCCCGACTCGTCCCGAACTTACTCCACGATGTTTGCAAAATTATGATTCGGGAGTCATTCGGGAACATTCGGGGTGGGAAATCGGGGATATGGAACCGGGGCTTAAAATATAGTAGGTCTTTATGATAACATGCTGTTTAACTGATGGCCATGGTATATGAACGAAACTGTATGCGTTTTAATGTTTTTCTGTTTACGGTGATTAGAACAAATATGAATATTTTCGACAACTAAGGCCTCACGTGCCTTTAAGATATGAATACAACATGTTTACATAAATCTCAACAACATTATTCTTATGTAAATCATGCATGGTAACATCTTCGATATTTCAATTAATGCTTGTAAGAAATATACATCTATATATATATATTCCACGACGAAGGGAATCGAAACAACGTCTCCATATCCACAACACTGGAGTGACACCATTGTTAAATACATGTATGTCAACCCAACTATTTGAAATACACGGCAGCTAAATAATGATTTTCTCCAAGTCAACCACCTTCGCGATTGTGGTTTTACTTTTTTCGAGATAATTTCATTGATGTCCATAATTTGAATATTATAAGTAAAGGTTAGAGCACGAGAATTGTTCTTTACCAGAATCAATGGAGTCGGAGACGAGATTTATTCTGCTAACGAACAATTCGCGTGCTCTGACCGACTTGGAGCACAATTGATCACACATAATGCAATAAACTGGAAATGTGCCGTGCGCTGGTTGTTGTTGTGTAGTTGTTGTGTAGTTTCCGGCCGCAGGCCGGGTAGGATCGTCGGAACGCATTGTGCAATTCCCTTCACCCTTTCTTGATATATTCGATGAAGATCGATTTTTGAGGCTGTTGGTGCTGTTCAGATGCGGAGGCTGACCGGAGGCAAAGTGAGGTTGAGATGTTTAGCTTTTGCTGGTTGCTTTTAGCTTTTTTGTTTTTTTGTTTTTACTTTTCGGTGGATCTAATTCGTCTAAGACTGCCATTGCTTTCATTATATATATATAGTCTCTTCTGCTTTCTTAATTGATTCGTCTACTCTGGCGAGATATTTAGATGATTCTTTTATGTAGTTTTCTCTCCATAGGCGGGTGGCATCTGTTTCTTGTTCGGTTACCGGTGATATAGGATTGGCAGGCTCCGGCTCGATGTATTCCGGAGTCTTCGGGATGAAGTCGGAGGTGTCCGCGTCTGGCCGTGGAGGCGATGGTGGTGGTGATTCCATCTCCTGGACAGACTGGGCCGGGATTTCGACAGCATGGGAGGAGCTGGCTGGTGTAATGTCCGTCGCCTTCTTCTCTTTCCATGCGGCTATAGTCTCTCGGCATCTCTTTTTTTTCTTGATGGTGATTTCTTCTTCTTCTTCTTTATCTTTTATCGAAGTTTCCGTGTTGATCTGGTATTATCCGGTCCACTCCCGGTAGGGAGCCCTGAAAAGGGCTGTGCCGGGCGGACTGGAAATCCAGAATCAACTGGTATCCGCCTTTGTGAGCATGGAGTGACCAGCTCAGACAAGGCGTTACATGCATGGAGTCCAGCATATTAGTGACATTAATTGGAATAAGTGGTGGCGTAGTCATCCTGAGAGGTGGCGATCCAAGCTCTCTCTGTGTTGTGTGATGGCCGCAATTGGACACAATATATAGCCGGTTGGCCACGCCCAAAAACGTGATTAACACGAACTGAATGTGAATAGACATGTCCAAAACAACACGGACTGTTCCCACTTTGAAGCGCCCGTGCGATTTGTTTGTTATGAGTTGCGGGTGCCTAACAATGGGATAATCATTGAATTCCTTCGCCAGCCTTGGGAATTGGTGTACTTTACCAAAAATCAGAGAACGATTGCAACAATGGGATTGTGCTCTAATGATTGTTTTGAGCACGTAATCACCCATCTTCCAACAAAATGTCAAAGCAGGTACAATCAACTCGATGTCAATGTTCGTCATGGTCCATTAAAAATGAAACTGCCACCAATTACAAGTCTTTAAAGGCACGGTAGGCGTTCTTTGTATAAATATTGATATTTGTTCAAATTGCCATCAACGGAAGGAATATTAAAATATATATTGTTTTGTTCATATGCCAATCATAATCAGCGCGTAGATAGTTTATTGTCGTCAATACGAACGATGGTGTACGTAATCAAGAACCTTCTCGTGTTACAGAAGTTTTGCTTCTGTTTACATAACACAGTGCAATTCTATTAGTTAATCACACACAAGTGATATAAACGCTCTTTATTGTTTCCATATCAGGAAAACAGTAACAAAAACGCTCTTTACGTTTACCATATCCGGATCTAAACAAAAGCCAGGAAAAGTAACGTGTTTTGCTTTTGTTTACATAACAAAGGAAAACATTTGACAGTAATCTACTGTTTATGCCATATTTCTTATTGGTATAAGTACAAAGTCTGTCTATATTGTACTAAGGCTTTCGGTTTATGGCGGCTTTTGACGGAACTGAATAATTTAACAGCATACCCACCGCCAACACCGCCCGTATCTTTAACGGAAATATTTGTGTCAGTTTTGAATTCGCGCAGCACGGTGTGCGAATTCAAAGTATGCGAATTCAAAACTGAGCGAAAAATAGTATACTGCGCGAATTGAAATACGAGTAAGGTATTGACTCTTTAAAAAATGCTGTTTTGGGGCGTTTTTGTCCATTTTCATACGTGGAGTCATATGCACGAAAGCGTTATATTAAGGAAAAATAAAGTCAAAATTTTGATTTTCAACGTAAAAATTTGGAATTTATTTTTGTTCTGACAGATCCCTAATACGCTTCCGTATATTGATGCGATGACAGTCGACGCCAAGTGATACCGTGGCGGAAATCCGTGCAATGCTTGTTGTGTCTGAGTGTGAGTCTGTTAAAGGCATCTTGCATTAAGGATCGTTTACAGAGTAATGTAGAAGCTGTCAGGGACAGAAGAGTTGTCGTGCAGTTGACAATTAAAACTGTAGCCGAAAGTAGTTCGAAATGAGCAGGAGATTTCTTAAAAGCACAAGAAGCCTGTACTTCAGAGAAGACATCGGCATCTTTCTGTTAGAACGAGAACGTCATGCAATTAGTGGAGCGGCGCCTCTAGTTTTCGTGATACCCCGCCGGCGGTACAATAAGTTGAAAATGGTCAATCAAGTGCAAAATGGGCCGCAGGAAAATAACACTCAACGGTGGCGCAACCTCGTGCTATGGTTAAAAATCGAAATTATAATGCGAAAAATGCCAATTTTCACTAATTTTATAAAAGTGGACAATTCTATGGCTAAATTATGTTAGACGCATGGAAATAATACACGAGAACACCAAACTGGAATTAATTGTTTAAAAACACAAAACAAAGAGATCGCCTTTGTGTACACAATTGTTTTATATCTTTTTCGGAAAAAAAATCTACCATTTTTCGCCTTTGACTAACATCTCTGTACGATATCTCCACATATTATATATAAACAATTCCCTCATAAATTGTCGTTTGAAAAATATTTAAAACATCAACCATTCTTCAATATCTTTTGATAAAATGTGATTTTATTAACCCCGGCACACCGTGGTATCGATCTGTGGCAACCGAAATCCAACCTTGAGTCAATGTCGCGCATATTAGTGAGGTATTTTATCAAATTCAGGCAGATTGTGACACTAAAGTCAACTTACTATATACATTACTTTACATTGGAATTATTCCATGATGTCACACAAGATGGCGTCCAAAATAGCCGCCAAATTGAACGACATGCTGATATGAACTTGTTCTTTTAGCACATGCAGCGCCGCAGATATATGGACAATTCGCATCAATATTTAATGACATAACACACTAACACCGATTTTCCTCAATAATGTGACTCAGTTGAGTGTATAATCGTGACTGTGCCATCCATCTGAATGACACCCAATATTAACATGTTTATGATTGAGATTCAAAGGAACCAGGCGGAGGGACTCAAACGACTAAGAATCCACACAGTTTTAAAGCGACATATACAATTTAGAAAAAAAATCATAATGTATATAATTTGGAATCCTTTGAATCAGACTTTCAGTGAAATCACCACCAAAAAAAAAGAAAAAAAAAAAAAGGCTGCATCTGTCGTTATTGAAAACAAAACCAATTGAAATATTTTCTTTTACATTTTCTTTTCTGAACGGTAACCGAACATAGGGTTTAGTTATAGCAATTGTAGAAAAGAACACGCCAAACTAGACAAACTGCAAAACATTACTTCCATTATGATAACTGGTGATTGCTTTAGCGATAGTGTCGTGTGCATTAGTCAATATTCGTGGTAGTTCAACTAGATGTACATAGACACTTCTAAATAAATACATTTGTAATACCTTTTTCTCTCATTTTGTCCAGGGAGAAGCCACTTCTGTTTCCAGCATTTGTATGTCCAATAAGTGTAATTAAAGTCTGTATACTGATTATAATGGTGCAGTCAAAGGTTATATTAACATGATTGCTAATGTGTTCTTGTTTCGCATACTACCTGTTGGATCATAGACGAGTCTTTGTGATATCTCCCTGATAGCAGTCTACTTCTCTCTAATATTAATAGTAATATGACCTTACCCAAACGTACATAGAAGGCTCCGCCTGATTGGTCAGTAGCCTGTGCTCCCATGTGTAAGATGATAACGGACCAGAGCAGTCACATATTGTGGTCCATCTCAGTTCCCTTTCAAAGTGCTCCCCATTTCCATTTAAAAACATGACCAGAATCCCAACAGAAGTTTTCGGCAAAATTCCATTCTGCATCCTTTAACTTAAATGAATTTGTAATTGCGCACAAGGTACTGGGGCAACCAGAATAGAACATTCAGTTGATTAAGTAACATGTTTAATAAAAAGTGAGTCGCAATTTGCTACCTTTTCGGAACAGCTGAGAATAATTTTGCGGATTATATATGTAACAGGCATAGAATACATGATTTATACTAATTTAATGTTATACTAAATGCAAAATCACTAACCACTAACTATTTCACTATTCCCTGCCCCTCTATAATATATTTGCGTACGCCACCGCCATTTTTTCATTGCACACTCCAGTGGCTTATCGCTCACTCACCCGGGATTATCGCGGACGCTTAATAGAATTCCCGCCATTAGAAAACTCCGCCCATCATTGAGAAACCCAATTTCATTCTACCTTTATAATTTTTAGCGCTGGTCGCAAAGCCATTAACACTGGTTTTTAGCTTCATCAAAATCAAACTAAACTTCATCATATATTATTGGAACATGTCCAGACCTAAATCGTCTTGAATTGGTAAGCTGAACTAATATTGCATGTGTGTCATTGTGTGTAAGATTGATTTATTGTAATCTGTTGTTGTAAAATGTTTAGTTTGATTTATTTCATGTTTGTCTCATTATATTTTAGTATAGTATTTGGCTGTGAAGTCAATGAGATTTCTAGTGTATTTAATTTGATAATACGATTGGATTTGTAACAATGCTCATTCAGAGTATTTTTATATAATTAATTTATAAGTAAGATGGAATTTTGAAGTCTCCAGAATGGAGCACTATGAATTGTGGAAAATGCTAGTTTGCATTAACTACCATTTGATTTGTATCTGAATCATTTAGTACTCCATGTCGGAGCCTAAGAAAGATTCATTGTAAATGCGTTCAGCATAGTTATGTTTTATATTTTATTTATTTTAGGGTCATCATCATGATCAATACGCGGCATACTATATTGGACATATTGAATTCGTGTCTACACGTCTGTCTACTTGAAATGTTCGTCCTGTGTACCGTATTGATGTGCTATATAGAACATATAAAGTATGCAGAAATCTTATTATTTCCATTATCCACAATGCCCAAGGAGGACAACTCTATTACAAAGAACTTATAAATTTATAATTCCACTGGTTATATTCTCGTGCTCATAATCAACCAGGGGTTTTATATATATATTTGAACAAAATTTGATGCCATATTGAAAATCATTGTATGTAATTTTGTCTAAACAAACCTCAGTGTGACACATTTAAGATAGATACAAAACAAATACCTTGGTACCAAAAGATATTTCCATTTTAATTGAAAAAATGGTCCAAGCTTGAAAAGTGCATGTTTGCCGATTTGATGTCAAGTTTGTGAGAGAAAAGACCAATATTTCGGGTATTGTCAGTGGTTGCAACAATAACAATTAACCAAGGTCCATCCGCAATGCTAGTATTCAATGTATAGAAGGCATATTAGTCAATTTTATTCATCATCCACAACGCGTAAACAGTGCAGGGCAATATATACCATTGTCCACAATTTGGCGTCAAATTTGGCGGTCAATTTGCCTTGATAACATCGGGGAAACGCGTTATATCTCGGGACGCCTTGTACCGATGAAATTGTGCCTGAAATTGCGTGTCGTATGCCCAGATGTGCCACAGGACATGGTCAAAATTTGGGGATGATATATATTTAGACGAGCGAAAATCGTGACATAGTTACAGACACACTCACACATATTATTAGATTATATGATACTGAGGAGTCACACGTTCGACTAATAGGGTAATTTTCAGGGGTTTTGTATGATAATTTGAATGTTTCATTGATCCTGAACTTGAAATTTGGCACAATTGTCAATTTCCACGCGGGAGAGGGAATATTTTATGCATATCAGGTTTGATGTTTTATTTAAACATCACGCAATTATCTTAATTATATCCAATATAAGTCGGGGAACCCCGTGGTTCAGTTGGTAAAGTGAATGGTGCATTATACAAACATACATGTAAGCCATCCAGTTAGCGATGGTGAAACTGGTTCGAATCTCGGTTAGCATATATTTTTTTTATCCACACACTGGAGGTAACTCGATTCATGCAGATGTAACTGGCTTAGTTTGTCAGTTGTTCTCCGATGTTCAGTGATTTCAGCGTGCAGATGGGCGATTTCTCAGTGAAATTTATCATGTGCACAGCCTATTCTCGACCTGTAAAACTGACAATGCCGTGATATGGCATCGCGATTAAAACGACCATACACTCCAATAAACCAAACAGTCTAATATCAGTTTCTTAAATGGGAATGAGTCGACTTGCCACTCAAAGTTAATGGTGTTCCAATGATTATTTTGACACTATCAGATACGGTAATAGGATGAGTAAACCATCCAATGAAGATAGAGTTGGAACCCATGTTTCATCAGCTCACGACACTTATCAATGATGATACACCATTATATTTAGAGGTTAATTATTAATTTCCATCCCATTAATATATAACGCCTTGCCATAAGCCAATGCGGTGCAGAGCATACGCATATATAGTACTAGCAGGTGGACCCGACTTCGTCCGGACTGTTTCCCCTCTGCTTTTCTGCGAATTGACCTTGAATTATCCATTTTGAAGGTCAAGGTCAGGTGGGGTCACGATTTGACCCGTCCAAAACACTGCCCGGACAAAAGTACCCGACAAAAGTACCCGTCGAAATCCATCCGGTTTTACCCGATTTGACCTTGAATTGGTCCGGGCTGTTTCCCCTCTGCTTTTCGGCGAATTGCGCGATTTGACCTTGAATTGTCGATTTTGAAGGTCAAGGTCAGGTGGGGTCACGATTTGACCCATCCAAAACACTGCCCGGACAAAAGTACCCGTCGAAATCCATCCGGTTTTACCCGATTTGACCTCGAATTGATCATTTTGAAGGTCAAGGTCATGTTGGGGTAACGACTCGACCCGTCCAAAACACCCAGTGGACAAAAGTAACCCTAGGTATCAAATTTCGTCGAATTCCCATAAAAATTCGCGATTTAACCTTGAATTGACCCGATTTCAAGGTCAAGGTCACGTCGCACGGGCAAACGAATAGGCTTACGACACTCCACATACGAAAGTATCCCCAGACACTAATTTTCATCGAAATCCCGTGATACTTGGGCGTTCGACCTTGAAATGATCCGATTTCAAGGTCAAGGTCACGTCGCACGGGCAAATTAATAGGCCCATGCCACTCCCCGGCCGAAAGTACGCCTACATACCAAGTTTCATCGAAATCGGCCGGCCGTTTTCGAGTCCATCGCGAACAAACAGACACACACACATACACACACAGATCTCCCAAAATATATAATAGACTAGCCGATGAGCCCGACGTTGTCCGGGCTATTCAAAAACAAAATTTCAAGTCGATAGCTCTACCCAGCCCGACGTTGTCCGGGCTATTCAAAAACCAAATTTCAAGTCGATAGCTCTACCCGTTGCCGAGATCTGGTCTGCGCATGTGCGAAGCTGGCGTCGCACGGGCTCGGCGACCCGATAAAATTCGTATCCGGGGCAAGATACATTCACATACCAAATTTCAAGTCGATAGCTCCACCCGTTTCCGATATCTCGTCTGCGCATGCGCGAAGCTGGCGTCGCACGGGCTCGGCGACCCGATCAAATTCGTATCCGGGGCAAGATACATTCACATAGCAAATTTCAAGTCGATAGCTCCACCCGTTTCCGAGATCTCGTCTGCGCATGGGCTGCACGGGCGTCGCACGGGCTCGCCAATACGACAACGCGACCGCCTGGTCAAACTACACACACGTACCAAGTTTCGTCCCGATCGGTCGAGAATCGTAGAATTGTATAAATGACATACAGACAAACATACAGACAGACAGACAAACAGAGGTCTTCAAAATAAATATGAGACTAGCCGATGAGCCCGCCGTTGTCCGGGCTATTCAAAAACCAAATTTCAAGTCGATAGCTCTACCCGTTTCCGAGATCTGGTCTGCGCATGCGCGAAGCTGGCGTTGCACGGGCTCGGCGACCCGATAAAATTCGTACCCGGGGCAAGATACATTCACATAGCAAATTTCAAGTCGATAGCTCCACCCGTTTCCGAGATCTGGTCTGCGCATGCGCGAAGCTTGCGTCGCACGGGCTCGGCGACCAGATAAAAATCGTATCCGGGGCAAGATACATTCACATAGCAAATTTCAAGTCGATAGCTCCACCCGTTACCGAGATCTCGTCTGCGCATGCGCGAAGCTGGCGTTGCACGGGCTCGGCGATCCGATAAAATTCGTATCCGGGGCAAGATACACTCACATAGCAAATTTCAAGTCGATAGCTCCAGCCGTTTCCGAGATCTGGTCTGCGCATGCACGAAGCTGGAGTCGCACGGGCTCGGCAACCCGATAAAATTCGTATCCGGGCAAGATACATTCACATAGCAAATTTCAAGTCGATAGCTCCAGCCGTTTCCGAGATCTGGTCTGCGCATGCGCGAAGCGGGTGCCGCACGGGCTCGCCAATACGACAACGTCGACCGCCTTGTCAAACTACACACACGTACCAAGTTTCGTCCCGATCGGTCGAGAATCGTAGATTTGTATAAATGACATACAGACAGACATACAGACAGACAAACAGAGGTCTTCAAAATATATATGAGACTAGTCAAAGTGTATACCTGTTTTTGGAAATACAATTGAATAAAGTCAAGACGGCGAAATATCGAAATAATATTCAACTCCTAACAGCATGTCTCAGTATATATACTGTCATCACGGAACTTGTTGTGCTTTGTGAAATAGAAATAAGAGTTTTCTTCATTCAGGAGTAGTGATACATTACTGACTATTTCCATTTTTTTATTATATGGGGACCATTTGTGAATGATTTAGTGGTGCATAATGTTGCTTGCATATATCGTTCACTTGCTTTTGTTCGGTGGTAATCGGTACGCTGTTCGAAATTTTGCATGAACATTCTGGTGGCCATTTTGTTTCTCGATTTTCGAAGGTCACAGACACACACATCGGACTGGCACCGTGGCTAATTTTGTTCAGCATAACTAAAATTACTGGGGTTACCACTTTTCCGCACAAGTGCCGTTAAAGGTCTACTTTTATGAAAACACGTCCAGACTATTACGTTTATGGTGTAATTGTCTAAATTATACATTTTAGTGGTAGGGGTAATTAATTCCCCTAATAATTGGCACACGTTTACATATAACGAGCTCGGTATATATGCTAAGGACCGCAGTGACCTTAATATCGATGTCGTAGTTATTCTAATAATGTTTTGTGACGAGTAATTGCCCAGACATATTTTTTATAAAGTATATGGGGCAGAAGTAAACAAAGCTGATGCGGGTGGAATGTGTATATACCAGTTGTCCTTTGGCAGAAAATTTTATGGGGTGAAGTTATTCGATCATACCAGATCATTTTCGTGGAATATCTACTATGCAAATGTTATTTTCGGAGAGCAAATTTATTATTCTTTCAACAAATGTATATATACAGGAATAAATAGCCAAATAATTTCATCAGCAAAATATTAAAAATCGGAGCCGGAGCTTCGATTTTTATGCCATGATATATACATGCACTATCGGTGTTGTTCTGTTTGATTAGAAACGATAAATTTCGCATTATTGCAATAACACTCATTTAAAAAAAAACTCAATCACGGTAGTTTATATGACGTAAATGTTTGGCAGGCTGTAATTCCCATGTGCGCGTAATATTTGTAACACGGTCGTTCTAATTTCGACGTGCATAATAAACGTAACAATGATATCGCTGTGAATCACGTGATGAAAACCGACAGGAACATTGTGCGATCTATCAATGGCGACCTGCTATCCCAACGCTCAATCAGTCAAAGCTTGCGAATGTTCGATTGGCTGTGCGCTGCACCGGGTGCGATCCATCGACCGTTCTCCGTAGCGATTCGTCCCGCCGTGCGAGCTCATGTAATAATAGTCTGAATCCGTGATGGTCTCAGTGAATTTATCTTCGCGCAAGTCGCTGGTGTGTTTGGAGGGAAATTCAAGTTTCGCAAAGAACTCTGTGCATGATAAAATCTTTTTGAGTTTGTTGTTTTTGTTTTTCGTCGATTGACAATCAGAATAAACTTTGATGATTATTGATCAGAAACGTAATATAGACAATTCGATTGTTGTCATGACTGAGATTAAAACAATCAAGGATTTGGATAGTGAAACACTAATAGGTAAGTTCATATAACATATGAGATTATAGATGACCGTAGCGATGTACAATTTCAAGCTACAGACATCCATTATTGAGACAACAGACACGACTATATACCTGAGACGTCCACGTTCTGACATCATGCGTTGGCAAAGGCACACAGTGTACATAATATTTCTTCATCTTAACCATTTCTATACTAAATAGATTATCCCACTCAGTTATATTAATATTCATTGGAATGGCCTATTATTCATTTGAAGGGGTGTTCATGTAATACATGCAGATGGCAGGCAGAAATAGATAATACATACATAGTGGGTTTGGTGGTAGAGCATGAATGTTGATGTGGAAGGATAGAACGAGAGGCGTAGCCTCGAGTTCTATCCTTCCGCGATTGCACAAGTGCCGCATCGACAAGCATATTACCACATGTGTCGTTCTGTATTTATTACACGCCACCCGTCCTAGAATCCGTAAATTAAAAAAACAGTTTTACATGGTTTGTGCAGGCACATAGAGTGCTTGTTTTGTCATTTATGGTGATGATTTCATTTAATAGTTCTAGTTTCATGGTTAAGGGGAACGTCATTTACGCCACGTGACGTCAACGGGATGCGTATGGAACGATTGTTCCATACTGATTTATAACTATGGAACAATAGGAACATTGTGATTTTAGTAACACGGGTGTTATAAAGGAACAGAATGAACGTCTGCCATGCCCGCGGTGTCTCAGTCGATACGGCGAATAGCACATTAGGCCAATTATCCACCGTACAGAAATGGCGATGCATGTTCGAATCCCGATAAACGCTGATTTGTGATCCACGCACAGGGAATTTTAAGGTAACCTGATTCGTATATCTGTATATAACCATGTAACTTTCCTGTCTGTGAGTGATTTCCCATTGAAATTAACTCTCTGCACAGGCTTTCTACCATCCGTGAAACTGTCAACGTCGTGATAAGGTCTATAGAGGTTGAATAAATAGACAGAACACAACACAGCTTGCATAGTAATCTCGAATCTTTTATCGAATGAGTTGCGGATGGCGCAATGATATATTTCTAACTATGCTCCGCCCGAAACTACTCGTCAGTGAGTATTTAATAAAGAAGGGTTAAGTTTACGAAGCTATAGTAAGTTATTGGTTTTGTGCAGGTAAATGTTTTCGTTTGTTTTAAAGAGCCAGTTCTGCGTGTCGAACTGGATAAATACACTAATTACATTTATTACATGATCCTACCCTTATTCCATTCAATAAACGCATTATATAAATTGTGACATGCAACGTTCGTTGCATAAAAGGACATAGTGCCAGGTG
The DNA here is from genome assembly GCA_032622095.1 of Siphonodentalium dalli. Classification (NCBI taxonomy): domain Eukaryota; kingdom Metazoa; phylum Mollusca; class Scaphopoda; order Gadilida; family Siphonodentaliidae; genus Siphonodentalium; species Siphonodentalium dalli. Next base: position 50,892,968 of record CP136064.1, on the reverse strand, counting down.
ACCTTTGACTTCCGGTTTGTCGTCAGTTTACATTCCGTACGCAACGTCTCAAAATACTATATGGCATCCAATATTTTTCCAACAAAAAACACTAATTAATGAAGAGTTTGAAAAGTTATTTTTTATTAAATATACGCCATTAAATACGTTAAACAGTCTTTATTTATCTGGGACTATTTCTCTACGCGTGCAAACAACGCATAGTTACGTGAAACGTCATCGCACGCCTTATAGAAACCGATGTTAGTTTCACACCCATTTGTTGATTTAAGTATGTAGTATTGAGGTTTTGGATCACGTAATAATAGCTACAACTGATCCTCAGTTATATCGGAATTTACAAAGGCTCAGTTCAGACCTAATTTACTGGACTTGTTTTGTAAATTCCGCTATAAACTGGGGACGAGTTGTAGATCCTATATGTATTAGCATCGACATCTTGAAATTTAGTTCATTGTCACTTAATTGGTCGTAATATTTAAGCTTTAGTTTTGTAAATCAAGCAAGTTACGTCTTTGGGGTATTCAGCTTCAGCTTAAAGGGGTACTGTACGCCATTTTCAATAAATTCCCGGTGATAACAACGATCTAATATCAATAATATATAGAAAACTAACTAATTTGAGTCGAAGATGCATTCTAACTTTCAGGTTATTAGGTTATCTTAAAATCAAAGTTAATAATTTGATATAAATTTAATTTATGGCTGGAGTCATAAATTAAATTACGAATTTCCGTGTACAAGGCGTAATCAAAATACTTCTCGGATAGTGGATTGGGCAACGCGTGGCACACATACATGATCGTGTAAAAAATTATGTTGATACTGGGCGTAAATTCAAGCCACTCACTGACTATTGAGTATACAATGACTTAATGATAATCTGGGACTAGTATGCATATAATATAACATTTATTTGATACATTTGCTTGAAAACTGTCCAAAAATTACTCGGCAGCGACAATTGGTACTTTCGCATTCCGGCTAATCTGCCATCCGTAACATTACTTCGTACTCAACATACTTTCAAATAATGGAAATCTGGTTACCTTATTCTACAATTCAGAGATTAAAGAAACCAACAACAACATTTGGGTACAGTATCCCTTTAATTCAGATTCCAAATTAGACTGACCACTGGCTCTACGGCGATCAGTAGCTTTCTATATTCACCGCCATGGTGGCGTTCAGAGTGAATCAACGTGTCGTCGTACAGCGATCCGTAGCTCTCTATATTCACCGCCACGGTCGCGTCTAGAGTGAAGCGACGTGTCGTCGTACAGCCAATGTCCAGTCAACTGCCAAATATCACACTAATCTACAGGACGATGTTGTGGGTCACTTGGATACCGTCGATGGCGTCAGACTACCAGCCAGATCTCTGGTTTGTTAGACCTGTGAGTGATGAACACAATAGAGCAATTATTCGTACAGTTATTCATCGCACCAGAAAGAAGACACCGTTGTAGAATAATCTGACCTTCTCGAGTTGCTGGTGTCGGTCTCCGAATTCCAACGATCGTGGGGATATCAAATATGATGACTTCAAGATGTATTAACCCTTTACCCAACAAACCGGCCAAAACCGGCCAAATAAAGCTTCAACAGCCTAAAATATCTTGGGTCTGTCTCAATAGAACCATACAAATATGGATATCATTGGAACCGGCTCCTTGACCACATTGTGATGGTTACAGTTATGCCCTGTGCCAATGCATTCTCTTATATATATATGCGAGTCGACCATAGGTCGCCTCGCATATATAAGAGAATGCATTGGCCTAAAAAAACTATTTTTTTTAACACTTTTTACAATTTTTTCTTACATTCTTTAACAATTTTATAATTTTTAATGTGTTAAGCCAATGCATTCTCTTATATATGCGAGGCGACCTATGGTCGACTCGCATATATAAGAGAATGCATTGGCACATGGCCCTTATGTTGGGTAAAGGGTTAAGACAGACGGGGCCTTTTCACGATTATGATCGCCATGCCCTAAAAAGTTCGTATACTACAGACATTGTCTGTGATATTAAGTCTTATGTGTAGATACAGATAGCGCCAGTTTTTAAAGGTACTCAATCCGATTTAACGCTCCTAAATTACTATTTCTTTGGCTTCGGGGGTAAAAAAAATATTTGATTCGAGTCGAGGAACCAACCCATCAAAGCTCAGAGTGATCAGATATCGATTTTTGAAGTTTGTATTTAAAATGTTTGTGGCCCAGAAACACGCCGTCAAATGGATGGTCTCGGTAAAAATTGCGGACGAAGATGGATAACTCTAAACACAAGTGGTAATACGGCCAAATTTCATGAATACTCATGTGATAATACGGCAATATTTCGTTGAACAATATGTTGATAAATAACACATTTTGGGAAATTTGATACCATAATTGACAGTGGTTAGTTAGCATTATTTTGTTGCAATTAATCGATTTTGATAACTAAAGCGTATTTTGAAGAATTTTTTTTATTGTTGTTGGTGTATCTTGATGATATGGGGACCCTTTGATCGGATTGAGTACCTTTAACTCAATCTTGAACCACGTGCAATCGGCGACGAATTCGAGTCGAGTCGATACTTGTGATTTTGACTTGGCATACAAAATCCGCCAGACGTTATCACTGGGAGAAATAGCATACAGCAGCCAGGGGACTAATATCCAATCATTCATCGTGGTAATAATACCTGCCACTCCAGAGCCCGAGAACTGACAACATTTTGACATTTGAGAAACAGCTTAAGACTGTGTAATTTCGATAGTGCTTAAAGGTCCAAGCCGGTTTCATGTGCACTCTTGTGAATTGTAATTATTCCAGGAGACGTTGTCTTGAGTTCTAACCAGCTACGCAACTTCAGGGGCCTATACTATAGAATACAATTTTTTTAATATCAGCGTTAATTTGTGATTTACAAATTTTGTAATACATACTTTGTGTTCTATAGTATTCGACTGTATTTCTATCAGTGTATTTCTTTCATTGTAGATTGAAACTCAACATATGCCCAAAACTCTGTATATGCAAAATACATTGACATGCAATGACTTATATGATCTTTTTTGGCGAACCATCTATATACCGGGATTCACTTGACCGGAAAATCTTTGCATTTGGTGGAGAAAAAGGGGCCTGAAAGTTTCATCTGTTCATGTTTTCATAGTACTCGAACGCTACAGCTTTGTAATATGTAAAAATTCGCAATACGGAATGATAAAGTACGGGCTAAGCGGGTTCTATAGTACAGCGATAATACTATTTTTGTAAAAAATCCGTATTAGATTACAACGGCATAGGCTACATAATTGATTTTTCACGCCGTGACCACGACGATGATCCGTGCGGATAATTGTGAGTGCGATTAGCTGGGTACATGTTCTTTGTAATGCAGTCACGGAATCTCAATTGTTAACCCATTGAGGTGGTTTACGCTCAATGGAGTTTGAAAGGAGATTTTAATTATGAACGGAATTAAAGAGTTAAAGTTGTGGGGCTTGGGCTCAAAACGTATTAACGATCTTTGTGCGAAGGTACACGGATACGCGGTGAATCGGGGGTGGTGGCATTTCGTGTTGAAACAGTTACTGATAATTTCAGGCTAAGTTGCGTTAAGAATCAGTGGACCCCAAATATTTACCATGACATTATGAAACATATTTGAACCGCATGGCATTTGTGTGCTCAAGAAGTTTGCATTCACATTGTGGTCTAAACAATTTAATTTGGCCAATAGTGCCGCACAGAATGTTCCATGAGTGAATTCTTAGAAAAAATCGGGGTCTCATGATCCTTAACTTACCAATGTAGTAGTGCGTGTTGGTTATAAACCAAATGTCATATGTTGACCTAAATTCAGCCGCTTAGTTGGGTATAAATGGAATGTACCATTAATTAGGTATAGTTTAAGTAGATGGTGCTATATATATGTTTTAAAATCGAGGTTGGATGTCCCCGGAGACCCTGGACGAGGGAGTGTTCGTCCACATTGGAATTTCCAAATGAACACCCATCCTTGACACAGGTCGAAAAAACCAAGTCAGAGAACAGCCATCGCACCCCATCATGGGTTTGAATTTTCCCAGATGCATTGTACCTCAACCTTTTCAACTATTAAGGTCTAGATGTTTCCACTTCTAATATTTCAGCCGCTGTCCCAGCCCTAAGCTAGCTAGACAAATCAGGTTCCATCCTTGGTAATATTGCTATATAAAGTTGATGTGGCCATTTGAAGGGCAACCGATATGTGTGCTTGCCGACCCTTTTCGAAAAACCGTTAATTTCAAATGTTTCATGTTACATGTTTATGTAACATAAACCATCTGAAAATGGTAAATATTCCATACGATACCGAAGGAATTACTTTTCATCGTGCGCAATTGTGGTCAAAATAACACAAGTATCGGAAACTAGTCACACATTATGTACCTTTATTCATCAACTAAATCACTCACCAACTGACACAAATAGGCATTGCCATATCATTCGCATATATCATTAGAGTAATTTCCCTTGATAAAATCACAAATGTTTAGATGTGCGTTTGACGAACGGTGGTCGATAGTACTCGATTTGCCGTCTTTTTGTGATTTACAAGAAATCGCGTTAGCTGCTAGATTACAGTGGTCCATAGTAGTACTCGACACCTTCTGTACGGCTCAAATAAGCCTGCTATTACAAAAAATGTATTCTATAGTATAGGCCCCTGGACGCCTTATATTAGACTAATTTACCATGCAATTTACTAACTGAGTCACCGGGGCCCGGGGTCTGGGTATTATCAGAACTTGTTTAAATGTATTATGAAAGCTGATATCACGGGAACAGGCGTCAAAATATGGTGCTGGACATTTGCAGAATGATGTCCCCATAGGATGAATTTAGAGACGCTACCCCGTATAGCGGACAATAGCATCACTAAATTCATCATACGGGGACTTCATTCTGCATGGCCTCATATGCTATGGGAGACCTATAATAGACACATATTTAAGTTCCCAGATGGTGAAGCCGGTTATGTGCACCCATTTGGCACATCGGTCATGCGCTGTGTCGTCTGCCAATGTGGGTATAAAGAGAAACTATACAGAAATGAAAAAGAAACTTTCCAAAGAAGTTTAAAAATAAAATAAAACATTTGTTAATTTGATGATAAAGATACTTGTCCAGAGAAGATGAGGCCTATACGCAGAATGAGGTCCACAGAGGGTGAATTTAGTGATGCTAGCCCGCTGTGCGGGGCAGCGTCACTAAATTAATCCATGTGGATCTCATTCTGCAAATGTCCAGCATCATATGTTAAGGCTTTAACAGGAAGATGGGACCAACAAACACAACACATGTGCATTAGAGTAGAGAATTAATGATATATTGAATATTATTTCTCACATTAATATTTGCATACTCCTTAAAGGGGTACTGTACCCCAAATCCGGCCATTTATGGGACCATCTCCTTTTATACTCAACATAATATATGCAACAAATGAATGAATTTGAGCCATGGATGAGTGCAAAATACACTCATGTGCTCTATGAACGATGCAATCAACATGGTAATTATACTGAAAATAAATTTATGGCTGGAGCAGTGGCTGGAGTCATAAAATCATATTCATTATAATTATCAAGTTGTTTGCATCGTTCAGAGAGCACATGAGTGTGTTTTGCACTCATCCATGGCTCAAATTCATTTATTTGTTGCATATATTATGTTGAGTATAATAGGAGATGGTCCCATAAATGGCCGGATTTAGGGTACAGTACCCCTTAAGGTACGAAAAATATCACTTGAGCCACTCTCTCACTTGTGACTTTACAGCAGCAGATATATATAGATTTGTTATATGAGTATGTTCTGCTGAGATAGGTCGATTGCTAGATTGTTATTCCAGCCGTTATTTCGAAATTTGTGTTGACATTGACGGGAAACCACGTCATAATTTCCTCGAAAATGGCGGCAAGATGTCTCCTATCGAAGTAATTATTCATCCTTTATTACATGATCCTACCCTTATTCCATTCAATACACCCATTCTATAAATTGTGAAATTAAAAGTTCGTTAAATATATAGCTGGAAATGGTGCCAGGTGACCTTTGACTTCCGGCTTGTCTGTTTACATTCCGTATACGCTACGTCTCAAAATACGATGACTTCCAATATGTTTCCAACACACTATAATGAATGAAGAGTTTGAAAAGTTATGTCATTAAATATACGCCATTAAATACGCCAAAGAGTCTTTGTTATCTGGGACTATTTCTTTACGCGGGCAAACAACGCATAGTTACTTGAAACGTCATCGCATATTATACCTTATAGAAGCCGATGGTAGTTTCGCGTCCCATTTGTTAATTTAAGTATGTTTTGTCGAGGTCTCGGATCATGTACTAAATAGAATCTACAACTCGTCCGACGTCCCCTGCTTATAGCGGAATGTTCAAAACTCGTCCAGTATATTAGGGCTGGACCTCGCCGAAGGCTAGGCCCAGGCCTAATTTAAATTACTGGACTCGTTTTGTAAATTCCGCTATGAACTCTATATCTTCGTCAATAAAAATAACTCAACTACAAACGATACCGAATGGGCTATGTATCAATTATTGCTAGCTCACTATGAATATCGTCCCCGTATGAATATGACTTGATAAGATATCAGTGTTCAAGTGACTTCGATCACCATTCTTCGAGGTTGTGAAATTTGAACGCCAAAATCTATTTTAAGACAAATTTGTTCGATGTCCGGTTTTTGCAGTATCCAAGATGAGTTGTTGGAATAGCTTATTAGTCTAATAGCTTGCTGATAAATTTGGAATATTGAAATTACCATGAGTGATAAATTACCGCCATTTTCGAGCAAATAATGATGTATGTTCCGGCATGGTAGAACCTTGTCCATCTAACGTTCTGTAAAATACTTCTTAATCTCAAGTTATCGATTCCGTCATATATGGTTTGCGTCAAAAATGACCACCGTTCTAGCGATATTGAATTTAAATTAGACTTATCACCTTTTGGTCTTCGTCGGTGAATTGGAAGACAGTAACATTTTTGGGAAATTTATTCACTTCGATACAACCATTATTATGGTGCGTTATTTTGCTCACATCACTAGACAGTTGTAAATGGAATTATTGACATTTTTTACATCTGTGTGTCATATCTGTAGACATGTCATGTGGAGCCGAAAACATATTACACTTATTTAAGTACTGGTAATGTTCGGTAAGAACACGAAGACCAGCTCGTGCAAGATTAGCATATATTGGTATTCCAATATCATTCTAATGTAATTTTACTAAACAGTGAAAGCAAATGATAGGACGTTCGGACTGTTTGATTAGATACATGTATATGTTCCCCAATCTTCCAATAGAAGCGGTTGTTATAGTAACACATTAAATATCCACGGTCCGATTTGACAACGAATTAGTCAAACTTTTCCATCTGAAAATGAAAAAGAAAATACTTGCCATCACCAACATGTCACAGGCATCGCGAAAATCCACAATCCGTCAAATTTTACGATGAAAACGAGTACGAACGGTCATAATTGAGAACGCTCTTTATGATCTACTGCTATTTGTGAAACGAAAGCATGTAAAACGAGATAAAACTTCCCCTTTTTAAAGTCGATATTTGCCCTCTTATATTAATGGTCTAATTTGTAGTATCTTATTATTTCTCTGCGTGGTACATAAAACGTACCAATGGTAGTTTTATGGTGTTAAATCGGGCGAGTTAGTTTAATTTTTAACACTGAGTGCTGAGTTTAATGTTTAACACTGGGTGCTGAGTTTAATGTTTAACACTGGGTGCTGAGTTTAATGTTTAACACTGGGTGCTGAGTTTAATGTTTAGCAGTGGTGCTGAGTTAGTTTAATTGTTATCACTGGTTGCTGAGTTTAATGTATAACACTGGGTTCTGAGTTTAATGTTTAAAGGCACGGGCGGCGTTCGTTGCAGAAATATTCATATATGTTCAAATCGCCATCAACAGAAGGAATATTAAAATAAATATAATCAGCGCGTAAATAGTATATTGTCGTCAAGACGTACGATGGTGTACGTAAACAAGAACTGCTCGTGCTACAGAAGTTTTGCATCTGGTTACATAACACAACTCAATTCTATTGGTTAATCACACGCAAATTATATAAATGCTCTTTATTATTTCCTTATCAGGAAAACAGTAACAAACTAGAATATACTCACTGGAGCAGCCTATACTTGGGCCCATCACACATTTGGCATGTTTTGTGGTGTCTTACCAACAACAGTTTGAAACACGGGTGCTGGCCCCTCGTTTGAGAGAGATCGATAACAAAACTCTGGATATCACATCTCAGTTCATCCATCGCTGAAATATAGTTGTGTGTATGGACAGAATATCTCTGTTTATCTCAAGTTGATCTATTACACTAATGCTAGTCTTAGTAATACGTACCAGTTGTTTGACATATCTATAGAACAATATAGACATCGTTCATATAAAGGGTGTGAAAACGATTGGTTGCCGATGATGCCATATTATATACCAATTGGGTTAAATTACTAGTTTGACTAGAATGACATCAAGTGTGTATGCCATTGCACTTCAGTGACAAAAACCATCAAAGTAAAATACAAATACCAACACAATTAAATAAAAGACACGCGACCATTGGCTAGTCTTTGATTAACAGTGTGTCAATGAGAACACTCCCTTAGCGATTGATCTGCAGTCTTGGGGAACATATCATCAAAATGTCTATTGCGTTGAGAATGCATGAGAGAGCTTGTTTTCACAGTTAATTAATAAGGCATTTTAATAATCCATGTTTACACATTCACATTTTTCAGTGCAATTGTTTTTCAATTGAACCACGCGCTCGACTGTTTGGCCGTAATGATTTATATGCACCAGGATCTTTCGAAAATGTTTTGAACTTTCTAGAAATATGTTCGCACCTCACTGTCTCTGCGAGAAAAAAAAAAAGATTTCGCACGCATCTTTTAGACTTGATCTCAACTCATTCCTCGAGTTTCAAGTTAGATAATATAGGCTTCTAATGTGCAGTACTATTGCCCACTTTTGTTTTCATGCAGTATATATATATATATTTATAATAAAACAACACGAAGTTGTTGGCAGATGGAATGGTTTAGCCAGCCCGTGTTATACGAGTCTCAGCTGTCTGGACATCGACGCAATCATGTCTGGTGTTTTGCGCGCCCATGTAGCTCGTGACGTCCCGATGTGCGTCGTGACGTCATGGCGTCTTGATCGGTTTCCAGAAAGAAATAATTCAATATTGTTCATTTATGAACGATTTATTACCAAAATAAAACCAGATAACGATGCAAATTAAGTATATATGTGGATTTAAATTACATTTGATGCAACCATTTCATATTAGTGTGTCCATTATTTACAGTATCTACTTCCGGTATGACGTAACATATTCGCGGAAGGACAAATAAACAGACAGACAAATAAACAGAGATCCGGACCGAAAACATTACTTGCGTCCAGCATGGACTGGCGCAAGTAATAACGCTCTTTATGTTTACCATATCCGGATCTAAACAAAAGCCAGGTCTGTAACGTTTTTTGCTTTTGTTTACATAACAAAGGAAAAACATTTGACAATAACATACTGTTTATGCCGTATTTCTGATTGGTGTAAGAACAAGGTATGTCTATATTTTACTATTCCTTCTGTTTATGGCGTTTTTTGACGGAGGTGAATATTTTAACAGAATACCCAACGCCAACGCCGCCGGTATCTTTAACAGTGGGTGCTGAGTTTAATGTTTAACACTGGGTGCTGAGTTAGTTTAATGTTTAACACTGGGTGCTGAGTTTAATGTTTAACACTGGGTGCTGAGTTTACTGTTTAACACTGGGTGCTGAATTTAATGTTTAACACTGTGTGCTGAGTTAGTTTAATGTTTAACACTGGGTGCTGAGTTTAATGTTTAACACTGGGTGCTGAGTTTAATGTTTAACACTGGGTGCTGAGTTTAATGTTTAACAGTGAGTTTCATTATTTATACTCAACAGAAACATTAATCAATTTAAAGAGGTACAGTACACTAAATCAGGCCATGTATGGGGCCATCTCATTTTATACTCAACAGAATGTATGCACAAATGAATGAATTTGAGCCTTGGATTAGTGCAAACAACACTCGGGTGTTATATGAAAACAACATGGCATTTATAATGAAAATATAAATTTATAACTAAACTAATAAATTCATTTTCATTATAATTACCATGTGGTTTGCATCGTTCATAAAGTAATTGAGTGTATTTTCCACTAATGGCTATGTTGGGTATAAAACGAGATGGTCCCATAAATGGCCGAATTTATTGTACAGTAGGCCTACCACTTTAAGATTTTATCGAATTATCAATGGAGCGCAATACGTTTGTAACCGTGACATTGCGAAAGTTCCCTATTATTGGTCGTATAAGCTGTTACCACCTGTTCTCATGGCTCATTCACGTATTGCAACCACATGTAGAGCAACATCCTGCATGTTGTACTGTCAGTCATGTTTCTTTGTCAAACTCCCTGCGGTGGCCGTCAATTAATTCGTCATGAATCAAGTCCAATTAACGCATGGTTTTCTGTAAGTACTAAAAAGCCAAATGTACTGTGTATAGTTCGAACAACAATTAATATATATATATTTTTTTCTTCAATACCTCCATTTCTCGTATTGTGGAACATGAATGTAGGACGTTGGCTGGTCGAAATTACGTCACATGACGTCGCGCGCTGACCCCAACTTGCATCCATCTTTGTGTAGACGCAACTTGCACCGAGCCACGATAATAACGTTGGAAATTGGCGCTTAAATTAAGAAATGGATGTTGATTTGCTTGCGTTCCATAGAGTATGGATGCAAGTTGGTCTGACATCTTGTGTGGAACGCGAAAGCGTTCCACACATGAAAATGTCAGACCAACTTGCATCCATACTCTGTGGAACGCAACAAAATCAACATTCATTACTTATATTTACACTCAATCGAGTCAACTGGCAGATTAAAAGAGTTATAAGCGTCCATTTCCAACGTTATTATCGTGACTCGGAGCAAGTTGCGTCTACACAAAAATGGATGCAAGTTGGGGTCAGCGCGCGACGTCATGTGACGTAATTTCGACCAACCAACGTCCTGCATTCATGTTCCACAATAGGAATGCACTTGTGAGTGTAAATATATATGTCATCAACGTCGTTTTTCGGTTGATCTATGAGCGTATAGACCGATCAGTAGACGAATAACATACTGTATAATTCCGCGAAGCGGATTATACTAAGTATGTTATTCGTCTACTGATCGGTCTATACGCTCATAGATCAAACGAAAAACGACGTTGATGGCTTATAATTACAACTATAACACTTTATTTTCAGCTATCTACTATTAATCCATCTCAGAAAATTAATTGCCAAAACATGATTTTCCATTGGACGATCTCAAAATTTGGATGATGGGCCGAAGATAAATTGACCGAAATTGTCAACGAGCAATTTCGTCAAGCAAACTTTCAGAAAATAAATATTTTTGCTTCAACTTCAATTTTCAGCAATGAACATTCCATGATAAAAAGAATTACTTGTTTACGTTTAAATTACGATTTACGTTTAAAATGACTCAACAACAACCCAATACTTTTCAACACTCACAGAGTCGAATCCGCGATCTCCGGTAAAATTATTAATTCCAGACCAGTCCAGACTCCAGTCCGATCATGGCGATGTAATTTGTAAACAAATGCCCTGATCATATCTAATGTGCTCGTGACAAATGTCATGTCATTAGCATTGTAATAAAGCTGAAATTTTTTTTAAAGGGTTGTAATCGGGTAACACATTTTATTTATTTCCAATAAATTTTGCCATGTTGATCAGCCTGATTTATGATAAGTTGTGTTCACAGCAGTAACTATACACGTTGTCATAGACGCTTTTTCGAAAATTGGACAAATAAAAAACGCGGCACGAACTTTGAGTGTTCAATCGAGCTTTACAAAAACATGAATACGGCTGAAATGAACAGACATAAGTATAGTATAGTGTAGATAAGAAGCAGAGACATGGAATATAGACATAGACTACTTGTTCAAATGTTTCTAACATTGAGTTTTCGAGTTGTTTTTACACTGAAATTCTAATGGAATTCTCGTTCCGCGCTTTCGCGTCATCCGGGCACGTCGTGTGGGGCGACGGTTATAGACTCGCCCAATTTTCTTAAAGTGTCACTACGCGATGTGACTCGTCTACTGCAAAGTTTATGCGCTGATAGACGCAGGTCACGCGGTAGCCTCTCGACCAATCAAATGCCCGCATTTCGACGAAAACGAAAGTAGTTGTAATTATACTCTTTTAATCTGCGTTAACTTATAGATCTGTTCCAGTGAGGCGAAATCAGTTGTCCTGATACACTGTTAAAAATATCCGTTATTTTACGCCACAATGTGCTGGCAATTTTGCTGCCATCACTTTTAGCCGGAATAGCCGAATTTTTTTTTTTTTTACACATTTGCTATTAAAATGCATGCGTAAACAATTATTTTACGGAAATTCCATATTTTTATACCAAACGTGATGGCAGCAAAATTATCAGCACATTGTGCCGTAAAATTAGGGATTTTATTTATTATGAAATTGATCTAAATTAACAAGACTTCAGTTTAAATTCAAATGACACAATGGATTTTTTCTATCAATGTGTACCGCATTTAAGATATAATGCTGACATTTTAGGCCATATTGTAAAATATAGGACATAAATTTTACGGTATGTTACCGGCAGTACATTTGCCAGTCATATACTATGATTGGCGAGAAATAAAGAGTACATCATATTTTCTTATATCGTATAGTTAACGGTTTTACCGAAACATTACAGTACACTGTATTTTACTATACTGTAGACTTAACACTTACACCACAAATATTATGTTCGACCGACACAGAATGGGGCAAACACATCGTATCTCAGACATTTCCATAAATAATATGATGGGTGTATAGATTATACTTCATCATTATACGAACTAATGTTCCGTTGTTTTAGGTAACAATGTTTGATGGGGCAAGCATTATAGCAGAGTACAAGCATTATACAATCAGATGGCAATTTCAACCAATATCCAAAGTCTCACAAGAGATACATTCACAAGATACATTCACATAACAAATTTCAAGTCGATAGCTCCACCCGTTTCCGAGATCTCGTCTGCGCATGCGCTGCACGGGCGTCGCACGGGCTCGGCGACCCGATACAATTTGTACCCGGCGCAAGATACATTCACATAGCAAATTTCAAGTCGATAGCTCCACCCGTTTCCGGGATCTCGTCTGCGCATGCGCTGCACGGGCGTCGCACTGGCTCGCCAATACGACAACGACCATCGCCTGGTCAAACTACACATACGTACCAAGTTTCGTCCCGATCGGTCGAGAATCGTAGATTTGTATGAAGTACCCACACACACACACATACACACAAACATAAATATATAAGAGAGATATGTAAATTAGATAGATTGTATCAAAATATATAGGAGAGATATGTAAATGATCTACACACCATTACTGGTGTTTGTCAAAGTTTAGTGGGGTATATCAATACTCATTCACGATCATATCATTGAGGTCCGGAGGGTGTGGGCTATCTCTCGAATACACGGAGTTCTCAAAATATATAGTACTAGCCGATGAGCCCGACGTTGTCCGGGCTATTCATCCGGGCTATTCAAAAACCAAATTTCAAGTCGATAGCTCTACCCGTTTCCGAGATCTCGTCTGCGCATGCGCGAAGCTGGTGTCGCACGGGCTCGCCAATACGACAACGTTCACCGCCAGGTCAAACTACACACACGTACCAAGTTTCGTCCCGATCGGTCGAGAATCGTAGATTTGTATAAATGACAGACAGACAGACAGACAGACAGACAGACAAACAAACAGAGGTCTTCAAAATATATATGAGATAGAAGATAGAAGATATGCGACTGCATCTAATTTGGGTTTATTGGGATGTCTTTTTTGTAGTTTTGTGGTTGTGAGAGCTCATTTCGCCACGATTTCTGCTCCATATGTGGTCTTCTCCTTTAAAAGTTCTATATGATTTCAAACAGGGGTGGCGCCAAGGATATCCCCGACGCAGGGGCTATACGATTCCCCGACGGGGGGGGGGGGGCTTTAGCTACCGGGTTGACCATCGCAAATTTCACCGACGCGGGGTGGCTATCCCTCCCAGACAGGGGTGGGGATGTAGCCCCTTACTCCTCCCCGGGTGCCAACCAACATAATTTAGTATCGATAATATATCGTCTTCAATGTATGCAAGACCGCGCTCTTAGCATGGGGTGCCAAGCAGGTACGTGTCGACAGGGGTGGTTATGCAGGGGTCTTACCCCCCCCCCAAACTGTAGTCAAACCTAATGCAACATTAATTGGAAAATTCACACCAAAAATTAGGTTTAAATTGTTCTCGTAGTTCGATTTTCCAACAATTTCTTAGTGACGAATTTGTTGTTTTTATACCAACATTTGCATATTTATTTCCCTTTCATTTGCAAAATTCTGGACTGAAATTGCCATCCGTTGGCAATTTTCAAACCTAAGGGTGAGTGTCAGGTTACAAATTTCCCCGAATTGGAAAGTTCGAGGCTAGTCTAGATGCTAGGATTGTCAAATTTTCATGTTCATATTTTCAAAATGTTCTCACATCGGCCGACCCGTGTGTTCTGTGCCCTTGCCAGTAGTTACTTGGTAATTAATTTAAGAAAAAATAAATCTGGGTGTAAATTTGTCTAGCGTTATACCACAATATGTTAGGAGTTTTTAATCTCATACTGGGCCGAACCATCCTTTTCACCCCCCCCCCCCTGCATGACCAGTGGCCACAAGACTACTGGTCCATTTAGAATAGGCTACCATATAGTAGTCTGTGAGGGAACATTTGGGAAAAATCAAATCACCGGGGGTGTGCTAATTGAATTACGCAAACTTGTGAGTTTGGCGTGGTTCAATGGGGTGGGGTGCAGTTGGAAATTCCAAGGTGGAAACCACCCCAGCGAACACCCTCTGGCCAAGTCCCGAGTGCCAAACATCCCAGACTCAATTTACCAGGGGTGCCCCCCCCCCCCCCTCGCGATTTAGTTTCTGCTTTCGGCATAGGCCTATTTGTTTTCTATCCGAGAATACACTGCACTGGCGGCAATATATTGACCATACTCTGAATGAAATCGCCTCCGTGGCGATCACACGACAACGTCGTGCTGCAAGTAAGACAATACTTGTGTTGCAGGAATGATACGGAAGACAGATTGTCAAAAAACGCAACATCAAAATACACAGGGCAAGGCTCATCGATCCAAACTGTGGAGTGTGTTTTAATTGTGTATTTCTCGTAAATACCCATGATTAGAGACCTTTCGCATCCTCACGTTTACGATTACGAATACGGATAGCTATTCGTAGTCGTAAGTCTATCCGTATGGCCAAAAAGTCCTTTCGCAAAACGACTACGCGTAAGAGTTTTGACGAACACTTACCATCATTATTTCGTGCCACTTTTACAAATCAAAGCGTGTGTTTGGTATACAGTCCCTTAATACTTCACATATCGTCTCATTTGCAACAATGCGATAATAATGACCTGTTTATATTGTCAATAATTCGACCAGTTACAAGGTACGGCCCGGGATGCTCATGATATATTATGGAAATACAGGTATAAATGCCAGGTCATATGTGGTGGATATTCAGTTCGTTGTTATCATGGATGACCTGATAGACGTTATGCTGATGGGGGAAGAGGGGTTCATAAATTTGGACCCCACATCAACAACGACGCTGCCACTTCAAGACCCTTTCAGTCCGCAATTTCATTTCAATTCGATTTCGGCAGGACAGTCTCGCCAGATTATGCCATCGCCCACAATATACGACAGAATTATCCATAATTGTCATCATTATTATGTAATATGTATGTGCAGGGACGTGGCTAGAGGGTCTCCGTTGGGGGTGTCCACCTTGATAATTCCATCTGCACCCCCAGCCCTTGAATCAAACCAGAGACAAGGTCGTGCATAATTCCCTTTTCACCCCGCCTTGAATCAAATCAAAACACCCTTTGAATCAGACCAAAGGTTTTTGCAAAATTTCATTCCCTCATTGCACCTATAAGTGTTCACAGGCCTAATAGCCTATTTATAAACCATGGTTCTATCTACCCGGTATGATAATATTCATATATTTTGAACCTGAAAATTGCACAAATCCTAACATCTAGTGGTCTAACCCCAGACAAATGCACACCACTACGGGCAATAGACCAGGACACACCGGGCCGACCATGGTTGTTCGGCCCGGTGTGAGAAAATTCATACTCTCCCTTAGTTTGGAAATTTTCAGTCAACAATTTTAACCAAATGTAGTAAAGTATTGTTTTCATAAACTCATTAGCAGTTTTTTATTGGCCACGGGGAGGGACCAGGACAAATTTTGCAACCTGAACAAGAAAATCGCAAAATCCTGGCATCTAGACTAGCCTCAAGCATTCATAGAGTTGGAAATTTCCAACTGACGACAATTCCAGTGACAATTTTCACCAAATGTAGGACAATATTATTTTCTTAAGTTAACTAGAAGTTTTTGACTGGCCACGGGGAGGGACCAGGACACAAGCTTTCCAAGTATTAGAAATTTCCAACCCGACACCCCTAAGGTTGGAAAATTTCTAACTGATGGCCATTTCAGTCCAAAATTGTTATCAAAAGAAGGAAAATATGCAAATATTGGTCCAAAAATAATAAACTTCCCACAATAAATTGTTTGAAAATCAAACTACAACAACATTTTCAACCTATTGTTGGTGTGAAATTTCCAACTAATGTTGTGTCAGGTATGAAATTTCCAACTGTTGAAAATTTTGACCCAAGTTGGGGGTGAGACAGCCCCCCCCCCCAAACCCCCCTGTCGCCACGTCTCTGTGTATGTGTATTGGAAATAAAATATCCTATCCTATCCAGGCCTATCACCTCTTTGGGTTTAGGAAATCCGACATAAGGTTGGTGTGCTCGCTGATGTGCATCACTTCTGATTTGGTCATATCAAATAGAAACATAGTCGACACGGTGATGTCGGTGGGTGTGCCAACTAGTCTTTTAGTACAACCATATCCATGTCAGTCGTGTATTTTTGGCGACTGGTTTCATAGTGCACTTCTATATATTACTGCAAAGTTTTGTGTCGCAGCCAGCGATGACTATCCGTTGTGAATAGCGATCTTATTTCGCGGGAAGCTCGAGATTCACGACGACGAGTAGAGTGATTGCCAATCTAAACAGCACACCGAGGTCGTAGCTCAATATAACTGGATGGTTTACATGATATACATATACAGTCTCGAACGGAGTAAAGTGATATATTGAAGAAAATAAATTTCAGGTGTTATTTGAGCTTATTAGAAACCATGAAATCGTAACCGTTATTACGGATAGTAAAATACGACAGCGATTAGAAAGTACACAAATGTTGGTGACGTAGTACCCTATCCGTATCCGTAATCGTAAACGTGAGTTTTGCGAAAGGTCTCTATTATATATAAACGGGCTACGAGCATCTGACCGCATGTGTGTATATCACGCCATCATCAGTGTGTTGCGGAATGTTCTATTCACTCAATTGTGAATGACTCATCATGAGTGACTGTTGTTGTTACTGTCAGCATCAGAATAAGCTTGTCCCGCAGTCACTAGTGGTTGATATCAAAGCTCTCGTGAATTGTTGTTGTTGTCGCTACTCGGTGAATAATCCATGCGTATATCACGGCGTTATCATTTAAACTTAGTCTTATTGACTGTCTATTATATAAAGACAGTTCGAGTCAATAAATTGTGTCAGTGACTGTTGTTGTTATTGTTGATATTGTCGATCACGTAGACCGTAATCACTAGCCATTGGTCACATCAAAGCTCTTGTGAATTATTCCGGTGCATGTTTCCTCTTGAATTATCTGTGTTTTGTCACCATGGAACAGTTACAACACTGTTACAACGACCGATTCAAATCTCGAAGATGCAGACGAATTGTTTGTTTGTTTGCTTCTGTCGTCACTTCTAAAAGTCTCGGGTGGTGATGAGAAACTCGGGTGCTTGTCCTCTGGGTACTTATCACGGTGTTTTGAGATAGAATGTTGTCATGGAAAGAGTGTGAAGTTTAGTATTGTATCTGATGTTGAATTTAGAATTTCTGATGAAATCTATGACCGCATATTGATAGCATTGCTTTATGAATTATGTACAAGTAAACTGTTTATGTCATAATAAGATGGAAACTCATCATCTTGAACTCAGAATTAAATATTTCACTAATCTGTATATACAAATGTTGCCTGTGTGTACAGTCATATAGAAAATGTCTTATTGGGCTGGTTTCGCCACAAAGACAGTTAGGCGAGTCCACAATATTCATTTTATAAATGTCGCGGTTTAACAGTGCGGTGGCCTAAGGTAAGTCTGTTCATTTGAACTTCAGTTTTCTTATCACACGTAGGAGGCAGATATCGTACGTGTATATGTGAGGAAACTTCAGGAAATAGTTCATGTGTGTGCCTCACAATTGTGCTCATGTCCTACTTAAGTTGCCATTTCTTGATAATGACATCATTGAGTACCAATTTTTAGTCCTTTACACTAGATGTAATGTCGAAGTCAATGTTATAAAACATTTATTTATGGCTCTTGATACATTTAAATATAATACGCACTGAGTTTTGGCAGTTTGTTGTATTGGCAATGGATATGCACTGTTTTGCATAATTATCTCCAACTTTTGGGTCCGTAACTGACTTGAGCTTCAGCTGCAGTCACATATAATATGTACTCTCTTTAAGGGGTGCATGTGTTTTTGTTTGCATTTACGAATTTCAGTGCCAGTTCGATACACTTAGAGACCTATATTTACTTTTGATCCTGAATAGTTCTTTCAGTATATCAGTCTAAGTGGGGGATATTTGGAACATACTTCAAGTGCTTTATGCTTGTCGAATGGATGGCTTCAGTAATGTGCTAATGCAACCACAAAGTCACGTTTCGACATAACGTACCGATGATTATACAAATTTAAAGCCCTCGGTCGGTGAATGTATGTATAGTGTCTGATTCACATAGAAACCGAACGCAGGCAGTCTGGACATATTCCAGCACCGTAAAATAGTTTTTATCCAAAACTTTTGTCAATATGTTGTGAAAATAAACGTGAGATTACCCAAATCGATAGGTACTAAAAGTCACGACTATTTAAGAAGAACAGCTAAGTAGTGGATGACAAGTAAAATCCGGAACGCAATTATTATACCGAAATGCATTTTGCGCTACATGAGTACAAGCATAACTTGCCATAAGTAATATAATATGTAAATATCTGTGGATTTTATTGTTATCAGTTGTATCCATTATTCACGTACGCGGCCATACGTACAGGAACACTCGTTGCATGGCTGGATTTGATTGGTCAACGTTTCCCCAAGCGGGAATCTCTAGCAGATTTGATTGCCACATGATGTAAAATTACGACAATTTGATGTATAGATATATTACGTAGCGTCCTTCAGAAAAAATATAGCACAGTGTGCCATAGGAATATGGTATTTGTTCACAGTGTACGACATGACAATTGAATCCTTGTCTGGATTCTGGCCCGCCAAGACAAATGACATCATGATGTCGTAACTGGTTTTCAGCTAACAAACGTACTAAATTATGAACTTATTTATTGATAATAACTGTTAATAAATAAATAAATACTTAAAATGTTCATAATTCCGATAGCTTATTTTGGAATACCGGCAATTGCATCGAAGACACCTAACACGATTTTCCGATTACGACTTAATTTAATGTTTTAAGCCCACCGATCTGCTAGCGACAAACGTGGTCCGATCGCTTCAAAATAGTATATAGCGTCGTATTATATAATAATTGGTGACATCACAAAATCATATATAGCTTACATATGACACAAAGCGTTGGCTTTGGTTCGTTATAACAACCAGCCATTAGCGGCTGGCTTATAACGACCTAATATGCTATTCATCTCGCCGGATGTACCGAAAGGTTGTCGGGCACCGTTAATTTAACGCAGAAACTTTGTGAATTAACTACATTATTAACTACTTTCTGCGATTTAACTTCTCAATTCTTTTAAACGAACATCTAAATGCTATATTTGGTTCCCGATGCACGTCTTCAGACGCATATTACTCAATGGATGAATGAGATAGATGAATACAGACATATGAATCAGCAATCCTCCATATACAGACGAGCCCACTTGAGTTTTATTGCTATTTCTAGCACTAAACGAAATTGCATAATCTATCTCGCCCCAAGAAAGAAATCATACCTAAGTTTTAATTAAAGTATCAAGATGGGCGAGAAAACGTCAGACGAGTTCCGTCATTGCGCATATTATCAATGCTAGTCTGTCAAAATAAATCGGTCTAATGCACGCAGTGGTGAATTCAAGTTATACATTCGGAAACAGTTAATGTGAGCTTAGAGAAATATGGCGCGCCTGCCCTCCCAAAGGTATAATTATGTGATACGTTGTCATACTATAAACATTTTGGTGCATCCAAGACGTAGAGGTCACACGGTATGTGGCCCTGCCACTTTTATTCGAAGGCAATTCATTTCATTTCCCTTGCGAGCCCAAACAGGATCGTTCCACGGATCCTTTCGTGCTAGCAAACGGATCTTCCCAATCGATAATTTTTCGCCAGAAGTTATTTTGTCTACAGTAATGCCCTAAATAATCGACTCCTTAACCACAGCAGAATTATGGGTAATTTTTCAGGATTTAGTCGGAAATATGGTTTGTTGCCATTCACGGAAAGCTCTCAGTGTGGTTACGGAGTCGATTATTTAGGGCATTACTGTATATGTTCATAACGATGCAAGTTTTATATTGGTCCCAGTATCTTGCCGTGACATCTTCCATCTGAAAGTTCGTATATTGTACACTATAGGAAGTCATTCTATTGCCGGCTTGTGAAGGTTCAGGAATTATTTTTTTTACGTTTCCTGCTGGAGTTTTGACAGGTAAAACTCACTGTTGTGTGGCCATCTAAGTGATAAATACGATTCACTTTTCCATTCCCCTCACAATGTGTGGTCCATTAATAACGCAATAATAACGAACAGTCCATTGCGCGGGTCACAACAACGACGAAAACAGCGAAGTTTTATGTCTGTGTGGGTTCTCTCTCGATGGAATCGGTTCTCTCCCCATTTATTCGGTTCTATATATGTGACCCGCCATATCAAATCCAGTCGTAAGTTGGGATTTTTTTTTACCCTGTGCCAATGCATTCTCTTATATATGCGAGTCGACCATAGGTCGCCTCGCATATATAAGAGAATGCATTGGCCTAACAATTTTTTATCATTTTTTTTAAAATAAATGTTCCTTACAATTTTTAGGACATAAAATAAAAAACATCCATTACCCTGCAGGGAGCCCCACACATATATAGAAGCATATAGAAGAGTGTCGTCTGCTCATGTTTGTCTGGGACTCTGTATGGGTAAAAATATAAAATTGTTAAAGAATACAAGAAAAAATTATTAAAATTGTAAAAAATTGTTAGGCCAATGCATTCTCTTATATATGCGAGGCGACCTATGGTCGTCTCGCATATATAAGAGAATTCATTGGCACAGGGTAAAAAAATCCCGACTTACGACTGGATTTGATATGGCGGGTCACATATACGGGAAATACTATGACTAATATTTGGAACGATACTTGGTTCAAACTGACCATGGCGTGAATATAACCAAGAATATACACAAATAAACGTGTATTAACTTTGTGATGCAAGCATGAAATTTGAACTGAACATTGTTTCCGACAAATCAATCATGATGGTCGACATATTCAAAATGGCCGCAAATTGTTTTTAAAATGGCCGCCGTTTTCAGCTTACATGTACTCAGCGTATACGAAGGTGACTTCCATTCCCTTAACATATATAGGTCACACAAAGGGTGTTGTAGTGTGCCCCCAAGATACCATAAACAGATGGACAAATTTAATGACCGCCGCTCCTTGATCGACTTAGGTCACCCAAATGGTGTTGGCTGTAGGGTGGCCCCAACACACCCTAAACATACACTCCACACACACACACCCGATGCAAAATGGTCGATCCCAGAGGGATTCAAATAGAGGACCCATTCCCTTTCACGACCCCTTGACTGATTTGGGCCACCCCCAATACCCATTGTTTGACATAACCCTGGTCCAATTCATTAAGTATGCTATGTCACGTAATCCCCTGTTACTAGATAACTATACCATTATTTCTTAATATGCATGTTGGATTATTTAAATGACATATAGGCTACAGTCATTGTCAGGTTTTAAATGTTTGGTGCGTTGCGTTTCACACCATAGGTGCCTCCAAAAACAAAGGAATTATGTTCACATGGTTTAATTTTCAGTGATTATATGTTGATAATTACACGATAACTCTCCATTTCGGAGTTAATTGTGATGGCAAAACGGCACTTCTGCAGCAGATATCCCTCTCTCCCTACCGTGACCTCATTCTCCTCACCCGAGCACACCAATCGTACTCGTTATAATACAAACAGGGTGGTCAATTGACTATATGTATGAGCTATAAGACAAACCATATATATTAATAGTCCGTGTTGTCAATATGATGATTATGATGATGATGATGATGATGATGATGATGACGACGACGACGACGACGATGACGTTTCTAAAACAGTATGATCGGCGTGGCTGGACTTTTCTGTAATATTAGTTTAATGCTACATTAAACCAGTGGGCAATGTGCCTTGGAACGCACTTACCAGTTTGATTAACTGAAATAGGTACATAAAATGTCTTTAATTAATTACAGCAAGCACTTCACAATATTGAAAGATTCGTAGTCAGCGCGCTCTCGAACTTCCGTTGATGTATATTACGTGTGTATGAGGTGGTGCATCCTTTGATTGGATCTCCAGAGCACTCCATAATAACATCACCGATCGATGGAAATGGGACACCAAGCTCTCTAATCATTTTTCCGAATTAAGGGCTAAATAAGCCTATATTGGTGTATATCAGTTTCCGTTACTAATGCTCGCCAAAATTGGTTTCCGATACTGATCGATAGATTAGACTAATAACGGGTTAGACTCCTCATTCACATCTTATGGGCATCGCGATACCAAAATTGGATGATCTGCTTCGACAGAAGGGCCATTTACACACAGCAAGCGTCTGTTGGATTGGCTTCTCAATCATTGTATATAGGTATCATTCGAGTCACGCATTATCAGTCTGGGTTTAAGTCACACTCTCTGTCATGTTATTGCGGTGTACATATTATGTCGTGTGCTTCCCAGACCACTTTCATGGATTCCCCATAAAACGTGGTCAATACAAAATTAACCTTGACCCCTCGAGGTCAGAATGTCACACTGCTTTTGTTTCGTTCCAGAAATAGTTTGTTATATCTACATTCCTACCGGACGGGTTTCTTGGTGAGCAAATATGGAAGTGATATGTCTAACATGTTATTATTGCTACATTCTCGTGGACTCTTTGGTCCGGCAGGGTTTAAGGTTTAAATTTAAATGGCCACTTTGCATTTCACCCACGCTGACATAAGTTGATATGCGACTGCCCCCGTGTGGACTAGAGGATAATATCCAAATAATTTATGACCGAATTAATTCGCCCCGGTGAACTTATAGGCATATCTTACTCTTATTTCCATCCATATTTTGGGCACAGTTAGGCTGTGAGTTAGCGGACGTATACGATCCGAGGTATGGATTAAGTTTCGGTTCATAATACATACTCAGTGATTCAGCACATGTGGGCGATTTCAGCCTTTGGCTTCTCAGTCGGATTTACGTAATATTATAATAGCGTGTTTGCGGTGTCTAATATGATTGCACCAGATTCTCTTCTTCAGATGTATGGAAAACGTACGCGCGGTTCACAATTCAACATACTATTTATTATATTCTCATTAAGCCCTCTTATGGTGTACATTGCCAAGCATATCTGGCCATGTCGTAGGAGGTGCAGGACTAAATGTGATTAAAACGTACTCGGTAGTTGCGTACTTTAACCATGTACCGAAGATTGTGTGTGGTTATTGATGTATCAATGCAATGGGCGTTACATGTTTACCGAAGCACATGTCAACCAATTGGAACGTATGCACCCTTTGTGAACACATAGTATACGTTACGCGTGGTGTGTACATATATCATATATACTTATCATAACTTTAATTTGGCACGTCCGATTTTTAAAATATGTTCACATGCCCCGTCACCAAGCACACACCATACACACATACGAAAAACAAAATATGATCTTAAGGGCGTAACCATTTCTGACTATGGTTTTCTTGTAATGATATATTACTGCAAAAACATGCTTGTGTAAACCCAGTCTCTACCAGCGGTGCATGTCTCTTACCGATAACACATCTGTCAAGATACCAATTAATTTTTCGTGCTATTAAAGATACGGGCGGTGTTGGCGGTGGTTATGCTGTTAAAATATTCACCTCCGTCAAAAACCGCCATAAACAGAAAGAATAGTAAAATATAGACATATTTTGTTCTTATACCAATCAGAAATATGGCATAAACAGTATGTTATTGTCAAATGTTTCCTTTGTTATGTAAAAAAAAAGCAAAAAACGTTACAGAACCTGGCTTTTGTTTAGATCCGGATAATTATGGTAAACATAAAGAACGTTATTTGTTAATCTTTTCCTGATATGGAAATAATAAAGAGCGTTTATATCATTTGTGTGTGATTAACCAATAGAATTGCGCTGTGTTATGTAAACAGAAGCAAAACTTCTGTAACACGAGCAGGCTCTTGTTTACGTACATCATTGTACGTCTTGACGACAATATACTATTTACGCGCTGATTATGTTTGGCAAATTGGCATACGAACAAAACTATATATATTTTAATATTCCTTCTGTTGATGGCGATTTGAACAAATATGAATCTTTCTGCAACGAACGCCGCCCGTGCCTTTAAATTAATCTAATAATATCACCGAGTTAATGAGCAACACATTAAACTTGTATCGTATAGAACAATGCGGTGCATCAGTTGTGTCCGTTGAACGTGTCACTCACATGCCAATGCGATATGAGATACACTACTACGGTATACAAGTAGACAAAATAGCCCCGATCAAATCTGATAATTATTTGGGAAACTCATCATTTATGGACCGGTTTGAACATGATTCTGATATTATGTGATCAGTCTGTGTTGTCGGCGACAAAATTATTATTGAACACGTATTTTCTCCAATTTACAAGAATCTTGTAAATTCCTGTATCTGGACAGCGTCGATAACTTGAGAGAGGTTAGTGACGCTATGAGAGATGTTAGTGACGCTATGAGAGGTTAGTGACACCATGAGAGAGGTTAGTGACGATATGAGAGGTTAGTGACTCTATAACTCTATGAGATAGGTTAGTGACGCTATGAGAGAGGTTAGTGACGCTATGAGAGAGGTTAGTGACGCTATGAGAGAGGTTAGTGACGCTATGAGAGGTTAATGACGCTATGAGAGAGGTTATTGACGCTATGAGAGGTTAGTGACGCTATGAGAGGTTAGTGACGCTATGTGAGAGGTTAGTGACGCTATGAGATGTTAGTGACGCTATGAGAGAGGTTAGTGACGCTATGAGAGAGGTTAGTGACGCTATGAGAGGTTAGTGACGCTATGAGAGAGGTTAGTGACGCTATGAGAGAGGTTAGTGACGCTATGTGAGAGGTTAGTGACGCTATGAGAGGTTAGTGACGCTATGAGAGAGGTTAGTGACGCTATGAGAGGTTAGTGACGCTATGAGAGAGGTTAGTGACGCTATGTGAGAGGTTAGTGACGCTATGAGAGGTTAGTGACGCTATGAGAGAGGTTAGTGACGCTATGAGAGAGGTTAGTGACGCTATGAGAGAGGTTAGTGACGCTATTAGAGAGGTTAGTGATGCTATGAGAGAGGCTAGTGACGCTATGAGAGAGGCTAGTGACGCTATGGGAGAGGCTAGTGACGCTATGCGAGAGGTTAGTGACGCTATGAGAGAGGCTAGTGACGCTATGAGAGAGGCTAGTGACGCTATGAGAGAGGTTAGTGATGATATAAGAGAGGTTAGTGACGCTATGAGAGAGGTTAGTGACGCCATGAGAGAGGTTAGTGACGCTATTAGATAGGCTAGTGACGCTATGAGAGAGGTTAGTGACGCTATGAGAGAGGTTAGTGACGCTATGCGATATGTTAGTGACGCTATTAGAGTGGCTAGTGACGCTATGAGAGATGTTAGTGACGCTTGAGAGAGGTTAGTGACGCTGTGAGAGCTCGCTGTCGCGACATCGAAATGGACAAACGAGATACAATCATGCCATGATGCATGGTTGTGGAGATTTGTCCGAGAGTCGTAGCGTCTTGCTAATTGAAGGTCGGTGTGTTATCGATGGCTTTGCAGTCAATATCTGGCATGCTTGGTCACGTTAATATGTGTAATTGTGTCATTTCTAATGATATTGTTCGCCAGACATGGGTAATGTATTTGCGACTCTACCCTTTCTCTTACCAAGCCACCGTGCACATCGACCACACTCAGTTCGAGAGTAATTGAGATCCCACTGTCTGTTATGCAAATAGCGTATTACTGACCGTCGCACGCTTTCAATGGATGACACATGTGGTTCGTAGATCCTGAGATATAATGTTTATTCCCCCAACGCATGAATCCAACACATTTTATTCCATTCAAACAGCATCATTTACAAGAAAACCAATGTCAGAAATGGTAACGCGCTCAAGATCATATATTATATACCCATGATTGTAATTATAGAATATAAAATATATTGGTTTCGCGAATGACCAACTCAGAATTCCGTTAAAATAACAATGACAACCAGCACCCAATTAACGAACCGGCGGCCGACTCGGCCGTCTCCGACAACAACCCCCAGTGGGCTACAGAACGAAAAATATCTATAAAAGTTGAAATATAAGACTTACAAATTATCTTTTAAATTCCTTTTATTGGTAATTGACATAGCTTGTCACAAACCAAAAATCAACATTATTGGCATAATAATGTAAATGACAATAAACGAAATTGAAATTCCCAACTACACCTTTTACCGGACTCGGCCTCCTGGTCGCGCAGTTCGACTTTTAAACCGGAAAAACAATTATTTATAAATAAAATGCCCATGGGACCACGGCTATGAAGAAATTGCCGAACAGTATACACGCGGTTCGCGCGCTAATAATACAATAGCATAGTTTATATTGTGTTCCTTGTGTAGCATGAGGAAGTGGATTCGGCTGTAGCTTGTAAGCCTGTATGACTTTTGCCGTCTCCACGAGTGACCATATCTCATTTGGAAAATGTTCAGCTTCTTATAGAGGCAGGGAATGTATGTGTTCATTTATCATTTTATGTGTAAATTTGGATTAAATGAAAACAATGAAAGCAATATGATTATGTATTTGATATTTCAGTGTCGCGAGTCATGTCATTTGTGGCTGCTATTTCGTCATTTCAGTTCGAAAAACTTTCTGTCATAGTTGTAAATTTCTGAACCAAATTGTAGATTAGTTATAAGATTGTTATCCCTTGAATGTGACGAAATATTTCTGAAGAGGCATTTCTCGAACACTTTCGAAAAAGGTTGGATCGGAAGATTCACCTTTTTAAAAATATGGGTGTTATATTCGCGCGCTAGAAAATAGCATTCTTCAATGTATTTATTGAAGAGATATTTCATGTGGTTGGCGATATATCTTGCACTTTCCTTCGAAACTCTTGGTCTGATCTCATCGGGCCTAATGGCTTTAGCTATATTTGGGTTCCGTAATTACTTGGTCGTCTGTTATGAGTAATTTTGTTAGAGGTACTCAATCCGATCAGTCGGTCCCCATAACATCAAGATACAACAACAGCAATATTTCTTCAATATACGCTTTAACTATCAGAATCGATTAATTGCAACAATTGCTAACCACTCTCTACTATGGTATTAAATTTCCCAAAACATGTTATTTATGAACATTTTGTTCAACGAAATATGGCCGTATTATCACTTGAGTATCACGAAATTAGCACTTGATTTTAGAGTTATCCATGTTCATCTGCAATTTTGTCCGAGACCGTTGTTACAGTGGAAGTTAGACCTGGTGCAAGAAGGAAATCAACAGTCAGTAAACCTTGGCTTCTGTGTAACAGTGAAATGCCCCACGTAGAGGAAACAACTCATTTAGGTATCGTGCGGTCAACATCTATTAACAAAACTGCTTCAAAGACTGTAGATAACAACATACGAAAGGCCCGTCGCACATGTTATAGTCTTCTTCCTGTAGGGCTGCATGGTATGAATGGAATTGACCCGGAAACTGCTATGCATATTTACAGGATATATGTGATTCCAACCTTACTTTATGGGTGTGAAGTCGTTCTTCCTTCGGGTACAACATTGAAGAAGCTGGAAGACTATCATAAATCGACCATCAAACATCTCTTGTCGTTATGTGAAAGATGTGCAGATCCTGCAGTATATATGCTTAGTGGTGTTCTACCTGCTGAAGCGTATATTGATATGAGAATTCTTACTTTGTTCAACTCCATCTGCACCCTAGGTGAGTCAGCGGTAGAGAAGCAGCTTGCTGAACGACAACTGGCTATGAAGGACAATTGCAGCTGAAGCTGGTTTATATATGTGAGGAAGACCTTATCAAAATATGGGCTACGAGGTGCACATGAGATTCTAACATCGGCATGGCCGAAACATGATTGGAAGGACGTAGTTTCTAAAGCAGTGGTTGAGTACTGGTCCAGTTGGTTAAATGAATTAGCCCCTTCATATCCTTCTCTGCAGTTTCTATGCACAGATCTGTTCCATGCTGGTCAAATCCACCCTGTAATGTTTGTGACCGGAGATCCACCAAGAGCAGTACGACGGTTGTCAATCAAACTGAGGCTATTATTTAATACCTACTCTCTTGAGGCTAATAGGCAACGATGGAACAACAACAACTCCAGTGGTATATGTAAATTGTGTGGCAAGGAACCAGAAAGTTTGGAACACTTTATCCTAAAGTGTGACAAATTGGAGCAGTGTCGAAATGCAGCACTTTCAAACATCATGTCTGCATATCATACTTTATTTGGTGTACTATTTACAACCTTGACTGATGATGAACGGATGCAAGCAATTCTGGATATATGGAAGCAAGTGCAGTGCTCAGATGCGGACGTAAGAAAGGAGGACATTGTCAAGCTGCAATCACTAACGGACAGATTATGTTATACCCTCCACACACAAAGGATACAACTTCTAAATTCATAACTTTTTGTTCAATCTTCAAACTCTTAACTGAATGACTTTCATACTTTTATATTTGTGGATGCGATACTTGGGTCCATCAGAGAAGATTTTATGGTTGTGTTTATTTAACATTTAATAATTAACTGTGTACACACTTTTGTATAGTGTGGTTGCTCTACGAGAGCGGATAGATCAATAGAAGAAGAAGAAGAAGAAGTTGGTTTGATCACTCTGAGCTTTGATGGGTGGGTTCCTCGACTCGAATAAAAAAAAAATTACGCCCGAAGCCAAAGAAATAGTCATTTAGGAGCGTTATCTTAATTCGGATAATGCATCTTTAAGCACCGATTCTGTTTTGTATCGTGGTGGACCACAGGAGCTTGGAATTTGGTCAAAACCACTCTTTTATTGGCGGAACCACCACCCGGGACCAAAGGTCACGGAAGGAACGAAACAGAAAATTGTTGCCACCTATTTTGAACTCAACTGTATTTCTACAAAACATATATTTTCACTAAAAACTTTTGGTACCTCTTACACCTTAGATGCCAATCTACAACATTCCATAGGTATATTTTTCCAGTTCTTCGAAAACCTCACTTTATTTCGGTAATGTATTGTAAATTCACCAACGAACACAAATCTGCTACACCTACATCACCCGTTCTAGAATCTGAGTAGCGGAACTGGTACCAAAATATGCGGAAACTTTAAAACTATGATCCGGAGATGGATAGCATGAAAGTACCGTTTATAATTTCGAACATAGCTGCTGATTACATGTTTATTACATGACCGTACCGATGCACTGATCATCATGAACTTTTTGATGGATGATAACATTGGCGTCTAGATGGGAACGAATTATTTTGGGCTCATTTGCATAAAAACATGGCCACTGGCAGCCATCGTGGATTTAAGTGATAATACTAGATAAATCTTAATCAATTACACAGCCTAGAGCCTGTGTCGATGCTCCTATATCATCACGAAATTGTTCATCGATCATGACATTGATATATAGACGACACCGAGTCATTTTGGGCTTATTTGCATGAAAAAAATGGCCGCCAACAGCCATCTTGGATTTCAAAATTGCATCATTTAGCACCGTGGGCAAGAGGTCGCAGTGTTGGTCCGATCATAATTAAATTTGTCACGGAGGTTGACATTGACATATAGATGGGAACGAGTCATTTTGCTGTGAATTCTCAAAGAAACATGGCCGCCGTCGGATTTCAGCGACAACACCGCATATATAATTAAATCAATAACACTGTCTAGAGCCTAGGCCTATGTCGATGAACCGATCATCGTTAAATTGTTCATGGGTCATGACATTGGTATTAAAATGAGAACGAATCATTGCTAGAGACTGTAACATTGGTGCGATCGTCGTGTAATTAGTCATAGAAACATGGCCGCCGTCGGATTTCAGCCACTCGTTTCATCGACCATGAAAGTTACGCCGATGGGGTCATTGTCACAAGACTCCGGTCAGTGACGGTCACATTCGTAGCCAGTGTAGCCAGCTTATTTCACCGGCGATCACATTCGTAGTCAGCTTTTCTAATTCGTAGTTTATATTGCCCGAAATATGACGTCATCACGTTCGTGACTAAAATGTCATGCTCCAAAAACTGACTTCGTTTATCAACTTATATTGGAATATAATTCGAGCATTCCAACGACATTGATCCGAAACATCAGGTTATAAATGAACTTATATCAAAACTAAATTCAAGTTGTTTTCATCCATCAACTCAGAAAAATTAGATTAACCTGATCGTGTTCATTGAGGCTCGCCTGAATATGAAAAGCTGGCTACAAATGTGATCGCCATAGAAAAGCTGGCTACATTTGTGATCGATTAATAAACCTGGCTACGAATGTGATCGGATCGCAGAGCCTTGTGACAGTGACCCCATCAGCGAAAGTTACATTAAGTAATGTTTTAAATATTTTTTTGGTATTTTTGATTTTGAGAAAAACAATGCCGATGGTGGCTAGCTGTCTTGAATTTAAAAATTGAATTTTCAATCCATGAGCACAGGCTATATAATCATATGCATAAAGCCATTCTTTGAGAGTTTTGGTGCTGATTCGTTACGACACACGAGTCACGAATACTATTTATAGATCCTGGTACCGGTACAGTTGACAATACTTATAGTTGCTTATTAAATAAAATTTATGTTAGCGAGTTTATAACTAACTCAAATTTATAAACTAGTTATTCGGTAAACCAGTTTGTATTATATACAACTTGCAAACGCACAAATAAAACGTATACTGTGAAGAATACGCAGGTTAATTTTGTGCTCTTACATTAAAGAATCTTATTACATTTTGTTACTGTATTTGGCATATTAATGGCGAGTTTTTGTACCCTACATTGACAAATTTGAATTTCGCGAAACTAAACACTCGTTCTATATATGCATGGCCAATATCGTTACCTAACTCAAGAAAAATGTCTTCTCTCATCAACTAAGACATATATTTGTTCGTCAGAACTAGTAAAAAACAGCATTTGATGTGGAAATAATTAAGATATTCTGGCAACGAATCTGCACCAAACGCACAAAGGAATCGCTTCATGCATAGGCATATATACCAGGCCTCCCCGTGAGTCTATATATCTTTTTCTTCTACTTCGGGATATTCGACCAGTAATCAGTTGGTTGATTACTATTACTATAATATGATGGATATTTTAGGCCTATACAACGGAGCGCGACACAAGCTCCTATGAGAGAGAGAGAGGGAGCTAGAGAGTTTTGGTCCCTGTATGACCAATCATTGCAACCAGTAGCATTACAAAGTCAAGTAGTACATATAGGCCTACCTGTACATAACGAACATAAAACAAGAAGAAAAAAACAATACCAGGTGGTCGTGCCATAAATAGAAATAAATTAAATATGAAATATATGTACAAATTATCATTCAGTCTAATGAAGAACAGCAGACACAGAAAAATACAGAAATTTTCAGGAAAATGCACAAAACATCAGGATTAGATCTTCAAAAACGCGCATAGTATGACGCAAACATAAACAGATTTAAGTTTTCTGGCGCCTAAGTTCGAAAACCGCACGCACTTTCAAATATTTTTGAATTTCGCGGGTTTTAAATTTATGTTTCGATTTTATTTCGTTCCGACTTTGTTATTCCGGAAAAATGGTTTTGTGCCATTTGTCATTCAGATTCTAGAACGGGTGATGTAAGTGTAGCATATTTGTGTTCGTTGGTGAATTTACAATACATTACCGAAATAAAGTGAGGTTTTCGAAGAACTGGAAAAATATACCTATGGAATGTTGTAGATTGGCATCTAAGGTGTAAGAGGTACCAAAAGTTTTTAGTGAAAATATATGTTTTGTAGGAATACAGTTGAGTTCAAAATAGGTTGCAACAATTTTCTGTTTCGTTCCTTCCGTGACCTTTGGTCCCGGGTGGTGGTTCCGCCAATAAAAGAGTGGTTTTGACCAAATTCCAAGCTCCTGTGGGTGGACTTACTCGAGACGGGTGAATGTTCACATTCGCACAATCATCATGCTGTGTTTAGACGGAATTTTACATTAACAAATTGTATGGGGGCGTTTGCAGTCTGGGGTCTCTCAGTTGGATATCCGTAATATTAGAGATATTTTAGCTTCTAATATGATTGCACGAGATTCTCTTCGCTAGAGGTATTATGGAAGTATAATTAATCTAAATCAGATTTATTTCTCAAACGCACATGCTCAATCGAAATTAAGTTAATGAATACGCGAAATATTTATATGGGTTTCATGCGCTCTGAAAAAATATTTGCAGAGGTCACAGCAAATTCCAGTTGTTTTTAATTTCTCGCATATGGTGAAAGAAACGCTCTTTATTCTAATATATTAAGAATACACTTACGGGGAACGCTCTTTATTGTTCCATGGCGCCCGAACTTTCTAAATTCGATGGCTTGAATTAGTCTTTCTGTGACATAAAGAGTCCGAATTAGAATGTTTAGCGTATGTGTCGAAGAGAGCATAATTTGGACATTCAACAGCCAAGTGGCTTTAAAGGCACGGGCGGCGTTCGTTTCAGAAATATTCATATTTGTTCAAATCGCCATCAACAGAAGGAATATTAAAATATATATAGTTTTGTTCATATGCCAAACATAATCAGCACGTAAATAGTATATTGTCGTCAAGACGTACGATGGTGTACGCAAACAAGAGTTTTGCTTCTGTTTACATAACACAGCGCAATTCTATTGGTTAATAACACACAAATGATATAAACGCTCTTTATTATTTCCATATCAGGAAAACAGTAACAAATAACGCTCTTTATGTTTACCATATCCGGATCTAAACAAAAGCTAGGTTCTGTAACGTTTTTTGCTTTTGTTTACATAACAAAGGAAAAAACATTTGACAATAACATACTATTTATGCCATATTTATGATTGGTATAAGAACAATGTATGTCTATATTTTACTATTACTTTCTGTTTATGACGGTTTTTGTCGGAGATGAATATTTTAACAGCATACCCACCGCAAACGCCGCCCGTATCTTTAAATAAACAAAATCATTCGGTGAATTCATTGACAGCGACATCATGTCCTACCAAATTAGTATGGTTGTTGGCTAGTTAATCTCGTTCTCTGGTCTCTTCGGGAGTATATATCTTTCTGACCCCCGCCTGCATGGGGTGATCGGTCAACTTCATGTCGACTGACAGACTCTAACCCTAACAAGGTGATCATGTATAACCTATAGTAATTTTGAATACAGGGCGCGCTCAAGCCTACACATGTAATATTAGTCAGCGCCAACCAGTTTGGCAACAGTTGAACAAATTACAAAATACTCTGATTTCCCACTTCGAGTTTATGGCACCGACAACCCCCAACGCAATAAGACCACGGAAAGAGGGGACAACGAACTGCACTATATCGTCAACGGAACGCAATCGCATATATATCAGGGCTCATTACAAGTGTAAGTTTTCGAGAACCATAATAAACAATAAGTATATAGGATAATGGAAGTAACTGTAAATTATTTCAGCGAATGGATCATCGAGGTCGCAGGCCGAGATCGTTCCGTTCGCTGAAATATAATGAACATTTTAGGGCTAGTATCCTACTTAAAACAGGGCCGAGTCCATACCGTCACCTTTGACCAGTGTGGATCAACCCGAAATTGGGCCAAGACACATGTGTTGTATCATGTGGTGGGTCCTATCCACCCGTGCATTGGCTACACGAGTGCATGGCGTGACGTCTTAACCAATTGTCAACTGAATGGACTAGCTGGCAGTATACCCCATTGCTTTTCCAACCGTTTATGGAACATGACATACCGATAACGAGCTCCTTCTTCGATAAATTTAACCAATATTCTCAGAGTTTTGCCCTTACATTTCGGCAATTAAATTATTCATGCGGTATATTTCGAATTTATAAATTGAATGACTGATTGATTGGTGCGCGCGGATTGCCTAATCGGAGATCTGGCAACAATTACATGTACACTACTCTATTAGTTTAGGTTTTGTTGCGAGGGGGTGTTACAACATGCCACCGGCAACGGAATTAGATTCGAAAACAATTAACAGTTGAAAATTCAATGTTTACGTGAAACACATCACAACAAGATGCCTGCAATTTGAAGTTAGACACACCACCTGAGTGACGAGGCTCTACATAGGTATATCCATTCTGTCACGTTTCTATCTATCAATCAGAGCGATACTGTATACTTGAAAATCGTTGTCTAGATTGCTACATGCACATGGTGTGGTTGCATACACGCAAGTCATATAGAATTCAATCGTTCACAATGAAATAACTGTTCATTAAATTAGACATTGAACGGCCGTTATTTAAATAATGGATCGTTGTTTGTAAAACAATGTACGATATCGACAATAACCATCCATTATCCTATAAACTGAACTCGATGAACAAAGGAGATACGCCATAGCCATGTTTTAAGTCGCATGCGTGTGTCCTCTCTTTTGATCGAACTTTTTTATTTATGTTGGCGCAGCATCAATATGAAGGAGCTTGGGTTATGTACCATTGCCATGTGTAGTATATATACTCCCACTTCGCTGGGGGTCTGTAATTTAACCCCGTCTTTACTAAACGGTTCTCCCACTCAGTTAATACAGTGTACATATAATAGGAATGATCTGTTATTCGTCTGGAGGGGTTTACAATGAAAACATCAGACGACAAGTCTTAAAAGTACAGAAGGAGTCCTATTTATGGCAGGGAAATGTTCATATTATCAGTTCAACAAACGACTTATCATATCTTTTTCTTATTATCTGAAATAATTCTATGGTATCTACTCATCAATGATGCTTTGGTATATAAAGGGTTAAACTTATTATCTGAAATAATTATATGGGATAACTACTCATCAACGATGCTTTAGTATAGAAAGGTTTAAAAGGGCCCGATGCAATCAAAGTGGGTAAATGTGCAAGGGATATAAAACTCTGGGGAAACATCACCACTAAGAAAACGCGGATAAATAGACAATCTTTGATCTTATAGTTATTGATATACAGTGGCTCCCCAACGGAATTTTGCGTATTGAAACCATAGTTACAAACCAACTGTTTGAGTGATTTTTCGACAAATGCTGCTAATCACGAACTAAGATAAGACTTTCAGAATAGTTGTCAATGCTGTCACATTTTCCAGTGTTTAATGTCAAGATTAATAAAACTTTGGCATCATTTTGAACTGCAATTGGACTTTGATCGATAATGCGAGTATAGCAGTCTTGATATACAACATCTTGTTATTGGAGTGTTATTAATTATGAAAATTAGAAAAACAAATTTATATATTTCTAAATGTACCTGTTGATGGTAGTTGTTTTAAAGACTTTTTATAAAAATTTATCTTATTTCACGTGAACCCACATCGAAGGGATTGAGTCCCTTTTAACGGATATAAATGTTATTGTATAATTATCCCTAGTTTGTCTTGATATCTTAGCATATTAACCCTTCTATGACTGTAATTCCTTAAAGTTAGCGAAAACCATGTGCCAATGCATTATCTTATATATGCGAGTCACCCATAGGGCGCCTCGCACATATAAGAGAATGCATTGGCCTAACAATATTTACCTTGATCTTGTAAGCCAGTGCATTCTCTTATGTATGTGTGGCTTCCTATGGCTACTGATAACGTACTGGCACATGGTATTTAATGCTGCACCAGCGTTGCTCCCGTCGTGAAAGGGACAAAACATATTTCAAAGAGTACATCAACATGCATGTATCGGGGCTTATGAAATACACGAACATTCGAATTTGAGGCTGAATCTGGAACTATATATACATTGTATCAAATGCGAAGACAAATATGCATTTATATATGTGCTATACCCATATAGGTATATGCTATATGTGTGAACCGTTTCCGAAAACAATTCTCACCATCCCTTCCCACAACATCAGGTATCGAATGGCTGCTGGTGCAGTATTAAAGAGCCTGTGCAGTGCATTCTCTTATAAATGCGAGCCTCCAACATAGAGCCCCTCGCAAGAGAATGCACTGGTTTACAAGGTCAATGTAAATATTGTGATAGAAATGTTTTCTCTTACATGTATATAATTATGCTATGCGAGCCCTCGAATGCACACCATCGTTTGTACAATTGTATTTTTATACGCGGCCCGTGCGTCCGTCCGTTCGCTTTTTTCGTTACCGGGTGATAACTTTGGTAAGTGTGAACTGAATGGAATGAAATTTGGTATGTGAGTTTACTAGCCCAAAATACAATTCAAGTTTGGATTTCGCCTGCCAGAGTTATGGCCCTTTGTTGGAATCATCATGGGCGTATTTTCCCACGATTTAGCGAACGCACGTGAACATTCGAGAAGCAACTTCAACAATTTCAGTCTATATTGAAGTAATACTATACGGCTTCCTCGTGAATGAGAAAGTTTCTGACCTCTCGGGAATTATGCGACCCAGGAAGCTCAACATATTTCTAATAGTTAAAGGTACCCACGGCACTATCAGTGGGTAAATGTGCAAACAATATAATAGTCTGTAAAAACATCAACACCAAGAAGAACATGGAGACATACATGTATATAGATAAACTTTGTTCTTATATTCATTATTGATAGTTCTCCAATAACGAAATTTCGCGTGTTGAATCCATTGTTATATAAATAGAACTGTTACACATCGCAAATCATGTAGTATGTTCAAATATTTTAGTCTGAATGATTTTCAGAATAATTTTCGATGCTTTGACCTTCAAGTGTTTATTAAACTTTGGTATATGTATCGAATTGCATGGACTATTGGACTTTTATCGGAATTCCACTTTTTACTTAACAATGGTTTTAATATGCGAAATCTCATTATTGGAGAGTAAATTATTATTAAAGGTACGATTGGCCTTGGCAGTGAGTATCCTGTGAAAATATTTCCACCCGTCAAAATCCGCCACAAACAGAAAGAACATCAAAACGTAGACAGACTTTGTCCGTATACAAATAAGAAATATCGCATAAACAGTATGTTATTGTCAAATGTTTGACCATTGTTATGTAAACAAAAGCATAAAAAGTTACTTTTCTGATGTTTGTTTATATTATGATGGTAAACATAAAGAGCGTTCTTTGTTAGTGAATTCCTGATATGGAACTAATAACGAGCGTTTGTGCCATTTGTGTGTGATTAGCCAGTAGCATTGTGCTGTCTTCTGTAACACAATCAGACTCTTGCTTAGGTAAAATATAGTAGGTCTTTATGATAACATGCTGGTTACGTGATGGTCATGGTATATATGAACGAAACTGTATGCGTTTTAATGTTTTTCTGTTTACGGTGATCACGTGCCTTTAATGTAATTCAGAACAAAGTCAATTTAGTTATTTTATGTTCTTGTTGATGATAGTTTGATTTACAGACTTTTGTGTCATTTAGCATGAACCCACTTCGAACCTCTTGAATCCCTTTAACCCTTTACCCAACAAAACGGCCAAAAACGCCCAAATAAAGCTTCAACAGCCTAAAATATCTTCGGTCTGTCTCAATAAAACCATACAAATATGGATATCATTGGAACCGGTTCATTGACCACATTGTGATGGTTATAGTTATGCACTGTGCCAATGCATTCTCTTATATATGCGAGTCGACCATAGGTCGCCTCGCATATATAAGAGAATGCATTGGCCTTGCATATATAAGAGAATGCATTTTTTAACAATTTTTATAATATTGTTTCTACATTCTTTGACAATTTTATCATTTTTAATATGTGTTAAGCCAATGCATTCTCTTATATATGCGAGGCGACCTATGGTCGACTCGCATATATAAGAGAATGCATTGGCACAGGGCCGTTCTGTTGGGTAAAGGGTTAATAGCAGTCGTAATTTCCCGGAAGCTCTCTCCTAAAGATATAAAAAGAAGATAACGCTTTGTGCTCTATGGTATGATAGTAATAAATTCGATGCTCGTATAGCATGTACACATTTCTTGTATTATCACATACATGAATACAGTCGTAAAGTTAGTAAGAACCATGCCAATATCAAATTAAGTCAGAGCAGGTAAAGAGAAACTGGTAGAAGAGATAATTTGGTTCGGATTGCACTAGTTTTATAGCATTGCATCATTTGCATGAGGGTACATATTAATATACCCATACCAGCACGACCTGCAGTCATTCTGCATCAGCGAACTCCACCCTAGTAATGTGTTAAAAGTAATGCACTCGTCTATGCACCGTCAGACGGGGTCAGGTCGAAAAACTGATATCCCGAACTGCGAACACCGAAACACTGATCACCTCGCTCATAAATTTACATGTACCTTATTACAACGATAGTTCTGTTCACGATGTGGTTATTCCGAAGAACTCTCTTTGTGTTATCTGAATAAGGAATCTGCGATTAAAGAACACTATCAATTTTACACCCCACAAATTATCTAATGAGTTTTCAGTTCCTCCAACCTGACAAAGCAACAATGTCTCTCTTAACCCTTTGATGACTGGAGCTTCCTGAATTTTATGAAAACCCTGTGCCAATGCTTTCTCTTATATATATGCGAGTCGCCTCGCATATATAAGAGAATGCATTGACCTAACAATATTTATCTCGATCTTATAAGCCAATGCATTCTCTTATATATCGCCATATATATGAATCTTCGAAGATCGAAACAAATGACTTCAAAAATGGGCATGGCACATTAGTTGTTCGAATTTGTGATCAACGCACAGGGCAAGTAACCTAAATCGCGTATATGGACAAGTTTGTGAGTTGGTTTCCGGTGAATTTCGGGTGAAGTTAACCCTCTTTGGACCTTTCTTGCAATCGTAAACCTGGAAACATAGCGATATGGTCTTGCGACGAAAACCCTAATTCTAATTCACTCATTCAGCTTCCTATCATGTCAATCCAATGTCGCCGGCGCTGATTGGTTAGTTACCCAGGTGTAGCTGTCGTAAAACGATATGAATTTACGTAGCTTGACGCCAGAGGTCTGCTCACTGATAAAAGAAAAATAGGTTACACGGTTCCTCGCAAATAGCTTCGTTCCTACGGACAACAAATTATACAGCGGAAAATTCGAAGGATGATTGAATTGCACATCGGCTTAATTTAATGTCGGGAATGTTATTCAGACAACTAGTTTTAATTGAAAGATATCTTTGAAACGAATCCACGGATGTCGTAATGGCGTAATTGACAGCGGTATTAAATACAGAGAACCGTTGTTCACTATACTTCGAAGTTCGATTTGCACCCTTGAACACCGACGTGCAATGCAATGGCAATGGTCATTCAGTAGTGTAATACCTTGGCGCAAATTGCCCACGAAACATAATTAGTTATACTGTAATATAATTATGCATATCCGATGTTCAATTGGCGTAATATGGATTCGATACGATGAATTTCGTGGATTCCGTTGGATGGTTCCTGTTATTTCCATAAATATAGAATACTAGCAGGTGACCCGACTTCGTCCGGGCTTTGACCTTGAATTGACCATTTTGAAGGTCAAGGTCAGGTCGGGGTCACGATTTTACCCGTCGAAAACACTCCCCCGATAAAAGTATCCCTAGGTATCAAATTTCGTCGAAATCCGTTAATTTTTTAATTTAATTTGAGTTAATTCTGCCTTTTTAATCAAGAGAAATGATGGTACCCGTCCAGTGATGGTACCCGTCCCTAAAAGAGGTACGTTTGTGGGTACCCGTTTCAAGGTGAAGATCACCTCGGGCGGAAAGCCCTAAGTACGTCACACAACACGCTCATGTCTGGATACAGTCTTACACGCACACGCCCAGACCCAGACGTAAGAATCACATTACACACATACGCTCTTTATCAACGACACTGTGGATACGAACGCTCTTTAACTATAAACGCGATTAAACCCACCGTGCCAATGGCGGTAATTTTTGTGACTGGGAGTGGATAATGGGTGCTCTGAGCTTCTCCAAAACGGCGGTAAACACTGCCCGCGTGTGTTTTTAACCTTAGATTGGAAGTTTGAGCTCAATCTGTCCAGCCGTTTTCCCGGCCATAGCTAACAAACAAACAACAAACAAACAGACAGAAGTTCCAAAATATATATTAGATAGAACTACATATATATCTCTCCATAGCGCGGAGCACAATTTTAGGAGAGATGATGCCATGAGCTTCAACCATGTCCAGTTCAGTGAATCCTTGGCAGATTCTCCTGGTTATTGCATGTGAATTAGAATGGGGACAAGCATGTTGTCTGGTATTATTTTGGGACATTTATCGCTGTGTTTTCCGATGAAAACTATCCGTTTAACCGGCTTCTATAGTGGACGGTAGAACTTCATTTCCTATCGTAAAACCTATACCGATAAACGAAATTCATATCAGACAGCATGCTTATCCCCTAAATAAACCCAACCATGCAGTTCTATCAAAATTCAACAAAATACAGCTTTGATTTACAG
This sequence comes from Siphonodentalium dalli, assembly GCA_032622095.1. Classification (NCBI taxonomy): domain Eukaryota; kingdom Metazoa; phylum Mollusca; class Scaphopoda; order Gadilida; family Siphonodentaliidae; genus Siphonodentalium; species Siphonodentalium dalli. Next base: position 50,851,542 of record CP136064.1, on the reverse strand, counting down.
ACCCCATCTGGTCGTCATCATAGTTATGAGCTCAATGTTGTCGACATCTAACACAGCTACATTAATCTGTGATTGCATTTGAGTAATCTCAGGATTGCAAACATATTCTTGTTATTCGGCCGAATTATGTAATTATCTAGCTTGGTATAGAACAACGATAAAGTTATTACTCGCTGTGCTATCAGTGGCGATCGTAAATTACATAATTAATTTTCGGAATATGAGACGATGAAAAGTATCGCTATCAACAAGAATACGATATGTAGTGATCATTGACATGCGGATACATACATATATTTATTTACGAATCGGTAATAAGGTTTTATTCATGCAAATAGACATGTTATATGGAACCACGCTGGTTACACGTGGAAACACTGTTAACATTTGTGATAGCATGCGTTTGGGGAATTCCAATTTGAACTAGGAATCACCATATATGGAAGTTGTAAACCACACTCGACCATCCACTAAACTGCCAAGAAAACTACTTATTATAGGATTTTTTCGGCAAATATGATATCGTGATTGGTATTGATGCATTTATTGGTATTAAACTAATTTTCATTACTAAATCGGCTTTTGGTGAAATTCCGTTGTTGTTATTGTTGTTGTAGATGGATGATATGGGTACCATCGAATCGGATTATGTATCTTTAATATATCTCTGAAGATGTGTCTTATCCAAAACGAATGAAGTAGTGTATTGTGACATAGTCCATACCAAAACTGTTGTGGTATTTTGAATTATCCATCCGTCGTAAACTTGTGTTAATTAGGATATATTTAGTCGAAAGAATGAATTATATGACTCGGCTAACAAGACTTAGAGTAACTTTTTTATTATTTTTATGCAGATGTTTTATGCGGTTGTGATACCATGGATATATATATAACTACGTTTTCATTAGCACACTCGCATTAATGGGTGTCATCGTTACGGGTATGTATATCATATATACAGTATGCTGTACAATGGTCATCCCACCCCTGCAAAAAAAACATGACAAAAATTTGGACAGCCTTGAAAATCACGACATATGGGCGTGGCCATAAACTCAATACCAATAATATTCTCTATAGAAAATTGTCACTTTTTCTAAAACATAGTTTGATAAAGAGCGTTTGTATTACCTTTCCTATATGACATATCTGCTTTGTAAACAGCCGACGGAAAATTGGAAAGAGGAAAGAATCAATACATTAATTGATCTCATTTTACCCCATCTCCCCACACACATATGGAATAACATAGAGGAGATTGTGAGCTTTGAGCTATGCCATAATTCTTATCAAAAGTTTAATTCGTGGGTAATACAATTTTATAATATATATTATCTATAGGTCACATACACCGCTGATAATTGACTATACCCTACATTCGATGCCGCCATATTACGATACAATACGCGATATGGTCATGGTGTCGTATGGTTCTATGGATTTCACATCAATGTGCAGAACGTTATGTATGAAATGTTGCATGGGGTGGTTAGGCTTGTTGGAGTTTACCGTCGTTTCAGCTGCTAGCTCATGCACAATTTTCATTATTATTATTATTATTATTATATTATTCTATTTACATTTAAAGAATGCATTCTACAATATTTAGTTTCAATGCACTTTACAGTAATATCAAGAACATAAAATAAAAGTACAAGTGATTTTTAAAAAAGTATCCAACTAGGATAAAAACTAGGTTAAAAACATAAATAAAAAATGAAACAATGAGTCTAGATAAAATATATAGCATAGATTTCTCATTAAAAAAAACAGAATAAGTTAATGGTGCTCGTTATAAAAACAAATTGTTATGCCCTGTGCCAATGCATTCTCTTATATATGCGAGTCGACCATAGGTCGCCTTGCATATATAAGAGAATGCATTGGCTTAAAAATATCTTTTTTTAACACTTTTTATCATTTTTTCTTACATTCTTTAACAATTTTATAATTTTTAATGTGTTAAGCCAATGCATTCTCTTATATATGCGAGGCGACCTATGGTCGACTCGCATATGTAAGAGAATGCATTGGCACAGGGCCGTTCGAGTTTAAAACACAGGAATCAACCCAAGACCCCACTCGATCAAAAATGACCCAACTTTAGGCAATTAACACATGAAGAGATTGAATTATTGTTGTAAGGCGTTAATCCTGCCCACATGATTCAACATTTAAACATATAAAAGTTGTATTTGAAGAATGACTTCTAATTTATTTCAGTCAAAGATTACAACTTCGTGTTTACGAAATGTTGACATCGGTAGTGATCTCAAAGCATATATATTAATTCTTATATGTTTGATGTCGAATAATGAAGGCATTGTTAACGCCACCCAACAACAAAAGAACCGAAAACTCTTGGGCCGAAAACGTTATCTCCAGTTTAGATATGTAGGTTTAAAGGCACGTGAGGCCTTAGTTGTCGAAAATATTCATATTTGTTCCAATCACCGTAAACAGAAAAACATTAAAACGCACACAGTTTCGTTCATATATACCATGACCATCGCGTAAACAGCATGTTATCATAAAGATTTACTATATTTTACCTTAGCAAGAGCCTGATTGTGTTATAGAAGACAGCACAATGCTGCTGGCTAATCACACACAAATGACATAAACGCTCTTTATTCGTTCCATATAAGGAATTCGCCCACAAAGAACGCTCTTTATGTTTATCATCATAATATAAACAAACACCAGAAAAGTAACTTTTTATGCTTTTGTTTACATAACAATGGTCAAAAATATGACAATAACATACTGTTTATGCGATATTTCTTATTTGTATACGGAGAAAGTCTGTCTACATTTTGTTGTTCTTTCTGTTTGTGGCGGTTTTTGTCGGGTGGAAATATTTTCACAGGATACCCACCGCCGAGGCCAACCGTACCTTTAAACCGCTGTTTGACATCTAAATCCGTGGCAAAACAACAACCGAGATTGCAGGTCTGAGTGACGCATTCGTCTTCGCTGGTTTAAACCTGGTGCAGTAATACCCATCGTTTAGTAGTAGTGACTCTTTATAGTCGAACTAAATAATCCTACTTGACTAGTATAATCGAAGCGCTCACATCTGCAAAATATGTGGGACAAGTGTTTATGTTTGCCGTAAATCGGCAACTAAATCATATAATTCGACGGTCCAGCTAAACCAGGTTTCGGGAGGTTGGACATGAGATGACGAATATTTCTGGACCTCTATTTACAACTGTTACATTATCAGATCAGTCATTGGAGCTGTAACCAATCTCAATTTATGGCGCGTCTAATATAATATATATACCTTTATTTCCTCCGTAATACAGAGAGCTTACAGATAATGAACTAGAACCCAATACAAGGATAATTAGTATTTACAGACATTTAAGACGAAGAAAATCAAACGTATACCACACAAAAACTGGCTTCTTTGTTATCATGTAACAGTTGATGCACACGAGAGTTGTTATAAGCGTGCTCTTGCAAAATATGCGTCAATGAAGTGCCTGCTAATAACCATTCCACCAGCCGGTTTGTGGTCCGCCTGGTGACTGGGTAGTTTGATTGTATGTTCATCTCACCGAATAGAGTTGTCAATCGGCTAGCCACTGAACGACCACAACTGACCCCTAATATAGCCCCGATTTGGCTGGATATTAAATGTAGGTTTAAACCCGGTTTAACTTGGAGATGACGAATCCGGCTTGAATATGTTAAGTTGGAATCTCTGACAATCGTGGTACGCGCTGTGCTATCCCATGTTCTGAGTGCAAATATTTTGTTTTATGTAATATGTAGTTATGTTCGCGGTGTCATTCAACCATGCAACACAATTGTTACACAGATTCATGCTCGATGCACGAAACCACACAACCGATGCCCCATTGCCCATTTATTCCAGTCTAATTACCGACTTTAAATCGATGGTTGGCACACTAACACAGTGCATGCACCAAATATTTCAGCGTAATTAGACGTTTCATACATAATAATGCGTTATGTATTGACTTCCCGAGATTTTGTTCGGGATTTTACCACGAGATTGCGACCGCTCGTTACTTGTTATGAGAGCTCTTTAGAAACTAGTATTAATAGATACTCCTTTAGCGTGCAAAAATAAATCAAGAGCGCTGTATACGTTCAATGTGATGTGTTTGTGTGTGGGAAGGGCAATGCTTTATTTCCTGTGGGTTATTCCGGTATATAGTTCATTATTCTGAATATTTGATATAACCTGTGGCGGATATATGATGTTGCATCGCCGCGTTGCAATATTTTATTGTATATGTGAAGATAATCAATTAGTCACACATATAAATTACAATTTTATTCATTGTTCACTGATAATAGTGATAATATTTCAAGAGAACGCAATATGTTTAATCTCCTGTTTAAAGGCACGTGAGGCCTTAGTTGTCGAAAATATTCATATTTGTTCCAATCACCGTAAACAGAAAAACATTAAAACGCACACAGTTTCGTTCATATATACCATGACCATCGCGTAAACAGCATGTTATCATAAATATTTACTATATGTTACCTTAGCAAGAGCCTGATTGTGTTATAGAAGACAGCACAATGCTGCTGGCTAATCACACACAAATGACATAAACGCTCTTTATTCGTTCCATATAAGGAATTCACCCACAAAGAACGCTCTTTATGTTTATCATCATAATATAAACAAACACCAGAAAAGTAACTTTTTATGCTTTTGTTTACATAACAATGGTCAAAAATATGACAATAACATACTGTTTATGCGATATTTCTTATTTGTATACGGAGAAAGTCTTCTACATTTTGTTGTTCTTTCTGTTTGTGGCGGTTTTTGTCGGGTGGAAATATTTTCACAGGATACCCACCGCCAAGGCCAACCGTACCTTTAAACCACAAGTTTTAAACCGTGTTTTTTAGTAAGATATAATTTTGAGAATGTAATAAATCATAATGTTGATTGTAGTACCGCGAATGCTCTGTCCATAATATATATGGAGAATAGAAGCTGGTGCAATCATACATTTATTAGACGCGAACAAGCTACTTTAATCATGTAAATACTCCTGCAGGGGGGGGGGGGGGGTGGGGTGAAAAAATTTCTTCCGGCACGTATGCCGGGGTGGGTGGGTGGTCAAAGCCACCAACAAGCAATTTTTTCCGCAACTAAAAAAATAATTTCCTGCTTGTTTTTTTTTTTAGTGTTTTGGCAATGAGTTGGGCTTCAAAACCACTTTGAATCAGTTTGAATGAGAGAAATAATGTAATTCTAACTGGTAAACTGACTGCAGGCAGTTATCGTGTTGTATTTTGTTGCAAATTTTGAAATCCAAGATGGCCACATGTTTTTTTGGCCGAATGACCTCAAAATGACTCATTCCTATTTACATGTCCATGTTAACATCCATGATAAATAGTATGCACAGAAATTCATATACAGCTGTTTACAATGAATTCCCCCCCGCAAATCTCTGTTTTTAGTGTTAAAAGGGGGGTGGGTGTCAAAAAATGGTCGGAAAAAACTGCCGAAAACGGAAATAAATTTGGCGGTGGGGGTGGGTGGGTACAAAAAATGATCGAAAGGGAAAAAATGCCATACGTGCCTGAAATTTTTTTCCGCCCCCCCCCCTGATTGACGAGTAGTTCCCACAGAACAATTTAGATAATCAATTCAACAAAACCACCGTTGAACTTAATATCTTAACATTTTCCTCCATCGTTCTGCACTTGATTATTATTATTTCGCCTGTTTGTCATCTGCTAATATTTCCTAAGCACCCCTATCCTACAGATGAATAATATACTATCCCAATATATACTGTTATAACTGAATGGAAGAATCCAGTTAGTAAATAAAGAGTTAACATTACGGTAATCCGAGTGGGAATCACCAGGCTGCAAGCGCCCGATGTTATCCATGCTGGGTCAGGAATCTGCGTCACCTAATCTCTAAACCGTCGTTTCAGAACTTGGGACAGGTGTGAATGAGCTGTAGCTATATGTTACAGGAGTTATTGTACTTATACGAGTGACGTGGAATATTTCCCTCCAATGAGTATGAATTCTTCAACACTTTCATTATCGTTTAGTCTCATTGTCGTCTGCTAATTTATCATCAACACCCCTCCAAATGAATAATATTCCATTCCAATGTGTACCTTTATAGCTGATTGTGAGAAACCATTTAGTATAGGCAGGGTTATCTATATGTCTCAATGTGTACCAAAAAACTAACTGATGCGGCTACCAAAGAAACGTGTCGATAGTGTTCAGTGTTGACCAAACTTTGATAAAAATTTTGCATTAGTTGGGAATATCATGCCTGCCACAACATTAGCTTGGCAATTTCCAATGTTAGTTGGGAACCCGGAACATTGGGGTACGGAAGCCCATTGCGGTCACATGGATAATTACATTAAATTGTTTTATTGCGTTTAAACGCAAAACTATACTACATTACGTTTAGAACGCAATAACACTGCATTTAAACGCAATACTACATTGCGTTTTAGCGCAATAATTCATAGCGTTTAAACGCAATAGTAGAGGGTCAACGTATGTTAATAACGATGTAGCTACATAGTATAGGCTACATCGATAAAACACCAGAAATCAGTCTACTGCAAGACACCCTTTTGAAGCACACCAACCCCGATCCAAAATGGGCGCCGCTAAGATGGGTCTGAATAGGCCATATATAGGCCATTCATGTCATTACTCGGTCATCCCACTAGCTTGGCCGCTTTCCTTCAAACGATGTTGTCGGATGGCCCAGCACACTACACATATTGACCATCCTGCCCCATCCAACACTCAAATGGCCCAACTTTAGGCAACACATGAGCAGTTTGACTCACGGTGCTTCATCGATGTACCCTATACATGTAGCTACAGCGCCATTGTCATACATTGTCCCACTACACCTTATGACCACCCTGCCCCATCCAACACCCCACCCAATAAAAAATGGCTGCCGCCCAGATGGGTCAAAATAGGACAACCATATCATTTCTCAGTCCAGCATTGACCGATTTAGGTCCAACGACGGGTGTTGCATAGAATATTCACAACGACTGCCTCCTTTCGAACCACATCCATCCACCCGATCCACAATGGTCGCCACATAAAGAAACACACGAAAAGACAAATTTCGGGTGCTTTATCGATATAGTGTATATGCATGTAGGTACAGCAACATTGACATAAGCTGTTTCTGTTCAGAGGGATACGAATAGGGAACCCATGACGATTTCTGACAAAATAAAGTATTTAATAACAAAATATTGTAAGCCGGCCAGTAAGATAGTGTGTTAAAACACCGCAAGACCCAATCAAATTAAAATGGACGTCGTCCATAGGGGTCCGAATATGGCACCCATGTCATTGGTCAACCCTCTTGGCCGATTTCGGCCAAACAGAAGTTGTATGTTGCGTCGTGCATGTGGTGATCCCAGTACAGCCTTTCTGTCGCCTAACACCCCATCCCAATTCAGAAATGGCCGCCGCCCAATTTGTCCAATTAGGTCAACTATATGTCTTTTATTAGTTCCTTGACATATTAAGATCATAAGAGGGGTGTGTACTACATGGTGGACTCCCCCCCCCGTTCGAATCAACCCACGACAAGACCCCAGTCGATCAAAAATGGCCCAACTTTAGGCAAAACATGAGCAGATTAACTCATGGTGCTTCATCGATGTAGCCTATGTAGCTACAGTGTCATTGTTATACGTTGTCCCCTCCACTATTGCGTTCAAACGCAAAAATATTTCGTTTGCATTTACATGCAATGTATAGTATTGCGTTTAAACGAAATACAAAAATTATTGAAATCCATGAGACCCCAATGGGTAACAATGAGGTAACAGGGAGGGGGGATGTAAGTCATATGATGAGTGAGGGTTTCCTTATTGAGGTACCAATGGGCTTTCTTATTGAGGTACCAGGGAGGGGAGTCATATGGTGGGTAAGGTCTTCCTTATCGAGGTACCAATGGGCTTCCCTATTGCGCTTCCTTATTAAGCTTCCTTATTGAGGTACAGTTGGAACATTTCAACCCAGGAGAAGCAAATGGAATTTATTTAATTTGGGAGTTCGTGTCTGGTTCAACGTGGGTTCAGTTGAAAATTCTAAGTTGGACACCCAGAATATAGACCCTCTAGACATGTCCCGCATAGGCTGGGGTACTCCAATGATCTACTGCGACATTTTCGTATACATGTATTGTGAATACATTTAATATATAGTTTGCGTTGTTACTATCACATCATTTCCACCATGTTTTGTGCATATTTGTATGCCAATTTCATGCAAGAATCGACAGCTTGTTACTTCCGATTCTTAGCGTTAATGATGCCGACAATTTACTGTGGAAATAAAAATCAATTCCCTTCAATTTGTATACTGTAATTTTAATTTGCTTCACATTGTGCTGAGTTATTTACTTTACTGGATCAGCAAAATGGAACTGCCGTTTTGTGTTCTTGATTATCTATTCATACTTTGAATATTTCCGCTGACGAAATTGACGATTTAACATTTGATGATGAATGCACCGACGAGAGTTTTTTTATCAACATTATAAATAAATAGTTGACGTAAACCACACCTGTTTTATTATATAGGATAAGAATATTCTGATGATCGGTCTCAGAGGGATATACCCAACAGATAGATTTCGTGAACTCACGCATACAGTTACCAGTTTACGATTGAAGTTATGGCACTACATGTACGTCACCAAGTTATGTGCATATTCTAACTGTATAGCAGTGAAACCCAAACACCATACCGGATAAGGTTTCAATTTCTTCGGTTTATGCCAAAAACTTCTAAATATCTATACACGCTATCAACTATAGGTTTGTTGTATTAAACAGCAATCACTCAGGAAAACTGCCGACAACCGTGTCATAAATTGGTCGAAAAGAATAACAAAATGTTGCGAGCCGGTGTGCTCAATGTGGTAGATTGTGCGAAGCGAAAATCTCAATATGCACGATTAACCATGCGTTGTCGAATTCAATAATCCTGGCACGTATGATGATTTTTTCCTTTCGACCCTTGTTGTGACCCACCCACCCCCGCGTCAAATTTTTTTCCGTTTTCGGCAGTTTTTCCCGACCATTTTTGGACACCCACCCCTTTTAACACTAAAACAGTGATTTGCAGGGGGAAATTCACTGTAAACAGCTGTATATGAATCTATGTGCATACTATTTGTCATGGTTGTTAACATTGATATGTAAATAGGAACGAGTCATTTTGGGGTCATTCGGCCAAAAAAATATGGTTGCCAGCGGCCATCTTGGATTTCAAAATTCAATCCATTAGCATGGCTACAGGCTATACTGTTTGTCTGATCATCATGAAATTTTTCATTTATGTTAATATTGACATTCTAATGTGTTTTAAGCCAAACTCATTGCAAAAACAGTCAAAAAGACTTGCAGGAAAAAACATTTGAGTTGCGGACAAAAATATTTGTTGGTTCCCATCGACCACCCACCCACCCCGGCATACGTGCCCGGAAACCCCCCCCCCTGGCTAGTCGTGATAATTTTTGCGAACGATTTGTTGGCCTGATTTAAATTATACGACGACGTTTAGCTAACGTAGTCGTATAACTGCTAACTGCGAGACCTCTCTAATAACACCAAGAACAGACCAGATCGAAAAAGATCACAGACCTATCTAATAACACCAAGACCAGACCAGAGACCTCTCTAATAACACCAAGAACAGACCAGAGACCTCTCTAATAACACCAAGAACAGACCAGATCGAAACAGATCAGAGAGCTCTATAATAACACCAAGAACAGACCAGATCGAAACAGATCAGAGACCTCTCTAATAACACAAAGAACAGACCAGAGACCTCTCTAATAACACCAAGAACAGACCAGATCGAAACAGATCAGAGACCTCTCTAATAACACCAAGAACAGACCAGATCGAAACAGATCAGAGACCTCTATAATAACACCAAAGAACAGACCAGATCGAAACAGATCAGAGACCTCTATAATAACACCAAGAACAGACCAGATCGAAACAGATCAGATGGAAACAGATCAGATGGAAACAGATCAGATGGAAACAGATCAGAGACCTCTCTAATAACACCAAGAACAGACCAGAGTCCTCTCTAATAACACCAAGAACAGACCAGATCGAAACAGATCAGAGACCTCTATAATAACACCAAAGAACAGACCAGATCGAAACAGATCAGAGACCTCTATAATAGCACCAAGAACAGACCAGATCGAAACAGATCAGAGACCTCTATAATAACACCAAGCACAGACCAGATCGAAACAGATCAGAGACCTCTCTAATAACACCAAGACCAGATCAGATGGCAACAGATCAGAGACCTCTCTAATAACACCAAGAACAGACCAGATCGAAAAAGATCACAGACCTATATAATAACACCAAGACCAGATCAGATGGAAACAGATCAGAGACCTCTCTAATAACACCAAGAACAGACCAGAGACCTCTCTAATAACACCAAGAACAGACCAGATCGAAACAGATCAGAGACCTCTATAATAACACCAAAGAACAGACCAGATCGAAACAGATCAGAGACCTCTATAATAACACCAAGAACAGACCAGATCGAAACAGATCAGAGACCTCTCTAATAACACCAAGAACAGATCAGAGACCTTTCTAATAACACGAAGACCAGACCAGATCGAAACAGATCAGAGACATCTCTAATAACACAAACAACAGACCAGATCGAAACAGATCAGATACCTCTCTAATAACACCAAGAACAGACCAGATCTAAACAGATCAGAGACCTCTCTAATAACACCAAGAACAGACCAGAGACCTCTCTAATAACACCAAGAACAGACCAGATCGAAACAGACCAGAGACATCTCTAATAACACCAAGAACAGATCAGATCGAAACAGATCAGAGACCTCTCTAATAACACCAAGAACAGACCAGATCGAAACAGATCAGAGACCTATCTAATAACACCAAGACCAGATCAGATCGAAACAGATCAGAGACCTCTCTCATAACACCAAGAACAGACCAGATCGAAACAGATCAGAGACCTATCTAATAACACCAAGACCAGATCAGATCGAAACAGACCAGAGACATCTCTAATAACACCAAGAACACACCAGATCGAAACAGATCAGAGACCTCTCTCATAACACCAAGAACAGATCAGAAACCTCTCTAATAACACCAAGAACAGACCAGATCGAAACAGATCAGAGACCTCTATAATAACACCAAGAACAGACAAGATCGAAACAGATCAGAGACCTATCTAATAACACCAAGACCAGATCAGATCGAAACAGATCAGAGACCTCTCTCATAACACCAATAACAGACCAGATCGAAACAGATCAGAGACCTATATAATGACACCAAGACCAGATCAGATCGAAACAGACCAGAGACATCTCTAATAACACCAAGAACAGACCAGATCGAAACAGATCAGAGACCTCTCTCATAACACCAAGAACAGATCAGAGACCTCTCTAATAACACCAAGAACAGATCAGATCGAAACAGATCAGAAACCTCTCTAATAACACCAAGAACCGACCAGATCGAAACAGATCAGAGACATCTCTAATAACACCAAGAACAGACCAGAGACCTCTCTAATAACACCAAGAACAGACCAGATCGAAACAGATCAGAGACATCTCTAATAACACCAAGAACAGATCAGAGACCTCTCTAATAACACCAAGAACAGACCAGATGGAAACAGATCAGAGACATCTCTAATAACACCAAGAATCGATCAGATCGAAACAGACCAGGGACATCTCTAATAACACCAAGAACAGACCAGAGACCTCTCATAATAACACAAAGACCAGACCAGATCGAAACAGATCAGAGACCTCTCTAATAACACAGAGAACAGACCAGATCGAAACAGATCAGAGACCTCTATAATAACACAAAGAACAGACCAGATCGAAACAGATCAGAGACCTCTCTAATAACACAGAGAACAGACCAGATCGAAACAGATCAGAGACCTCTATAATAACACCAAGCACAGACCAGATCGAAACAGATCAGAGACCTCTCTAATAACACAGAGAACAGACCAGATCGAAACAGATCAGAGACCTCTCTAATAACACCAAGAACAGACAAGATCGAAACAGATCAGAGACCTCTCTAATAACACCAAGAATCGATCAGATCGAAACAGATCAGAGACCTCTCTAATAACACCAAGAACCGACCAGATCGAAACAGATCAGAGACATCTCTAATAACACCAAGAACAGACCAGAGACCTCTCTAATAACACCAAGAACAGACCAGATCGAAACAGATCAGAGACATCTCTAATAACACCAAGAACAGATCAGAGACCTCTCTAATAACACCAAGAACAGACCAGATGGAAACAGATCAGAGACATCTCTAATAACACCAAGAATCGATCAGATCGAAACAGACCAGGGACATCTCTAATAACACCAAGAACAGACCAGAGACCTCTCTAATAACACAAAGACCAGACCAGATCGAAACAGATCAGAGACCTCTCTAATAACACAGAGAACAGACCAGATCGAAACAGATCAGAGACCTCTATAATAACACCAAGCACAGACCAGATCGAAACAGATCAGAGACCTCTCTAATAACACAGAGAACAGACCAGATCGAAACAGATCAGAGACCTCTATAATAACACAGAGAACAGACCAGATCGAAACAGATCAGAGACCTCTCTAATAACACAGAGAACAGACCAGATCGAAACAGATCAGAGACCTCTCTAATAACATCAAGAATCGATCAGATCGAAACAGATCAGAGACCTCTCTAATAACACCAAGAACAGACCAGAGACCTCTCTAATAACACAAAGACCAGACCAGATCGAAACAGATCAGAGACCTCTCTAATAACACAGAGAACAGACCAGATCGAAACAGATCAGAGACCTCTATAATAACACCAAGCACAGACCAGATCGAAACAGATCAGAGACCTCTCTAATAACACAGAGAACAGACCAGATCGAAACAGATCAGAGACCTCTATAATAACACCAAGCACAGACCAGATCGAAACAGATCAGAGACCTCTCTAATAACACAGAGAACAGATCAGAGACCTCTATAATAACACCAAGCACAGACCAGATCGAAACAGATCAGAGACCTCTCTAATAACATCAAGAATCGATCAGATCGAAACAGATCAGAGACCTCTCTAATAACACAGAGAACAGATCAGAGACCTCTATAATAACACCAAGCACAGACCAGATCGAAACAGATCAGAGACCTCTCTAATAACACAAAGAACCGACCAGATCAGAAACACCGCGACGTCGTGTTCACGGGTTGTGATTCCCACTCATTACAATCAGACCTCAAAATATGATGCCGGACATTTGCAGAATGAGGCCCACAGAGGGCAACTTAGTGACGCTACCCCGCACAACGGGCTGGCGTCATCAAATTCGTCCTGTGTGGACTTCATTCTGCATGGCCTAATCTGCTGTGCATATGGGAGACAAAGACTCAGATTTAAGTTCCCAAATGGTGATGTGCACCCATTTGGCACCTCGATTGTGCATGTAATCGTCTGCCAACTTGGGGTTATATATACAGAGAGAGAAACTAACCTAAGAAAAGAAAAAGAAACTTTCTAAAGAAACTAAAAAAAACTTGTTAATTTGATAATAAAGATGCTTTCCAGAGAAGATGAAGCCAGAGTCCCAGAAGGTGAATTTTGCGACGCTAGCCCTCTGTGTAGGTTTGCGTTACTAAATTCGCCTTCTGTTGACCTCATTCTGCAAATGTCCGGCACCATAGTTTGATCCTGATTATACAATTCCATCCAGCTAACATGCTATCATAAACGATGTTAACCCTTCCATGACTGGAGCTTCCTGAAATTTTGCGAAAACCATGTGCCAATGCATTCTGTTATATATTCGGGTACCCCATAAGGACAGAGAATGTATTGGCCTAACAATATTTACCTTGACCTTGTAAGCCAATGCATTCTCTTAAATATGCGAGGCTCCATATGAGAGACTCGCATTATATAAGAGAATGCACTGGCACAGGATCGTTGAAGATACATAATCCGAATTAACGCTCGTAAATTTCTATTCCTTTCGCTTCGAGGGTAAAACATATTTGATTCGAGTCGATGAAACCACACATCAAAGCTCAAAGTTATCATATTTCGATTTTTCATTTTTTTCACCACCTGGACTATTCAGCGGCCTGGCAAAAATTCCCCATAATTCCAGAAATAGTACAGACATGCGCGGACGCCGTTACGAGAGGTCACACAAGGTCACTGCTCGATATACGATCAGCGCATCAGTGGCGATCGCATATTAATGAAAAGTATCGCCATCAACAAGAATACGACAGGTTGTGATAGTTGACATCGGATACATATGAATTGTTTATTCATATAAACTGTATAACATACATATACTTATTTACGAATCTGTAATCATGTTATATTTGTCCAAATGGACGTGTTTTATGGCACCACGCCGGTTACACGTAAAACTACTATGTGTTTACTTTTGTGATAACACACGTTGTGAAATTCCAATTTTAACTAAGAATCATCATATATGGAAGTTGTAAACCACACTCACTCATCCTCCAAACTGGCAAGAAAAACCGTTATGACTTTTTCTGCAAATATAATATCGTGATTGGTATTGTTGTGAGTATTTATTGACAATAAACTAATTTGGATAACTAAATCGGCTTTTGGTGAATTCCGTTGTTGTTGTTGTTGTATATATATTGGGTGATACGAGGACCAGCGAATCAGATTATGTATCTTAACCCTTTACCCAACAGAACGCCCAGAAACGCCCTAACAGCCTAAATTATCTTCGGTCTGTCTCAATAAAACCATGGAAATATGGGTATCATTGGAACCGGCTCATTGAGCACATTGTGATAGTTACAGTTATGCCCTGTGCCAATGCATTCTCTTATATATGCGAGTCGACCATAGGTCGCCTCGCATATATAAGAGAATGCATTGGCCTAAAAAAAACTTTTTTTTAACACTTTTTACCATTTTTTCTTTAATATGTGTTAAGCCAATGCATTCTCTTATATATGCGAGGCGACCTATGGTCGACTCGCATATATAAGAGAATGCATTGGCACAGGGCCGTTCTGTTGGGTAAAGGGTTAAACGATTGGCTTCATTCCCGAGGAACGTTTACGGCGTGGCCAAAAATAACACACTGCATGAGAACACACATTTGGGATATGCTTTAGTAACGAAGTTGCATTTAGCATCGATCTCTCGATGGCAATCAAATCGAAGGCACGCGGTGCAACCATGTGTACTTATCTAATTAAGCACTGGACTGCGCCAGACGGCAGCTGATGTGATTACACCCTTTCAACCAATAAAACAGTCAATATACAGATATAGTTATCAAATGCATTGATTGCGTCATTTGGCGAAACTATCCAATTGTGCGCATTGCCGGTATTAAAATGATTTGATTGTGCAGATTGCTACGACTCGATGGTAATCAAAGACGGTGATAAAAATTAAGTCCAATGGTCTCTTCCTGGTCGCTAGGGAAATCAGAAAGAGATCGGGCTATTTTGCGGAGTATTATATTTGGACAGTGGGCATTTCATGTTCAAGTCGGACCTTAATTATTAATCACCGCGCAATTCACGCCTTGGCCCACATGTGCGGGTGTGTCTTTTTACCGGATTCCGGATCCCGGATTTCGACCCGGATTTAGGTGTCTTTTTACCGGATTTCGACCCGGATTCGGGTATGAATTTCATGCTTGTTTTATCACACATTTAACCCATTAAAAGCCGTTTCTGGCACGCGGAAACTGGTTATGGGGTGATATTAAACCAATATAGGGCTGTCGTGCTCATTCAACCCGATTAATCGTATTTAAAGGTACATATCGTGCCCGGATCAGCATACTTCTTATTTTTTCATATAGACACGGCGGTTGGATTGATTTTACGTGATCATGATGTCATTTAAGGGAACACACCATGTCCGGATCCGAATTAATTATCTCGTAATTATTGATCATATTTAAACTTTAAAGGTAGATATCATGTCCGGATCCGGTTTTTTTCTCTCTGTTTTTTTCCATATAAATTATCGTCTTTTTGATATATTAAATGTCACGTGGAACAAAGTTATAAGTTGATTTTGAGACATTATACTAGGCTGTTGGATTGATTTCACGGAATGGTTATCGCATTTAAAGGTACACACCATGTGCGGAACCGAATTAATTTCCACGTATTTACTGATAATATTTAAAGGTACAGATTATGCCCGGATCTGGATTTTTCTTCTTATAAAGTAATGCTTATTTAATACAATAAATGTAAACTGAGTCGCGTGGAACTAGGTTATAGATGTTGATGTTTAGATCAGATCATTCCCGGATTCGGATACGAATAGTTCTTTTCTATTTCATATAAATAGTCAAGTATTTAATACATTAAATGGCAGCTGATCCACGCGGAACTCTGTTTATTTGGAAACGGTGAACATGGCGCGTGGATTGATTTCACGCGAGAATGAGCCCATTTACAGACAAACTTTATGCCCGGATCTGGATCCGGATTTTATGTGTCTTTTTCTAATTTCGACCCGAACCCTGATCTCAATTTTATGTTTATTATAACCCATGTTTAACACATTAAAAGACATTTCAGACCCGCGAAAACATGGCACAGGTTGCGTTTAACAGTAATATCATTGGGATTGAAATAAATTGACTTGCTTTTGTGAAGATTTTTTGTTCTCCAGCCCACAAAAAAACCTGGTGCAGTTTAAATGGTTTATTGTTTTAGTTCGATTATAAACGATTATATTTGTGATACTAGTAGTATTACTATTGTAAATTCGATATTTAAGCCGGTTTAAGTGAGATAGATGTACGACTTGTAATAAGCGTTTTATGTCCCGACGCCCGAATCGTTATTAAAACACAGTCTGAGTAAACTCATACCTAAATATTCATTACAACATTGAATATTAGGTCTGACGGATAACATCGCTATCTCATTTCCAAGTCCTCGGGATTCCGTAATCTGATTGATTGCGTAAATTATTTTCCGTCCAATGAAACCGTATGGGTTAATAAACAAGTGTTAGTGAGCGGAGACTCCCATAATGTCACCTCTAAATATAGTAACAGAGCGGAATTTCGAGGCTTGCAAATACAACAGACAGAAAATGGCTTCGATATATTCGGTACGATTCCGATTAATTTGAAGGATGTGCTGGACTTGATAGATAGGCCTGCGTATGGTACCAACTTGGCCTCCCATAAATATAAATAGAACTTTACTCATGTCCGTGTATTTGATTTACTTTATTGTAACATGGTTTGCAAATCAAATTATTTGCCGTAAAAAAGTCATCTGAAAGTCAAACACCGAGGAAATGACTTAATTTTATGCTTTTAAATAGTTCTAAAGCATCATTTTTGATGACGACCTTATTGTTTGCTCTCGGATGCAGCTTTCCCGTTGATGCAGCGAGTTCATCTCCCGAAAAAGTATAGTCGCACACACGACAAATATTATCTTCTGTAAGTTTATGTCGCGACACAGGCCTTCTGTGGGTTGATGAGTCGGCGAAGCACAACAAATAACACGTGGGGACACCTGTCAATCATCGATGTATTTTTAAAAATCCGTGACGTCATTTTGGGGAAGCTCTTCGCTGAATAGAAATGGTTTTGGCTACATTAGCTCCAGACTCTATATTTCAAATATAGAGTCGACGTTCACCCAGACTGATAAAAACACGGATAGCATATTCATCCCGTTGCAGCCCGCTACTGTTTATACAGTGATTATATAGTCTGGCCGCCCGAATCGTTATAAAACACTGCTAACATATTCATCCCGTTGCAACCAGCAACAGTTTATACAGTGATTATCTAGTTTAAAGGTGCAGACCATGCCCGGATCCGGTTTTTAAAAACAAAATCTCCATATAAATTAACGCCTATTTAATATATTAAATGTCAGCTGAGTTAAGAGGAAGTTAGAAGTTGATTTTGAGAGGTTAGACCCGGCTGTTGGAATCCGGGAATGATCTGATCTAAACATCAACATCTATAACCTAGTTCCACGCGACTCAGTTTACATTTATTGTATTAAATAAGCATTACTTTATAAGAAGAAAAAATCCGGATCCGGGCATAATCTGTACCTTTAAATATTGTCAGTAAATACGTGGAAATTAATACGGTTCCGCACATGGTGTGACCTTTAAATGCGATAATCAATCCAACAGCCTAGTATAACGTATCAAAATCAACTTATAACTTTGTTCCACGTGACATTTAATATATCAAAAAGACGATAATTTATATGGAAAAAAAGAGAGAGAAAAAAACCGGATCCGGACATGATATCTACCTTTAAATATGATCAATAATTACGAGATAATTAATTCGGATCCGGACATGATGTGTTCCCATAAATGCCATCATGATCACGTAAAATCAATCCAACCGCCGTGTCTATATGAAAAAATAAGAAGTATGCTGATCCGGGCACGATATGTACCTTTAAATACGATTAATCGGGTTGAATGAGCACGACAGCCCTATATGGTTTAATCTCACCTCCTAATCAGTTTCCGCGTGCCAGAAACGGCTTTTAATGGGTTAAATGTGTGATAAAACAAGCATGAAATTCATACCCGAATCCGGGTCGAAATCCGGTAAAAAGACACCTAAATCCGGGTCGAAATCCGGGATCCGGAATCCGGTAAAAAGACACACCCCACATGTGCTCGGGATTGAATTTTGTTTTGCGGAGGTATTTTGTCCATTAAGCTCCTATATATAGCTGATGACGCGACGTTGTCAGTTTTATTGACGAAGGAAAGACCGCGCACATGTTTCGGCTTTACTTCTTCGAAAGTACGTGCAGTGGCGCTTAGAATTACCGAACCCCACAAACATCTGACAAGCTACAATGTAGCTCCGATACATGCATCAGACTACCCTTATTTCATGTGGATAGAAAATCCCCGATTATCGGGAATAGAACAATTTCCAACATCGCCGAACGGGCGTGTGCAATTATGGACCTTAACCATTTCTAGTATACTAAATGAATTCTCCCATTCAGTTGTACATGCATGTATACATTCAAAACTTCGAAAACAGACGCTGAACAAAAAATCATGGACAGCACCGGCACCTGGGTACCACTCGGTATCAAGCTCAATATTTATCGACAAAAGTCCACCATTTGTACACAATTTCTTCATGTATCGACATATCTAATGTTAATCTGCACAAATAAATGCCAGATATGAATTGAAGTCGCCACTTATTTCCAATAATCAGGCAATTGTTTCAAACTAATTTTCTCGCTAAACTAGCCATGACACAAACCACGGAAAGCTCATTGTGAATGGTTCAACGCAGACAGCGGATAGCTGAGTGTCATCGCAACGGACCAAAGCTGTCGTCTGAAGCTTAGCAACGAACCAACGCTGTCGTATGAAGCATCACAACGGACCAACACTTTCGTCTGAAGCATCCGTCGCTAACCCGAATAAGCTCACTGATTTTTTTATTCTTCTCATCTAAAATATAAATAAAAACGACCAATAACATCTGGGAAAGTTTCTGATAAAATCATATATATTGCTGTATCTATAATTCCAATGGTTCTCTGACATTTCTGTTTTTTTATAAACACCGGGGAGCGGAAATAAGTACGACTATTAGACTGGAGAAATTCTACGGCAGTAGTAATATTAAAAAAAACTATGGAATACTACATTGTATTAGGGCCACTTCCTAATGACGCTTTTGGCGCGCTACTAATGGCACATGTTTTGGCGCTTTCGGCGCGCGCCAGAAGCGCCATTAGGAAGTGGCCCTAACATTATTCCACAAAAAGTTATACTAACGATGAACATATTTTGTTTGATTATTTTTTTGTTTTGCCTTCTGCTAAAACCAACGTAAACATAACAAATTCACCATCTGCGTTTCCATCGAAAGTTTTCCTATGCGGATACTATGACGATCCACCTTTCGATATGCGAGAACGCGTTTGGCAATCACATGCATTATATGGCGTTTGGAACCTGGCTGACCCTTAAGTTAGTTCAAAACCTGTCTGTTGTATCAGACATACGTACTCTTGCTTATTCATTCGCAATAAAATATTCCGCATCCGTCACATCGGCTAAGACATGCTATAATTCTTATTAGCCCAGTCGGAGAAGCAGCTTTCGTGCACGATCAAGCGCAATAAAGATTTCTCATTGGGTCTTCAGTGTCGTGATAGTTCAACAGTCTGGAGGCTTTCTTACCCTGCACTATTGTAATGAGGGTTCAAATAAGTTTGTTTGTGAAACCACAAAACTAGCAGCTGAGTCGCAATTAGCAAAATGATGTCCGGCCAAAGATTGAGCCGCAATTTCTTGGGGATATTTGATTGATCCACGTGGCTCGTTTTGCGGTAGTCGGCCATTACCCAATATCACCGGCCTTGTGTCGAGAACGAGAGGAGACATAGTTACTCTCCAAAACGCTGTCAGCGCATGGTATCACCGAAATCGAACAGCATGCATTTTTATAAACAATAATTTGATTATTGGGCTATACGTTGGAGTGACTGATTGCGGGTAAACGTTTGCAGGCAAGAGTCTGTCTCGCAAATAAATATGTAAGTCGGGGTAGTTTGGTCATATATGGACATTTCGGGATTTGGCAACACCCAGTCATCACTTGATCTGGTATAAATATGCAATTTAGCCTTAATTGACAAATTAATTGCTGGTAGAACGGAGCCTGGTGGCAGCATACCTGAAATGTGCAAACGTTGCTATTATGTTTTTTGTTCGTAAGCACGCCAATAGTACAATCCTGGGCGACGGGAGCCTGGTCTAAAACTTGTTCACTCAGAAAGAAACAGTATCCCCGCTAACAAGTCTGAGTTTAGTGCGCCCGTCATTTGCAGAATGAGGTCCTCAGAGGGTGAATTTAGTGACGCTATCCCGCATAGCGGGCTAGCATCACTAAATTCATAATCTGAGAAAAGCTGTCCCGGAAGACAGACATCTCAATAGCGTCACATATGGCTTGGGTAGTCAAGTGGGCTTCACACACCAGGCGAATTGTCCTGGAAGACGCGTATCTGCAAAGGCTTCGCCATAATTTATACGCATGGGGTGGGGTAGTCGAGAGGGCACCACACACGAGAAGGCAACCGGAAGGACTAGCTTATTTTTATTGATTGACAAATGGAAGCATTTAGATCTGTTGAAGTTGTCCTTCTGTGGGTTCTGTGGGTTCTTCGTCGCCCTCATATGGACATACTCAATGTTAAGGCTTCACAGAGGGAGTCTTTTCCACGATGATTGCGGCGTTGCCAATGTGCTTCAATTGTGTGTCGTTGTATGAAAATCGAGGCTAATGATACTGTTCTTTCGTGATTAGTTAGCAATGTGGCCTTAGATGAACCGTCTGAAAAAAATCTGATGGAAATGAGGACATATGTTCTACCGTTTAAGACTTGGGCTTTTATGATTATATTCCTCCGCTGTGAGCATGATGTGTATTGACTAATTACATTGTGAATGTGGATTATTGGTTAATGGGGGTTGAGTAGCTAATCATAGTAGTCAATGCTCATCCGACCGATGCATGTTGGTTGTATCGCCACCGTTATTACTATAGTGAGAGTATGTCGTTTTGATGTCGAGTCGGAGAATAATTTCCGAATCTTAAATTACATTGTGAATGTGGATTATTGGTTAATGGGGGTTGAGTAGCTAATCATAGTAGTCAATGCTCATCCGACCGATGCATGTTGGTTGTATCGCCACCGTTATTACTATAGTAAGAGTATGTCGTTTTGATGTCGAGTCGGAGAATAATTTCCGAATCTTAAATTACATTGTGAATGTGGATTATTGGTTAATGGGGGTTGAGTAGCTAATCATAGTAGTCAATGCTCATCCGACCGATGCATGTTGGTTGTATCGCCACCGTTATTACTATAGTGAGAGTATGTCGTTTTGATGTCGAGTCGGAGAATAATTTCCGAATCTTAAAAGCCGAAAATGATCTTGGTATTTCCGTATTTTGTTACCATTTCATATCTGTATTTGGCTTTTCTTTTTTCAAACTGTCTTTGCTTTGCCTTGGACTTTGATTTGTGGTGTTGAATTCAACCACGGGTTAAGTGTTTTCGCCGAGCACACACATCCACTCGTAAAATTACTGCTGCCAATCCACGTGGTGTGTGGCACGTAGAGAGGGCAAATAGCACTTGTTTCCGCTCAAATAGATGTATGTCGAACACCAGTTCAAGAGGGTACGGCGTTTGAAATGGCAAGTGTTGTTTTGATTCCTGAAGTATCTTCGCAGTACGCGATCGAATGCCATATTTGTAAGATGTGTTGCACCACCAGTGTATAAGTGGCACATGTGTTATGTAAACGTAGAGAATAGTCTGGAACCGTTAGCCCGATAGGAAGTTCCACTTAATCGCCTAAGATGATTTATCTATATCATGGATCACAGTCAGCAGGCAGTCCGAGGTTGCGACGATAACATATTGACTCAATTATTTCGATAAAACGGGGATGTGGGTAGAAGATCTCAGTTGGAATTTCCAACAGCACCTCTTGATCCAGATCGAAATTTCCATGTCCGGAATTTTCCAACTGGTACCTAAATCTAATCAATTTCCAGCCCCCTGGTGGTAGGAATTTTACAAATTGAATAGAGTGATGTATGTTCCCCCGTGTGCAGCTTTTTCTTTGCATTATCAAGCATCTGCTTTTATTTCCTCGCGATGGGATATGAGGGATCAAGACTCAACTAATCAAACATGTTTAGTAAATATAGCCAATGACCCCGACGAACCGAGGGAACTAACCAGATTGCACAAGAAACCGATCTCAATGCGGAACAAATGTACTAGATTTTAAAATAGAATTTGGCACCATGCACGAACTCCGAGAAAAACAATTTAAATTTTCATTGACGTTCGTCGATTAAATCGAAGTTTCACACCTGAGTTGGAACTTCATTGATTTTCTAACCCAGATGGGTGTTTACACGCGTGCGTACTTCTATAGGTTTTGGACATCCTATCAAGGAATAGATTTGGGTTGAGACGCAGTGAGCGTGACGTCTGACTCTCGGCGATCATTTCGTAGCGGAATTAGACCCGCAACATCTTCACAAATATCTCGTTCTCGCGAGTTTTCCTAGATATTGGCAGCAATATGGAATAATTGTATAAATTATTCCAACGAATTGCCCCTTGATTTCGATAGATAAAGAAGATTCAATTGATCGTATACATGTAATTCCTCATAGAAAACGGCAATGTTTCAATAATTGCTTAACCCAATCTATGTGTATGGCAATTGTGTATTTTTTCCAGTCACCAGTTACATGTATAGTACCGGATTCTTTCCAACCTTTGACATGTCAATGCCACCTGACTCGTTGTCAACATTGACTTCTGTGCATGACCATAACATTTCCCTAAGATTTGAATTTATGTCACATGTATGTTTCAAAATAATGAGCATAGAAGGCATATTGAAGCTCATAAAACCCTGATTCTCGGTAGCAATAATTTGTCAGTATTATCGCTTTTCCTTATAGATGTATGTTATTTCCGCGTGCATACAGAAACGCCATGTAAGTCGGGATTTTTTTTTACCCTGTGCCAATGCATTCTCTTATATATTCACCATGCATCATGCGAGGCAGTGCAACTTACATGGCGTTTCTGTATGCACGCGGTTTGGTTTACCCTGTGCCAATGCATCCTCTTATATATGCGAGTCGACCATAGGTCGCCTCGCATATATAAGAGAATGCATTGGCCTAACAATTTTTTACAATTTTAATAATTTGTTCTTGTATTCTTTAACAATTTTATAATTTCACCCATACAGAGCCCCAGACAAACATGAGCAGACGACACTCTTCTATATGCTTCTATATATGTGTGGGGCTCCCTGCAGGGTAATGTATGTTTTTTATTTTATGTCCTAAAAATTGTAAGAAACATTTAATTAAAAAAAATGATAAAAAATTGTTAGGCCAATGCATTCTCTTATATATGCGAGGCGACCTATGGTCGACTCGCATATATAAGAGGATGCATTGGCACAGGGTAAACCAAACCGCGTGCATACAGAAACGCCATGTAAGTTGCACTGCCTCGCATGATGCATGGTGAATAACCCGGGCTTGACATTAGTTTAAACATAGTTATTCTTGTACGAGTCAAGTTGTTGCAATGGGAGGTAATTCATGTAATAACAGTAATTAGTATGGGTTAAGGTAGGAATTTCGCTGTAAGCCGATTTAGCCAGTTCCCCAAGTGCACTTGCTAATATATCGATTAGATATAGTTACCGATTTAATTCAGATTCCGCGTTGGTGGTCGTCTGTTGAGCAATATTATAATTTTTTCTTCAAATGTTTCTACAATTGATTCGCCAATATTTCATAGATAGTTGTATTGGTGTGCCCATAATAATTGTTGGCCCAATCTATGTATGGTGTGTGTGCTTTGCCAGTAAAACTTCCATAGTCAGATAGTAATCGCTTGTTTTCAACATGATCCATATCGCCATCCGTCTCGGTGTCACTTGATTTGTGCGAATGGCATTTTAAATGTGCATGTGTTTCACAACAATTCTGCAAAATATGCAAAATGAGAGGCACATTGGAGCTCACTTCATATGCTCGCCAATCATCAAGCGACAATAGCATTCCTTACGTATATGTGGCCGGGAAATACACCCCGATGGTGGCTGTACAATTAATGGTATGTTCATAAACTCCACACACGAGTAGAGATCGCATATATGCCTAATACGAACTATGTTTCAGAACTCACTGTCCACAACGATTGAAGCAATGCTTGCTTTATTATAGTAAAATGAATACCAGTCATACAACAAAAAGGTCACATACATGTGACCTTAAATTACCGTTACAGTAGTACAGGACATTGATACTCCGGGATATCAAGGCATATATAGGCCACTTTAAACGGAATAGGACTTTATTAAAAGAGGACTTTAAAAAGGCATTTTGCTTGTTGTCCAATCCTCTTTCTAAATCTCTCTATATCTATATATGTATTGTGTTATGTGTTTGATTTTTTGAAAATAAATATTGATTACACTAAACGGAATACATATAATATAAATTAAAATGCACAATTTGGTCAATAGTTTGCTTGTGCAAGTTGTGCTGTTGGTAAGAAAAATATAGGTATTTTGCTGTCTGGATTTGAAACTGTACACATGAGGATCGTAATTAAAACATCGTCATAATCGTTTAGCACATTGAATTATAATTCACAAAATTCTAAAACAGTTTGCCCTTATGGTGCCTATATATATGGACAGAAGCATACAATTGTTTCTCATCTTTCATCTGGTTATGTGATCTTGATAATTTATTATTACGTTGATGGGTTCTGTTGAATTGGTATGATGCTGGTAGTGAAACTGATGTTGTTAAGAAAACGATATGTATTCTAAAGTTGTAATTCTCGCGGTCTTTGTCTGATCTGAACGAATCATGGAAAAGCCAACAACACGTGAGGGGGGACGGGTATTTTCGGGACACCGGGATCGACCCTTTTTATTTTTCGGGAATTGGGATCGTCAGATTTAATTTTCCGGGAATCGGGAACAGAATTCCAACGGGACCCGGGAAAGGTTGAAGAAATTATTTTCCGGGACCCGGGAAATTATCCCCAATTAATCGGGATTTCCATTTTTATTCACCTAATTATGAACTGATTTCCCCAAAAATGCACACGTATTCCAGCGATGAAAGATGAGTCAGGCAAAATACACTAATGTGCTCTATGAATGATGCAAACAACATGGTAATTATAATGAAAATGAAAACTGGATCCACAAAGTCTACTGGTATCCAGTAAATTTTAAAGTCATTTATTTACACGAGTTTTACCACTTGGTCAATCTAAGCTGTTGTATCTGGTGACTTGTGTACATCCGTGTTGTCTCCTATTTCTCAGTTGGTTTGTGACTTGGTTTTTCAAACTAACATTCCAGTTATGGGGCACAATCTCAAATCGCAAACCGTCTTAGATATATTGAGACCACATGAATTTGCATACATCACCTGGACATTTAGGGAATACCTGATTTGCGGTGGTGTAGATCAGTGTAAAGAGTGATCTGTTGATTCTGTTCAATGGATTTGCATATAGGTTCGCATTTTATGTCATGTAAAATGATGTAATTGATCAGACAGTAGCCAGTAAATCATAAGATAGCATAAAAATACAATATATGTACATTGATCTACATTACTTGTGAATATTGTATGTTTTGTCGATACTCTATATAATATTTTAATTCCTGGGAACTGGCTTTTTTTTTTACTGGGAACTGGGATTTGCTTTTAATTACTGGGAACTGGGAAATGGCATATTGTTTTCCTGGGAACTGGGATTTGCTGATTTATTTCCTGGGAATCTGGGATTGGACCCCCCCCCCCCCGCGCCCCCCTCACACATGCTGTGCCTCAAATGTTCCTTTTATCGGCGACATAACGCTAAGAATAATGTATGTAAGATCAGGCAGTTGTCCCGATGGAGACATTATGACAAGACTTGTCGTGGATTGTGCAATCTTGTCTGGATTCTGGCCCACACATCCAAAGTGACGTAAATGACGTCAGAAACCTTGTCATGCCGTCTTCGCTGGTTTTCATTAAACTATATATAACCAACGAAATTTGTCTAAATGAAACTAATAGACCTAAATAACTTGGGAATTCTTCGTAAGTTGTGAAGTAGCTCCAATCCCGATTCCGCGCTTTGGTAATTTCCACACAGTTGCTAACCGGAAGTCACGTGAGAATTTCTCCAAAATCCATACCCGCGATCTTTGAAAAATCACTGATGGATATAGAAAAAAATATATGACGTCATTCACATGTGCCAAAGGTTGCTATGTAATGTCATAGTCTGTTCATGTTAGCCGTCTGGGTCTGCAAAATTTCGCAATAGTGACAATTTTAGTCTAAAATTCTGACTGAACGTAGGAAATATTTGACCTTGTTCTAAAATCGACATACTATAGTATAATGTAGATTTGGGAAATTAAACAAATTAAACAGAATGAATCAGCATATATATGTTCGGTCTGAAATTTGTAACCGGTGTTGATTCTGTAATGAATTTTCCAACTGAAACTGATCAAAGTTGGTGTGAGACACTACCCCCACCCCCTGTGGTCACCTCCCTTATTCTTGACCCACTAACACTTTTCTACATCCTATATTGACTGCGATTAAACGCGTCTCCGTATTGTTCTGTTGGCTGGGATGAATTGATTTATCATAGAAGATGCTATGTTCTTCTCATATATGTTAAGGGTATGTGTTATAAGTGCTCTGACGTTCCTGCTCTAAGTATTTCTTGGGTTCATATTAAAATAGTGATCGACCAGAGTCTTTGTTCCGAATAAGCATACTTTTTATATAAGCGATAATGCGCGGTTCGAAAACGTCCACCGATAAACACATTAAGAACACATTGGACCGACCTTCTTAACCTTACTGTCTCTATTAAATACTCGTTCACGAATATAGTTCCATCCGGAAATGTTCAGATAGTAAGTTCAATAAATGTTTTGTTGTACTTATTATCTGAACACTTCCTATCAATGAATAGTATTTATTCTGGTCTTGCCCGATACAATTTATAATGGACACCGTCCAGAGAAGCCCGAATAGCGCCCCTATATGTCCTCTCATTGCTCAGCCCATTGTCATATTTAGGTCAAGCAACAGGTGCTGTACGGTGCCCCACAAGACACACTTATAAAAACACAACAAACACCCCATTCAATCAAAACTCCAAATAGGGCCCCGTTTTGGTTTTTCTCAGATCATTTACCGATTTCTGTCAAAGTATGTTGCAAGGTGGACCACAAGAAATCCTTTCGGAACACCCCGAAAAACTTAATCCGATCCAAATTGATTGCCGTCCAGCGAGGTCCATACAAGTAAGGGTTAGAGCACAAGAATTGTTCTCTACCAGAATCAATCGAGTCGAAGACGAGATTTATTCTGGAAAAGAACTATTCGCGTGCTCTGACCGACTTAGATCACAATTGATCCCACATAATGTAATCAACTGGAAATGTGCCATTGAGCGTGTTTTGACCACGACGCACAATCCGTGCGCTGGTCGCAATTGGACACAATAGCCGGTTCGCAACGCCCAACAACGTGATTAACATGAACTGATCTCCGTTGAATGTGAATAGATATTTCCGAAACAACACGGACTGGTCCCACTTTAAAGCGCCCGTGCGATTTGTCTGTTATGATATTTGTGTGCCTAACAATGGGATAATCACTGAACTATTCCTTCGCCAGCATTGGGAATTTGTGTGCTTTACCAAAAATCACGGAACGATTGTAACAATGGGATTGTTCTCTGAGGTAATACAAAATATCAGAATAAGGAATGAGTAACGGAATTCACCATCGTCTTCTCTGTGAAAACTGTTTATTTGGGCCATGCATAAAACTGATTTAAAGATATATTAGGCACTTGTTCGGTTTCGTGAAACTGATCAGTTAGTATCCACGCGCTATGCCAACTGGAGGAATGTAGCATTCTAATAACATCGCCGAAAATATGAAGCAAATCGACCGTACCACTCCATAGAAAACATCGTCTGAACTACGCTCAATTGTAAATATTTACTACTCGATTCGGGACGCATGTCTCAGCGATAAACTAACGAAAATGATTTCGCCATCGAGAGTCACTGCATCTAATTAATACGTAAGAATGACGGTGTGTGTTGTCAATTTGGATATAATATTTGTAAAAATTACTACTTTGAACAAGATTATTCTCCATTTATATTTGATCACCATACCGGAGTGTTTCACATCACTTTAAGTAATCACACCATCACGCAGACTGAACGTTGGATGATGCCACGGTGTCTTGGGCCCGCAAACAAAGTACACTATACCTTGCTCATCTGAAGCTTCTATTCTCCTGATGGTGAACAGATAGTCTGCCATCAGAGCAGTTTTTGCCAGTCCAAAATTAAAATAGCATAAATAAAATTGTAGAGAACCCTGAATCTCAGTTTTATGGTGCCCACATCAGAATGAGCAATGGTGGATGCCACAGCGGATTTAAATCTGATGCGAAACAGTCAATTACTAGGACAACAACGGAAGCGGATCATTGACGTGATGTACGTCATAGCTCTTGGCGACAACGTCGACACGAAGTTGTTCGAGTCCGGCTTGTATTCAACGTATGGTACA
The DNA here is from genome assembly GCA_032622095.1 of Siphonodentalium dalli. Classification (NCBI taxonomy): domain Eukaryota; kingdom Metazoa; phylum Mollusca; class Scaphopoda; order Gadilida; family Siphonodentaliidae; genus Siphonodentalium; species Siphonodentalium dalli. The sequence goes on along the minus strand of CP136064.1, from coordinate 50,822,160 downwards.
CCGTAATATTTATTACACCGATGCTCCACCCGTGTCTTATTTAAGCCGTTCCATACACGTGTGTGGAGTGTATAAATAAACGACGTTGACGTCATACGGCGTAAATGACATTAGGCTGGACAATGAAATATGATATTGAAAAATAAAAGCATCATCACAAATCACAAGATAAGAACTTCTTCGGATAACAACAAATTGGGGGCGTCTGGTCGGCGTGTAATTAACACAAAACCGAACCGCGCTTCTGGTCGATAGTTTATGGCACTTTTGCGATCGCGGAAGGATAACACTCGAATCCTTCACCTCACGCAACCCCATCATAAACTGACGAAAAAGAGCGATTCTCAGTGTGTATCAATGGCTGGGCTAGTGGTTCCGCTGAAGACACGTGCTTCGCCCGGACGGGTGTGGGATAAACAATTCGTCATCTGGTTTAATGTTCGTTTCGACCTTACTCGACAAGTGATAAACAATCCAAATTAGCTAGGGGTGCCGCTTGACTGACCCGAGACAGCGTTAACTCCGAGTCTCCGGCACATTCTTCGATAAAGATTACCAATAACGTTCGCGGTGATGGGGTCATATCAATGCTTCCAGACTGCATAATCGCCAATAGAGATTCTAAATTGACGACGCTGATTTCATCGATGTATTCTGTTAACATAAAGAGAGGCAGTGATTACCAAGTTTGTTTCATTACCTGATAAAGCTTCTCCATTTATGCGGGCGAGTTCACCCATCAAACATACTAGTGTTCTTATGGAAATAAGTCATACTTGACTTAGCGTGCACGAACACCGTCTCTCAGGCGTATAATTGCATCAGACCCTTCTGATACATGGCTATTCCAATTGTCATCACATGCAATAACTGGTGAAACGACGTTAAACCACAACCATCAAACGTAAAAAAAAAAATTCTTACATTCTTTTTTTTTTCATTTTTCTTAAATTCTTTAACAATTATAAAACAATAATATATAATTTGTTAGGCCAATGCATTCTCTTATATATGGGAGGCGACCTAGGGTGTGTAATGATTTGCGGCGAGATATTTGTATACAGGAGTGTATTCTAAAATTATATCCCACCTGCTGCACGGCGTTACTACTTGGAATGGTAATCGAGTTCTGTAGTAGTTTGTATTTCTGTTCGGGTCAATGTTGCTGTTCGGGTCATGTTTTGTGATTGAACTGCATGTATGTCTGAAATAGACGCACTTTTATACTAGAATTAGTACAATAGGATCGTGAGGAAATAGCACGCCGTGTATGTGTAAGGGTTTTTAGAGACCACACGAATCAATTAAAAAAACTTCGATCAAGACGAGTGTTGTGAAACTGATATGGGTGACTGCTCTCTAACAACGCGACACCAGAATACACAGCGCTTGGATTGTCAATACAGAATATGGAGCGTGTGTTGATTGTGTATATCTCGAATATAACCGTGCATGTGTAAAATGCACAGGTTACCGGCATATGCTGGCTGATGATATTACATATAAACTGCATGTATATATGCTGGAGGCAGATTTCTTAAGCAACCACATAGTATATATAGAAGGTGAGAAATACCTACCTCTTACTACCGGTACACCAAATGTCTAGCCATTGAGTACCACGTGTATATCCGTTTGTTTTGGTTTGTATTGCCGTTTCTACCATCGGGTCAACTATTGGATTCGCTATTGAAACAGTTTGAACACCAAATAATGTCCGTCGGAGAACAGTGTTCAAGCTGGGCCGATAAATATTTTGGCCAATTCTGATTTGTTTTAGTAAAATTGAATCTTAATTTTCTTGTCTCACAATTAATGAATATTTTTGTTTTAATTAACATCTAACATTCTATATAATTACGTCCATACCTTCAAATACCGTGTCTAGACTTCTTTAATCCCACCATTGTTACTTGGTAATATACCGCTACCCACAATATACCATTCAGTCTTGTGACAGACAAAGGATACATTAGTGTTAATCCCCACTACTGTTTTGTTGCATTTCACGGTGGCCCATTGAATGATAGTGCACTTTCATGGGCGCCTTTTGTTACTCATTAAGCTGTATCACCTAATCAACTAGCAGATGATGATGCTATAAATTTGATTCTCATGTCGCTCCCTTTACAAAATCAATTTAGGTTTTTGATTAGATTTTCAATTTGGCCTTTGACAACGCGAACCTTGTTGGAGAACCGATTATTTGCGTTCTGTGTGTGAATTCTGAAGGCATATGCAATTTAGATCCCGGTGACTACTTTATATTCGATAACTGCACAAGGACGAAAGCTAGCACTTAGAATCAGATTGCAAGGGAATAATTTCAAGTATGATAAATATCTTTAACAAACCACGTGATTTCTCACTGGAATTGTTTGCCAGATCTCATATAGTCACGGATCATTGGACGAATTCAAGAAAATGACTCATATTACCATACCATGAAACACAGCGTCAATTTATGAACAGTTCCTTGTGTGTGAATTTCGTGTTAAATTGTAACTTCCCGGGGAAAAGCCCGGGGCTCATTTTGGGTATATTTCATGTTGTTGTTGATAACAAATGTTGATTGACATTTTGTGGACATTTCCAATCACAGAAATGTGACTATACCAACGAACTATAGTAATTATGACATGGAAGACCAAACCAAACCCGACAGGCACTATAGACGTATACCCTCCATGCATCGGCGGAAATTACAGCCACATACAATCAGCTCGCGCGCAATATACAACGGACAACAATCAGACTGTGTTACAGTGGAATTACCGATAAAATTCCAATTAGTCCAATAAGATACCAAAATCTAATCAAAACTTGACGGTAAACATTGGAAAAGGCCAAATTATTAAAGGCACGGGCGGCGTTCGTTGTAGAAATATTCATATTTGTTCAAATTGCCATCAACGGAAGGAATATTAAAATATATATAGTTTTGTTCATATGCCAATCATAATCAGCGCGTAAATAGTATTATGTCGTCAATACGTACGATGATGTACGTAAACAAGAACCTTCTCGTGTTACAGAAGTTTTGCTTCTGTTTACATAACACAGCGCAATTCTATTTAGGAGATAAACATACCCTGTTGAGTTGTGCATTCTGGGATTCGAGCATGAAACCAGTTTGTAGCCGGCGAGTTCACAAACTGTTTTCATGCTCGAATCCCAGAATGTACAACGAAACAGGGTACGTTTATCTCCATTGTAATTCAATCTAGCAAGGAATTTGCAAAAATACTGTATAAAAAGTATCATTTAGTCATTTTCATGACACGAATCGAGACTTTCATTTCGCCGTTGTCACCGTGCACAAATCATTGGGTTTGTTCATTGCGTTACTCGGAACACTGCTCCGTAACCATTTCCTGTGGTGCGGGTTGGCTCGTTTCGCTACTCCGTTCTGCGCCGATGAAATTGTACCGTGCCATTTTCAGGTTTGATGAACACTGAAGCGGCCGATAAACGGTATCTATAGACAACAACGCACGGGTGTGCTCGTTTCGCTACTCGTTCTGCGCCGATGAAATTTGACCGTGCTACATTCAGATTTGATGCACGCTGAAGCGGCCGATGTCGGTGAATCGAAAACGAAAGTTAGCCGGTCTCGGCCAATCAGAATGCTTGTTTTTAGTGACAAATACTCAATTGTTAATCACACACAAGTGATATAAACGCTCTTTATTATTTCCATATAAGGAAAACAGTAACAAAAAACGCTCTTTATGTTTACCATATCCGGATATAAACAAAAGCCAGGAAAAGTAAAGTTTTTTGCTTTTGTTTACATAACAAAGGAAACATTTGACAATAGCATACTGTTTATGCCATATTTATTATTGGTATAAGTACAAAGTCTGTCTATATTGTACTATGCTTTTTTTGTTTATGGCTGCTTTTGACGGAGCTGAATAATTTAACAGCATACTCACCGCCAACGCCGCCCGTATCTTTAAGAATTTTTCTGAAAATCATATTCAGACTATACATGTGAACTTACTACATAACCATTAGCTATGTTTGTTGACAAATCGCTGAAACAGTTTTGTTTACATAATAATGTTTTCAACACACGAAATTTCGTTATCGGATAACCACCCATAACAAGAAAACCAATGTCATAAATGGTAACACCCTCAAGATCATATATTATATACCCATGATTGTAATTATAGAATATAAATATATTGGTTTTGCGAATGACCAACTCAGAATTCCGTTAAAATAACAATAACAACCAGCACCTAATTAACGAACTGGCGGTCGACTCGGCCGTCTCCGACCACAACCCCCAGTGGGCTGCAGAACGAAAAATGTCTACAAAAGTTAAAATATAAGACTTACAAATTATCTTTTTCATTTCTTTTATTTGTAATTGGCATAGCTTGTCACAAACCGAAAACCAATATTATTGACATTATGAATAAACGAAATTGAAATTCCCAACTACACCTTTTACCGGACTCGGCCTCCGGTCGCAGTTCGACTTTTAATCCTCTCAAAAAATCCCATTCTATAAATAAAACACCCATGCGCCCAGGTGAAACAAGAATCTCTACATTAGTATACACGCGGAGCGCGCGTAATGAATATAAGACAACATTTATCTATTGCTCCATGTTATCCTTAGTGATGATGGTTTTACAGACTTTTATATTTGTTCCACATTTACCCACTATGAGTACCTTAGTGTTAGGTCCTTTAACTGCAGCCATACATCGTTTGACACATTAATGATTTGAGTATCCTCTTGAGTTTTATCATGCATTTCAGTAAAACTAACAATGGTCTCTATTATTATATGATGATGCTTTCATAGAGTTATGCGGCGAGATGTACGAAGCATGTGTATTAAACTCACGCGTGTATATACGCGACAGACACTCAAACAATGTACACGCGAAATATTGCGGTTGTATTGTGCCATTGTGTCAGTATCAGCGGCCTCTCATTGCATGCAATGACGTGATTGTTTGAAAGGATCACCATTTGCTAACTAACCTCTGGCGTTAAGGTTGGCATTTTAGATTAACGGTTTATACAACTGTCGATTCCATGTTGCTGGTGGGTCATCACATGTCATAAATTGTTTGTCAACGGATGGAATGATTTTGTATTTTGCGAAATTGCGCATTATTTTTTGTTTTCAGCATTTTGATTTCTGGCATATAGTTACATATACCTCATATTCAGTCAACGAAAACACCACTGCATTCTAATCACACGGTCACGACGTGCATGCATATACGACGATGATTGTGTTATCAAATGATACGGACGACCGATCTACTAAAACGCGAAATGTGGATACACCGGCAATGCCTTGTTACAAAAGAATGAACGAGTTTTCCTTGTCTAAATCCCAATTATACACATGTGTATAATACACAAGCTTAATCGTGCATCTCGCCGATGATGTCTATAACTTTGGAAATATTTGTATGGCATAATTATGAAGTATGTATATAATTTTTGACTGAAAGATAATGTGGGCCATATCATGTATATTGTGATGTTATTACCAGTCGCTTGTGACATAAAACTTCAACCATGCCTTTGACACCATATATATTTAAATTACCACTGGTACATTTCCTATACATACAAATAATTAGATCTTACCAATGAGTCAATCAATAGGAGATTATTATGGTCATATATCGAACTTCAAAACGTGAAGTTCTATACAACACTTTTTGCATTGTTATCACGTTAACTATTTCTAATATTCATTGACGAGTAGTGACCTCGGGAAATGTTCATATAATGAGTTCAACAAATGACCATAGATTATTATCTGAACATTTCCCACCAATTAATTGAAATCCTTCTGCACTTATTTTGTCATTTTCATCTCATCTGTCTGTCGTCTTCTTTTATCATCTTTATAAACATCCCTCCAAATGAAAAAAATATACCATTCCAATGTATACTTGACGAGTTAAATGGGAGAATCCATTCAGTATAGAAGGGTTAACCATGCACGAAGAGGGTCCATGTTTTCGCACCCCCCCCCCCCCCACCAAAGCAGTAGAAAATAAAGATCATTCTCAATTATGGTTGTCTGTATACGTACCCACGTCCGTATAACCTATATGTATGCATTTTATAAATGTCACATCAGAAGCGAAGAGCGCATTTTTAGAAGATGCGTTGTTCTATATAACTACAAGTGAGAAGTTTTCTATATAGACCAGAACATAATTAGATCGTGCCATTAGCTCCTTACTCTTTTCACACGGGAGCTGCGCTTGTGCAGCATTAAATACCCTGTGCCAGTTCATTCTCTTATATACATAAGAGAATGCACTGGCTTACAAGATCAAGGTAAATATTGTTAGGCCAATGCATTCACTTATATATGCGAGGCGCCCTATGGGAGACTCGCATATATAAGATATTGTATTGGCACAGGGCTTTCGCTAAATTTCAGGAAGCTCCAGTAATGAAAGGGTTAAACAATAAAAGATCGTTCTCGATTATGGTCGTTTGTACACGATTTCAACGTAAAACGGGGTGGATGATTTTGTGATTCTTTGACATACCAATGATGGTGATAGCAAGTATTTGTTTCTTTTAAATTATAGAAAAGGTTTGACAACTCAGTGGTTATTGACTTGAGCGGTGTGAGGAATATGATTCAGGAGACCATGCCATCACCCGGAGCACACTCGTTTCAGATTTTATTGTATGCGAGTTATCAATTGTTATGTTTTATTTGTTATCTAATAAACTATTAGTCAGTCAGTCAGTTAGTTAGTTAGTTAGTTAGTTTGTTTGACTAACTTGGTGTCAAATCAGACTGTTGATCTTTATTATTTGGGGACCTTAAAATTGCAAAAATGAAGATATCTTTAAAGCTGTTCAAAATTACTTACGAGATACAACACACGTAGGAAAATCCGACAAAGATCGGTTAAGATGTTCGCCTCAAAATACAAATTGCAAAAACATGCATATTGCGGTATCTCATTTATGAAAGTTAAACTCTTAGCGTAATTGGATTCAGAAGAGCAGCGAGAAATACACAAGGAAAACACACTCCACCGTTTGGATCGATAAGCCTTCCCCTGTTATTTTGATGTTGCGTTTTTGACCATCAGTCGTCCATATCATTTCAACAACACAATTATCGCCTCACTTGGCTGCACGACGTTACTTTGTGATCGCCACGGGAGTGTTTTCATTTCGAGTATGGTCCGCAGTTTACCGTCGTTGCAGTGTATTCTCGGATAGACAATAAACATGTCCCGAAAGACACTGAGTCGCGAGGGACACCCTGATTGAGTCTGAACTGGATATTTGGCACCAGGGACATGGCTAGAGTGTTTTCGTTTGGGGGGATATCCATCTTAGAATTTCCATATGTACCCCAACCCTTGAACCACACCAAACTCACACGTTTGAGTAATTCAATTTGCACCCCCTGGGCTTTGATTGTCCCCAAAATTTCCGTCACAGTCCACTAGACGGTAGCCTATAAAAAGTCTTAAATTATGGCCACTAGCCATGCAACTGGGGGATGGAAAGGATGGTTCGGACCAGTATGAGAATTTGTTTAGATCTGAACGTGAAAATTACAAAATCCTAATACCTAGTAGTCTAACGCCAGGCCAATTCACACCCCGATTTTGTTTCCTTAAATTAATTAGCAGTTATCAACTGGCCACTGGGTAGGGCACAGTACATACGGGTCGAACGATGATTCGGTCCGGTGTAAGAATATTTTGAAATCTGAACATGAAAATTTGACAATCCTAGCATCTAGACTGGCCTCAAGTTTTCCAATTCGGGGAAAATTCCAACCTGATACCAACCCTAATGTTGGGAAAGTGCTAACTGCTGGCCATGTCAGTAAAATTTTTGTAAATGAAAGGAAAATATGCAAATGTTGGCCTAATAACAACCAATTCGTCACTAACAAATTGTTGGAAAATCAAACGAGAACAATTTCAACCTAATTTTGGTGTGAAATTCCAGGAGGTGTTGCAGGAGGTTTGACTACAGTTATAACCGCCCCTGTCGCCACGACCCTATTTGGCACCTCATTCCAAGAGCGTGGTCTTGTATTCACAAAAGACGAGAAATTGTCGACAATAGATTTTGTTGGAAAACAGGGGTGGCACCCGGGGATGGAGGGGAGCTACAACCCCCCACAAGTCTGGTAAGGTTTAGCCACCTCCCCGTTGGGGAGATCTGAATGGTCAGCCCGGTAGCTATAGCTCCACCTGTCAGGAAAGCGTATAGGCCTTGCGTCGGGGATATCCTGGTGCCACCCCTGTTGGAAAAGATATATATATTTTATAGAAGAAGACCACAGAGAGCAGAAATCAGGGGATCACAAATCGACCCAAATTGGATATATATATAGTTTCGTTCTGTTGGCCTCTCTATATCATATATACTCGGTCTCTAAAAACCCTTAAAACCCAATCGACATGCGATTTCCTGGCGTTCCTGTTGCGAAAATTATAGTACAAAAAAGTGCGTCTATTTCAGACAAAGTTCAAACATAAAATTGGACAAGACAAGACGCTAATCCCATTACCAATCAAACAACATGCGAATATGAATTCAAAACAATAACATCTGGCACCAAGTTACGGCCAACCACAGGCACACACACCATGGATAAATACACGGTCAAAAGAACGGCGGGTTTTTTTTGTGTACGGTTATAGCTGGCATATACCCATGGTTATATAAAAACGGGCTACGAGCATCTGACCGCTGGTCGGGTGGTGAGACTAAAATTATCTACAAATTATTTACAAACTATATATACATTTTAAAATATGTTATACATAATTATGTTATACCTATTGTGTTGACATTAACTTGACAACAACGGCAACTGGGATACTGGGGGTTATGCATAAGTTGATCGCAGTTGTCCTCCTCCAATTTCAATGTCAATTTGTATTGTAGTATACTTATTGGTAATAAATATGTTCAAACCAACTATTATAGTCATAAACTCCCAACAACGAATAGCTAATCGCAGTTCTTTATTTCCGTGACCTATATATACTTAAAACGAGTCCGTCCGTTGTTTTAACCCTTTACCCAACAGAATGGCCCTGTGCCAATGCATTCTCTTATATATGCGAGTCGACCATAGGTCGCCTCGCATATATAAGAGAATGCATTGGCTTAACACATTAAAAATTATAAAATTGTTAAAGAATGTAAGAAAAAATGGTAAAAAGTGTTAAAAAAAAGATTTTTTTAGGCCAATGCATTCTCTTATATATGCGAGGCGACCTATGGTCGACTCGCATATATAAGAGAATGCATTGGCACATGGCTAACTGTAACTATCACAATGTGGTCAAGGAGCCGGTTCCAATGATATCCATATTTGTATGGTTCTATTGAGACAGACCGAAGATATTTTAGGCTGTTGAAGCTTTATTTGGCCGGTTTTGGCCGGTTTGTTGGGTAAAGGGTTAAAAATCAATTTGCCACATTACCAGGTGTAGGTTTTTAATATATCGACACGTTTTCCAACATAACAATACAACTAATCAAGGAAGCCGCCAGTGGTCAGATTCTCGCCATTGTCTTACTCTGTGTGACTGCCAGACAGTTGAATAACGGTCATTCAGAGCAGAACTGGCATGCCGTGATTGAACAATAATCGACAGTGTACCTCGTATGATATGGTCGTATATGGGGTCAAGGCTACACTAGCACATATCCAATTAGGTCAGGTCTTTTGTGCAACGAATGCGGCTATATTACGGAGTTAAGAAGCATCTGGATATGGATCAAATTAGGCCAATAAATACGTCAATACTTCCATACGGATTGATGTGCCATACACAGAAAGACTTTTTGGAAAAACTAGGATCCCGAATTTTCTTCGGCGTGTAAAGTGCAATAAAGCGCGTTCCTTGTTAGTCTGCTACTGTTGTTGAAAATATAAAGAGCGTGTATCTCAATTGAAACATCTGGAAAATTGATATAACTTCTGATGACTGTGAATTGTCTTCAGAGTATATCCTTTTCACGACGGGAGCTGCGCTGGTGCAGCATTAAAGATCATGTGCCAGTGCATTCTCTTATATATGCGAGTCTTCCATAGGGAGCCTCGCATATAAATAAATATAAAAGAGAATGCCCTGGCTTACAAGGTCAAAGGTAAATAGTGTTAGGCCAATCTATTCACTTATATATGCGAGTCTCCTTGTGGAAGACTGGCATATATAAGAGAATGCATTGGCAGAGGGTTTTCGAAACATTTAGTTTAAAGGCACGGCCGGCGTTCGTTGCAGAACTATTCATATTTGTTCAAATCGCCATCAACAGAATTAAGGAATATTAAAATATATATAGTTTTGTTCATATGCCAAACATAATCAGCGCGTAAATAGTATATTGTCGCCAAGACGTACGATGGTGTACGTAAACAAGAGCATGCTCCTGTTACAGAAGTTTTGCTTCTGTTTAAATAACACATCGCAATTCTATTAGTTAATCACACACAAATGATATAAACGCTCTTTATTATTTCCATATCAGGAAAATAGTAACAAATAACGCTCTTTATGTTTACCATATCAAGGATCTAAACAAAAGCCAGATTCCGTAACGTTTTTTGCTTTTGTTTACATAACAATGGAAAAACATTTGACAATAACATGCTGTTTATGCCATATTCTGATTGGTATAAGAACAAGGTCTGTCTACATTTTACTATTATTTCTGTTTATGGCGGTTTTTGACGGAGGTGAATATTTTAACAGTATACCCACAGCCAACACCGCCCGTATCTTTAAACATTATTTATGTTTCCCTCTATTGACATTCAGGTAAATAATTACAATAGATCCAAATTTAGAAGAAAAGTGCGATTAGGCAACAAAATGTAACTCCCTGTCAATATATAATCTCCGAAACATATACTGGGAACGAATTATTGATGCATATGGCGTTGATACATTTTTATTCCTGTATCAACTGAACGACATCGCTATGCAAGTGTTCGTACTAGGTGGAAACAATATTGTTATCACAAACGATGTTGAGTCAAACAGAACCAACATAATCATAGACACAGCCACTTTCCTCTTCATCAGTTGCACTCTCATAAGAGGCGAAAGCGCTACATGTAATGTATGAGCGAGGAATGTGGACCCTAGTCGTCTATCGAAATGGACATAGATGTACAATACACGTGGACTACTCTGGAATGTTGTGTACATAAAACTTCACACATGTATATTACTATGTAATGTATATATACTCTCCGCATATGGAGGCAATAAATAAATGTATGTATGCATTTTATAAATGTCATATCAGAGGTGAAGAACACATTTTTAAAGATGCCTGTTCTATGTTACACCATATAACTACAAGTGGGACGTTTAATATACCAGAATATAATTAGGTCGTGCCATTTAGCCCCTTAACCCTTTCATGACGGGAGATTCGCTGGTGCAGCATTGAAGATCCAGTGCCAGTACTTTCTCTTATATATGCGAGTCTCCCACAGGGAGAGTAAATATTGTTAGGCCAATGCATTCTCTTATATATGCGAGGCGCCATATGGGCTCAAACAACACCTTATTATGTCTCAGTTTAATCAAGGTAAGAAAACCTGATCCTCAACTGAAAGGCTGGTTACTGAAGCTGAATTCGTGTATATTTATCAATTAACGCATGGTGCGAGAGTATGAAGACCATTACGATGTTCTCATAGCTTTCCAGTCCTGTATAAAAATGAACTGCGGATGGTTTGTTTTTGAAGTTAATAATGCTGAAAATAAATTTTTCGAAAAGCAATTTATTTCCTCGGTTTGTTTCAATATATTCTTACTGCCTCTTTGTGCTGAAAAGATAGAAAATAGATCCTCCGAGAAGAGTAGACCGTGGTTTAGTGGTTAGTCACTGTATTTACAAAGAGTAATACATCAGTGCATGTACTTGTAGTCACTGATAGAAGGTTCTAGGACATGCATAATTCTCATAATCATAGAAGTATTTCTTTTATAAAAAAAATAGTGTTTTCGTCGGTCTGTTCTATTTACACACTACCATCCGCCCATACAGTAAACACGATTTTCAATGTATAAAAACACGAACGATAAAGTAATCTCATGGCAAATATAATGCCGCGAATATAGGTGACTTGTCTTATGTCACCGCGGCGTAAGAACAATACATTTAGTAATAATACTCTTATACATTCGTTGTATCTGGATATAAATTAATCATCTTTAAAGTGTGAAGCACAAATCACAGAAGGTTCCGATTGTTCCCATTTTTCTACTTTTTTTTTGCTTCGTTCATTGAATTGAATTGATCAATTTTTCGCGAAGTTATTTATTCCACATGCCATCGCCTTTTGGAAAAGGATTACCACCACGATTGTTGCAGACCATTGCACAATATTGGCCTGGAATTTTCCTAATATCCGGCCAGCCACAGAATACACAGAATGTATATATAAACGAAATGTACCTTCTGTCAAAGCAAACGCTGAAATGGTGCTGTTTACATTATAACCGGAAATGAAGCTGTCCTCTGAAATAGCCACCTAGTGGCCAGACTGACATGGGCCATAATCGTAATAGTGTCTCCCATTGAACTGTGGATCTTTAAGCTGACACCCTATCTTCCTGTTCAACATGCGGCGTATTATAGTGAGACGTATATATAGGCAATCTAAAGAGCAACATAAAACAATCACAAAAACATCACCAGAGAGCACGGATCGCCAGCTCTTAGGATCACGATGAAATCTGCAACGCTAATACCCCGAGATGTGATCACCATGCTGGAACTCATGCATGCTCCGTCTTGTGAGAACTGGACACTCCACGCTCACAAAGGCGGATTCCAGCTAATTTTGGATTTCCAGTCCAACCCGGCAAAGCCCTTATCAGGGCTCCCTACCGGGACTACCGGGAACGGACTGGAGACCGCCACATTAGCTGGGAAGTTTCAACAAAGGCAGTCTCAACACAAGAAAAAGACACCATCCAGGAAGAAGAGAGACGCAAAGAGATTGGCCGCGTGGAAGACAACGAAGACGACTGATGCTCCACCAGACGAGTCCTCCCACACAGCCGAGATCCCTGCGCAGTTTGACCTGGTGATGGACTCTCAGCCACCTTCACCACCACGGCCAGACGCGGACACCTCCGACTTCATCCCGAAGACTCGGCGATACATCGACCCGGAGCCTTCACCTGCCTCTCACATGACAACAACAGCATCCGAACAAGAACAACAAGATGCCAACAAGCGGTGGATAGAAAACTGCAAAAAAAAAACAGCTAAACTACTCGCCGAAGTAGCAGAAACAGTTAAGAGCTTAAAAGCGACAGCAACAGAAAGTAAAAGAGGAAACAAAGAGAGCAATAGAAAAAGCAAGGAGACTAATTTCACAATCAACCGTACAAACAGAACCACCGAGAAATAAGAAAAGAAAAAAGCTAAAAGCAACCAGAAAAAGCTAAACAAACTCCACCTCACTTTCCCTCCGGTCAGCCCCCGCAACAACAGCAAGCACAGCCACAACGGTCGATCTTCATCGAAAAATCAAGGGTGAAGGGACTTGCACACTGCAATCCGACCATACTACGCGGCCTTCGACCGGAAACGACCCAACAACAACAACAACAACAACAGTATACACTCCTTCTGGTGCGACAGTAGACCACGCCCGGTCGGTCCACAACAGCTTGGGATATCGGTTGGGTTGATGCTGTTTTTCGGACCGATAACAGACTTTATTCCACACCAATTGACGTGAGTCACATGTATTCAACGGAATCCAAGCCATTGAATAAATATTAGTGTATACCTCTAGTGGAATACAAGCCGGAACTATTCTTGTTGACGTTGTCGCCAAGAAAGATGACGTACATTACGTCGATCATCCGCTTCCGGTGATCCCTCCATAATTACTGATTATTTGTCAGACTTAAATCACAATAAAGGTAGCTATAGTTACAATTAAGGTGACATTCGTGGATTTAACTTATCTGACTGAACGGTGTAGAATAAATACAGAACACATCTTGCATCATAATCTCGAATCTTTTATCGAACTCGTTGCGGACGGCGCAAAGTTATATTTCGCTCTCGCTACGCTCTCGCGAAATATATCCTTGCGCCATCCGCAACTCATTCGATAAAAGAGTCTCGATTATGATGCGCGTTGTGTTCTGTCTATTTATACGCCGATGCTTGTATGTCTTCGAATTGGGTTTGCACGCGTTGCGTGTATGAACATAGAGGGCAGCCCTTCCCAAACATGATTCACGTGAATGCCCGGGCTCCACGTGTCAGTATAGTACGTCTTTTAATGAAAGTCTGGTATAGAAGAGTAACGGGTCGCGGGAGTCGTCCAAAACAGCATCAACCCAACCGATATAACATGGTGAACAACATGGTATTTATAATGAAAATGAATTTATGACTCCAGTCATAAATTCATTTTTATTATAAAATGAATTTATGACTCCAGTCATAAATTCATTTTCATTATAATTAACATGTTGTTTGCATCGTTTATAGAGCACACAAGTGTGTATTGTGCACTAAATCGTCGCACACCGTGAATCAATGAATTCCCATAAATTTACAAAACCTCTTCAATTTTACCCTTTCTCTAAATGGATTTTCCAACCCAGTTATGCAAGTTCATTGGAATAGTCTAATATTAATCGACTTCAGCAAAAGTAAGCACACGACAGATAGACGAAACGATAATACAAATGATGAAGGATTTCTATTAATTTCGGGATATGTTCAGATAATAAGTTCAACAATGGGACAGTTGTTGCACTTTTAATAGGAACATTTCCTAAGAGAATTAGTCGCCGTATTTAGTAAAGGAGAGCTTAAAGGCACGGGTGGCGTTCGTTGTAGAAATATTCATATTTGTTCAAATTGCCATAAGCGGAAGGAATATTAAAAAAATATATAGTTTTGTTCATATGCCAATCATAATCAGCGCGTAAATAGTATATTGTTGTCAATACGTACGATGGTGTACGTAAACAAGAACCTTCTCGTGTTACAGAAGTTTTGCTTCTGTTTACATAACACAGCGCAATTCTATTGGTTAATCACACACAAGTGATATAAACGCTCTTTATTATTTCCATATCAGGAAAACAGTAACAAATAACGCTCTTTATGTTTACCATATCCGGATCTAAACAAAAGCAAGGAAAAGTAAAGTTTTTGCTTTTGTTTACATAACAAAAGAAAACATTTGACAATGCCATACTATGCCATATTTCTTATTGGTATAAGTACAAAGTCTGTCTATATTGTACTATGCTTTTTGTTTATGGCGGCTTTTGACGGAGCTGAATAATTTAACAGCATACCCACCGCCAACGCCGCCCGTATATTTAACGGAAATGGCTCATTCGAGCTTCCAAATTCTATCCTCGTAACTTGGAAGGAGGTTTAAGATAGGTTGCGCATACAAGAAATGTTGATATACCGGTTTCATATGCTCTGAAAAATACTTGCCAAGGTCAAAGCCATTTCCCAGCTGTTTTAAATTTTTCGCACACAATTTGTAATCGGCTATACGCGTTCTTGATTAATAAAATCAAGCACACAAAGAACAGGTCCATGAAGAAGGAACACTGACAATGACGTCTTGCTCGCGGGTTTGATTTCTCTGACTCATCACTAAGTGAGAATCCTAACTCGCGAACATGTTCATGGTCTGTGTTTGGTCTGGTGTCGATGTGTTGCTTAAATGTTGGTGATCTTGGTAGTTTACCGTTGGCGAACACACAGGAAGGAAGATTGTGTGTGCGTCAGTATAAGGGCGCTGGCAGGAAGATATTTTCCATCTTCCGGAAACAATTAGTCAGACAACAATGATGGTGTCCTTCCGGCTAAAGCTAGTCGCTGATCTCCGATGACTTGCGTTTGATGAATATAATTATTTTATGCGCAGAATTAATCCGATTCGATATTTTGTTCTATCATACCTGCACCAATGGATTATTTTCGACACCATGTGTCTTCGCGTTTAAGACATGCTACATTAAAATTAATGGCGCCAATTCAAAACTTTAATTTTTCGAATTAAAGCAACGATTGGGTTTGCATGCTGCTTGACGTTTTTATTGCAACAACTCGTAAATATAGAAATTGAGTTTGAAGTGAAGCAAGATATTGTTAACCCTTTCTGTACTAAATTGATTCTCCTGGTCAGTTAAAATGTGCTACTGTGTATTGAACTACTGTTCTTTACTGGTCGACCTATTATGTTATTGAACAGGTTATTTCGGTCTCACGTTCTTCACTGAGTTTAATTAAAATCATCTTAGTTTTACATTACAGTTTGTCTTGGCGAGATCATAACAAAAAAGTGTACATTGGAATGGTCTATTATTCATTTGGATGGACGTTAAAGTGATACCGGCAGACGACAGATAAATGAAAGTGCAGAGGGAGCCTATTTATTGGGGGAAATGTTTAGAGAATAAGTTCAACAAACGACCTATGGGAAAACTACTCATCAATTATGCTTTAGTATAGAAAGGGTTAAAGGGGTACTGTACACTAAATTCGACCATTTATGCGACCATCTCCTTTTATACTCAATAGAATATATGCTTCAAATTAATTAATTTGAGCCACGGATTAGTGCAAAATACACTCGTGTGCTCTATAATGAACGATGCAAAAAAAGCAAAACATGGTAATTATATTGAAAATGAATGACTGGAGTCATAAATTCATTTGCATTATAAGTACCATGTTGTTTGCACCATTCATAGAGCACATGAGTGTATTTTGCACTAATCCGTGACTCAAATTCATTAATGTGTTGCATATATTCTGTTGAGTATAAAATGAGATGGTCCCATAAATGGTCGGATTTAGTGTACAGTACCCCTTTATGTTGTCTCGGGACAGTCGGGTAATATGTGGGTGGGTTAGTGACGTGGTGGGTTAGTGATGTGGTTTGATAGGTTAGTGACGTGGGTTGGTGTGTTAGTGACGTGGGTGGGTTGGTGTGTTAGTGACGTGGGTTTTAGTGACGTTCACGCCGGCCGGAAAATTCTTTCTTTTGTCAAATTTTTGGGCCATTTCTTAATTTATTGACCATTTTTCAAAAACTTTGTCAAAATTGAAAAACCAAAATATGGAATCATGGAGTAAACAGAAACTGAAACAAAATATAAAGAAACACCCACACAAAATTGTGAGTTGGTCATATTGATAAGGCACAAACTGAAATAGATCTAGCCTGCAATATATATCAACATAATTGAATACTGTTTCGTCTAGTACGTTGTCGTATTTTGAAACCACGAATCAGTATTGTCACTTGATTAACCCTTTACCCAACAAACCGGCCAAAACCGGCCAAATAAAGCTTCAACAGCCTAAAATATCTTCGGTCTGTCTCAATAGAACCATACAAATATGGATATCATTGGAACCGGCTCCTTGACCACATTATGATAGTTACAGTTATGCCCTGTGCCAATGCATTCTCTTATATATGCGAGTCGACCATAGGTCGCCTCGCATATATAAGAGAATGCATTGGCCATTTTTTCTTACATTCTTTTACAATTTTATAATTTTTAATGTGTTAAGCCAATGCATTCTCTTATATATGCGAGGCGACCTATGGTCGACTCGCATATATAAGAGAATGCATTGGCACAGGGCCGTTCTGTTGGGTAAAGAAAGTACACCGTTCCATCAGCTTATCGTCATTGTTTTGCGACCGGTGATTACATGTTTCCGAACTGAGGGTTGCATGAAGTGATTGCTGACTAAAGTCTTGAAACTTTTTGGCTAAAATGTTTGGTAAAATTAAACTTTCTTTGGCCATTTTTTAAACAAGAGCACGCCGTCGGGTGTGGCATAATACGCCCGTTTCTGGAGTAGAGTGGGCAAGGTTTAATTCGTTTGTTTGAAACCTTTGACTTCAGACGAAATAATATTTGAACTTGATCTGTATACCATATTTGGTTCAGTTCACTCGATTCAATCTAAAGTTATCATCTGGAAACCGCATATCAGGTAAAAATCTAAGTCGAAAAAGGGGCATAACTCAGTCAAAATCATGTGGACGAAATCCATATTCTAACTTGATCTGTATTTTGGGGTGGTAAACTAATATACCAAAGTTGGTTCAGTTCACTTGATTCAATTTAAAGTTATCATCCAGAAACCGCAAATCAGGTAAATCTAAGTCGAAAAAGGGGCATAACTCAGTAAAAATCATGCGGACGAAACTCATATTCGAACTTTATCTGTATTTTGGTGTAGTAAACTATCATACCAAATTTGGTTCAGTTCACTCGATTCAATCTAAAGTTATCATCCGGAAACCAAAAGCGGACGGACGACGGACGACGGACGGACAACCCATTTACATAATACGACCGTTTTTTCAAACGGGCAAAATAAAAACAATGGCCATTGGCTTCCAAGAGCGTAAACCCTGGCTGCTAACACATATGGTGTGTCAACATTGGTCGGTTGCGTATTCCTATATTAAAATAGTCAAACAGTGAACTAGAGATTATATGATTCGTCAAATGTTATCTGAAGTAGAGAAGAACTTTACATATTTTTAATATTTCCTAATCAGTCCATGAAAAGGGGTAGTATATATATAACTGTGTAAATTACAGTTATAATTTCCACATGTGTTATATTACCGTATACTGGAATTCGTCATAAAAAATCAGGGGATCACCCACTTAATTCTTGACCCACACTGGTACTTAGGGGAGTGTTATGGATATATGATGCAAAGCATCATCCGGGCAGCTAGTGGGGGGGGGGTACACAGTATTAAAGGGTAACATATGTGGGGATCCGACATTTTTTACATATTACATTAAAACCACGCGTTTTCCTTGCATGGTTTTGTGGCCATTGAAATTCAATCGGATACTGCTACAAAAATGACTATAGAACATGAATAATATTGACAGCTATATTTGCACGGCATATATATATAGCAGAAAAGAGCATTCCATGTTAGTCTATTCCTGATATGGTAGAAATAAAGAGCATTTGTTTCACTTCTGGGCGAAAAATTGAAAACAGCTGGAAAATGGCTGTAACCATGGAAAGTATTTTTCAGAGAATATGAAGCCGGTATATCAATATTGAGCCTTGTCTGTTAACCCTTTACCCAACAGAAGGCCCCTGTGCCAATGCATTCTCTTATATATGCGAGTCGACCATAGGTCGCCTCGCATATATAAGAGTATGCATTGGCTTAACACATTAAAAATTATAAAATTGTTAAAGAATGTAAGAAAAAATGGTAAAAAGTGTTAAAAAAAGATTTATTTTAGGCCAATGCATTCTCTTATATATGCGAGGCGACCTATGGTCGACTCGCATATATAAGAGAATGCATTGGCACAGGGCATAACTGTAACCATCACAATGTGGTCAAGGAGCCGGTTCCAATGATATCCATATTTGTATGGTTTTATTGAGACAGACCCAAGATAATTTAGGCTTGTTGCAGCTTTATTTGGCCGTTTTTGGCCGGTTTGTTGGGTAAGGGTTAAAGACATATTATGGACTTGTTCGGTTGCTTGAAACTGATAAATTAGTACTCGGGCGTTATGCCAACTGGGGGAGTGTAGTATTCTACTAACATCGCCGAAAATCTCAAGTAAATCGACCGTACCACTGCTAGAAATCATACTCTGAACTACGCTCAATTGTAAATATTTATATCTCGATTCGGGACGCAACAATCGGCGATAAACTAACGCAAATGATTTCGCCATCGAGACTCATTGCATTTAATTAATATATAAGAATCACGGTGTTTGTCGTAAATTTGGATTAATATTCGTAAAAAATAACTACTTTGAGCAAGATTATTCTCCGTTTCTATTTGATCACCCTACCGGGTGTTTCACATCACTTTAACACTTGCATGCTCCCTCATCCTGAATAGTCCCTGTATGGCTCAGTCGGTAAGTTATATAGCGCTTTAGGCTGTCGTATTACTGGCCGCCCAGCGATGGTTCGGTTCCCGATTAAATTGTTCCCACGCATCCAGTGAGAAAAGATGTGTCTATATATGGGCAAATATACGAGTTATTTCCCCGTGTATACGTGCGTGTAGTGGAGTGAAACTAACACTCTACACTGTTTTGCCTTCGCCGACAAAACTAACGTCGACCAAGTGACTAAAATGACGATAAACTCTAGCAACAAACTAACCCAACAGAAGGGCCCTGTTCCACATTCTCTTATATATGCGAGTCGACCATAGGTCGCCTCGCATATATAAGATAATGCATTGGCTTAACACATTACAAATTATAAAATTGTTAAAGAATGTAAGAAAAAATGGTAAAAAGTGTTAAAAAAAGATTTTGTTTAGGCCAATGCATTCTCTTATATATGCGAGGCGACCTATGGTCAACTCGCATATATAAGAGAATGCATTGGCACAGGGTATAACTGTAACTATCACAATGTGATCAAGGAGCCGGTTCCAATGATATCCATATTTGTATGGTTCTATTGAGACAGACCGAAGATATTTTAGGCTGTTGAAGCTTTATTTGGCCGGTTTTGGCCGGTTTGTTGGGTAAAGGGTTAAGGGACTCGCACAATGCCTTCAAAGTTCGTGTATATGCTAAATGAGTCAACAGTCTGTAAAACGATTATAATCAACATGTACCTGTACAAATAGATCGTCTTTGCTTTTTATTTTCATTTTAAAATAACTCTCCTAAACGAGATTTCTCATATCGAAACCATTGTTACATTGGCATTAAAGTACTCAATCCGATCAGACGCTCCTCAATTACTATTTCTTTGGCTTCGGGGGTAAAACATATTTGATTCGAGTCAAGGAACCAACCCATCAAAGTTCGGAGTGATCAGATATCGATTTTTGAAGTTTGTTATTTCTCGAGATGTGTAATAAATGTGGCCCAGAAACACGTGATCAAACGGACATAATTGCGGATGAAGATGGATAACTCAAAAATTAAGTGGGAATTCAGTCAAATTTCGTGATACTTAAGTGATAATACGGCCATATTTTGTTGAACGAAATGTTGATAAATAACAAGTTTTGGGAAATTTGATACCATAGTTGACAGTGGTTAACATTATTTGTTGCAATAATGTTGATAACTAACCCGTATTTTGAAGAGATGTTGTTGTTGTTGTTGTTGTTGTTGTTGTTGCATCTTGATGGTATGGGGAACGTCTGGTCGGAATGTGTACATTTAACGATCAAAGACCAATTATAATCCAATAAGATACTAATGTTTAATAAACAGTTCACGGTAAACATTGGAAAAGGTCAAAGCATTGAAAACTATTCTGAAAATCATATTCAGACTAAATAAATGTTAACTTACGACATGATTATCAATGTTTGTTGACAAATCACTGTAACAGTTGGTTTCAACAAGCAAATTGGGCAATTGGAGCGCTTTCAATAATTAATATGAGAACAAAGTGTGTCTATTTCTCCATGTTCTTCTTTATGGTGAATTTTTTTACATACTATAAATATGTTTTTGCACATATATTCACCACGAAAGCCTTGGTTCACATTGACATGTCAGTTGGATCAAATTGGCATAAGTAAAATGTAGATAAACTAGCATTGTATCCGCCTGTCACTCCCAATCCATTAGTTAAATGTAAATTATTAATTGCTTCTTTCATAAACATTTTTTGAGCTGTGAGCCAGCTCCGAGTGCCAATAAATCTGACCATTGTCTTCTTATGCCGATCGAACACGCCTTTGAGCAGCGCGAAGTTGGATTTATTGTGATATATGCGAAACATGTCACGATCATTAGGGTTTTTTTATGGAACACTTCCCAGACATTGGTTTTACAATACCAAACCCGGATGTGAATCCTCGTTAGCATTGTCGATCATTAATCTCCCATATAGTCCGTTCTGCTAATATATAAATAACTTGGGGTCGTCCCGCCCAAAATAAGACAAAAGCCAAGAATACTGATGCTCAAAAACATTTTATACCGAGCTTTATTGACAATGAATGTAATACAAATTACGTTAATATAACCTTGGGAAATATTTGCGGAAATTTGAAGGAAATAAGCAACACCTGTCAATCAAATATTAAATATGAATCGTACGTGACGCGTAGTGGAGCAACTACACGCCGCGCCTCGAATTTGCATTTTTATCGGCGACATAACGCTAAGAATAATTTATGTAACACCATGCTGGGCCCCCGCGGTGACGACATGACAAGACTTGTCATGGAGTGTGCATTCATATCTGGATTCTGGTCCGCAAAGCCAAAATGATGTAAATGACGCCTTCGTTTGTTGTCATTAACCTAACCAACGAAATTTGTCAAAATGAAACTAATGGCCTTAAATAGCATGGGAATTCTTCGGAAGTTATGAAGTAGGTAATTTTATTTTTCATCTCGTTGGTCCATTGCCGATTCCGCACTTTAGCAATCTCATCACAGTTGCTAACCTGAAGTCACGTGACAATTTCTCCAAAATCCATACCCGCGATCTTTGAAAAAGCAACCCGAGTCAGGTCGACAATGTTTATGATTTAAGTAAATATTATTGTTTAAAGTATAGACCATGTTATGTCTTCACGCAATGACTACTGTTATGTCGGCTATATGAAAAGTAATACTTTGTATTTTTAATTTAATTGCAATGACGTTTCCAAGATGGTGGAGCCTCAAATTCAAGATGTCGGCGCCCATGTTGAAAAGCGAACTTACTACTGCGCAACACATGCGCGGCTGGGCTGCGCCCAGCTGGTCGTCCATAAAAATATATGACGTCATTCACCCGCGTCTAATGTATAAACAATCACGCGCTCCCGCGGTGAGCTGGTGGTTGCTAATATATGGCGTCAATCACCAGCGCATAAGGTACAATACATTATGGCATTGAACTCCGTGTAAAAAGGACGACGGACTGCACTATCCAGAACTCTATATGATAACTTATATGATTGACAAGATTTAAATTAATAACCATACATATTACATGAATATATGATTTTTTCGACTGGCCATTCTCAATTTGGGTGAAATATAATATTTATGTTGTTTTATGTTGTTTTTGGTCCTTCACACGACAAAAAAATAGTTCTGCTGCCAAAAAATATGCAACGAAAAATGTTTTATTTTCTCGCAGACATTCATGATTTCAGATAGTAGACCGAGTGTAGATCCTAGTTTGGATAATAAACTAGATAATGCAGTGGGTTTTTTTTTTGGAATATAATTCCTGTCAAACTCACTGGTGACCTACATGACAAATTGTTTTTTTTTTAAGAAGGCGCCCTATTCGTGAATTTTCAAAAAATCTCAATTTTTCTAACTATCAATTTGAAGGAAATATTAATTATCCTTCATAACCAATGTATGCTATAGTATTACAACAACACATGTTTACCCTCACAGTATGTGAGATGTGTTTGAATTATATATAAAAAAAGTGGTTTAACTTGTATAGTTGGTTGGTTTTTTTAAACCACTTCTTTACATAATTCAAACATATCTCTCATTCTGTGAGGGCAAACATGTGTTGTTGTTGTTGTTGTTGTTGTTGTTGATGTTGTTGTAATACTATTGCAATCATTGGTTATGATGGATAATGATTATTTCCTTCAAACTGATAGTTAGAAATTTAGATATTTTTTTGAAAGTTCACAAATAGGCGCCTTCTTAAAAGAAATTGACATAATTGGAGTTCACATCTCGTGTACGTAATCTCGGATAGCAGAAATTCGGTGTAAGGGTCGAGATACCCCTGGCCGAAATTTCATTGGCCGAGATTAATGTTCATCTTTCAACGATCTTGAGGTTCTGTCCGACAACAAACGTCGAGCACGTCTTTCGCTGAAGCTATTGTTGATATAAATGACAAGCTATAACTCTACCCGGTTACATCCCTGAATTTTGAACCTGTTCTTCCTTTTTGGTTTATGGTATCATTCCTTGAAAATGTGAACTTTCTACTTTCCTGAGATATAGCTTTAGATACCCCTGATATAGCGTCATGCACCATTTAAACATGCAGCTAAGAGTCGTGTGCATAACCCTGATATAGCGTCATGCACCACTTAAACGTGCAGCTAATAGTCGTGCATATCCCTGATATAGCGCCATGCACCACTTAAACGTGCAGCTAAGAGTCGTGCATACCCCTGATATAGCGCCATGCACCACTTAAACGTGCAGCTAATAGTCGTGCATACCCCTGATATAGCGTCATGCACCACTTAAACGTGCAGCTAAGAGTCGTGCATACCCCTGATATAGCGTCATGCACCACTTAAACATGCAGCTAAGAGTCGTGCATATCCCTGATATAGCGCCATGCATCACTTAAACATGCAGCTAGGAGTCGTGTGCATAACCCTGATATAGCGCCATGCACCACTTAAACATGCAGCTAGGAGTCGTGTGCATAACCATGATATAGCGCCATGCACCACTTAAACGTGCAGCTAAGAGTCGTGCATATCCCCGATATAGCGTCATGCACCACTTAAACGTGCAGCTAAGAGTCGTGCATACCCCTGATATAGCGTCATGCACCACTTAAACATGCAGCTAAGAGTCGTGTGCATAACCATGATATAGCGCCATGCACCACTATATGCATGCAGCTAATAGTCGCACGGGTGCCTATCCCTGATATAGCGTCATGCATCACTTAAACATGCAGCTAAGAGTCGTGTGCATAACCCTTATATAGCGCCATGCACCACTTGAACATGCAGCTAATAGTCGTGCATACCCCTGATATAGCGTCATGCATCACTTAAATGATTTATTCGGTCTAGAAACTACAAATCGCAATAGGAAAGCCTTCCCTGTCCCAAGTCCCATTCCGATCGGATAATAAATAAGCCGAGAAATTAATAAATAATACCATAACCGATATTCGGAGATTTCCGTGACTAAACTACGGATGACGTAGTTGTGGGCGAGCAAATTAAAAAACACAGATTCGGTGCCGGAGTTTATTATGCCGACTAGTCAGCCGATACTAAAAATCGTGAATATGTGTGTGTGTGTGCTTAATATGTATACATATATAGATACATCACAATGCGATGAGTTATTTCAGTAAATCAAGATAGCGTAGTTCACTTTGGAAGTCATTATCGTACAGCAGACACTACAATATACTTATATTAATAAAGTTATTAGTAGCACCACTTAAACATGCAGCTAATAGTCGTGCATATCCCTGATATATATAGCGTCATGCATCACTTAAACGTGGAGCTAAGAGTCGTGCATATCCCTGATATAGCGTCATGCATCACTTAAACGTGCAGCTAAGAGTCGTGCATACCCCTGATATAGCGCCATGCACCACTTAAACGTGGAGCTAATAGTCGTGCATATCCCCGATATAGCGTCATGCATCACTTAAACATGCATCTAAGAGTCGTGTGCATAACCCTGATATAGCGTCATGCATCACTTAAACGTGGAGCTAATAGTCGTGCATATCCCTGATATAGCGTTATGCACCACTTAAACATGCAGCTAAGAGTCGTGCATATCCCTGATATAGCGCCATGCACCACTTAAACGTGCAGCTAATAGTCGTGCATATCCCTGATATAGCGTCATGCACCACTTAAACATGCAGCTAATAGTCGTGCATACCCCTGATATAGCGCCATGCACCACTTAAACGTGCAGCTAATAGTCGTGCATATCCCTGATATAGCGTCATGCATCACTTAAACGTGCAGCTAATAGTCGTGCATATCCCTGATATAGCGTTATGCACCACTTAAACATGCAGCTAATAGTCGTGCATATCCCTGATATAGCGTCATGCACCACTTAAACATGCAGCTAATAGTCGTGCATATCCCTGATATAGCGTCATGCACCACTTAAACGTACAGCTAATAGTCGTGCATATCCCTGATATAGCGTCATGCACCACTTAAACATGCAGCTAATAGTCGTGCATATCCCTGATATAGCGTTATGCACCACTTAAACATGCAGCTAATAGTCGTGCATATCCCTGATATAGCGCCATGCACCACTTAAACGTGCAGCTAATAGTCGTGCATATCCCTGATATAGCGCCATGCACCACTTAAACGTGCAGCTAATAGTCGTGCATACCCCTGATATAGCGCCATGCACCACTTAAACGTGCAGCTAATAGTCGTGCATATCCCTGATATAGCGTCATGCATCACTTAAACATGCAGCTAATAGTCGTGCATATCCCTGATATAGCGTCATGCACCACTTAAACGTACAGCTAATAGTCGTGCATATCCCTGATATAGCGTCATGCACCACTTAAACATGCAGCTAACAGTCGTGCATATCCCTGATATAGCGCCATGCACCACTTAAACATGCAGCTAATAGTCGTGCATATCCCTGATATAGCGTCATGCACCACTTAAACATGCAGCTAATAGTCGTGCATATCCCTGATATAGCGTCATGCACCACTTAAACATGCAGCTAATAGTCGTGCATATCCCTGATATAGCGTTATGCACCACTTAAACATGCAGCTAATAGTCGTGCATATCCCTGATATAGCGTCATGCACCACTTAAACATGCAGCTAATAGTCGTGCATATCCCTGATATAGCGTCATGCACCACTTAAACATGCAGCTAATAGTCGTGCATATCCCTGATATAGCGTCATGCACCACTTAAACATGCAGCTAATAGTCGTGCATATCCCTGATATAGCGTCATGCACCACTTAAACATGCAGCTAATAGTCGTGCATATCCCTGATATAGCGTTATGCACCACTTAAACATGCAGCTAATAGTCGTGCATATCCCTGATATAGCGTCATGCACCACTTAAACATGCAGCTAATAGTCGTGCATATCCCTGATATAGCGTCATGCACCACTTAAACATGCAGCTAATAGTCGTGCATATCCCTGATATAGCGTCATGCACCACTTAAACATGCAGCTAATAGTCGTGCATATCCCTGATATAGCGTCATGCACCACTTAAACATGCAGCTAATAGTCGTGCATATCCCTGATATAGCGTTATGCACCACTTAAACATGCAGCTAATAGTCGTGCATATCCCTGATATAGCGTCATGCACCACTTAAACATGCAGCTAATAGTCGTGCATATCCCTGATATAGCGCCATGCACCACTTAAACGTGCAGCTAATAGTCGTGCATATCCCTGATATAGCGCCATGCACCACTTAAACATGCAGCTAATAGTCGTGCATACCCCTGATATAGCGTTATGCACCACTTAAACATGCAGCTAATAGTCGTGCATATCCCTGATATAGCGTCATGCACCACTTAAACATGCAGCTAATAGTCGTGCATATCCCTGATATAGCGCCATGCACCACTTAAACATGCAGCTAATAGTCGTGCATACCCCTGATATAGCGTCATGCACCACTTAAACATGCAGCTAATAGTCGTGCATATCCCTGATATAGCGCCATGCACCACTTAAACATGCAGCTAATAGTCGTGCATATCCCTGATATAGCGTCATGCACCACTTAAACATGCAGCTAATAGTCGTGCATATCCCTGATATAGCGTTATGCACCACTTAAACATGCAGCTAATAGTCGTGCATATCCCTGATATAGCGTTATGCACCACTTAAACATGCAGCTAATAGTCGTGCATATCCCTGATATAGCGTCATGCACCACTTAAACATGCAGCTAATAGTCGTGCATATCCCTGATATAGCGTCATGCACCACTTAAACATGCAGCTAATAGTCGTGCATATCCCTGATATAGCGTTATGCACCACTTAAACATGCAGCTAATAGTCGTGCATATCCCTGATATAGCGTCATGCACCACTTAAACATGCAGCTAATAGTCGTGCATATCCCTGATATAGCGTCATGCACCACTTAAACATGCAGCTAATAGTCGTGCATATCCCTGATATAGCGTTATGCACCACTTAAACATGCAGCTAATAGTCGTGCATATCCCTGATATAGCGTCATGCACCACTTAAACATGCAGCTAATAGTCGTGCATATCCCTGATATAGCGTCATGCACCACTTAAACATGCAGCTAATAGTCGTGCATACCCCTGATATAGCGTCATGCACCACTTAAACATGCAGCTAATAGTCGTGCATATCCCTGATATAGCGCCATGCATCACTTAAACATGCAGCTAATAGTCGTGCATATCCCTGATATAGCGCCATGCACCACTTAAACATGCAGCTAATAGTCGTGCATATCCCTGATATAGCGTTATGCACCACTTAAACATGCAGCTAATAGTCGTGCATATCCCTGATATAGCGCCATGCACCACTTAAACATGCAGCTAATAGTCGTGCATATCCCTGATATAGCGTTATGCACCACTTAAACATGCAGCTAATAGTCGTGCATATCCCTGATATAGCGCCATGCACCACTTAAACATGCAGCTAATAGTCGTGCATATCCCTGATATAGCGTTATGCACCACTTAAACATGCAGCTAATAGTCGTGCATATCCCTGATATAGCGCCATGCACCACTTAAACATGCAGCTAATAGTCGTGCATATCCCTGATATAGCGTCATGCACCACTTAAACATGCAGCTAATAGTCGTGCATATCCCTGATATAGCGCCATGCACCACTTAAACGTGCAGCTAATAGTCGTGCATACCCCTGATATAGCGCCATGCACCACTTAAACGTGCAGCTAATAGTCGTGCATATCCCTGATATAGCGTTATGCACCACTTAAACATGCAGCTAATAGTCGTGCATATCCCTGATATAGCGTCATGCACCACTTAAACATGCAGCTAATAGTCGTGCATATCCCTGATATAGCGTCATGCACCACTTAAACATGCAGCTAATAGTCGTGCATATCCCTGATATAGCGTCATGCACCACTTAAACATGCAGCTAATAGTCGTGCATATCCCTGATATAGCGTCATGCACCACTTAAACATGCAGCTAATAGTCGTGCATATCCCTGATATAGCGTCATGCACCACTTAAACATGCAGCTAATAGTAGTGCATATCCCTGATATAGCGTCATGCATCACTTAAACATGCAGCTAATAGTCGTGCATATCCCTGATATAGCGTCATGCATCACTTAAACATGCAGCTAATAGTAGTGCATATCCCTGATATAGCGCCATGCACCACTTAAACGTGCAGCTAATAGTCGTGCATACCCCTGATATAGCGCCATGCACCACTTAAACGTGCAGCTAATAGTCGTGCATATCCCTGATATAGCGTTATGCACCACTTAAACATGCAGCTAATAGTCGTGCATATCCCTGATATAGCGTCATGCACCACTTAAACATGCAGCTAATAGTCGTGCATATCCCTGATATAGCGTCATGCACCACTTAAACATGCAGCTAATAGTCGTGCATATCCCTGATATAGCGTCATGCACCACTTAAACATGCAGCTAATAGTAGTGCATATCCCTGATATAGCGCCATGCACCACTTAAACGTGCAGCTAATAGTCGTGCATACCCCTGATATAGCGCCATGCACCACTTAAACGTGCAGCTAATAGTCGTGCATATCCCTGATATAGCGTTATGCACCACTTAAACATGCAGCTAATAGTCGTGCATACCCCTGATATAGCGCCATGCACCACTTAAACGTGCAGCTAATAGTCGTGCATATCCCTGATATAGCGTCATGCACCACTTAAACATGCAGCTAATAGTCGTGCATATCCCTGATATAGCGTTATGCACCACTTAAACATGCAGCTAATAGTCGTGCATATCCCTGATATAGCGTTATGCACCACTTAAACATGCAGCTAATAGTCGTGCATATCCCTGATATAGCGTTATGCACCACTTAAACATGCAGCTAATAGTCGTGCATATCCCTGATATAGCGCCATGCACCACTTAAACGTGCAGCTAATAGTCGTGCATATCCCTGATATAGCGTCATGCACCACTTAAACATGCAGCTAATAGTCGTGCATATCCCTGATATAGCGTTATGCACCACTTAAACATGCAGCTAATAGTCGTGCATATCCCTGATATAGCGTTATGCACCACTTAAACATGCAGCTAATAGTCGTGCATATCCCTGATATAGCGTTATGCACCACTTAAACATGCAGCTAATAGTCGTGCATATCCCTGATATAGCGTTATGCACCACTTAAACATGCAGCTAATAGTCGTGCATATCCCTGATATAGCGTTATGCACCACTTAAACATGCAGCTAATAGTCGTGCATATCCCTGATATAGCGTTATGCACCACTTAAACATGCAGCTAATAGTCGTGCATATCCCTGATATAGCGTTATGCACCACTTAAACATGCAGCTAATAGTCGTGCATACCCCTGATATAGCGCCATGCACCACTTAAACGTGCAGCTAATAGTCGTGCATATCCCTGATATAGCGTTATGCACCACTTAAACATGCAGCTAATAGTCGTGCATATCCCTGATATAGCGTCATGCACCACTTAAACATGCAGCTAATAGTCGTGCATATCCCTGATATAGCGTCATGCACCACTTAAACATGCAGCTAATAGTCGTGCATATCCCTGATATAGCGTTATGCACCACTTAAACATGCAGCTAATAGTCGTGCATATCCCTGATATAGCGTTATGCACCACTTAAACATGCAGCTAATAGTCGTGCATACCCCTGATATAGCGCCATGCACCACTTAAACGTGCAGCTAATAGTCGTGCATATCCCTGATATAGCGTTATGCACCACTTAAACATGCAGCTAATAGTCGTGCATATCCCTGATATAGCGTCATGCACCACTTAAACATGCAGCTAATAGTCGTGCATATCCCTGATATAGCGTCATGCACCACTTAAACATGCAGCTAATAGTCGTGCATATCCCTGATATAGCGTCATGCACCACTTAAACATGCAGCTAATAGTCGTGCATATCCCTGATATAGCGTCATGCACCACTTAAACATGCAGCTAATAGTCGTGCATATCCCTGATATAGCGTCATGCACCACTTAAACATGCAGCTAATAGTCGTGCATATCCCTGATATAGCGTCATGCACCACTTAAACATGCAGCTAATAGTCGTGCATATCCCTGATATAGCGTCATGCACCACTTAAACATGCAGCTAATAGTAGTGCATATCCCTGATATAGCGTCATGCATCACTTAAACATGCAGCTAATAGTCGTGCATATCCCTGATATAGCGTCATGCATCACTTAAACATGCAGCTAATAGTAGTGCATATCCCTGATATAGCGTCATGCATCACTTAAACATGCAGCTAATAGTCGTGCATATCCCTGATATAGCGTCATGCATCACTTAAACGTGCAGCTAATAGTAGTGCATATCCCTGATATAGCGCCATGCACCACTTAAACGTGGAGCTAATAGTCGTGCATATCCCTGATATAGCGTCATGCATCACTTAAACGTGGAGCTAAGAGTCGTGCATATCCCTGATATAGCGCCATGCATCACTTAAACGTGCAGCTAATAGTAGTGCATATCCCTGATATAGCGCCATGCATCACTTAAACATGCAGCTAATAGTCGTGCATATCCCTGATATAGCGTCATGCACCACTTAAACGTGGAGCTAATAGTCGTGCATATCCCTGATATAGCGTCATGCATCACTTAAACATGCAGCTAATAGTAGTGCATATCCCTGATATAGCGTCATGCATCACTTAAACATGCAGCTAATAGTAGTGCATATCCCTGATATAGCGTCATGCATCACTTAAACATGCAGCTAATAGTAGTGCATAACCATGATATAGCGCCATGCATCACTTAAACATGCAGCTAATAGTAGTGCATATCCCTGATATAGCGTCATGCATCACTTAAACATGCAGCTAATAGTCGTGCATATCCCTGATATAGCGTCATGCATCACTTAAACATGCAGCTAATAGTAGTGCATATCCCTGATATAGCGTCATGCATCACTTAAACGTGCAGCTAATAGTAGTGCATATCCCTGATATAGCGCCATGCACCACTTAAACGTGGAGCTAATAGTCGTGCATATCCCTGATATAGCGTCATGCACCACTTAAACATGCAGCTAATAGTCGTGCATATCCCTGATATAGCGCCATGCACCACTTAAACATGCAGCTAATAGTCGTGCATATCCCTGATATAGCGTCATGCACCACTTAAACGTGCAGCTAATAGTAGTGCATATCCCTGATATAGCGTCATGCACCACTTAAACATGCAGCTAATAGTCGTGCATAACCCTGATATAGCGCCATGCATCACTTAAACATGCAGCTAATAGTCGTGCATAACCCTGATATAGCGCCATGCACCACTTAAACATGCAGCTAATAGTCGTGCATAACCCTGATATAGCGCCATGCACCACTTAAACATGCAGCTAATAGTCGTGCATATCCCTGATATAGCGCCATGCACCACTTAAACGTGCAGCTAAGAGTCGTGCATAACCCTGATATAGCGTCATGCATCACTTAAACATGCAGCTAATAGTCGTGCATAACCCTGATATAGCGTCATGCATCACTTAAACGTGCAGCTAATAGTCGTGCATAACCCTGATATAGCGCCATGCACCACTTAAACGTGCAGCTAATAGTCGTACATATCCCTGATATAGCGCCATGCACCACTTAAACATGCAGCTAATAGTCGTGCATAACCCTGATATAGCGCCATGCATCACTTAAACGTGCAGCTAATAGTCGTACATATCCCTGATATAGCGCCATGCATCACTTAAACATGCAGCTAATAGTCGTGCATATCCCTGATATAGCGCCATGCACCACTTAAACATGCAGCTAATAGTCGTGCATATCCCTGATATAGCGTCATGCACCACTTAAACATGCAGCTAATAGTCGTGCATATCCCTGATATAGCGCCATGCATCACTTAAACATGCAGCTAAGAGTCGTGCATAACCCTGATATAGCGCCATGCATCACTTAAACGTGCAGCTAATAGTCGTGCATATCCCTGATATAGCGCCATGCATCACTTAAACATGCAGCTAATAGTCGTGCATATCCCCGATATAGCGTCATGCATCACTTAAACATGCAGCTAATAGTCGTGCATATCCCTGATATAGCGTCATGCACCACTTAAACATGCAGCTAATAGTCGTGCATATCCCTGATATAGCGCCATGCATCACTTAAACATGCAGCTAATAGTCGTGCATATCCCTGATATAGCGTCATGCATCACTTAAACGTGCAGCTAATAGTCGTGCATATCCCTGATATAGCGTCATGCATCACTTAAACATGCAGCTAATAGTCGTGCATATCCCTGATATAGCGTCATGCATCACTTAAACGTGCAGCTAATAGTCGTGCATAACCCTGATATAGCGCCATGCATCACTTAAACATGCAGCTAATAGTCGTGCATATCCCTGATATAGCGTCATGCATCACTTAAACATGCAGCTAATAGTCGTGCATATCCCTGATATAGCGTCATGCATCACTTAAACGTGCAGCTAATAGTCGTGCATAACCCTGATATAGCGTCATGCATCACTTAAACATGCAGCTAATAGTCGTGCATATCCCTGATATAGCGCCATGCATCACTTAAACATGCAGCTAATAGTCGTGCATATCCCTGATATAGCGCCATGCATCACTTAAACGTGCAGCTAATAGTCGTGCATATCCCTGATATAGCGTCATGCATCACTTAAACATGCAGCTAATAGTCGTGCATATCCCTTATATAGCGTCATGCATCACTTAAACATGCAGCTAATAGTCGTGCATATCCCTGATATAGCGTCATGCACCACTTAAACATGCATCTAATAGTCGTGCATATCCCTGATATAGCGTCATGCACCACTTAAACGTGCAGCTAAGAGTCGTGCATATCCCTGATATAGCGCCATGCATCACTTAAACATGCAGCTAAGAGTCGTGCATATCCCTGATATAGCGCCATGCATCACTTAAACATGCATCTAATAGTCGTGCATATCCCTGATATAGCGTCATGCATCACTTAAACGTGCAGCTAAGAGTCGTGCATAACCCTGATATAGCGCCATGCATCACTTAAACGTGGAGCTAAGAGTCGTGCATAACCCTGATATAGCGCCATGCATCACTTAAACGTGGAGCTAAGAGTCGTGCATAACCCTGATATAGCGCCATGCACCACTTAAACATGCAGCTAGGAGTCGTGCATATCCCTGATATAGCGTCATGCATCACTTAAACGTGCAGCTAATAGTCGTGCATATCCCTGATATAGCGTCATGCATCACTTAAACGTGCAGCTAATAGTCGTGCATAACCCTGATATAGCGCCATGCATCACTTAAACGTGGAGCTAAGAGTCGTGCATAACCCTGATATAGCGCCATGCATCACTTAAACGTGGAGCTAAGAGTCGTGCATATCCCTGATATAGCGTCATGCATCACTTAAACGTGCAGCTAATAGTCGTGCATATCCCTGATATAGCGCCATGCATCACTTAAACATGCAGCTAATAGTCGTGCATATCCCTGATATAGCGTCATGCATCACTTAAACGTGCAGCTAATAGTCGTGCATATCCCCGATATAGCGTCATGCATCACTTAAACATGCAGCTAATAGTCGTGCATATCCCTGATATAGCGCCATGCACCACTTAAACATGCAGCTAATAGTCGTGCATAACCCTGATATAGCGCCATGCACCACTTAAACATGCAGCTAATAGTCGTGCATAACCCTGATATAGCGTCATGCATCACTTAAACGTGCAGCTAATAGTCGTGCATACCCCTGATATAGCGTCATGCATCACTTAAACATGCAGCTAATAGTCGTGCATAACCCTGATATAGCGCCATGCACCACTTAAACATGCAGCTAATAGTCGTGCATAACCCTGATATAGCGTCATGCACCACTTAAACATGCAGCTAATAGTCGTGCATACCCCTGATATAGCGTCATGCATCACTTAAACATGCAGCTAGGAGTCGTGCATAACCCTGATATAGCGCCATGCATCACTTAAACATGCAGCTAATAGTCGTGCATAACCCTGATATAGCGCCATGCACCACTTAAACATGCAGCTAATAGTCGTGCATAACCCTGATATAGCGCCATGCATCACTTAAACATGCAGCTAATAGTCGTGCATATCCCTGATATAGCGTCATGCATCACTTAAACGTGCAGCTAAGAGTCGTGCATAACCCTGATATAGCGTCATGCATCACTTAAACATGCAGCTAATAGTCGTGCATAACCCTGATATAGCGTCATGCATCACTTAAACGTGCAGCTAATAGTCGTGCATAACCCTGATATAGCGCCATGCATCACTTAAACATGCAGCTAATAGTCGTACATATCCCTGATATAGCGCCATGCACCACTTAAACATGCAGCTAATAGTCGTGCATAACCCTGATATAGCGCCATGCATCACTTAAACGTGCAGCTAATAGTCGTACATATCCCTGATATAGCGCCATGCACCACTTAAACATGCAGCTAAGAGTCGTGCATATCCCTGATATAGCGCCATGCACCACTTAAACATGCAGCTAAGAGTCGTGCATATCCCTGATATAGCGCCATGCACCACTTAAACATGCAGCTAATAGTCGTGCATATCCCTGATATAGCGCCATGCATCACTTAAACATGCAGCTAATAGTCGTGCATAACCCTGATATAGCGCCATGCACCACTTAAACATGCAGCTAATAGTCGTGCATAACCCTGATATAGCGCCATGCACCACTTAAACATGCAGCTAATAGTCGTGCATATCCCTGATATAGCGCCATGCACCACTTAAACATGCAGCTAATAGTCGTGCATATCCCTGATATAGCGCCATGCATCACTTAAACATGCAGCTAATAGTCGTGCATATCCCTGATATAGCGTCATGCATCACTTAAACATGCAGCTAATAGTCGTGCATATCCCTGATATAGCGCCATGCACCACTTAAACATGCAGCTAATAGTCGTGCATATCCCTGATATAGCGTCATGCACCACTTAAACATGCAGCTAATAGTCGTGCATATCCCTGATATAGCGCCATGCATCACTTAAACATGCAGCTAAGAGTCGTGCATAACCCTGATATAGCGCCATGCATCACTTAAACGTGCAGCTAATAGTCGTGCATATCCCTGATATAGCGCCATGCATCACTTAAACATGCAGCTAATAGTCGTGCATATCCCTGATATAGCGCCATGCATCACTTAAACATGCAGCTAATAGTCGTGCATATCCCTGATATAGCGTCATGCACCACTTAAACATGCAGCTAATAGTCGTGCATATCCCTGATATAGCGCCATGCATCACTTAAACATGCAGCTAATAGTCGTGCATATCCCTGATATAGCGTCATGCATCACTTAAACGTGCAGCTAATAGTCGTGCATATCCCTGATATAGCGTCATGCATCACTTAAACATGCAGCTAATAGTCGTGCATATCCCTGATATAGCGTCATGCATCACTTAAACGTGCAGCTAATAGTCGTGCATAACCCTGATATAGCGCCATGCATCACTTAAACATGCAGCTAATAGTCGTGCATATCCCTGATATAGCGTCATGCATCACTTAAACATGCAGCTAATAGTCGTGCATATCCCTGATATAGCGTCATGCATCACTTAAACGTGCAGCTAATAGTCGTGCATAACCCTGATATAGCGTCATGCATCACTTAAACATGCAGCTAATAGTCGTGCATATCCCTGATATAGCGCCATGCATCACTTAAACATGCAGCTAATAGTCGTGCATATCCCTGATATAGCGCCATGCATCACTTAAACGTGCAGCTAATAGTCGTGCATATCCCTGATATAGCGTCATGCATCACTTAAACATGCAGCTAATAGTCGTGCATATCCCTTATATAGCGTCATGCATCACTTAAACATGCAGCTAATAGTCGTGCATATCCCTGATATAGCGCCATGCATCACTTAAACGTGCAGCTAAGAGTCGTGCATATCCCTGATATAGCGCCATGCATCACTTAAACATGCAGCTAAGAGTCGTGCATATCCCTGATATAGCGCCATGCATCACTTAAACATGCATCTAATAGTCGTGCATATCCCTGATATAGCGTCATGCATCACTTAAACGTGCAGCTAAGAGTCGTGCATAACCCTGATATAGCGCCATGCATCACTTAAACGTGGAGCTAAGAGTCGTGCATAACCCTGATATAGCGCCATGCATCACTTAAACGTGGAGCTAAGAGTCGTGCATAACCCTGATATAGCGCCATGCACCACTTAAACATGCAGCTAGGAGTCGTGCATATCCCTGATATAGCGTCATGCATCACTTAAACGTGCAGCTAATAGTCGTGCATATCCCTGATATAGCGTCATGCATCACTTAAACGTGCAGCTAATAGTCGTGCATAACCCTGATATAGCGCCATGCATCACTTAAACGTGGAGCTAAGAGTCGTGCATAACCCTGATATAGCGCCATGCATCACTTAAACGTGGAGCTAAGAGTCGTGCATATCCCTGATATAGCGTCATGCATCACTTAAACGTGCAGCTAATAGTCGTGCATATCCCTGATATAGCGTCATGCATCACTTAAACGTGCAGCTAATAGTCGTGCATAACCCTGATATAGCGCCATGCATCACTTAAACGTGGAGCTAAGAGTCGTGCATAACCCTGATATAGCGCCATGCATCACTTAAACGTGGAGCTAAGAGTCGTGCATAACCCTGATATAGCGCCATGCACCACTTAAACATGCAGCTAGGAGTCGTGCATATCCCTGATATAGCGTCATGCATCACTTAAACGTGCAGCTAAGAGTCGTGCATAACCCTGATATAGCGCCATGCATCACTTAAACGTGGAGCTAAGAGTCGTGCATAACCCTGATATAGCGCCATGCATCACTTAAACGTGGAGCTAAGAGTCGTGCATAACCCTGATATAGCGCCATGCACCACTTAAACATGCAGCTAGGAGTCGTGCATATCCCTGATATAGCGCCATGCACCACTTAAACGTGGAGCTAAGAGTCGTGCATAACCCTGATATAGCGCCATGCATCACTTAAACATGCAGCTAATAGTCGTGCATATCCCTGATATAGCGCCATGCATCACTTAAACATGCAGCTAATAGTCGTGCATAACCCTGATATAGCGCCATGCATCACTTAAACATGCAGCTAATAGTCGTGCATATCCCTGATATAGCGTCATGCATCACTTAAACGTGCAGCTAAGAGTCGTGCATATCCCTGATATAGCGCCATGCACCACTTAAACGTGGAGCTAAGAGTCGTGCATACCCCTGATATAGCGTCATGCATCACTTAAACGTGCAGCTAAGAGTCGTGCATATCCCCGATATAGCGTCATGCACCACTTAAACATGCAGCTAATAGTCGTGCATATCCCTGATATAGCGCCATGCATCACTTAAACATGCAGCTAATAGTCGTGCATATCCCTGATATAGCGTCATGCATCACTTAAACGTGCAGCTAATAGTCGTGCATATCCCTGATATAGCGCCATGCATCACTTAAACATGCAGCTAATAGTCGTGCATAACCCTGATATAGCGCCATGCACCACTTAAACATGCAGCTAATAGTCGTGCATAACCCTGATATAGCGCCATGCACCACTTAAACGTGCAGCTAATAGTCGTGCATATCCCTGATATAGCGTCATGCATCACTTAAACGTGCAGCTAAGAGTCGTGCATACCCCTGATATAGCGTCATGCATCACTTAAACATGCAGCTAGGAGTCGTGTGCATAACCATGATATAGCGCCATGCACCACCTAAACATGCAGCTAATAGTCGTGCATATCCCTGATATAGTGTCATGCACCACTTAAACATGCAGCTAAGAGTCGTGCATATCCCTGATATAGCGTCATGCATCACTTAAACGTGCAGCTAGGAGTCGTGCATACCCCTGATATAGCGTCATGCATCACCTAAACATGCAGCTAATAGTCGTGCATATCCCTGATATAGCGCCATGCATCACTTAAACGTGGAGCTAAGAGCCGTGCATATCCCTGATATAGCGTCATGCATCACTTAAACGTGCAGCTAATAGTCGTGCATACCCCTGATATAGCGTCATGCATCACTTAAACGTGCAGCTAGGAGTCGTGCATACCCCTGATATAGCGTCATGCACCACTTAAACGTGCAGCTAATAGTCGTGCATATCCCTGATATAGCGTCATGCATCACTTAAACGTGGAGCTAAGAGCCGTGCATATCCCTGATATAGCGTCATGCATCACTTAAACGTGCAGCTAATAGTCGTGCATATCCCTGATATAGCGTCATGCATCACTTAAACGTGGAGCTAAGAGTCGTGCATATCCCTGATATAGCGTCATGCATCACTTAAACGTGGAGCTAAGAGCCGTGCATATCCCTGATATAGCGTCATGCATCACTTAAACGTGCAGCTAATAGTCGTGCATATCCCTGATATAGCGCCATGCATCACTTAAACGTGCAGCTAATAGTCGTGCATATCCCTGATATAGCGTCATGCATCACTTAAACGTGGAGCTAAGAGCCGTGCATATCCCTGATATAGCGTCATGCATCACTTAAACGTGCAGCTAAGAGTCGTGCATATCCCTGATATAGCGCCATGCATCACTTAAACGTGGAGCTAAGAGTCGTGCATACCCCTGATATAGCGCCATGCATCACTTAAACGTGGAGCTAAGAGTCGTGCATATCCCCGATATAGCGTCATGCATCACTTAAACGTGGAGCTAAGAGCCGTGCATATCCCTGATATAGCGTCATGCATCACTTAAACGTGGAGCTAAGAGCCGTGCATATCCCTGATATAGCGTCATGCATCACTTAAACGTGCAGCTAAGAGTCGTGCATATCCCTGATATAGCGCCATGCATCACTTAAACGTGGAGCTAAGAGTCGTGCATATCCCCGATATAGCGTCATGCACCACTTAAACGTGCAGCTAATAGTCGTGCATATCCCCGATATAGCGTCATGCACCACTTAAACGTGCAGCTAATAGTCGTGCATATCCCTGATATAGCGTCATGCATCACTTAAACGTGCAGCTAATAGTCGTGCATATCCCTGATATAGCGTCATGCATCACTTAAACGTGCAGCTATGAGTCGTGCATACCCCTGATATAGCGCCATGCATCACTTAAACGTGGAGCTAATAGTCGTGCATACCCCTGATATAGCGCCATGCACCACTTAAACGTGCAGCTAATAGTCGTGCATATCCCCGATATAGCGTCATGCACCACTTAAACGTGCAGCTAATAGTCGTGCATATCCCTGATATAGCGTCATGCACCACTTAAACGTGCAGCTAATAGTCGTGCATACCCCTGATATAGCGTCATGCACCACTTAAACGTGCAGCTAATAGTCGTGCATATCCCCGATATAGCGTCATGCACCACTTAAACGTGCAGCTAATAGTCGTGCATACCCCTGATATAGCGTCATGCACCACTTAAACGTGCAGCTAGGAGTCGTGCATACCCCTGATATAGCGTCATGCACCACTTAAACGTGCAGCTAATAGTCGTGCATATCCCTGATATAGCGTCATGCATCACTTAAACGTGGAGCTAAGAGTCGTGCATACCCCTGATATAGCGCCATGCACCACTTAAACATGCAGCTAATAGTCGTGCATAACCCTGATATAGCGCCATGCACCACTTAAACATGCAGCTAAGAGTCGTGCATAACCCTGATATAGCGCCATGCACCACTTAAACATGCAGCTAGGAGTCGTGCATAACCCTGATATAGCGCCATGCACCACTTAAACATGCAGCTAAGAGTCGTGCATAACCCTGATATAGCGCCATGCACCACTTAAACATGCAGCTAGGAGTCGTGCATAACCATGATATAGCGTCATGCATCACTTAAACATGCAGCTAAGAGTCGTGCATAACCCTGATATAGCGCCATGCACCACTTAAACATGCAGCTAATAGTCGTGCATATCCCTGATATAGCGCCATGCACCACTTAAACATGCAGCTAATAGTCGTGCATAACCCTGATATAGCGCCATGCACCACTTAAACATGCAGCTAATAGTCGTGCATAACCATGATATAGCGTCATGCATCACTTAAACATGCAGCTAAGAGTCGTGCATAACCCTGATATAGCGCCATGCACCACTTAAACATGCAGCTAATAGTCGTGCATAACCATGATATAGCGT
The DNA here is from genome assembly GCA_032622095.1 of Siphonodentalium dalli. Taxonomy (NCBI): domain Eukaryota; kingdom Metazoa; phylum Mollusca; class Scaphopoda; order Gadilida; family Siphonodentaliidae; genus Siphonodentalium; species Siphonodentalium dalli. Next base: position 50,780,849 of record CP136064.1, on the reverse strand, counting down.
CATGCATCACTTAAACATGCAGCTAAGAGTCGTGCATAACCCTGATATAGCGCCATGCACCACTTAAACATGCAGCTAATAGTCGTGCATAACCATGATATAGCGTCATGCATCACTTAAACATGCAGCTAAGAGTCGTGCATATCCCTGATATAGCGTCATGCACCACTTAAACATGCAGCTAATAGTCGTGCATAACCATGATATAGCGTCATGCATCACTTAAACATGCAGCTAATAGTCGTGCATAACCCTGATATAGCGTCATGCACCACTTAAACATGCAGCTAATAGTCGTGCATAACCATGATATAGCGTCATGCATCACTTAAACATGCAGCTAATAGTCGTGCATAACCATGATATAGCGCCATGCATCACTTAAACATGCAGCTAATAGTCGTGCATAACCATGATATAGCGTCATGCATCACTTAAACGTGCAGCTAAGAGTCGTGCATAACCATGATATAGCGTCATGCATCACTTAAACATGCAGCTAATAGTCGTGCATAACCATGATATAGCGCCATGCACCACTTAAACATGCAGCTAATAGTCGTGCATAACCCTGATATAGCGCCATGCACCACTTAAACATGCAGCTAATAGTCGTGCATAACCATGATATAGCGTCATGCATCACTTAAACATGCAGCTAAGAGTCGTGCATAACCCTGATATAGCGCCATGCACCACTTAAACATGCAGCTAATAGTCGTGCATATCCCTGATATAGCGCCATGCACCACTTAAACATGCAGCTAATAGTCGTGCATAACCATGATATAGCGTCATGCATCACTTAAACATGCAGCTAAGAGTCGTGCATATCCCTGATATAGCGTCATGCACCACTTAAACATGCAGCTAATAGTCGTGCATATCCATGATATAGCGTCATGCATCACTTAAACATGCAGCTAAGAGTCGTGCATATCCCTGATATAGCGCCATGCACCACTTAAACATGCAGCTAATAGTCGTGCATAACCATGATATAGCGTCATGCATCACTTAAACATGCAGCTAATAGTCGTGCATATCCCTGATATAGCGTCATGCACCACTTAAACGTGCAGCTAATAGTCGTGCATATCCCTGATATAGCGTCATGCATCACTTAAACGTGGAGCTAAGAATCGTGCATACCCCTGATATAGCGTCATGCATCACTTAAACGTGGAGCTAAGAGTCGTGCATACCCCTGATATAGCGCCATGCACCACTTAAACATGCAGCTAATAGTCGTGCATAACCATGATATAGCGTCATGCATCACTTAAACATGCAGCTAATAGTCGTGCATAACCATGATATAGCGCCATGCACCACTTAAACATGCAGCTAATAGTCGTGCATATCCCTGATATAGCGTCATGCACCACTTAAACGTGCAGCTAATAGTCGTGCATATCCCTGATATAGCGTCATGCACCACTTAAACGTGCAGCTAATAGTCGTGCATATCCCTGATATAGCGCCATGCACCACTTAAACGTGCAGCTAATAGTCGTGCATATCCCTGATATAGCGTCATGCATCACTTAAACATGCAGCTAATAGTCGTGCATACCCCTGATATAGCGCCATGCACCACTTAAACATGCAGCTAATAGTCGTGCATATCCCTGATATAGCGTCATGCATCACTTAAACATGCAGCTAATAGTCGTGCATATCCCTGATATAGCGCCATGCATCACTTAAACATGCAGCTAATAGTCGTGCATACCCCTGATATAGCGTCATGCATCACTTAAACATGCAGCTAATAGTCGTGCATATCCCTGATATAGCGTCATGCACCACTTAAACGTGCAGCTAAGAGTCGTGCATATCCCTGATATAGCGTCATGCATCACTTAAACATGCAGCTAAGAGTCGTGCATACCCCTGATATAGCGCCATGCACCACTTAAACATGCAGCTAATAGTCGTGCATATCCCTGATATAGCGTCATGCATCACTTAAACATGCAGCTAATAGTCGTGCATATCCCTGATATAGCGTCATGCACCACTTAAACATGCAGCTAATAGTCGTGCATATCCCTGATATAGCGTCATGCATCACTTAAACATGCAGCTAATAGTCGTGCATATCCCTGATATAGCGTCATGCATCACTTAAACATGCAGCTAATAGTCGTGCATATCCCCGATATAGCGCCATGCACCACTTAAACATGCAGCTAATAGTCGTGCATATCCCCGATATAGCGCCATGCACCACTTAAACATGCAGCTAATAGTCGTGCATATCCCTGATATAGCGTCATGCACCACTTAAACGTGGAGCTAAGAGTCGTGCATACCCCTGATATAGCGTCATGCATCACTTAAACGTGCAGCTAATAGTCGTGCATATCCCTGATATAGCGCCATGCACCACTTAAACATGCAGCTAATAGTCGTGCATATCCTTGATATAGCGTCATGCACCACTTAAACGTGGAGCTAAGAGTCGTGCATACCCCTGATATAGCGTCATGCATCACTTAAACATGCAGCTAATAGTCGTGCATATCCCTGATATAGCGTCATGCACCACTTAAACGTGGAGCTAAGAGTCGTGCATACCCCTGATATAGCGTCATGCATCACTTAAACGTGCAGCTAATAGTCGTGCATATCCCTGATATAGCGTCATGCACCACTTAAACATGCAGATAAGAGTCGTGCATACCCCTGATATAGCGTCATGCACCACTTAAACATGCAGCTAAGAGTCGTGCATATCCCTGATATAGCGCCATGCATCACTTAAACGTGGAGCTAAGAGTCGTGCATACCCCTGATATAGCGTCATGCATCACTTAAACGTGGAGCTAAGAGTCGTGCATATCCCTGATATAGCGCCATGCATCACTTAAACATGCAGCTAATAGTCGTGCATATCCCTGATATAGCGTCATGCACCACTTAAACGTGCAGCTAAGAGTCGTGCATACCCCTGATATAGCGCCATGCATCACTTAAACATGCAGCTAATAGTCGTGCATATCCCTGATATAGCGCCATGCACCACTTAAACATGCAGCTAATAGTCGTGCATAACCCTGATATAGCGTCATGCACCACTTAAACATCCAGCTAATAGTCGTGCATATCCCTGATATAGCGTCATGCACCACTTAAACATGCAGCTAATAGTCGTGCATATCCCTGATATAGCGTCATGCATCACTTAAACGTGCAGCTAATAGTCGTGCATATCCCTGATATAGCGTCATGCATCACTTAAACGTGCAGCTAAGAGTCGTGCATACCCCTGATATAGCGTCATGCATCACTTAAACATGCAGCTAAGAGTCGTGCATACCCCTGATATAGCGTCATGCATCACTTAAACGTACAGCTAAGAGTCGTACATATCCCTGATATAGCGTCATGCACCACTTAAACATGCAGCTAAGAGTCGTGCATACCCCTGATATAGCGTCATGCATCACTTAAACGTGCAGCTAAGAGTCGTGCATATCCCTGATATAGCGCCATGCACCACTTAAACATGCAGCTAGGAGTCGTGTGCATAACCATGATATAGCGCCATGCACCACTTAAACATGCAGCTAATAGTCGTGCATACCCCTGATATAGCGTCATGCACCACTTAAACATGCAACTAAGAGTCGTGTGCATAACCATGATATAGCGCCATGCACCACTATATGCATGCAGCTAATAGTCGCACGGGTGCCTATCCCTGATATAGCGTCATGCATCACTTAAACATGCAGCTAAGAGTCGTGTGCATAACCCTTATATAGCGCCATGCACCACTTGAACATGCAGCTAATAGTCGTGCATACCCCTGATATAGCGTCATGCATCACTTAAATGATTTATTCGGTCTAGAAACTACCAATCGCAATAGGAAAGCCATCCCCGTCCCATGTCCCATTCCGATCGGATAATAAATAAGCCGAGAAATTAATAAATAATACCATAACCGATATTCGGAGATTTCCGTGACTAAACTACGGATGACGTAGTTGTGGGCGAGCAAATTAAAAAACACAGATTCGGTGCCGGAGTTTATTATGCCGACTAGTCAGCCGATACTAAAAATCGTGAATATGTGTGTGTGTGCGCTTAATATGTATACATATATAGATACATCACAATGCGATGAGTTATTTCAGTAAATCAAGATAGCGTAGTTCACTTTGGAAGTCATTATCGTACAGCAGACAATACAATATACTTATATTAATAAAGTTATTAGTAGCACCACTTAAACATGCAGCTAATAGTCGTGCATATCCCTGATATATATAGCGTCATGCACCACTTAAACATGCAGCTAAGAGTCTTGCATATCCCTGATATAGTGTCATGCATCACTTAACATGCAGTCATGCATCACTTAAACATGCATCTAAGAGTCGTGTGCATAACCCTGATATAGCGTCATGCATCACTTAAACGTGGAGCTAAGAGTCGTGCATACCCCTGATATAGCGTCATGCATCACTTAAACATGCATCTAAGAGTCGTTTGCATAACCCTGATATAGCGTCACGCATCACCTAAACATGCAGCTAAGAGTCGTGTGCATAACCCTGATATAGCGTCACGCATCACCTAAACATGCAGCTAAGAGTCGTGTGCATAACCCTGATATAGCGTCATGCACTACTTAAACATTTTAACACAATATTCTTTTTCATACCGCAAAAATTTGAAGTTTCTATATAGACCCAATATGTCTTGCAATATTGTGCAAGAACAGCATCCACAAGGACCACAACATCCTGCAATTACCCCTTAAACTTGCAAGTAAATCTCTGCAATTTGAAATTGGTCTTCACTGTATAGTACGTTTGGGTTGGAGTGAATATCAAGCTTTTATTTCGTTCGACACCAAAAACAAGCCCTCCGCGTGGGATATTCTGCGAGAAATGGCGGTGCCACGCTATTCCAAATCCTGTTAAATTCAGCGGCTTATCACTTTATACTTGTCCCATCTCATTCAGCGCGAAGCTTGATTACCCTATAAATGTTACAGTAAATCAGTGAAATAAGTAATTACGTGTATTCCCTGAACGTTTCAGTAAATTCGTGAAATTACGGAAAATTCTGGGATTGGCGTAATCGTTAATTTTAGGCGTCAGGGATTTCATGACATTACTGAAGGACAAACATGTTTAAGTTTAAAGATTTTTATTATCGCCAAGGGAAGGACCGTTATTGATATTATAAACACAGCGGACAGCATTAACAGTGCTACAATTATATATATAACTAGAAGGTGACCCGACTTCGTCCGGGCTTTGACCTTGAATTGTCTATTTTGAAGGTCAAGTGGGGTCACGATTTGACCCGTCCAAAACACTGCCCGAACAAAAGTACCCGACAAAAGTACCCGTCGAAATCCATCCGGTTTTACCCGATTTGACCTTGAATTGATCATTTTGAAGGTCAAGGTCAGGTCGGGGTAACGATTTGACCCGTCCAAAACACCCAGTGGACAAAAGTAACCCTATGTATAAAATTTCGTCGAAATACCATCAAAATTGGCGATTTGACCTTGAATTGACCCGATTTCAAGGTCAAGGTCACGTCGCACGGGCAAATGAATATGCTTATGAGACTCCCCATACGAAACTATCCCCACATACCAAGTTTCATCGAAATCCCGTGATATTCGGGCGTTTGACCTTGAAATGACCCGATTTCATGGTCAAGATCACGTCGCACGGGCAAATTAATAGGTTTATGCCACTCCCCGGCCGAAAATACACCCACATACCAAGTTTCATCGAAATCCCGTGATATTCGGGCGTTTGACCTTGAAATTACCCGATTTCAAGGTCAAGGTCACGTCGCACGGGCAAATTAATAGGCCTATGTCACTCCCCGGCCGAAAATACCCACACATACCAAGTTTCATCGAAATCAGCTCGGCCGTTTTCGAGTCCATCGATTACAGACACACAGACAGACACACACACAGACAGATCTTCCAAAATATATAATAGATGTTTAATATACTGTGTATATATCATATACTTGTTTTTACATGTTAGGCTATTGTGACATCGCGAATTGCATTTTAACCCTTTACCCAACAGAACGGCCCTGTGCCAATGCATTCTCTTATATATGCGAGTCGACCATAGGTCGCCTCGCATATATAAGAGAATGCATTGGCTTAACACATTAAAAATTATAAAATTGTTAAAGAATGTAAGAAAAAATGGTCAATGCATTCTCTTATATATGCGAGTCGACCTATGGTCGACTCGCATATATAAGAGAATGCATTGGCACAGGGCATATAACTGTAACCATCACAATGTGGTCAATGAGCCGGTTCCAATGATATCCATATTTGTATGGTTTTATTGAGACAGACCCAAGATAATTTAGGCTGTTGCAGCTTTATTTGGCCGTTTTTGGCCGGTTTGTTGGGTAAAGGGTTAACTGAGTGTTGAAACATTTATGGATGTCGTGTACCCCCTTTACAATTACGAACTGTATACTCTCCGAGATGCCGCGAAAATATTTTATATCCAGTGGGATACTCTCCATCACTCCATATATAGGTCGCGGTAAATTCCTATCACATAAGGTTATATATTAATGTCTCCCCTCGTCTTCAAACATGTGATCCCCGTTATTTGACCAATACCGACACGCTTAGCATGCACATATGTGACCCGCCATATCAAATCCAGTCGTAAGTCGGGATTTTTTCACCCTGATATATGCGAGTCGACCATAGGTCGCCTCGCATATATAAGAGAATGCATTGGCCTAACAATTTTTTACAATTTTAATAATTTTTTCTTTTATTCTTTAACAATTTTATAATTTCACCCATACAGAGCCCCAGACAAACATGAGCAGACGACACTCTTCTATAGGCTTCTATTATATGTGTGGGGCTCCCTGTAGGGTAATGGATGTTTTTTTATTTTATGTCCTAAAAATTGTCAGAAACATTTATTTTAAAAAAATGATAAAAAATTGTTAGGCCAATACATTCTCTTATATATGCGAAGCGACCTATGGTCGACTCGCATATATAAGAGAATTCATTGGCATAGGGTAAAAATCATATATATTTTTTTTATTACATATATATAGGTCGCGGTAAATTCCTATCACATAAGGTTAGAATTTCAATTTGTTTATTTAAAACACATGAGATATACGAGGAAGGCAATGTACAGCCATTGTTTAGACACGAACGCTTTTCAGACTTGGAAACGCACACGTTTTTGCATGCTATATGGGTATTATATTTCTTGAACTTGTAAATTTATTTCACATATAAAACGCCAATCGCGCGCAGAATTTTTTAACTCGTATTCGAGATACCCTGTAAAAACGAAAGGGACGTAATTCATCTTAGTTCCTTCTAACCATAACGTTGTACTTATGTATATGAAACGGCGCAGAATATATCGCTCCACTGCGCGTCGAAAAGTTAAAAATGTTTCAGATGTTAACCCTTTCCACACTAAATACTCATTTACGAATGAGTAGTTCCAAGATAATAAGATCAACATATTATAGGTCGTTTGTTGAACTTATTATCTGAACATTTCTACCAATGAATATGTATTTTGTTCTGCTCAATGTTTTTTCTGTCTGCCGTCTGCTTTTGGTACCGGAACACCCCTCTAAACGAATATTAGATTGTTCCATGTACATTTTTATAACTGAATGATAGCATAATCCATTTACTATAGTTGGGGTTTAATGTCGCTTTCAGCAACTAAGGACATATCACGACATTGCCAGTTTTAGTGGTGGAGGAAGTCCGCATGCACACTTAATCTAACAGTTATTTCAATGGCAGATCAACTCGTCGGCCATGTACGGCAAACCACCGACCATCGGCGAGTAATTGGCAACTCCACCAGATAACGATTTTGAGTTACAAAGTCCACGATGGAAACATGTGGATTTGAACCCTCATCGCCAGCGCTGGAGGGCGAAACGGCTTGGACTTGTACCCCTAACCGATTGAGCCATTTAGTATAGAAAGGGTTAAACAATTATACATACCATGCACGTTACATCGTATTCGAACCAAAGGCGTGGATATGAAAACAAAATATATAACTATTTGCCGTCATACAGCATACAGGAACAATAATAGTATTATTTTATTTCCCTTTGGGTCCAGTCTCATTCGTTATCGTTACTTACAGATGATACATTGACTTCTGCCCTGACCTGACATGATTGTACATAATCGAATTCGGGTTATATTATTTGATATTGATACAACACGTATCTAGACACTGGGAATCGTACGATAGAAGTGCAGCGGTCATTTCTCGCGGGATTACGATGGATGAATCTTGTTAATAACGCCACGGAATCCACTCCGTGATATGAGAGCGGTTCGTGATTCTATTGAACGTAAATTATACAACACGACATTAATCTCATAAGTATCGGATATCGACTCTTATTCAACCTATTCGGCTGTCAAATTTAGTTTACTTGTGAAGGCACCAGAAAATCTAGACACAGAAGGTCGTGCACATAATGATGGCCGCCAATCTGTCTCGTTTTCCTTATATATATGTAGTTACCGGGAAATCCAGACAACGAAAACCTTTCAAAGAGCCTCATATTCTTTTGGTATGCGAACATTTTGCCAACATTTATTGGAGAAAATATATTCCTGAATAGTACTGAACCCTTCACGAGCATGCTCTAAATCGCGTAGGGTAAAATTTTACTCAACAAAATGGTGCAGATAGCAACACGCAAAGGTTGGGTAAATTTTATTCAACGCAGGCTAACAATTTACCAATTGTTAAGTTACGGGTACAAAAATCGTTTAACGCAGAAGGGAAATTGATATTGGGTAAATTGTTACCCTGCGATGAGTAAAAACATTGGTTAAAATTTACCCAACGCTCGCGTGGTGCTATTTGTACCATTGTGTTGGGTAAAATTTTAAACCCAATGCGATTTAGAGTGTAAGATTATATACGGCCTCCTTTCTATTCAAAATATATCAATATTGAAGAATGTCAGCATTTACTTGAAACATGTTTTAAGATATATATATCTTTTGTGGAATACATTATTAAGAAACAGTTATGAACAAAGAAATATATTCCCAGCGTTGTTTGTTCACTGTTATAAAGTTCCCGCCAGAACAGGACAGATCCTGGAACAGTTTCCAGGTTTTAAACAGGTGGAGTATGATATCTACGGGTGAAGCCTGAGTAGAGATTCGTGGCGTGATCTATACGAAACGTATAAAGACCAGTATGCGTGATGAACAACTAATCAGTGTTCATTTGAAACACAAATTAACTGGATGCCATCTCCTTTGTTTTTCCTTTGTGGTAGAGATTTATTGAAGCAAGTCAGCATCCATCTGCCGACAAACATCCGAATTACTTGGCGTGTTGGTTTATCAATAATACATTAATGGTACTGGACACCACGTGCTTGATGGAAGATTTTCCGATTTAATAACTCGTAGGCGTCAAGAAGATACAACGACCTGAGTAATGAGAACACGTCATCCGTATGGAAATTAACGCGTAAAAGAGAGATTCCGCTTCTAGCGATAGTGCGTGTGCGATAGTGCGTGTGCGATAGTTCAGTACCTGGCCCAACCGACTCCGATCAGTGTTCCATTCCTCTCGAGACGACACGCTTACGGGAATCACTGAACTAAATGGTTTCCCATAGGCGGCAGTGTTAACGTTTCGGCCAAATTCACTGAATTAAAGCCTGCAAGCCATACCAGTGATGTTTACCCAGCTAGATTGACACCAGTTGATCACGAAAATGCAAGAAAAATTATAGGTCATGTGTTTACTTTTAAAAATAATTCCCCATGTCTACGACAGGGCTATCTCACAGCCAAATTTGATCTGGAAAAACCCAGGACTACAGCAGCTAGTTAAATAAATTTCCCGCTCACAAAAATCCATTGCCCCATTCATTCACCAATTTAAATTATTTAGATATTATGTACAAATCAAATAAACGCGATGTCATCCTTTAATAACGTGTCGCATGTATCAGGTGAAGGTCATTCTTCAGTTACCTTCACCTTTAGCATTCCACGGTGTACTCGCTCCCCGACTCTAGAACACATTTAGCTCCCTGATTCCTACACTCGAAGGATAAAGTACAGACCGCCATTATAGGAATCAGTGAGCTAAATGTGTTCTAGAGTCGGGAAGCGAGTACACCGTGGAATACTAAAGGGACGTAATTCATCTTAGTTCCTTCTAACCATAACGTTGTACTTATGTATATGAAACGGCGCAGAATATATCGCTCCACTGCGCGTCGAAAAGTTAAAAATGTTTCAGATGTTAACCCTTTCCACACTAAATACTCATTTACGAATGAGTAGTTCCAAGATAATAAGTTCAACATATTATAGGTCGTTTGTTGAACTTATTATCTGAACATTTCTACCAATGAATATGTATTTTGTTCTGCTCAATGTTTTTTTCTGTCTGCCGTCTGCTTTTGGTACCGGAACACCCCTCTAAACGAATATTAGATTGTTCCATGTACATTTTTATAACTGAATGATAGTATAATCCATTTACTATAGTTGGGGTTTAATGTCGCTTTCAGCAACTAAGGACATATCACGACATTGCCAGTTTTAGTGGTGGAGGAAGTCCGCATGCACACTTAATCTAACAGTTATTTCAATGGCAGATCAACTCGTCGGCCATGTACGGCAAACCACCGACCATCGGCGAGTAATTGGCAACTCCACCAGATAACGATTTTGAGTTACAAAGTCCACGATGGAAACATGTGGATTTGAACCCTCATCGCCAGCGCTGGAGGGCGAAACGGCTTGGACTTGTACCCCTAACCGATTGAGCCATTTAGTATAGAAAGGGTTAAACAATTATACATACCATGCACGTTACATCGTATTCGAACCAAAGGCGTGGATATGGAAACAAAATATATAACTATTTGCCGCCATACAGCATACATGCAGGAACAATAATAGTATTATTTTATTTCCCTTTGGGTCCAGTCTCATTCGTTATCGTTACTTACAGATGATACATTGACTTCTGCCCTGACCTGACATGATTGTACATAATCGAATTCGGGTTATATTATTTGATATTGATACAACACGTATCTAGACACTGGGCATCGTACGATAGAAGTGCGGCGGTCATTTCTCGCGGGATTACGATGGATGAATCTTGTTAATAACGCCACGGAATCCACAACACGACATTAATCTCATAAGTATCGGATATCGACTCTTATTCAACCTATTCGGCTGTCAAATTTAGTTTACTTGTGAAGGCACCAGAAAATCTAGACACAGAAGGTCGTGCACATAATGATGGCCGCCAATCTGTCTCGTTTTCCTTATATATATGTAGTTACCGGGAAATCCAGACAACGAAAACCTTTCAAAGAGCCTCATATTCTTTTGGTATGCGAACATTTTGCCAACATTTAGTGGAGAAAATATATTCCTGAATAGTACTGAACCCTTCACGAGTACGCTCTAAATCGCGTAGGGTAATATTTTACTCAACAAAATGGTGCAGATAGCAACACGCAAAGGTTGTTAAATTTTATTCAACGCAGGCTAACAATTTACCCATTATTAAGTTACGGGTACAAAATATCGCCTAACCCAGAAGGGAAATTGATATTGGGTAAATTGTTACCCTGCGTTGGGTAAAAATTAGGTTAAAATTTACCCAACGCTCGCGTGGTGCTATTTGTACCATTGTGTTGGGTAAAATTAAAAACCCAATGCGATTTAGAGTGTAAGATTATATACGGCCTCCTTTCTATTCAAAATATATCAATATTGAAGAATGTCAGCATTTACTTGAAATATGTTTTAAGATATATATCTTTTGTGGAATGCATTATTAAGAAACAGTTATGAACAAAGAAATATATTCCCAGCGTTGTTTGTTCACTGTTATAAAGTTCCCGCCAGAACAGGACAGATCCTGGAACAGTTTCCAGGTTTTAAACAGGTGGAGTATGATATCTACGGGTGAAGCCTGAGTAGAGATTCGTGGCGTGATCTATACGAAACGTATAAAGACCAGTATGCGTGATGAACAACTAATCAGTGTTCATTTGAAACACAAATTAACTGGATGCCATCTCCTTTGTTTTTCCTTTGTGGTAGAGATTTATTGAAGCAAGTCAGCATCCATCTGCCGACAAACATCCGAATTACTTGGCGTGTTGGTTCATCAATAATACATTAATGGTACTGGACACCACGTGCTTGATGGAAGATTTTCCGATTTAATAACTCGTAGGCGTCAAGAAGATACAACGACCTGAGTAATGAGAACACGTCATCCGTATGGAAATTAACGCGTAAAAGAGAGATTCCGCTTCTAGCGATAGAGCGTGTGCGATAGTGCGTGTGCGATAGTGCGTGTGCGATAGTTCAGTACCTGGCCCAACCGGCTCCGATCAGTGTTCCATTCCTCCCGAGACGACACGCTTACGGGAATCACTGAACTAAATGGTTTCCCATAGGCGGCAGTGTTAACGTTTCGGCCAAATTCACTGAATTGAAGCCTGCAAGCCATACCAGTGATGTTTACCCAGCTAGATTGACACCAGTTGATCACGAAAATGCAAGAAAAATCATAGGTCATGTGTTTACTTTTAAAAATAATTCCCCATGTCTACGACAGGGCTATCTCACAGCCAAATTTGATCTGGAAAAACCCAGGATTACAGCAGCTAGTTAAATAAATTTCCCGCTCACAAAAATCCATTGCCCCATTCATTCACCAATTTAAATTATTTAGATATTATGTACAAATCAAATAAACGCGATGTCATCCTTTAATAACGTGTCGCATGTATCAGGTGAAGGTCATTCTTCAGTTACCTTCACCTTTAGCATTCCACGGTGTACTCGCTCCCCGACTCTAGAACACATTTAGCTCCCTGATTCCTACACTCGAAGGATAAATTACAGACCGCCATTATAGGAATCAGTGAGCTAAATGTGTTCTAGAGTCGGGAAGCGAGTACACCGTGGAATACTAAAGGGACGTAATTCATCTTAGTTCCTTCTAACCATAACGTTGTACTTATGTATATGAAACGGCGCAGAATATATCGCTCCACTGCGCGTCGAAAAGTTAAAAATGTTTCAGATGTTAACCCTTTCCACACTAAATACTCATTTACGAATGAGTAGTTCCAAGATAATAAGTTCAACATATTATAGGTCGTTTGTTGAACTTATTATCTGAACATTTCTACCAATGAATATGTATTTTTTTCTGCTCAATGTTTTTTCTGTCTGCCGTCTGCTTTTGGTACCGGAACACCCCTCTAAACGAATATTAGATTGTTCCATGTACATTTTTATAACTGAATGATAGTATAATCCATTTACTATAGTTGGGGTTTAATGTCGCTTTCAGCAACTAAGGACATATCACGACATTGCCAGTTTTAGTGGTGGAGGAAGTCCGCATGCACACTTAATCTAACAGTTATTTCAATGGCAGATCAACTCGTCGGCCATGTACGGCAAACCACCGACCATCGGCGAGTAATTGGCAACTCCACCAGATAACGATTTTGAGTTACAAAGTCCACGATGGAAACATGTGGATTTGAACCCTCATCGCCAGCGCTGGAGGGCGAAACGGCTTGGACTTGCACCCCTAACCGATTGAGCCATTTAGTATAGAAAGGGTTAAACAATTATACATACCATGCACGTTACATCGTATTCGAACCAAAGGCGTGGATATGGAAACAAAATATATAACTATTTGCCGCCATACAGCATACATGCAGGAACAATAATAGTATTATTTTATTTCCCTTTGGGTCCAGTCTCATTCGTTATCGTTACTTACAGATGATACATTGACTTCTGCCCTGACCTGACATGATTGTACATAATCGAATTCGGGTTATATTATTTGATATTGATACAACACGTATCTAGACACTGGGCATCGTACGATAGAAGTGCGGCGGTCATTTCTCGCGGGATTACGATGGATGAATCTTGTTAATAACGCCACGGAATCCACAACACGACATTAATCTCATAAGTATCGGATATCGACTCTTATTCAACCTATTCGGCTGTCAAATTTAGTTTACTTGTGAAGGCACCAGAAAATCTAGACACAGAAGGTCGTGCACATAATGATGGCCGCCAATCTGTCTCGTTTTCCTTATATATATGTAGTTACCGGGAAATCCAGACAACGAAAACCTTTCAAAGAGCCTCATATTCTTTTGGTATGCAAACATTTTGCCAACATTTAGTGGAGAAAATATATTCCTGAATAGTACTGAACCCTTCACGAGTACGCTCTAAATCGCGTAGGGTAATATTTTACTCAACAAAATGGTGCAGATAGCAACACGCAAAGGTTGTTAAATTTTATTCAACGCAGGCTAACAATTTACCCATTATTAAGTTACGGGTACAAAATATCGCCTAACCCAGAAGGGAAATTGATATTGGGTAAATTGTTACCCTGCGTTGGGTAAAAATTAGGTTAAAATTTACCCAACGCTCGCGTGGTGCTATTTGTACCATTGTGTTGGGTAAAATTAAAAACCCAATGCGATTTAGAGTGTAAGATTATATACGGCCTCCTTTCTATTCAAAATATATCAATATTGAAGAATGTCAGCATTTACTTGAAATATGTTTTAAGATATATATCTTTTGTGGAATGCATTATTAAGAAACAGTTATGAACAAAGAAATATATTCCCAGCGTTGTTTGTTCACTGTTATAAAGTTCCCGCCAGAACAGGACAGATCCTGGAACAGTTTCCAGGTTTTAAACAGGTGGAGTATGATATCTACGGGTGAAGCCTGAGTAGAGATTCGTGGCGTGATCTATACGAAACGTATAAAGACCAGTATGCGTGATGAACAACTAATCAGTGTTCATTTGAAACACAAATTAACTGGATGCCATCTCCTTTGTTTTTCCTTTGTGGTAGAGATTTATTGAAGCAAGTCAGCATCCATCTGCCGACAAACATCCGAATTACTTGGCGTGTTGGTTCATCAATAATACATTAATGGTACTGGACACCACGTGCTTGATGGAAGATTTTCCGATTTAATAACTCGTAGGCGTCAAGAAGATACAACGACCTGAGTAATGAGAACACGTCATCCGTATGGAAATTAACGCGTAAAAGAGAGATTCCGCTTCTAGCGATAGAGCGTGTGCGATAGTGCGTGTGCGATAGTGCGTGTGCGATAGTTCAGTACCTGGCCCAACCGGCTCCGATCAGTGTTCCATTCCTCTCGAGACGACACGCTTACGGGAATCACTGAACTAAATGGTTTCCCATAGGCGGCAGTGTTAACGTTTCGGCCAAATTCACTGAATTGAAGCCTGCAAGCCATACCAGTGATGTTTACCCAGCTAGATTGACACCAGTTGATCACGAAAATGCAAGAAAAATCATAGGTCATGTGTTTACTTTTAAAAATAATTCCCCATGTCTACGACAGGGCTATCTCACAGCCAAATTTGATCTGGAAAAACCCAGGATTACAGCAGCTAGTTAAATAAATTTCCCGCTCACAAAAATCCATTGCCCCATTCATTCACCAATTTAAATTATTTAGATATTATGTACAAATCAAATAAACGCGATGTCATCCTTTAATAACGTGTCGCATGTATCAGGTGAAGGTCATTCTTCAGTTACCTTCACCTTTAGCATTCCACGGTGTACTCGCTCCCCGACTCTAGAACACATTTAGCTCCCTGATTCCTACACTCGAAGGATAAATTACAGACCGCCATTATAGGAATCAGTGAGCTAAATGTGTTCTAGAGTCGGGAAGCGAGTACACCGTGGAATACTAAAGGGACGTAATTCATCTTAGTTCCTTCTAACCATAACGTTGTACTTATGTATATGAAACGGCGCAGAATATATCGCTCCACTGCGCGTCGAAAAGTTAAAAATGTTTCAGATGTTAACCCTTTCCACACTAAATACTCATTTACGAATGAGTAGTTCCAAGATAATAAGTTCAACATATTATAGGTCGTTTGTTGAACTTATTATCTGAACATTTCTACCAATGAATATGTATTTTTTTCTGCTCAATGTTTTTTCTGTCTGCCGTCTGCTTTTGGTACCGGAACACCCCTCTAAACGAATATTAGATTGTTCCATGTACATTTTTATAACTGAATGATAGTATAATCCATTTACTATAGTTGGGGTTTAATGTCGCTTTCAGCAACTAAGGACATATCACGACATTGCCAGTTTTAGTGGTGGAGGAAGTCCGCATGCACACTTAATCTAACAGTTATTTCAATGGCAGATCAACTCGTCGGCCATGTACGGCAAACCACCGACCATCGGCGAGTAATTGGCAACTCCACCAGATAACGATTTTGAGTTACAAAGTCCACGATGGAAACATGTGGATTTGAACCCTCATCGCCAGCGCTGGAGGGCGAAACGGCTTGGACTTGCACCCCTAACCGATTGAGCCATTTAGTATAGAAAGGGTTAAACAATTATACATACCATGCACGTTACATCGTATTCGAACCAAAGGCGTGGATATGGAAACAAAATATATAACTATTTGCCGCCATACAGCATACAGGAACAATAATAGTATTATTTTATTTCCCTTTGGGTCCAGTCTCATTCGTTATCGTTACTTACAGATGATACATTGACTTCTGCCCTGACCTGACATGATTGTACATAATCGAATTCGGGTTATATTATTTGATATTGATACAACACGTATCTAGACACTGGGAATCGTACGATAGAAGTGCGGCGGTCATTTCTCGCGGGATTACGATGGATGAATCTTGTTAATAACGCCACGGAATCCACAACACGACATTAATCTCATAAGTATCGGATATCGACTCTTATTCAACCTATTCGGCTGTCAAATTTAGTTTACTTGTGAAGGCACCAGAAAATCTAGACACAGAAGGTCGTGCACATAATGATGGCCGCCAATCTGTCTCGTTTTCCTTATATATATGTAGTTACCGGGAAATCCAGACAACGAAAACCTTTCAAAGAGCCTCATATTCTTTTGGTATGCGAACATTTTGCCAACATTTAGTGGAGAAAATATATTCCTGAATAGTACTGAATCCTTCACGAGCATGCTCTAAATCGCGTAGGGTAAAATTTTACTCAACAAAATGGTGCAGATAGCAACACGCAAAGGTTGGGTAAATTTTATTCAACGCAGGCTAACAATTTACCAATTATTAAGTTACGGGTACAAAATATCGCCTAACCCAGAAGGGAAATTGATATTGGGTAAATTGTTACCCTGCGATGAGTAAAAACATTGGTTAAAATTTACCCAACGCTCGCGTGGTGCTATTTGTACCATTGTGTTGGGTAAAATTTAAAACCCAATGCGATTTAGAGTGTAAGATTATATACGGCCTCCTTTCTATTCAAAATATATCAATATTGAAGAATGTCAGCATTTACTTGAAACATGTTTTAAGATATATATCTTTTGTGGAATGCATTATTAAGAAACAGTTATGAACAAAGAAATATATTCCCAGCGTTGTTTGTTCACTGTTATAAAGTTCCCGCCAGAACAGGACATATCCTGGAACAGTTTCCAGGTTTTAAACAGGTGGAGTATGATATCTACGAGTGAAGCCTGAGTAGAGATTCGTGGCGTGATCTATACGAAACGTATAAAGACCAGTATGCGTGATGAACAACTAATCAGTGTTCATTTGAAACACAAATTAACTGGATGCCATCTCCTTTGTTTTTCCTTTGTGGTAGAGATTTATTGAAGCAAGTCAGCATCCATCTGCCGACAAACATCCGAATTACTTGGCGTGTTGGTTCATCAATAATACATTAATGGTACTGGACACCACGTGCTAGATGGAAGATTTTCCGATTTAATAACTCGTAGGCGTCAAGAAGATACAACGACCCGAGTAATGAGAACACGTCATCCGTATGGAAATTAACGCGTAAAAGAGAGATTCCGCTTCTAGCGATATAGTGCGTGTGCGATAGTTCAGACCTGGCCCAACCGGCTCCGATCAGTGTTCCATTCCTCTCAAGACGACACGATTACACTCGAAGGATAAAGTACAGACCGCCATTACAGGAATCACTGAACTAAATGGTTTCCCATAGGCGACAGTGTTAACGTTTCGGCCAAATTCACTGAATTGAAGCCTGCAAGCCATACCAGCGATGTTTACCCAGCTAGATTGACACCAGTTGATCACGAAAATGCAAGAAAAATCATAGGTCATGTGTTTACTTTTTAAAATAATTCCCCATGTCTACGACAGGGCTATCTCACAGCCAAATTTGATCTGGAAAAACCCAGGACTACAGCAGCTAGTTAAATAAATTTCCCGCTCACAAAAATCCATTGCCCCATTCATTCACCAATTTAAATTATTTAGATATTATGTACAAATCAAATAAACGCGATGTCATCCTTTAATAACGTGTCGCATGTATCGGGTGAAGGTCATTCTTCAGTTACCTTCACCTTTAGCATTCCACGGTGTACTCGCTCCCCGACTCTAGAACACATTTAGCTCCCTGATTCCTACACTCGAAGGATAAAGTACAGACCGCCATTATAGGAATCAGTGAGCTAAATGTGTTCTAGAGTCGGGAAGCGAGTACACCGTGGAATACTAAAGGTGAAGGTAACTGAAGAATGACCTTCACCTGATACATGCGACGCGTTATTAAAGGATGGCATCGCGTTTATTTGATTTGTACATAATATCTAAATAATTTAAACTGGTGAATGAATGGGGGAATGGATTTATGTGAGCGGGAAATTTATTTAACTAGCTGCTGTAGTTCTGGGTTTTTCCAGATCAAATTTGGCTGTGAGATAGCCCTGTCGTAGACTTGTGGATTTATTTTAAAAAGTAAACACATGACCTATGATTTTTCTTGCATTATCGTGATCAACTGGTGTCAATCTAGCTGGGTAAATATCGCTGGTATGGCCTGCAGGCTTCAATTCAGTGAATTTGGCCGAAACGTTAACACTGTCGCCTATGGGAAACCATTTAGTTCAGTGATTCCGTCAGGGGATGTCTGATGCCGACGAGTTACGGAATAGAGGCATGGAGTTGATGTCCGCGGTCGACGTGTGCTGGTGATTGTATCTCTAACGTCACAGATCACGTGACTATACATGTTCGCTGTGTATAAGCGACTGACTTGTTTGAGTGTCTCTATAATATTTACTTGTAGACACTGGTATAATTCCATTTTAAACAACATGGTGGTATACATGTCATGTTGTCCAAAGACTCTTCTGATAACATTCTGTTGCTGTTTCGAAATATGATTTGCATCTGTCCAAAATGGGGGCGTCTTTGTCTAGCTTAAAAAGTGTGAGATGTAATCGTAGCTATGACACAATGTTACGGTCAGATATGATCATAAAACCTGCAAAATCCAGTGCTGAATTTTGTCACGATTGCCTATCATCAACAGTTGTGGATGCGTACAAAACAGCTTCGTGTCAATAATTCAACATTTTTATTCTAGTCCCATTTATATGATACACATGAATATATACGTAGTACACAGTTAGATATGATACACATGAATATATACGTAGTACACAGTTAGAGAATGGTCTGGTTTTATTTAAGATGATTTACCGTAGCGTCAAGTGCATCGGCGTTGTCGCAGAGTTTTATAGTTGGAAAATGCACACATATGTCATATAGTTAATAGACAACTTTCGCATAATGAACCACTACTACAATAAGTACGAATAGCCAATCGTAAATTGTTCGTGCCGTTCAAACTAAATGCAACTGGCATTAAAGGCACGTGAGGCCTTAGTTGTCGAAAGTATTCATATTTGTTCTAATCACCGTAAACAGAAAAACATTAAAACACATACAGTTTCGTTCATATATACCATGACCATCACGTAAACAGCATGTTATCATAAAGACCTACTATATTTTACCTAAGCAAGAGTCTGATTGTGTTACAGAAGACAGCACAATGCTACTGGCTAATCACACACAAATGGCATAAACGCTCTTTATTAGTTCCATATCAGGAATTCACCAGCAAAGAACGCTCTTTATGTTTACCATCATAATATAAACAAACACCAGAAAAGTAACTTTTTATGCCTTTGTTTACATAACAATGGTAAAACATTTGACAATAACATACTGTTTATGCGATATTTCTTATTTGTATACGGACAAAGTCTGTGTACATTTTGATGTTCTTTCTGTTTGTGGCGGTTTTTGAAAGGGTGAAAATATTTTCACAGGATACCCACCGCCAAGGCCAACCGTACCTTTAAGGAAATATGGTTTTGTACTTAAAACCAGCTCCTTTTTTCTACATCGATCTTCAAAGTTTTCCGAATATCGTTCGGGTTCGTGTCACCAACGAGTCCCAACTGAGACCTCTATCGTCAATATATTGAACATCACTCCGCCTACAATAAACAGCATTTGCATAGTTCTTATGAAGTCCATGCAATTAACTTACTTATCGATACGGGTGTGTATCTCATTTGCATATCATCAGCATGTGTCAGAAATCTGAATGGCAGTGTACCGTTCAGAATGCTAGCTTGTATAACTTGGATGAATTCGGAGTTCGTGTCAAAAATATGTTATGCCATTCATGTACGTGCCCAAAATCCAGATAAGTACGTTGACAGTCTGTATTGGTGTATATAAATATACAAAATTTATTTCAAACAGCGCTCAACTAAATGGTCATACAAATATGTTTAGACATGTCGACGTTCGGTTTCGAAAAGTATCGCATATTATGTGACATACATTTGCGTTCCCTGGATGCTCAACAACAAAGAACACAAGCTCTAATGGATATGAACCGTGTCAATGGGCGTGGTTTTGTTCTGTCGATGACTATTTTGTAGACATAAAAATATTTTCAATATATATGTCTCATGTATCGAGATTTATCGAATTGTTCATCATGCATCCGTATATGAAAGTAGTTCATCCTTGTATATTTACATACTAAGTGTGATTATCACTAAATCCAGCATTCCGATTGGTCGGCGCCCACGTGACTTGTTGCGATTATTTCTCGGTGAACGCGCAACAGCTCATAACTGCAACCCCATAATTACATCGATACGTCATCGATACCGGAAAGAAAAACGCGTAATGTTTTGGCGCATTTGGACTCGCGCAGGATTGACTTAAATTAAATCATCAGGTTTAAATATAAAGAAATTGTTTCTGTTAACTTTTGCCAAGGTGCTATGGGTTATTTTGGGCTGGTTTTGTCACAATACACTTTTCGATTTAAATACATTTACAAAAGTGGCTTTTTCGCTAAATGTATATAAATATAAGGATTAACTGTCATGTGGACTGTTTTTATGGAGATGTAACGTTGAGGTAAGTGATCATAACTTGTATATAAAACCCCTTCGGGTTTTACACAAGTTATGACCACTTACCTCACGGTTACATCTCCATAAAAACAGTCCACATGACAGTTAATCCTTATTTATTTCAAAACTGTGTCAGTTAATGGACTCGCGACTCGACATTCGGCAACAAGAAGATCTCGCCCTTCGGACTCGACTCTCTATTGTCTGAATGTCCAGTCACTCGTCCATCAACCCTGATTTAATTGTGTATATGTCGTAACCAGTGGGTAGGCTCGATCATTGCATGGAAAGATCGCTTTGCTGAGAAAACGCAAAACCTTGACAGAGCACAACCTGAGACATGCTATTCGGATTCAACAGGTATATCCATAAACATGGAGGAACTGACCGATGTTTTTATTATGATGGAGGAGGAGTACCTCTTAGTGGATGTATACCAAATATTCCTCAATGAAAATACTGCTTGGCCATGGCAATAAAAATAAAAATAACCACAGAAACGATATCGAACGTATTACTATAATATAAATGTAATTTTGAGTTTTGTTGAAAACCCGAAACCGTAATCGTAACTACGGATATGGCAAAAGTATAACTGATAGAAAGAACACACATTCTAGTGACGTAGTACCCTATTCCTACTTCTTATCAGTAGTTGTTCGTTATGCGAAAGGGATCTACTATTACTGTGTAAACACGCCACTGCACACATAGAACTCACAATAAGCAGCTCGCAATTCACCTCGCCGAACGAACTGTGTTTCAATTCCTTTCCGTTGATCATGCACGGAATAGATTAGTTTAGAATGGTTTATTTCTCCTTTCCAAATTACATGGTATGGGGATATGGTTGTATGGCAATAGCAATACATCGTGTCTGGTGTGGGTGCAGGAAAGTGGCCAATCCTGAAAAACATATTTAACAAGTTAAGTAATGCTGGCTGTCATGCCAATTCAGTTCGTATTGTCAAGTGTGCAACATTGACTGGCGGTTGTCACACGATATTCAAATTTATCCCATATGATATGTGCCGGAATTACGAATTTAATGTTATCACTAAACATTGGCTGCGGACACACGTACCACAATAGCGATGGCATAGTAGGTGTGACAATGCATTATGGTGGAGTTTGGTGACAACTGGGCGTCATAATTAATATGCCATATCCAGCCATGTTCCCCGCTGAGGTTCCGCACAATGAGTCGACAGACCAATTAACCAATTTTCACCAATGTTGATCTCTACTCGTTACGTTTTGCTAAATTGAATTCGCTAAGATATATATAAT
Organism: Siphonodentalium dalli; assembly: GCA_032622095.1. Classification (NCBI taxonomy): domain Eukaryota; kingdom Metazoa; phylum Mollusca; class Scaphopoda; order Gadilida; family Siphonodentaliidae; genus Siphonodentalium; species Siphonodentalium dalli. The sequence goes on along the minus strand of CP136064.1, from coordinate 50,758,147 downwards.
TGCTCGATCGATCGTCCAAAATTGTGTTTGACCGTGGTTTGGTGGCAATTCCTCATCCACTCACATATAATGCATGTAGTACGTTTTTTATATGATCCCAATGCATGTTTATCTACTTATATTAATATCATGAGTATTAAGACAGTTCCCCAATTGCGTTTTTTAATTCTGCGACGTTTAGTTCTACGCATTTAAGGTTTGACTCACTTACATTTGCTGAGAAATTACACTGGCGATTTTTTTCTTTGTTCTAAGAACAATTATGACTGTTTACAGAAATGGGTTATTCATTACGTTATCAAGTGGATTTGTGTGTTAGCATGTAAAATATAACACAGCGTGTTGGGTAAAGATCATTCAGGTAGATACCTTCTTGAGAGATCGACCGTTACTGGTAGAGCTTGGTAGACTCATTGTGCGAATTTGCAGCGGGCGACATGGCTTTCTATGGCATATTAATTATGACGACAAATTGTCACCAAACTCCACCATAATAAATTGTCTCACCTACTATGCCATCGCTACTGTGGTACACGTGTCCGCAGCCATTCTTGATATAACTTGTCGAGTTAAATAAGGATTTTAAAGATACGGGCGGTGTTGGCGGTGGGTATGCTGTTAAAATATTCATCTCCGTCAAAAACCGCCATAAACAGAAAGAATAGCAAAATATAGACGACTTTGTTCTTATACCAATCAGAAATACGACATAAACAGTATGTTATTGTCAAATGTTTTTCATTTGTTATGTAAACAAAAGCAAAAAAACGTTACAGAACCTGGATTTTGTTTAGATCCGGATATGGTAAACCTAAAGAGCGTTATTTGTTACTGTTTTCCTGATATGGAAATAATATAGAGGTTCTTGTTTACGTACACCATCGTACGTCTTGACGACAATGTACAATTTACGCGCTGATTATGTTTGGCATATGAACAATACTATATAAACAGATCACGAACCGCTCTGGTCGAAGACAGAAAACTCAATAACACTATATCGCAGCTTAGACAACTCCGTCTTTCTCCATCAGACAGATACTCGTTTAATTATCCAGTTGAAGTGTTCCGCGAAATCATAAATACACGAGGCCAACAGTTGCAATGCACATATCTTATTGAATTTGTATTGCGCATATTTTGTGTATAAAACCATGTGATAAATTGATGTTTATTTTTTTCACCAATATGTTGAAACTCTAAACTTGTGTATGATGTATAATGTTAAACTCTCCGTTGCGGAGAAAATAAAGGTATATATATATGATTCCAAGTAGCTTGACGCATGCGTTAAAACTAGGAACATGCTCACTGATAAACCAAATCTGTTTAACACCACTTTAACGCATAAACAGTTTAAAAAATTAAGTGTTTATAATGTGCGATGAAATCTGGAGACAACAATCTTAAAGGGTTTTTATTTCGAACCATACAATTTGCACCAAGGCGACGGGAGATGGAACTTTACTGAATTCGATATTCCATATTCAGTTATACTGTTAATTTCATTCTCATCCAACTAGTACACGATTGGGATATTGCTTCTATTCTATTTTCTACAGCTATATCTGATTCGGCTCTGAGGAATTGGTTTTCATGGCATACATACGCACTTGACCTAGAACACGACGCAATAATAATCCCGGGCATTGATGAAGCTATTCGTATTCCTGACGACCATAACCCAATCAATTCTTTTCATCTCCTAACCCGAAAGGGTGTTGATAAGAATCGTGGCGTACGTCAGATCGCACATTAATCTGAACCAGAATCAAACACGGTGATGTTACTTTAGTAGCAGAACTCATCTAAAAACCCGACAGGGTTGTCCGTGGATGAACTATACCACACACATTATCATTAATGTGTAATATTAGTAGACCGCTCATCTGGCATGTGGCTTATCCTATGATATCACGAAGAAATCGATTCATTAATGAATAAAATTTGTAATAAACGTAAAGCCCATACGACCTTCAATCGGTCGATCGTTAAAGCTAACCAAGGATAATAGCCAGGTTCCGTTATATGTCTACTTACGTGTGTTTCGGTTAATAGAGATATTCCACTTCTTGTGATTGTGCGGATCGTAGGGTATTTATTTAAGAAGTGAATGTAGTGTGTGTGTGGGGGGGGGGTGCGTTTGTGTGTGTGTGTGTGTTAATGGGGATACGGTGCTGTGGTCGTTGTTGCACATTGTGTGAACCGCGAAGCGGTTTCGCTAAATGTGTCCCCAACGACGACAGCGCGGTGTAACACAATAACACACACACCCGCTACATTCATTTATTATATTTATGTAGCATTTTGATGAATTATTTCCGTAAAAAGCTTATTTATTTTCACAAAATCTGCCGAGAATTTGAGACTAGCCCACGCAGTACATTAAGTCAGCCCAATATAAGATTCCCAACCACATAGAAACAATAACGTGATCGTTATAAATAACTCGCTTCAGATGCAATTCGGTTGAACTTTGTAAAGCACCCCCAATTATTTTGCTGACCGCTTTTTGGTCGGAGTAAGTCAACAATTTGTGACGCCGTGTTCGAGTTACGGTCTGTGTGTTATTGGGGGGGGGGGTATGTGCTCTATTGGGATATGAAGCGGGTGGCCCAATTGGCAGTTGACCAATCGCCAACGATTTAGTGTAACACGGTATGTGTGTTATTGGGGGTCTGTGCTCTCTTGTGATATGAAACGGGTCGAATCGCCGATCACGATGCAGGTTTTATTATCTGACTGGAGGTGTCCTAGTTATGATTGTATCATAAACATTGCCAGCTAGTCCAAAACACTCTCATTTGTTTGATATTTATGAATGTTCCACGTCTCGAAACAGTAACAGCTGTTATTAAAGGCCATTTAATTATATATATGTTTATAGTGCCTTGATATACGGTTTTAAAAAGCAATTTATTACGTACATGTGACATATGATTAAAATACTATAATTCATCGCCATTTGGAACGTCTGTGTCTCAGAAGGTGCCCATAGAGTAATAGAAAATAGCTGAGATCATAGAAACATTTTCCCCGTTTCGCTCCCAGAATGCACCATAATTCAAACTAATATATAGTCATTCCCCTTCCATTGAAAATAATAGACCTTGCAGTACAATCCATCTGAAACATAAGCACAAAAACACGTCGGCACCTCAACAACAACTGATCTTGGCGTGCGTTTATCACAAATTCGCCTCTTGTTGAGATCTGATCGAGCGCAATGAGCCACCGGGACCTTAATATCCATTCACGTATAGTCACGTAAGAAAGGGCAATTCAGACGTACGAGGAGAAGGGGCTTATTTTGATGCTATACAATGTTGCAGTTTCACACACTAGACCTTAAATTATCACGTGCTATTCTTTGTTTAAATATCGACAGACAATAACTTAAGTGGAACCTTTTAATTTTAGCATATCATACAGCAGAGTAGATTCCGCCGTGATCGATTGGTCGATTTCTCATGGAGGAAACCATTGGAGTGAAACGTCTTGGGTGTTCATGGTTTTTTAAAGATGTTAACAAAGCGTGATCGATGCCATGCATAGTCCATACGTGTTACGATTCAATTGAAATCACACATCGGCCAGAATTTATGTCACTGATCCCGACTGAGGCTCTTGAAATATTTGCCGTGTCAGCGCAGATATCGAGTTTCTTTGTTGGTGTTCGTTTCTTCAGAATGCCACCCTTATTGACAAGAGTCTAAGCTTTTATTACATTTAAAAGATAAGAAGTATCATCTCACATGCACTATATATTGCATTGCTCACACATGCTTGAGAGCAGCTATATCACACAGCATATATTTGAGTATATACAAATATGAATGAATTAAGAAATACATTTTGAGTGTGCTTTTATTGAAGGGCTTTTCCTTAGTAATTTCTACAAACTGAGCTGAATTTTTATTATCTGAAATATATATGCTGTTTTGGATAGTATAACATGCAGCACTTTAAGTTAGCCCAATATTCTATCTGTGAATATCGGTCGATTAGTCTATGACCGGACACTAAAAAAACACGCCCAGTTATAATATATACATCTACCGCATTTAGTTACGCGCGCTCCGCGTGTATACTAATGTAGAGATTCTTGTTTCGCCTGGGCGCATGGGTGTTTTATTTATAGAATGGGAATTTTTGTGAGGGTTAAAAGTCGAACTGCGACCGGAGGCCGAGTCCGGTAAAAGGTGTAGTTGGGAATTTCAATTTCGTTTATTGTCGTTAACATTATTATGTCAATAATGTGGATTTTTGGTTTGTGATAAGCTATGCCAATTAAAAATAAAAGAAATGAAAAAGATAATTTGTAAGTCTTATATTTCAACTTTTATAGACATTGCCCACTGGGGGTTGTCGTCGGAGACGGCCGAGTCGGCCGCCGGTTCGTTAATTAGGTGCTGGTTGTTATTGTTAATTTAACGGAATTCTGAGTTGGTCATTCGCAAAACCAGATATTATATATTCTATAATTACAATCATGGGTATACAATATATGATCTTGAGCGCGTTACCATTTCTGACATTGGTTTTCTTGTGAACAATGTCTGGCATCGGTTCGTGGTGTGGTGTGTTTCGTTTGGAATATAAAACGCATATCCTAACCGGCAGTTGACCAATCACCAAACAGGATTTAGTGTAACGCACAATGTAAATATTTAGCAGTCTTATCAGTATGGAACATGAGTCATCATATGTACAGTTATATGCAAAAGTGTATGTATATCTGCTAAGAAAATTAAATGGATTTTCAACATGTATTTGTTCCCTGCCAATGCCACGTATGTTGGTGTTTTCGAATGTTTAATGTGATCTGTAATTGACGATCCGAACGACAAGAACAGACCGAGAACTTAAAGATGAGGAACCGTTACATGTATCTCATGATGAGGAACCGTTACATGTATCTCATGATGAGGAACCGTTACATGTATCTCATGATGAGGAACCGTTACATGTATCTCATGATGAGGAACCGTTAAATGTATCTCATGACGAGGAACCGTTACATGTATCTCATGATGAGGAACCGTTACATGTATCTCATGATGAGGAACCGTTACATGTATCTCATGATGAGGAACCGTTACATGTATCTCATGATGAGGAACCGTTACATGTATCTCATGATGAGGAACCGTTACATGTATCTGATGATGAGGAACCGTTACATGTATCTCATGATGAGGAACCGTTACATGTATCTCATGATGAGGAACCGTTACATGTATCTCATGATGAGGAACCGTTACATGTATCTCATGATGAGGAACCGTTACATGTATCTCATGATGAGGAACCGTTACATGTATCTCATGATGAGGAACCGTTACATGTATCTCATGATGAGGAACCGTTACATGTATCTCATGATGAGGAACCGTTACATGTATCTCATGTTCGGTGATTATTTTCTCACACCGGTGTTCGTGGATTGAGAGTCGAAAATGTTGGGGTATCTTACTTCGAGTCATGTTTTGTTAAACATGAAGGCTTATCAAGTGTATCATTGTGTATTTGGAAAGAAGATATAAAGTTATTCAGAAAACTTAACCCTTGGAACAAACGTCGCACTACCGACGAATCTAATTCAATTAGAATTAGACTCGAGTTTAATTCATAATTCGTCTGTTGAAACAAACGTCGCATTTAATTCAAGACGAATCTAAATGATTTCTTAAAATGGCATAAATCGTTCATAAGGGTTTTCGTCAAAACGGCTAAAATAGGAAGTTTTATATCAATTCTAAAACGTAAAATTTAGTGAGAAAATGTGGCTTTTGACTTCCAAGCGACGAAATTAATGTTACTATTATGAGGAGTGGAAATTATTGGTTTTATATCGCTATTTCGTAGGTATTTGTTACATATTTTAGGTCGGACATGATTCTTTAGGTGGTATTTTGCTTTGAACTTGTCTGAAAGAAATCAGGTCCAGTTTATTTTTATACGAAAACGTTGTACCGTTTTAACAATTTAATAGCAAGTTGAGGTCAACGCGCTATATCACTATATATTGCGTCAGTATGCCTATCTAAAACCACGTGGTAAAATAACCATGGCGGGCAGGGACGTACGGTTATAGGGTCCCGGTTGGGGGGGGGGGCTAATAAATTTGCGTAATTCAATTTGCACACCCTTGGCTGTTCCTTCTGCACATGCCTGGATAATAGCCTATTCTGAATGGATCAGTAGACTTGCGATCGTGCACTGGGCGGACCATGGTTCTGCCAGTAGAAGAGAAATCAGAGATCTGAACCTGAAAATCATAGTTTGTCACAGTGAGAGAAAACTTTGAACATGAAAACCGCAAAAAGCTATATAGCATTAGACTGGCCTCAAGCTTTCCAAGTGCTGACAATTTCCAACCTGACACCCCCACGAAGGTTGGAAAATTGTCAACTGATGACCATTTAAGTTCATAATTTTGAACAGAAGCATAGGAAAATAATTAGCAGTTTTTTTGGCTGGCCACGGGGGTCATGAGGGACCATGACACAGGCCATTTCAGTCAAAATGTTGGACCAAAAGTAGGAAAATATGCAAATGTTGGTCTAAAAACAACAAATTCCCCAATAATTCATTGCTGGAAAATAAAATTACAAGAACAATTTCAACCCATCGTTGATGTTAAATTTGCACACGTCCATGCACAGTATAGCGTGTATATCCAACCGGAATAGATATTTATTTAGTGCGTCTACTCGCATTTAATTTGAAACAAACGTCGCACTTTCGTCGACTCGAATTCAAATACCACCAAATTACGTCATGCTCGTCAGCTGTGCTCGTTGGTGTTTTCCAGTTTCAATTGAAATTCCCTCATTAGCATATCATTATGCAGCTCGTTTGCATGTCTCCGAATTAAATTCGAGTCGACGGTGATGCGACGTTTGTTTCAAACACGGATCTCAGACGCATGCATCAGCAATTAAATTCGTGTTGACCACACGCATTCTTCGTCGGTAGTGCGTCTACTCGCATTTATTTGCAACAAACGTCGCACTACCGACGAATCTAATTCAAATAATTGAATTCAATTCGTCGGTAGTGCGACGTTTGTTCCAAGGGTTAGGCGTCTTCGTTTCCAAACGCCGCCTCTTTGAATATATGTTCTAAAAAAAATAACTTCTCGTCCAATTTAACGCGACACATAACGTATTCATGCTGCGAAGTTTCGCACGACAAATCAGAAGCATATCGCGAGGGGTTCCTGGTCACCTGTTATCTTAAATATTGTGCGAAAAAGTCTGTGAACGAAGATGTTTATAATCACAATTTAACCACACGTACGTATACATACACGCGCGAGAACCTGTGCGTCAGAACACAGGTTCTCGCTTACATAGTGTGACATCAACAAAGCCCAAAGGACAGTCCACAGGATACAGTCATGAGGATTAAATTAACTTGGCTTGATTGTCGTGTGGGATAAGAATCATGCGGAATCCTCAAAACTATTTAATGTCACTATAAAATAGCAGTTGGAAGACTTATATATTCAGGACTGACTATATATATATATAGTTACCTACATTCGTCCACTAAGTATAAGTCCTATCGGGAAATAAAATCCTATTTCAGAGAGGAAACATACTTGCAAAAATTAAGCATACTAGAAACTATCCGTTTATTCAAATTTAGTCAGGGAACTATTATAGATTATAGATCCTCAAAATGAGTTCGCTGTACATTCTGTGTTATACATAATTAGAAATTATATTTTCTAACTAGGTATGTTGTAAATTCTAAATTGACATTGACAGGTCACATGAAGGTCAAATGAAGGCAAAGTCCTAAAAATGTATTTTTCGACACACAATATCGATGTCTTTCACTGTCTAAAGATGTGATATGGTACAGTATGCGATGAATAAACATTGTTAGTCTCACGGTGCTGACATTTTACTTTGCATTTCAGAACACAGAGCGTTATATTGTTATGGGGGTATGTTTGGGGTGCGTGGGGTATATGTCTCGCTCTATTGTTGTACAGCATGCGAATTTTAAGGATTAGTTGGTATTAAGTTGTCAAGTACGCAATTTGAATTTCAATCAAAAATATGTATTTAATATTAAACATATAGACTGATTTCAAACATTCAGATTGGTGTCAATCCATATACAGCATACATCTATAACATAATATGGATATAGAATGAGGTTATATCTGACTCTTATGGTAGTAATAAGCTTAAGGGGCGTATTTGAAAGGGTTAGTTTGTCCGTCCATCCGTCAAACAACGATGGACTATCACTCTCAATGCATGTGGTGGAGAAACTTGTATCCAGTAATTTAGTTATGCTTGACCAGCCAATACGCCTATGATGGATTAGATATAAAACAATACCAAATCGGGGTTCAAGATTAGATAGCTATCAATATTCAATCTGCGTGACACGAGATTTTATTTCAAAACGATTATCCTGATTTAAATATACGGGCGGCGTTGGCGGTGGGTATGTGCTTAAATATTCAGCTCCGTCTAAAACCGCCATAAACAGAAATAATAGTAAAATATTGACATACTTTGTTCTTATATCCATCAGAAATATGGCATAAACAGTATGTTGTTGTCAAATGTTTTTCCTTTGTTTTGTAAACAAAGCAAAAAACGTTACAGAACCTGGCTTTTGTTTAGATACTGATATGGCAAACATAAAGAGCGTTATTTGTTACTGTTTTCCTGATATGGAAATAACAAAGAGCGTTTGTATCATGTGTGTGTGATTAACCAATATAATTGCGCTGTGTTATGTAAACAGAAGCAAAACTTCTGTAACACGAGAAAGTTCTTGTTTACGTACACCGTCGTATACGTCTTGACGACAATATACTATTTACGCGCTGATTATGTTTGGCATATGAACAAAACTATATATATTTTAATATTCCTTCCGTTGATGGCGATTTTAACAAATATGAATATTTCTGCAACGAACGCCGCCCGTGCCTTTAATCGAAGGGGTCGTTATATTGACTAAATAACGGAGATATTCGGGGAAAAAATGTGTTCTGATGTGTAAACTGTTTCATGCGCATATATAACAATAAGTTATCAGTTTTCAATTCAATTCAGTTATTTCATTTCTCATTACCGATACCAGTTCTGATTAATTAGACTCAAACGGCTCCGTATCAGTAATGCGGATCCGTTTGACTCTGATTTTAGTCAGAACTGTACCGATACATGCTATCAAGACATTTATCATTAAGTACACATACATGCAGGTATTGCATTAATATTCATTCATAACTTGCAATGGTTGTTATATTTCCAGCTCTCTGAAAGCCATCAAGATTGTAGCCAGACACCATCATATAAGCAGCTACAGATCCGTGCATGCGTCTTTTTTTGGTATCGTGACTGATTGGCCATTTTAGCCCAGGTGATAGAGGTGAGTGTAGCCAATAGCGGTTTATCATAACTTACTCGTATTTAAATTCGCGCAATGGGAGCCTTACATATTACAAAAAGTAATATGGACTGAATGGACAATTATATTTTCTTGTGGGCAGTCAATCTCAACAACAGTTGAATGCAAAATGATAAATAATAGTAAACTCTTCGATATGGAACACGAGTTTGATATTAGAACTATTCACATATATACCAGACTGAAGTTGCAGAAAAGCTGGTCTCCTAATCCACAACCCAGAAGTGACACCGTGGTCGTAGTCATAGCCTCAGTTAATTGTAATGCGATAAACGCAGCTTGGTGTTAATTTACAAGGTTGTGGTTTTTACTCCGATCGATATCATATAAATGTTGGGTAACCATGCAAATGATATGTGACCCGCCATATCAAATCCAGTCGTAAGTCGGGATTTGTTTTACCCTGTGCCAATGCATTCTCTTATATATGCGAGTCGACCATAGGTCGCCTCGCATATATAAGAGAATGCATTGGCCTAACATTTTTTTATCATTTTTAAAAAATAAATGTTTCTTACATTTTTTAGGACATAAAATAAAAAAACATCCAGTACCCTGCAGGGAGCCCCACACATATATAGAAGCATATAGAAGAGTGTCGTCTGCTCATGTTTGTGTGGGGCTCTGTATGGGTAAAATTATAAAAAAAAATTAAAGAATACAAGAAAAAATTATTAAAATTGTAAAAAATTGTTAGACCAATGCATTCTCTTATATATGCGAGGCGACCTATGGTCGACTCGCATATATAAGATAATGCATTGGCACAGGGTAAAAAAATCCCGACTTACGACTGGATTTGATATGGCGGGTCACATATTTGAAGCATCATGAACACCTATCTTCGTCACTAACTAATGAACTGATTGATGTACATTTTGTAACGATGGTCTTTAATCTACACGCGTTCACAGATACCTTCGTGAGCGATTAATTTGGATTGACAAACTTAAATTGTCATCAGATACAAGAAGGACCTTGGTGCGCGAAATTATAACTGAACAAAACAAACAGATTATACTGTGTGAATTTAAAGTTACGGGTGGCGTTGGCGGTGGGTATGCTGTTAAAATATTCACCTCCGTCAAAAACCACAATAAACAGAAATAATAGTAAAATATAGATGGACCTTGTTCTTATACCAATCAGAAATATGGCATAAACAGTATGTTATTGTCAAATGTTTTTCCTTTGTTAAGTAAACAAAAGCAAAAAACGTTACGGAATCTGGCGTTTGTTTAGATCGGGATATGGTAAACATAAAGAGCGTTATTTGTTGATGTTTTCCTGATATGGAAATAATAAAGAGCGTTTATATCATTTGTTTGTGATTAACCAATATAATTGCGCTGTGTTATGTAAACAGAAGCAAAACTTCTGTAACACGAGCAGGCTCTTGTTTACGTACACCATCGTACGTCGTGACGACAATATACTAACTAGAATGCACTCAGAGAGATGCCAACGTGCGCAAAAATGTAATAAACAATAATTATAAAAAAAAATCACTGTATTTTACTTAATTTATTTTATTTAATTTAATGTTAGCAAAAAAAGACAATTACCATTTCTCATTTCATCACAGATAAAAGGCAAATTACTATATTAATCATTTAAGTAATTATAACCAATTCCATGTTTTTTGCCGAAAGGATGAGACTTTAATATCGATTACATTTTTTTCAGCGGCATATTTTGATTTTGATTTTCCGATAGTCAAAGTTGACCAAAGGAGCAATTATAAGAAATAATTAATACCATTTGTGTAAATATTGATGGCAGCCAATATGCAACAATAAATATCAATAATTAATCAATAACGATCATTTTATGTAATAATAAACTCTTCAAACGGTGTTTGTGTCAATGTCTCTCTTTTCCCGCACGATAAAAAGAGGTCTTCGCACGAACCAAAAATGATAAAACTTCCCAATTATAAGTAAAAATACCCAAATGAAGGAGTCTATGTAGGTCCCGAAGGAGTCTACAGACTCTTTGATATAGTGTTATGTGGAGAAAATGTAGGTCGATCTATTTTTGTCATAACTTTGACGTATTTTGACCTGGGAGAAAAAATCGAAATCGAGGCTCACTACGACCATGCCAGTTTTAAATATAGAAACAGGGAATCCCGACAAATGGCGATATCGGCGACAAACAAATAATCGAAAACAACACATAAAATAAACATAGCAAAAACGCGGCACAGTAAAAATGTCAGAACGCCACGAGGTTTTACGTCGTTTTTGGTGACGTCATGGAGTGAAAAGGAGTAGGGTGACACCAACCTACGAATCTGTCTGATCGCCATACTGTTGCGCGAGCGCACGTAATTACACATGTTTGGCATATGAACAAAACTATATATATTTTAATATTCCTTCTGTTGGTGGCGATTTGAACAAATATGAATATTTCTGCAACGAACGCCGCCCGTGCCTTTAAATATGAGTAAGGTGACCAAAATCAAATTTGATAGCTTGGTGTGAGACGCACCACGTGACATGAAACGCTCTTCTCGGCTGAATGAACTTTTCTCAGAGGCGGACGTTGCGTTCTCATTGATAATGATACTTATGACTGAGATAAAGTTAACGTTAACCAGGATGGTGCACTAAGTTGGCCGATATCTCCAACACGCTATAAGTAAATTATGTTGTAACTTTATTAAATCACTGACACAAAATCCTATAGAGATATTGACATGAAACGGGAACACTTTTATTCTATTCGTTTGAACACATATCGTATATATTCCATTTCCTCCGATTTGTTTTATGCTGTACAGTTGTTTCTATTACCGATTGCGATGGATTCACCCTTTCTTTACTAAATACTCATTGACGAGTAGTACCCCTGGGAAATGTTCAGATAATAAGTTCAACAAACGACCTGATTTATACTAACATGGCTGGTTTCAGTGGTTTGAAGCATCTAATTATGAACAGATGAGTATGTAATTTTACAGATACGTATAGGTCTGAGTGATGGCGGGTCCATCAGTCGCATAACAAGTTTTAACTCACGCCTTTTACACACAAATAAGTGATTGTAATTGACCCATAAATCAATATATATGATTAAAACTGTGTATATATGCATGCACGTTTTGAAATACGAAAATGTGATCGATATAGGAAAACCATGAATACATGGGAACAATACAAAAACACGAGAAACAAAGTAAAAAAAAAATATCAAGAAACACGCGAAAATCAAATTTGAAGAAAATGAAGAAAACGAATATGATAAGCATTTAACACTTGAGACTTTTGACGAATAATGCAATACCTGCTAAACAAGAAACGTGGAAAAAAATATACCACACTCGACATATAAAAAGCAATATTATGAACAAGAACTTCATTGCCAAGTCTAATATTAATGATGAAAATCATAACCCGCTGTCTACTTTTCCGAAACGATGTACGAACACCAGACTTGTGTTTGAGGTTGAAACAGTAAGTAAATTGATTTGATTTATTGCACAAGTCACATAACAGTTAAACAAGCAAAACATATATACACTATGTACACAACTTTGAATATCACATTAATCATTGTTCATTTCATATACACAGCAGTAATTAAATTAGATTACACAATAATAGGCGATAAACTTAACAAGTATGATAATTACATGTGTTCACCCATAACAATAAATGATTTCGATTATATAGTATAAGACACCTTCTTAAAGGCACACCTTAGGAATATGCATAGTCTTTTTATGAGGCTTATATTTTGAAGAGATAGGAGACCATGGAATTTCTCTCTCGTAGGGTTCTTCCAAAAGTACTCAGGGATATATTGTTTTCGGATTTCATCCAAATGACTGCATATAATAACTAAATGGTATTCGTCATCTAAATATTCTCCACATATGGTGCATAGCCTATTGTCATTATCATTCTGAGATTTCTTCCATCTTGCGCACTCTATATGCAGTTTATGATTTGCAGTTCTGAGCTTCAAGAGGTATATCGATAGATTAGACGGCAAAATCTTCAAGTAATTTGGGTAACCGTAGTCAGTTTTAATAAAACTATAAAATTGGGCCCTCGATGAAGCAGATGTGTTTATGTCAACGAGTAGTGCGTCCCAATGACGTTGTTTGAGAACAGTTTTTGAATTTCTCAGTTCAGTAGCGGTCAGGCCCGTCTGGGTGATCCACTTTGATTGCAATTTCAAATCATAAAGAGCATTTTTGACAAAACATAACCATTTGGAGTTATTTTTGTCTGCTGTCTGTGAGTTCATCTCATGAGTCTGATAAATTAAGGTATAAATATTCTTAGCTAGCTCAGAGCCGTTACTCGATACGAGCTTTGACTAATATGTCAGAGCTCGGCATGTTATTTCTATAGAGACGGGGTGTCGTGCGAATTCTGCATAAACTATGTAATTGGGGGTACTCATTTTGATGGACGCAACCATCTTACAAAATTTTAGATGTAGTGTCTCTACACTTTGAATACGTTCAAAACACCATATCTCACTCCCATACAGTAAAATAGGTAAAATCATCTTATCGAATAAATCAAGCATAATATCAATGGGTAAGTTTAGTTTTCGGACCTTATTAAGCAGTCCGTACATGGCTCTCGTTGCAGAATTAACCGTTTTCTTTATGTTCTGGCAGAAGCGACCATTATAAAATAATTTAACCCCTAAATAAGTGAATTCTTTAACTATTTCTAGAACACAGCCTCTATACATGAATGTGGGAAGATTTTTTGACCACTTCTTCGTGAAAATCATTAATTTGGCCTTATTTGTATTGACTTGAAGTTTCCAAGCTTCTGCATAATCGGCAAAGGCGAGGAGAGCCCTATGCATATTATCTTCGTCGTCAGAAAATAGAACTGTATCGTCGGCATATAAAATACATAACAATTTAATAAAGCAGCCAACATTTTGCATTTTACAGTGAACAAAGCCCTTTTGAACGAAGATATTAATGTTAGAATGCTCCGTGAAATAGTAAAATCAGTAGCTGACCCATTCATCCTTCTATTCAGGAAACCTTTAATTACAAAGAAATTCCGAGAGTCCTGGAAATCCGCAAATGTGATCCCGATTTCCCAAAAAGATGATCCCGCTGACGCAAAAAATTACCTACCATGCGTAGCCAAAATCTTTAAAAGTACTCAATCGGATCAGAGGGTCCCCACATCATCAAGATACACAACAACAACATTTTTTCAAAATATGCTTTAGTTATCAGAATCGATTAACTGCAACAAAATAATGCTAACCACTGTCAACTATGGTATAAAATTCACAAAACGTGTTATTTATCATCATTTTGTTCATCGAAGTATGACCGTATTATCACTTTAGTATCACGTAATTTGGCCGTATTACCACTTGTTTTTAGAGTTATCCATCTTCATCCGCAATTTTGACCGAGACCATCCATTTGACGGCGTGTTTATGGCCTAAAAGCAATTGAAATAACAAACTTCAAAAATCGGTATATGATCACTCTGAGCTTTGACGGATGGGTTCCTCGACTCGAATAAAATTTGTTTTACCCCCGAAGCCAAAGAAATAGTAATATAGAAGCGTTAAATCGGAGTGAGTACCTTTAAGAAAGTTGTTCTGAAACAGATTAGTAACTTTTCATC
Source organism: Siphonodentalium dalli (assembly GCA_032622095.1). Classification (NCBI taxonomy): domain Eukaryota; kingdom Metazoa; phylum Mollusca; class Scaphopoda; order Gadilida; family Siphonodentaliidae; genus Siphonodentalium; species Siphonodentalium dalli. The sequence goes on along the minus strand of CP136064.1, from coordinate 50,743,067 downwards.
GAAAATGAACCCTTCTATTTCAATAAATCTGGTTTTCCCTTAGGTCATATACATAGTACAACATTCCAACTATACTATACCTATACCAGATACAACATGTGCCAATCCCTTTATACATGGCCATTTGCATGCCCTATATTCTGTGATATAGCCAACTGATTTTGGCACAGGGAACTGATACATAATTTTAATGCTTAAGGATTAGAAGGAAACATTGTACATGGGAAAGAAGCCTACCTAGATGACTGGGTCCAAATAGTCCAAGTACAGTTATGCCCTGTGCCAATGCATTCTCTTATATATGCGAGTCGACCATAGGTCGCCTCGCATATATAAGAGAATGCATTGGCTTAACACATTAAAAATTATAAAATTGTTAAAGAATGTAAGAAAAAATTTGTTTAGGCCAATGCATTCTCTTATATATGCGAGGCGACATATGGTCGACTCGCATATATAAGAGAATGCATTGGCACAGGGCATAACTGTAACCATCACAATGTGGTCAATGAGCCGGTTCCATTGATATCCATATTTGTATGGTTTTATTGAGACAGACCCAAGATAATTTAGGCTGTTGCAGCTTTATTTGGCCGGTTTTGGCCGGTTTGTTGGGTAAAGGGTTAACAGATAAACCGAACCTAAGTTTTTTGACAATTGAATTGACTTCGTGGACACGCATAAACAGTGAACGCCCATATGTCTGGAACTCCAGTCAAATCTCAAATGGAACATAATCATAATTGTCCTCACCATGACACCTCTCGTCATCGCCAAATCATCATCAACATCATAATCATAAAAGTCATCGTCGCTGTCATGATAAACACCACCGCCATCATCATCATCACCACCATCGCCGTGCGATCGAATCCCATGCACTCTCTGTCCATGAGCGTCAAACGCTGCGGCGGTGGTCTTCACCATCACACAACAAGTGTCTCGTGGACTCGTCCGTTAACCGAGTACCCGATCGGGAGTCGATGGATATTGTCAGTATGCTAATCCTGATGCAACCATTAGCTGCTCTGATTGCTTGGTGCTATGCGTGGGTGTGTGTATGTGACCGGGGTATTAATCATGTTAGCGCATTGAAACTAATTCACTGTGAAATACGCTATATAAATCCATTGAGTATTATTATTATCATCATCATCATCTTCTTCATCGTCATCATCAATATAAGCATCAATATCAACACCATCATCATCGCCAACAACAACAGCAACAGCAACAATCATCATAATTGTTATCACAATCGACATAAGTGTCAGTGAAATGTGGACAATGACTTCGGAGACAGCCATAAGAAAACACATTACTTGGCGCAGTTCTAAATCGAATGACAGAAGACTCGACAGAGCAATAATGTGAAATGAGATTATGTAAAGTGATTACCACCTTAGCGGTAACACGATATAAAAATAAATCAATTACGTGTGAGAAAAAACTGAATCAAATTCAATTAGAGAATGTTCCTTTCAGTTGTTCAATTCTGACATGATGATCTATTTTGAGCAGTTGTCCCCGACATAGAATGGATTCCGACGGATGATATTGTCACACCGTGATATAATAATTAATAGGATAGCATTATCCTATTAATTATTGTATCACGATGTGACATAAGGTAACATTCAAAGTGATTGCATTGATTGAGTATACGTTGAAAACATTACTTCACGCGGCAGTCGACTATACCTGACAACATGTTGTCCCTGTGGGGTTTTTGTCGCAAGAAGCGATGGGGAGAGAACTCACGGGGCATCATTCACAAAGATCGCTACGTTCACGTATATAGTCAGCGGCAAGACATGTTCGGTTTCTTTGGAAAAATGAATGTTCGAAATTGATTCCAAGAACCGCTGATGTCTCTTTTGTGAATTACAACTCACATGGACCTCGCTGACACTCGCTGACACTATACTAGTAGCGAGATTGAATAAGCAAAAGACACATGGATAATTAATGTCTCAGTGAAAACGTCCCAAAGATATCTATCTCCTGAAAGTATTTGATCCAACAAGCTGTGGTAGCATGCAATTATTCTAGCTTTGGGACCAGTCCTGTAGCTTAAAGCGAGTGGGCCACCGGACGCGGGCAAGTGGCTTTTTTCACGACATTGAAGTAATGCATCTTTTCCCAGCAACCCCCCCCCCCTCCAATTGGTTACTACGCAGTGCCAAACTTCTGAAATATTCTTAGTCAGAGAATCTTTCTATCAATTCGGAGCGAATTGATAATCCCTCACTTTCTCTTTTTAATTGGCGCGTTGACAGCGATGCCCTGGCTATAAATAGAATATTGTCCAAGCAGATATGTGCATGACTCATTTGAACATCCACATCGTGTCTATACGTAATCTGCATTGAGGAATAAGATTTGCCGATAAATACAGGAAACACCGAGCTGGAAGCTACGAATATACTCTATAAACAAACTGTTGAACCTCGAAGAAATGACACAAACGCTCTTTATTTTTAACATGTTGTCCTTGGGGGGGGGGGGGTTGTCGCAAGAAGCGATGGGGAGAGAACTCACGGGCCATCATTCACAAAGATCGCTACGTTCACGTAGTCAGCGGCAAGACATGTTCGGTTTCTTAAATTCTTTGGAAAAATGAATGTTCGAAATTGATTCCAAGAACCGCTGATGTCTCTTTTGTGAATTACAACTCACATGGGCCTCGCTGACACTCGCTGACACTATACTAGTAGCGAGATTGAATAGAATAAGCAGAAGACACAGGGATAATTAATGTCTCAGTGAAAACGTCCCAAAGATATCTATCTCCTGAAAGTATTTGATCCAACAAGCTGTGGTAGCATGCAATTATTCTAGCTTTGGGACCAGTCCTGTAGCTTAAAGCGAGTGGGCCACCGGACGCGGGCAAGTGGCTTTTTTCACGACATTGAAGTAATGCATCTTTTCCCAGCACCCCCCCCCCCCCCCAATTGGTTACTACGCAGTGCCAAACTTCTGAAATATTCTTAGTCAGAGAATCTTTCTATCAATTCGGAGCGAATTGATAATCCCTCACATTCTCTTTTTAATTGGCGCGTTGACAGCGATGCCCTGGCTATAAATAGAATATTGTCCAAGCAGATATGTGCATGACTCATTTGAACATCCACATCGTGTCTATACGTAATCTGCATTGAGGAATAAGATTTGCCGATAAATACAGGAAACACCGAGCTGGAAGCTACGAATATACTCTATAAACAAACTGTTGAACCCCGAAGAAATGACACAAACGCTCTTTATTTTTATCATATCAGGGACATACTTTAAACAACGAACGCTCTTTATTGTTTCACGCTAAATAACATACTAAATTCTATACTTTAAATAATCTTTTTGTGGCATATATTAAACCGACATGGCTCATTCGAGCTTCCAAATTTTGCCTTATACTATATGAATGCACATTTATGAAATCGACAACTTCCCAAAATTTCGGGGAAGATCGTAATCAAATTAACATCGCACGCGATGACATGCCGTCCATGAATATGCCAAATTGTAATATACTATTATTGCTTATTGGTTTACATACCATGGGGCGATTTCCACCATTTAACCACCAAAATGATGGTGAATAAACGGACATGATCACAGTTTTATCGACTTGACTAACATATATATACGGAACAGAATTCCTACGCCGATACGAATTAACTGAAACTCTTCGCGAAAGAAAGCACTCGTGTCATGCGATGATTCGGGGCAGAATCGTGAGTGTAGCTGACAAGGAATTTGTATTCAGTTACCGGATAACAAAACAGTTGTTGTCCTTTTGGACGACAATATACAATAGGCTCGCTTCTCGGAAGACATTGAGATTTGTCGCCCGCTCGAGAACGGAATGTCTCCCGTTCTCGAGCGGGTGACAAATCTCAATGTCTCCCGAGAAGAAGGGCAACAGCTGTTTTGTTGTCCGATTACTAAGAAATTCCTTTCCATTCTCACGCACGATGTTGCACTGAGTCATCGCATCGCATGAGTGGTTTCTTTCGCGATTATGTATATTTTCAGTAACTTCGTATTATCCTATACGATTTCCGTTCCATAACAGATATTCGTTTACGCGTTTGATAATCACCGCTCATTTACCATCATTTTCGGTGGTTAAATCGTCAATATCGGTCCATGCAATGTAAACTAATAAACCATAGAAGTATGTTACCCCTTCTGCAATTTAACGTATTCAATGTCGTGTTGTTCGCGGAATTTACTCGCGTGTTAATTTCATTACGATCTTCCCCGAAAGCTATTGGGAAGTTGTCGATTTCATGAATGTACATTCATGTGTGTCAATACTCCCAAGTACGTCGCGATCCCCACTCGAAATACTATGATCACAATGCAGCTGCAGAGACAGATAAGATAAGATAAAATAAGATAAATTTTATTTAAAAGTCGGAGGTATAAACATATTACAAACACAAGCTCTGAAGAGCTTTTGACCGACTGTAACATATACATATATAAATAAACACATACATAGCACAGGTAAAATGTCAATTGTATGCAAATTTAAAATAAGTTTAATCATAGTTAAAATACATAATTGACAACAGCTAAAATTTTATTTATCAAGTACTAAAATTTCTAATTTATTAAAAAAAAAACAGAAAAACAGAAAACAACAAAACACCAGAGAAATCAGTATGTATAATTTAAATTTGCCTCTTCCAGTAATTAAGAGAAAAGGGAATTTTGAATTAACTTGAATTTCATGTTTCTGGGTTTCGGAAAGGGACGCTTTAAAACAAAATTAGCCAGAATAATTTTCCTGTAGTAATAATATAGTCAGACCATTTGTAATTGTGTTGTTTACCTTATTTGATCATTAACAGTTAAAAAGTTAAAATGTTTAAAATGGGCTGGTTTGGGGTGTCTATGGGCTCTGTAATGCTTTCACTGGCTTCTTTGCCACCTACTCCAATCCAGTAGTCCAGAGACTCCCCAAACCCCCTGCTAGCATATAGTATATTTGTATGTCAGAAGTATATTAAATACATGTAATATGCCACTACCGACACGCACTGCAGCGGAACTCCGGACCATCCCAGGACATAACCAAGGATTTAAAATGATTAAAATTTGATTGCGTCCTGGTATGTTCCGGAAGGCCGTTCCAGAGGGTGGGGGCAGCATATTTAAAGGACCTTGTACCATATATGTCACAAGATTGAATCTGGGTACCCCTGCGGAGACGTCTGATATGAGGGATAAGCGTACATCCGCGACAAACGTATATGCTTTACATTGCACACCAGCAAAAATTATAACCAAATCAACCGGTCAATCTCGCACCATAATTTCGACATGAAAATGTTGAATCACTCAGATGTTTCGATGTATAAAGTACACTTTACCGATAAAAGTTTCAACTTAAAAGTTCGAAAATATAGTCTTCACTAAAATTAGCAAACACCACAACTGGTGTTTTTTGCGACTCCGTGGGGAATATAAGATTTGTGATTAGTACGTCGTGAAGTATCTGAATTATTGCACTATGTGAGTGCATGCTTTGAAATATTCTTTCACTATAAGATCAGGCGGGCGACACAAACAATGTCTCCCGGCTCAGGGTCGACAGTGCGATTTGTCACCCGACACGTGACATGACTTGGGCCAATCAGAAGTGGGTAAAATGTGGAGGAGGGTAACAATGCGATTTGTCACTCGCTCGAGGACGCAATGTCCCCTTCCTCTTAGTGTAGTGACTTAGCGACAACATTTTGTCATATTGGAACGGACTGGCCAAAAGTGCCATTTTTTTATATTATGTCAAGTTCGGTGTGCTCTTTCAGAAAGTGAACTAGAAACAGGTTTCTGATCAATATTAACCCTTGTTTCCAGTATAAATCCAAGATGGCGGCCAAATTCAATCATTATTTCACCATGACGTTCCAATTGGTATACAATTTAAGGCACATGCATAATAAAGGCGTCATTCCATCCGGCATTGTCATATTGTGAAGATATTAGCAATGCAGGCTGACCAAATTTGAAAATTATCACTTTTTGGACCAAAAGCATGAAATTTTGTCATAAAATCATTCTCGTTTCAATTATTTCGGAATAATAAACAGACAATTTCTCAAAACTGTTTCATTGCAGATCAAAGGTTAAGATCTTAAAAATTTCAGAAATGTATACTGCAAACAAAATATACAACATCTAGGACAAATTCGTAACCATATTTTAGACATTTTGGATTATGTTACCCCTCACCCCAAAAATCATGAATTTTTTTTTTGGTGATAAACATCCGATAGAACATGGATGAGAATCTATAAAGGACACCATTCAATCATATTTCTAAATACTGTAATTGCAATTACACACACAATGACCAAAGTTGAAATTTACAACTTTTTCGACTAAAATATGCAATTTGGTAAGAAAATCCTCGTCATTTCAAATATTTTGGTCCAATAAATGGTCATTTTACACATAGGATATTTGCGATAGTTCAAAATGTTTGGTCTTAAATGTTTTGGACATATATACTGAAAACAATGAATACATTTTATGTGGTTAATATGTAACAACGTTTCAGAAAATTTGGTTTATGTTACCCCTCACCCCAAAAATCACGAAAATGTGACTTGGTTGTCAAGATTCAATAAATCTTTGGTTAAATCTTATAAAGTGAGTTTGTCGATGACAATTAGTCATATATTGTTATGTAACAATCTCATTGACAGTATACTGTTTAAATTTACAATTGTATGCCTAATAACAGCTATATTTTATGGTAAAATAACCATCATTTCAAATATTTTCAACCAATATATGGGCAATTTCTCAAACATTTCCCAAGATCGTATACCACATGCGGCCTTGAAAGTTTCGAAAATGACTGTCGAATACAACACATTTAAAGGTGTATACATGTCATGTCTTGGTGAAATAGAATAAAATTCTAAAAATCTAATATACCATAAATAATTTGAAGGTGTTGACTTATATAATCTACAAATGTAGCATACAAGAGGGGGTATATATAGACATGTAGTTCAGATCACAACTTTAATTTGTCTATCAGTAATACACGTAACATAAAGATGGTCTATCTTTGTTTATACTCTGTTCTTAAATTCACGTTTGTTATGTTGTACCTGTATAACTATAATGTGCACAGTCTGATCATACCAGCGGATATATAGCAACTCATAGATTGTCATGTTATAATCACCGGTGACCATGTTGATATATTGAACAAATATTTTAGGCATTCTTAATATCACAATTTCAACTGCATAATTATGTGCATGGTAAATCAGCTATTGCAAATTTGCACCTGTTACAAGTTTGGGATTTGCAACAATACTTGATGAGTTCTGAACACACAGCTGCAGCTTCTGGTAATGTAGTCCACAATGGTTTACATCCATGATCTTCAACTGTGCATTCCCAGTCATGCAGGCCATGTATTGGAATTGTTATGTCATGACAAGTGTACCACAATCCTGCCTGGTATATGGCTCATTTCATGTGCTGTATTAGGACCCCTTTTGAGCGACAAGTTTTGGAGAATTCTCTTCATATGCCTCGTTATCAGCAACTTTTGACAACCTTTATTATAATTAATGGTAATGAAACTTTCGAGTTCTTTGAAAATATATGAGGACGAATCTAGTTGAATAAAAGGTTGAAATGTACATGTATCTGTGATAACGGGATAATATTTCCATGCTATCCAGAAACTTTTTCTGCCCTTTATAAGGAAGAACAAAGTGGTATCAAAACCAGAAATCGAATGAAAATTGGGTAGTGATAACAATTGTCATCGCCCAGAGCGGAAAATGTGCTGTTGTCATGGTACAATGTTTTAGTTTTGCATGTTCCTAGAGAAACACATGTATCACCACCACTGTTAGCATTCGTAAACTTTGAAAACAGACCGATGACCATTACCAGGACATCTGTGTCAACAATCCGAACACGGATGGTCGTCAGCCCATAAGAAAGTGCATGGATAATGTGCGGCACAATTCTAATATCAGCTTCCTCCTGACAACAGTTTCTCAAGATTTACTAGGAAGAATTTGCCATTTTGAGAGTTGACGAACATTCTGTCATGCTTAACACTTTATCATCATGTTCTGACGCATTACTTGTCAGGAATACAAAAAGTTCAAGAATGACGGAGGAAGTCGTTCCATTTTTTGGAATCTTAGTTTGTCCACCAACTTTTCGTCCAAGACCTATACCATGATTCTCATTAGTGCTGCCCTTTGTGCTGCCTTCAAAATACCTATCCCACACAACACACATGACATTAACAGTTCTTAGTTTGTAGAGTAGAAACTTCATTGGTGACTGTGTAATCATTAAAAGTACATGTATATCCTATCGCAGGCACAATTATATTCACAAGAACGCCTCCATCAAATATCTTGCACGTACTTCCAATATTGTATTTCTTGTAATAGTGTGTTCGAACAACATTTGGGCAGTTCAAAAAACCCGAAATCGCTTCTCCGCTATTTCAAACGATCAAGTGCAGGAACAGGAGAACGTCAAATTGAAAGGAAATGGAGGGTTGATATGTTTAACAGAGAGCTCATCAACAATAACGAGATGGCTAGAACTCCCCGAACCAGACGTGTTTTTCTCTCATGAGAGTCGGCTATTTCCCCCGCCTTATCAACGGGAGGTAAATTCAAGGGGACACAATCTGATTTGCTGGGATTTATCCGGGAAGCAATTGGAGATATATCGGACCCACCTAAAAATGTTCAGTGCAAGATATTTGATGGAGGCGTTCTTGTGGATATGATTGTACCTGCGATATAGTATATACGTTTAATGATTACGCCCAGTCACTAATGAAGTTTCTACTCTACAGACTAAGAAGTGTTACTGTCATATATATGTGGCGTGGGACATATTAAACGAGCTGCCTACCAGGTAGGATTGTGGTACACTTGTCATGCCAAGCTGTGTGCTCAGAACTCATTAAGTGTTGTTGCAAATCACAAACTTGTAACAGATGCAAATGTGCAAACGCTGATTTACCATACACAGAGTTATGTAGATGTAATTGTGTGCTTAAAATAGTTGTTCAACGTACAAACACAGGCAGCGGTGATTATAACATGACAATCTATCAGTTGCTATCTATCAACTGGTATTATCAGTCTGTGAACATTATAGTTATATAACATAACAAACATGAATTTAAGAACACAGTATCAACAAAGATAGGCCATCTTTATGTGTATTATTGATTGACAATTTAAAGTTGTGACCTGAATTGCATATCTATATATTTACATACTAAGTGTTGTCATCACTAAATCCAGCATTCTGATTGGTCGGCGCCCACGTGCCTAGTTGCAGTTATTTCTCGGTGAATGCGCAATGCCTCATAACACCAAGCTCATAACACCATCGATACGTCATTGGGTTTGGAAAGACGAACGCGTAATGTTTTGGGCGCATTTGGACTCGCGCAGGATTGACTTAATACAACATCGGGTTTCAATAGGAAGAGAAATTGTTCCTATTAACTTTTGCCGAGGGTGCTATTGGGTATTTTGGGCTGTTTTTGTCACGATACACTTTTCGATTTAAATACATTTACAAAAGTGGCTTTTTCGCTAAATGTATATAAATATAAGGATTAACTGTCATGTGGACTATTTTTATGGAGATGTAACCGTGATGTAAGTGGTCATAACTTGTATGTAAAACCCTTCGGGTTTTACACAAGTTATGTCCACTTACCTCACGGTTACATCTCCATAAAAACAGTCCACATGACAGTTAATCCTTATATATACACCCCTCTTGAATGCTAGATTACATAAGTCGATGATATTGGGTCAAATATATATCCATTAATGGTATTATAGATTCTTTTATTTTTATTTTATTTCACCAAAACATTACATGTATATACCCTTATATGTGTTGTATATATATTCGATGTTCATTTTCGAAACTTTTAAGACCGCATATTGTATATTACATGTATTGCATATTGCCATTCTATTGGTTGAACATATTTGAAGTGATCAAATAAATTGTTATTAGGCATACAATTGTTAATTTCAACAGTATACTGACAATGAGATTGTTACATTATAATATATTACGAATTGCGATCGACAAACTCACTTTATAAGATTTAACCAACGATTTATTGAATCCTTACAACAAGTCACATTTTCGTGATTTTTGGGGTGAGGGGTGACATAAACCAAGTTTTCTGAAACGTTGTTACATATTAAACACATACAATGTATTCATCGTTTTCAGTATATATGTCCAAAACATATAAGACCGAACATTGTGAACTATCGCAAATATCCTATGAGTAAATGACTATTTATTGGACCAAAATATTTTAAATGAAGAGGATTTTCTTACAAAATTGCATATGTTTTGTCGATAAAGATGTTATATTTCAACTTTGGTCATTGTGTATGTAATTGTCATTGCAGTATTTAGAAATGTGATCAAATAGTGTCCTTTATAGATTCTCATCCATGTTCTATCGGATGCTTATCACAAAAACAATATTTCATGATTTTTGGGGTGAGGGGTAACATAATCCAAAATTTCTAAAATACGGTTAAGAATGTGTCCTAGATATTGCATGTTTTGATTAGAGTATACATGTCCAAAACTTCTAAGACCTTAACTTTTGATCTACACTGAAACAGTTTTGAGAAATTGTCTGTTTAGTATTCCGAAATAATTGAAACGAGAATGATTATATGACAAAATTGTATGTTTTTGGTACAAAAAGTGATAAATTTCCAATTTGGTCAGCCTGGGTTGCTACTATCTTCAAAATATGACAATGCCGGATGGAATGACGCCTTTATTATGCATGCGCCTCAAATTTTATACCAGTTGGAACGTCAGGGTGAAATAATGATTGAATTTGACCGCCATCTTGGATTTATACTGGAATCAAGGGTTAATATTGATCAGAAACCTGTTTCTAGTTCACTTTCTGAAAGAGCACACATAACTTGACAAAATATAAAAAAAAATGGCACTTTTGGCCAGTCCGTTCCGAAAAAAACGCTAAGTCACTACACTATCTGGAGACATTCCGTTCTCGAGTGGGTAACAAATCGCAATGTATCCCTCGACAACGGGCGACAACTGTATAATGATCTCGACAGTTACATCAATCAGCTTGACCTTGGGGCGAGAAGAAAAATGTGTTTTGAATTGGACGGATGTGTTACTTTCATTGAATGGTTAATGTAATTTATCCAATCCAATAGCTTCATGGTCCCAGCTCATGAATATATTGTCGATAATCGGGATATAGACCTGACGGAGTTTACACCGCACAATCACAAATTTGGGTAATTATATATATCGCCATACAAGACTGTTCTGATATACGAAGAATAGGGAGGTTTAGATTGAAAACTTCTAACTTCGCACTTGAAGCAATACTTGACGATACCATTCACCACGGTGTGTCTGGAGATCATGAAGCAATAGCAGACTGGATAGCATTCATCAATTTAAGAAGTGGCGGGAAACCGTGAAGCAATATCAGACAAAACCATTCATCGCGGTGTGGCGGGAAGCCGTGAAGCAATATCAGACAGGCTGTACCATTCATCACGCTGTGGCGAGAATTTACGGCCAACAACTTGTTGACAAAAAATGTCTACTAAACAGGTTGAGTGATAGTTTGTTAGGCGGATTGTATTCAGCGGTTGAGTAATGATTACTCAACAATGACAGATCAAGATTCAACATTGCACTAGATTTAAAGTTCTAGGAACAATAACTCTATTTAAAACATTGTGCATCTATAATGGTAGTTATTACGAGATGTTTCATCTACGTTACCGCGTTAATATTGGATCTATACAATTATGAAACATTGAGATGGGAGGAGATGGACAATAGGTATATCAGAATCTCATAAGTTCACCTCATTAAAGAGCAAATATTTTGAAGATGAAGTTCTAATTTCATGGACACCACAGACAATCCAGAAAGATATTAATACAATTATATCATATAATAAATTAATATCTTCCAACATACTATTATCGGATACTGATTCTGAATATATCATCCAGTTCAGTTTCGAGAATTCTTCCAGCAAATATTCCTGGGTATCTTATTTTCTTAACTAAGAAAGCAACATTTCTCGGTCAACTGTTATATACTTTATCAATCGGTTGTTGTTCAGTGTTGGGCACAACCCTGCAGACGAACCATGTACGTTGTGTTTCCATTATTTCAGGTATACCCTCACACTCATTAGCAGCTGTTTTATCCAGGAAGAGGTTTCCATATTATAAATTAACATATGTTATAGGAACAATTGACTATTTACACACTGTAAATTGTCTATAGACAATAAAACTGGTAAGAAACTAGTTTTTAAAACAATAAACATTCTTATACATGATTTAGCCGACATGCTATATCTTGCCGTGACCATTTATATGTACATAATTATTAAATACTGACAGGGTAAATCACTCACGATTGACATATTAGTTGTATCATTAATATGTCTTTTTTTGGTCATCAAATTTCACTTGCCATTCTTGTGTAATGTTGTTTATATGAGTCACTATAAATATGTTCAGTCAGTCATTCGTTTGGCGAATCTATCACTGAACATTTCCCAAGTGAATAACTCGACAATAGGCTTCCGGTCATCAAATGGACCATTAATATAGAGGCGTTTTTATCCGTGCAATATTAGTAATTTAACACAGTTGTGCATCATTGCATTCAACAATATAAATTTGATAGATAGTTATCCAATTTTTATTATTCCATGTCCAACGCACTGTGTAAAATGACCGAGTTATCTTTCCTCTGTGTCTCTTTGATGTTTTCAGTGATTGTAATTTATGGTGATTATGGACTATCCGTGTCTGGCATTCGACGCGACTCCCAATTGTATACGCATAAATTCCCAGACGAATTCAGATAACATGGTAGATTTGTATTAATAGTTGTTTATTAGCATACACACATAACTCAAGTAGAACCAGAGGTAGTCTCTTTCATGTTCGCCCGCCTGTGACATCGGTTGAGGAAAACGCGGAAGAGAGGAAATACCACCCTGGATAAGTGGTCCTGATAATTTGCTATTATGCTGGTGCGTACGTGGGTCCTGTTGGATTGATATTATGCTGACTTGGAGCAAAGTGATGCTACATGAGTTTAGAAAATGTACTTATTGACGAGTAGTTTCCTTTGATTATTATTAACCCTTTACCCAACAGAACGGCCCTGTGCCAATGCATTCTCTTATATATGCGAGTCGACCATAGGTCGCCTCGCATGTATAAGAGAATGCATTGGCCTAAACAAAATCTTTTTTAACACTTTTTACCATTTTTTCTTACATTCTTTAACAATTTTATAATTTTTAATGTGTTAAGCCAATGCATTCTCTTATATATGCGAGGCGACCTATGGTCGACTCGCATATATAAGAGAATGCATTGGCACAGGGCCCTTCTGTTGGGTAAAGGGTTAATAATAATCACCATTATCGCTGCCGTGATAGATGGTCAACACGAACTTATTATCTCAATATTTCCCACCAATGAATATGAATTATTCATCACTTGTATTAACTTGTCGCCTGACTGCCCTCTGATTTATTACCCGAAAATTCCTTCAAATTAATAGTAGATCATGCAATGTATACCTTTATAACTTAAATACAATAAACAGTTTATTGTAGAAAGTGACAATATACTATGTGTACATGTCTATTTGATGACTATGTCAACTATGTCATCGTCAATGCTCTTCCAATATATGTTATTGTAAATATGATAACCGTAACTTTCTCAAAAATAAGCTAGACTATTTTGGTAAGATGTAATAAAACGAATTCAAGAAGTAGTTGAACATACTCTTAATATTTCATACTTTTTCATATAAATACAATACGTTTGACCCTAGAAATTCTTTATTACAGATACTTCATAATGTGTGGGTGGTCATTACAAATGCAGATACAGATTACGGTTTCGCCATCCTTGCTGACTACACATAGTTTACCTATTGTGATTTCACTGACGTGTAACTTGCACATAAAGTGAGCACTGATGTACATGCAACTGCAGCCGTTTAGACTATACACGCGTGTATTCACAAAATATAATAGTACAAAATCAGGCGATACTGCATGTCCATGTAATTAGCCATTATTGTGTGTGGCGGTTGTTGACCGTGATGGCACGTTCACACACTGGCAAGTTTGCACAAATGGTTTGCAGGCATTTCGTCGTAGAAAACGATATGGTGCCAGAATATGAACTGAAACAAGCATATCAAATGCATCTGTACAACACCTAACTACACGCGAAGTAAGATCCCCGTAGTTCCACCTGCAGCCATGCCACCGGAATTGCCTGTAAATAGCATGCAATTATCTCGCAAGAATCACTCATACAGATTTTGAAGGCAAATGTCAGTAGCGCCGTTACAAGTGGAACTACAGATATTATTCTTCTCATGTCGATCGCTTTGGTAAAGATGCAAGTTATATGCACGTTTACTTTCATATTATGGCACCATGTCATTTTATATGATGAAATGCCTGCAAAATATACCGTGCAAACTTGCCAGCGTATGAACGTACCCTAACCCACTGCACGGCGATATCGTTTATAAGGCTAATCATGTTCTATTGGGGTTGTTTATTGACAATATGGGATTAGCGGTGTTTATGCCGTGATGGGTCGATGTTGCTGTCCAGGTCAGACTTTATGTTTGAACGATGTCTGAAATAATAGACGCACTTGTTATAACAGAATTTGTGCAAACGGATAATAAACTGTTACTTTGCTTTACCGGTAGCTATATGGACATTACATTAAACAAAAACGCTCCGGTGCCGATCACACGGTAACGTCGTGTACATGTATATAATAATAATGTGTTTTCGACCAAAAACGCGGCAGCGGAATACATGACTTGTCGATACAAAACATGCAGCGTAATTTGCTTGTGTATATCTCGCATATAACCATGTGTAAAATACACACGCTACTTTCATTTGGCCGCAGCCGTACATTGTACTTTTGTCCATTTATGTAGCCACTGTTGTTGTTGTTGAAATATTCCTCCGGCATATGTTGGACACCATGTCTTTACAGGTCACAGTTAACGTTGATCAGTGTTCTGGGATCTTTGAATCACCATTAATAACAGCATAGCTAAAATTGGCACAAGCATAAAGCGTTACTGGTGGTACTAGCTACGCTTGTACTGTAGCTATATTTCAAATTTGATCGTTGAAGTATCAATCATTTGCAGAGATAACTTTTGGAGTAAACATCACCATAAACCAATACAATGTCTGAAAAGATGAATCAGTATTGAGTGTTCATGTCTGCCAGATTATTGCAAACGTGGTTGACTACTATATATGTTGTTTTATGTTGTTTTGGTCCTTCAGACGATCATAAAATAGTTCTGCAAATGGCTATTAAAATAACTAAAATACGTAATGAAATATATTGATTTATTTTCTTGCAGACAGTCATGAATTCAGATAGTAGACAGAGTGTAGACCGTAGTTGGATTCCTAAGCTAGATAATGCACCTTCTTTTTTCAACTATTTGAAATAACAGCCTCAAATTTTGTAAAAAAACAACTGTTTTACACAATTAGAACGTATCTCTAATACTGTGAGGGTAAACACGGGTTATAGTACTATAGTATACAGTGGATAAAAAATAAGGATTTTTCCCTTTAAATTGATAACTTGAAATAGAGCTTTTTTTTAAATAGAGATTCACGAATGGGGCATCTTTCTAGAATAGCTGGCCGTGCATAATGCAGCTCAAACATCAGTATTTTGTTGACCCTCTCGACTTGGTGTGTCGTTTCAATGTCTAAATCGAACTCACTGATAACCATTGGATGGGAGTAATCTGGCAAACATTGAATCAGTAATTCGTGGTGAGCAACAATCTTCTCTGCAACTTTCTAAGTCATTCTTCCATTGTGTTTTCGTGTGTGTGCATTCCAGAAGGTCAAACGTTGTGGGGAAATGAGTATTTTGAAAGCATTCGAACAGGAATTGAATGATAACACCTTTATAGACTCATTAGTGTATAATGCGCACAAGCTTTCGGCCTTCTGTGAAGCTTATATCAAGTGAAATTAAATTCAATGCATTTCACTCGATAAAGGGTTCACAGAAGGCCGAAAACATGTCATTCAATTTCTGTCATCTTATAACTTTGTCAAGGCTCATACGGTTATATATATACATCATCATTAGAAAGCATTCTTCTAATGTTGGTAAACCGGCTGGGACTGTCGAAATCTTTCATAACTATCTGTCTTCTAGCTAGATGACATTCAGGTGAGTCTGTTCTGGTGATGAAAGCGTGTTAATACGTTGTTTTCAATACGTGCGTGCAGTGATAGGCATTTCTCCAAGTAGAGTGTAGCTGGTTATTTTGTTGCATCTGGAATGTAGATAATGTAGCTGTTTGAGCAAGTTGACTTCCAATTTATCTATCCATTTCAACTCAGTTGCAGACATATTAATTACTTCCAGCCCGTATATTGTCCTTGGTCTGCTAAAGAGACAGTACATTTGACCGGAGGTGGTAGGGTTAATTACGTTTCTCCCATGCACGACAGCTCTGGGGGTGTTGTACAGAGCTCGACTTCCCCATTGAATCCTATCTTCAGTCATTGTAATCTTCTGATAAGAGCTTACCATACCAAGCTGAGTACACTTGCTAGTGGGGATGTCGCCCTTCCCTAGCTTCCATGAAGCATTCTTGTAATCCACCAGAGACTTCCTTCCGTTATATATTATAATGTCACTCTTCGATGGATTAATAGAGATCCTGTCTTCAGATGTAATGTTGGAGACTATAATCATTGCCGTCTGCTTCTCTATCGGATCTTCTATTAATATGGTATATCGTCGGCTACTGTCGATGCTCCCAAGTATATAGTCCTATAGATCCAATCTTTGTTCCAATCCCATTCTTCTCCAGAACGTGTACGATACTATTGTTGTATATGTTGTATAGTGACGGAGATAACATTACACCATGTCGAATGACCTATTTTGGTTTTAAATTAATTGCGACACCCAGGTCTCAATCCCATTCCAGTTCACTTTAGTGTGACCGTTTGTTTGTTTGTTTGTTTGTAAGCCCATAATAAGAGTACAAATTCCCATTTGGAATTCCGTCCATTATAACTTCCCAAAATAGGTGATTGTGATTCATTTTGTCAAATTCCCTAGCCGCATCTGACGTGACTAGGGCTTCTGGTTCATTTACTCATTTTGGTTCATTAATAACTTTGGATACGACCAACGCCGCGTGTGATGGTCTTTCGTTCGTAGTGAATCCTGACTGTAATCTATTTGAGTATACCTCCGTTTTTGGAGCTTCATA
The DNA here is from genome assembly GCA_032622095.1 of Siphonodentalium dalli. NCBI lineage: Eukaryota > Metazoa > Mollusca > Scaphopoda > Gadilida > Siphonodentaliidae > Siphonodentalium > Siphonodentalium dalli. The sequence continues at coordinate 50,725,649 of CP136064.1, read as the reverse complement.
CATTCATATAATATATTATCTTTTTGACCCATGTCCATGTATTCCATTCAATAAACCCTTTCTATAAAGTGTGATATTAAACGTTCGTTTAATAACAGTAAATAGTGCCAGGTGACCTTTGACTTCCGGTTTGTCGTCGGTTTACATTCCGTCTCAAAATACTAAGGCTTCCAATATTTTTTCCAACAAACTTGAATGAAGAGTTAGAAAAGTTATGTCATTAAATATACGCCATTAAATATGACACAGAGTCTTTATTTATCTGGGACTATATCTTTATGCGGGCAAACAACGCATAGTTACGTGAAACGTCATCGCATGCCATTGTTAGTTTTGCGTCCCATTTGTTGATTTAAGATTTGTCGAGGTTTTGGATCATGTAATAAATATAATCTACAACTCGTATGTAATTAAATAGGATGATTACATGATGTCACAGGAATTTTGTCACGACGACACGCGACAACATCACAGTAAATGCACAATGTTTAACGATTTATCCAACTCAAAATGCACTCTTGTGATGATATATTCGGTTGAGCTATAGTGATAAAGAATAATCTCTGTTTTCAAATATATTTAAACAGTGTAAAGACATTTGCCTAACCACAAACGTTTATAAATCGCTTCGCAATTTTTATAAGTTTGTGGTTAGGCAAATGTCTTTAAATTGTGTAATTACATTATGAAACAGAGATTATTCCTTAAATAAAATTTCTACTGTGTTTGTTGGTAATGGGATGAACGCTTCTTGTGTCATGTTGGGTCGATGTTGCTGTTCAGGTCAGATTTTATGTTTAAACTATATGTATGTCTGAAATTTGGAACAGAGAATAAACTGTTCACTTGCCCACGGTTTGGAGTTTGGGATGATTTCCGGGAAGATTTGAAAGGGCCGTCGGCCCTCTCCTACAACCCACTTTTGAATGCTATAATTCCACTAAGGAGCGTTCGTATGATTTGTGAGTTTGTAAGTGGAGATATATACCATGCACAGTAGGTGTTTGCCTACTGTGCATGGGGTGGATTCCACCAAACCCCACCCCCATTCCGAACCAGGACCGACGGAGAAGACTTACCAGTCCAGTTGCCTTAGTCTGTTGTATTCCGGGCTTGTATTACGGGCTCAACGCTAGGAAGAGCCGGTTGACTTAAGGTTGATATAGATGTTCACTTGCCCGGCATCTATATGGACCTTATATATACATTAAATAAAAACTCTCCGCTGTCGAACACATGGTAACGACGGGAAGCCATATAAGGCAATAATTGTGTTATCGAACTGATAGGGGCGACCGATCGTCAAAAACGCGGCATCAGTATACACAGCGCGTGGCTTGTCGATACACACTGTGCAGGGTGTTTTGCCTGTGTGAAACTTGCATACACCATGTGTAAAATACATAGACTACCGGAAGCTGTCCGTAGAACTGATTGAAACATGTGTATTATCCTTTCGTTAATGAAACATATAGCATGTTGATGTTTGAAGTCCTGCACAAGTACACGATACGAACACATCATATGCCAGCTCTCATCCATCCCTGTATCAAATGGAATGATGTTATAGAGAGATGGGGACAGAGAGAATGACAGGGAGAAGAGAGACACATGCTGATAGAGGGGTCGAGAAGGGGCGAAAGAGAGAGTGCGCCAGGCTGTTAGCAACTAATCCGTCTATTGTATTGCATGTGGAGCCATATATAAGCCGGCATGCCCCATGGACGATGAGAAAGAAATGCGGGTTAATTTAACCAACGTGACAACATCCCCGATGATTCTGAGTAATGGTGATCACTAAAGCATCAATCTCATCTCCGTGTCTGGTAGGACTCCAAGTGACAACATGAGATTTCCACATTGGATTTTATTGGATTTTACTACCTTGATAGAGGGATGAGTGCAGATCGGTGAAGTTCCACTAGAGTAATATATCAAACCACAACAACTGTAACCTTGATACAACTATCTAGAGTCCAGAGGTTGGAAGGACAGCAATTTTTTGTTCAATTTCTATAAGATATCAATAGCTTGTGGAAACTTGAATTTTAAAGCCACGTGGCGGTTTGAAGCATCCAATTGTGTTCTCTGATGTTAGGCAGGTCCGGTTTCGGTGATAAAAGTAGGACTGATGGGATTATTATCACAAGGCATCGATCACATTCGTTCATGATTCGTTTATTCACTTAAATGACCACAACAAGTGGTATATAGTGTTACATTGCTCCACTGACCTGCATGCCCACTGCGTTCAAATACAAACATATACATGTATATAATCAACAAAATTCCCCCAACCAGCAACCGCAGCACCGCGACCCCGATAAGCAACCCCAACCAGACCGGACGATGGCACCCGGGCTGCAACCGGAGGGACCCACCCAGCTCGCGCCACTCCAGTGAGTGGTCGGCGAATAAATATAGGTCAAACTGACCGTACAATCATATTTTAACTGGACAGGACAGGTCAGTGTATAGAAACTCACGCGCAGCTCAAAGCAGGGCGGGGAGACCAGCTCATGTGCACGGGCAAAAACTGTAAAAACACGGGTTCTACTTCAGGTCATATGTTGTCTGCCAGGAGGATAGCAGGTTTAGTTTATTCGTTCTCTGGGATTCAGTTTGTTTGCGACATTTCACCTGCGAATTTCATTCTTCATTTATTCGTTCCCAGCTTTTCAAAAAACGGTGTAGCATGCTTTTCGCCGACGATCACATTCGTAGCTAGTTTTTCACATATCGTTTGCACATAACATGCGGTCTGTTTACGTTTTCGACAAAGTGGCGTCCGGTGCTGTCATATTAGCAACATCTGAGGTGGAGTAAGATCAGGTATTAGTTGATGCTTTGAATTATAATGATATATACAAATTGGCCATTAAAGCCCTCAGGCAGGCAAGGGTACATCAATTTTTCGATATGGCATTGAGTGGACGTCTAAACTGTGGAAATCTGACATTTTTCTATTCGTTTCGTCTGTTCTAAATGCGAATAACTATTCTCGATCTATGTGAAAATATGAAGAGCTAAATACAAATGTGATCGTCGCGAAAAGCTGGTCACAGGCATGTGATTGATGTGTTGTTATAATGACTCTATCAGCCAATCTATGCCGAAAAAGAGCGGACAATCTTTAACCAGGATTACGGATCCGGATTTGTCCGAAAATGTTCTTTTTCTCAGAGCAGACTGAGAAAAGAACATTTTCGTACAAATCCGAATCCGTAATCCGGGTTAAAGGTAGTCCCGACAAATATGCGCATTCGTGCCATAGAATTTAGAAAAGAGCATTCCTCGTAGTCTATTCCATTTATGGCGGAAACACAAAACGTATATCTCACTTCTATGCGACACAGTGGGAACAGCTGAAAAATTGCTACGCTTTAGTGTAAATATATTTGTATTTCCAAATCCAAACAAATAACATAATATACAGACTACATATATATATGCAAAATAGAAGAGTTAATGTATGGAAACGAGGATCAGACAACAATCCCGAGGGCTTATAAGAAGTCTTGTCCTTTTTGGCTACATGCCCCGTCCCCAATAAGTGAGGGAAGTGTTTGAAATAATGGTTTTAGGAGAAATGGAGATATATAACTGAATTTGAGTTAGGGATGGAAAATTTGGGAGAAGATAGTGTTAGGGATAGCAGGAGACACAGAGAGAGGGAGAGAGAGGGAGGGAGGGGAAACAAGAAGACAAGGCGGCAGACAAAGTCGCGAGATGATGACAGTGGTGGGGAGTTTTAAATAGTTGGGTTGTTGCGTGATAAAACTGATGCTCGTCTATAGTGATATCCATGCGTCAGGCGCCATGGCAGGGGTCAATAACAATGGCTGTTAACTGGTTAAATCCGTCAAAAAGTAATTAAACAAACACATATAGCTATGAGTTAATCAAAATATGTTGTGAACTATATACCTTCTATGAGAACAAGAACATACATGTATTCAGCAGCACTAACCCGAAACAGGACAATTCCTATACGCTTTGGCAAGACTATAGTGTTTGGAGAGAATATAATGTTTGTATCTCCGTATTTCTTGTATTTGTGAACCTAACTCATCCCTCATTGTTGAATAAATTATAAAATAAAAAATAAATAAATAAAACTTACCCCCCCTTTCCAAAGTATTTGACATACATATAGTTTGGTAGTGAGGAGGTTTATATTGTAAGGAACGATGGGATCAGCTAAGCAACATCTACTCATGGTAGACAATGCTAACGGGAATTTATAGCATTATTTTTTAGCTAAGCACATACATTCCTGATAACACATTGACATTGCCCTATTGAAAATGCACTACATAATTTAGTACACTTTGGGATAGTCAGACACAAGTCATATATACCACAGATACTGTACGCTTATAGCGTAATTTTGTTTCATTGATGCTTTGATTCCTGCATATATATGTTGTACATCAAGACCTGAATGAAAATATTTATAAAAAAAAAAAGTTTGATTATAAAACGGCGTACTTCAAACTTGTGTCGCTATAAGATGTAGCTACCGGCGGTCAGCTGATTCAGTTGTGTGACTATAAGATGTAGCTACCGGTGGTCAGCTGATTCACTTGTGTGACTATAAGATGTAGCTACCGGCGGTCAGCTGATTCACTTGTGTGACTATAAGATGTAGCTACCGGCGGTCAGCTGATTCACTTGTGTGACTATAATATGTAGCTACCGGCGGTCAGCTGATTCACTTGTGTGACTATAAGATGTAGCTACCGGCGGTCAGCTGATTCACTTGTGTGACTATAAGATGTAGCTACCGGCGGTCAGCTGATTCACTTGTGTGACTATAAGATGTAGCTACCGGCGGTCAGCTGATTCAGTTGTGTCGCTATAAGATGTAGCTACCGGTGGTTAGCTGATTCACTTGTGTGGCTATAAGATGTAGCTACCGGCGGTCAGCTGATTCAGTTGTGTGGCTATAAGATGTAGCTACCGGCGGTCAGCTGATTCACTTGTGTGACTATAAGATGTAGCTACCGGCGGTCAGCTGATTCACTTGTGTCGCTATAAGATGTAGCTACCGGTGGTCAGCTGATTCACTTGTGTCGCTATAAGATGTAGCTATCTGCGGTCAGCTGATTCACTTGTGTCGCTATAAGATGTAGCTACCGGCGGTCAGCTGATTGACTTGTGTGGCTATAAGATGTAGCTACCGGCGGTCAGCTGATTCACTTGTGTCGCTATAAGATGTAGCTACCGGCGGTCAGCTGATTCACTTGTGTGGCTATAAGATGTAGCTACCGGCGGTCAGCTGATTCACTTGTGTCGCTATAAGATGTAGCTACCGGCGGTCAGCTGATTCACTTGTGTCGCTATAAGATGTAGCTACCGGCGGTCAGCTGATTCACTTGTGTCGCTATAAGATGTAGCTACCGGCGGTCATCTGATTCACTTGTGTGACTATAAGATGTAGCTACCGGCGGTCAGCTGATTCACTTGTCTGACTATAAGATGTAGCTACCGGCGGTCAGCTGATTCACTTGTGTCGCTATAAGATGTAGCTACCGGTGGTCAGCTGATTCACTTGATCACCAGACGTTCCCGTGTTGTCGATACTGTTTTATATCATTCAGAGCCCCAAATAAACTTGTTTCCACGGTGTATATGAACGCATGCAACTTGTAACGCTCTGCTGGAGTATCGTTTAAAATGGGCGCTCAGTAATCTTTTAAACTTCTAATTTAGTGTAAATTCGAGAAATGGCTGTTGATTTAGTTGCGTTCCGTGAATATGGATGCAAGTTGATCTGACAGTTTATTAATAGAAAACTTTATAAACTTAAATTACCATCAGTTGTAAAATTTCCAACTTTCTGGGTGTGTCATGTTGGAAATTTACAACTATTGGAAACTTTAGTGTAAACAGTATTTAATCCATATATTTCACAAAGTAATTAGAATATAATACAAAGTTATGGTATGGATGGGATTCGACAGCAAGCTGATAGCTTATATGTGTCGTCTCTGATAGCTTATATGTGTCGTCTCTGATAGCTTATATGTGTCGTCTCCTGTTATAGTGTGACCGAGCCCACAACGTGAGTGCGCTTGATTTAAGTGCGATGTATTTCCGACAATTTGAGGTTCACAGTTGGTGGTTATTTATTTTTTGTCTCTCGTCAACTCACGTAGTGGGCTCCCTCAATAGGTGTGTCGATACTAAGTTTTATGCAATAAACGCGGTTTAAGTGAGAATAAGAGACAGATAAATAAAGTTGGTATTAGGACAATTTAATATGAGATCAGTGGGAGAACAAGGGAGAATTAGAGAGTAATGTTTGAGAGAGAAGAGAATTTGAAGATATGTGGATAATCTTTTGTAGACATATTTTGGAGAGCTGACCTATAGCGTCTGAGCCGACGTCGCATCACGGTAACAGTTCACAATGGAGCTTTCCACAGAGGCCACGCCCACAGCGTAGTCCCGCCCAATAGCAATTTATTAGAATATATTAGACCAATCAGATGTCGAGCCGGCCGCTGGCTGCGGAGATTTTTTCGAATGCCATCTTTCTTCACCCTAATTTTGATATCCATGCATACATTCAGTGTTAAATTGGCTATATTCAAACAACTTTTTTGTTGTCAAATCATAACATACTGAGATTTATATTTGCGGCATGATGTTATAAATTTATCCGTGATGATAACAATGTTTTTCGTTTAGCATGACACTTGTCATAATTTTCACATTTAATGGCAAAACGAATGTATGTTCTCTGGTTTAGATATATTAGAGTTCAGTGATCTGTCTGTCTGTTCTGGTCTCTATGCAATTTTTCTTCCAGAGCCCTTGATCGATTTTAACCAAATTTGGTGTGGTGCCTCGGGATACAACGGCAGATGTTATAACGAACTTATATTTTAAATTAAATTTTTTTTTTTTTTAGCAAGTTTTAATCTAAAAATCTAAAAAGACAATGTTAAAATTAAATAAAAAAAATTTAAGCAAGTAAAAAAAAAATTTAATTAAAAAATTTCAATATTTTTTAAAAGATTCATCAAAAAAATCTAAAAAGTAAATCAAAACTATTTAATTTAAAAAAAAAAAAAAAAAATTTAATTTAAAAAACAAATTATTATTTTGTTTCTGTTCAACAGCAGATCAAAGTTCAATCTAAAATAAAAATAAAAAATTGAATCCAAATAATTTTTTTTAAATCAAACTGGTTAAAAGATCAAATTTGAACGAATCATATATAGAGGATCTCACATGAGTTCCTATTTTATACGGAATTTATCAACCGAGTTCAATAAATTCGATTTGAGCCGAGGTTTACCGAGGCTCAAATAGAATTTAGAGGACGAGGTTGATAAATTACGAATAAAATAGGACGAGTGTGAGATACCTTTTATCACATGATCAAATAAACCCGAAGCAACGCGAAATATTCATCGAAAACAACAATCATACACTACAGCGATTGCAAGTTATCTGAAGAACGCCGTGACGTCATCGCACGCGCTGTTATTAAACGTGTCTATTACCGATAATTATGAAACTGCTTTTATGGCCAAATTATGTGATAAACATGGGTCTGTTTCAGCTAGTTAACATAAGGGCCAGTGCTGATGTGTTCACTTCGGAAGTCGATCTCGGGTAACAGACAATATTTATGTGATAAAGTATTTTTACCAGTGGGCGGGACTACCGCTGTGGGTGTGGCCTCTGTGGAAAGCACGGGAGTGTTTTCTTGTGTGATCTGGTTCTACACTAGTTCATTTTTTTCCAGAGCTAAAAAAAAAAAGACCCATTTGTTCCCAACTATTTTTAGCCCATGCATATGGTGACTCATTGTCAGAGTTGGTGGTTCAGCGTATTGCGTGTTCGAGTGCATGTTAATGCATCTGTCTTAAGTTCATTGAATTTAACAAGCCATGTAGAGGCCTATTCTTCTAGTTGTTTAATATCCTGCTGTATCATAATTGCCCAGTGTTAGGGCCATCAGTAGTCAGAGCAATCGACATGTCGTAGGCAAAGGGCAATTATTACATGTATTGTTGTCAATAAAAACAACAAATAGGACAGGACCCAATACGGAGCCTTGGGGCACTCCTGTAGTTACCCCCCCCCCCCCCCCCCCCCCACGTTGAGTGGAAACATTGAGGTACTAGTTGGAAAAGTTCAACCCATGCAGGGGGGGGGGTCAAACATTTTTTTCGAGCACGTATGATGGGGTGGTGTGTGGTCAAGAGGATCCAAAAGCATTTTTTCCACAGCTCAAAAACAAAATCGCCATATTTTTCTACTATATATTGTTTGCCAATATACTTAGGGATAATGTAATTTAACATCAAACTACCTTTAGAAGGTCAGTATACATTGTTTAATGGTGTAAAATTACTAAAAATTACTGATATATGTCAGTCTAGGTCATTCCGAACATAAAATGCATGGATACATTGCATTAGCAATCACTGCAATGTAAAACTGAGCTAATCACATACACCAACATGTAATAGGTAGTTGATAGGAACAGCAAGTGGTGAAAATTATAATATTCTGGGTGTGAAAAATTGTCGGAAAAAACTTGCTAAAACGGACAAAAATAAGGGCAAGGGGTGAGTGGGTTCCAAAAATGGCCAAAGATAAAAAATCATCATGCGTGTCTGAAATTTGATTCCGACATCCCCCTTTCCCGACCCATGGTGAATTTGAGTCTGATTAAATGGGTGCATTTGGAATCTCCAAGTTGGACAAAACCGAGACCTCGATCAAGCCACGTCCCTCACTCGAACTCATCAGTCATTTTTTTGGCTCTGAATTATACAGACTGTAGCCAGACAAAATTGCAGACCCCATCCCTGCTAATCTCAGCATTTATATATAATTGCCTATTTTAGAACTCTCAGTGGTAGTGGATATATTGGGATCAATCAAAGAGGAGACCGAACTGCTATACTAGTTGAATGATTAGCACGACTATTGACGCCATTGAGTAACCTTTTGCATACGAAGTGTACTTATATGTCTGATGGCAATCCGGTATATAGAGCTGTCGAGACATGGGGTGAATACTTATAGCGTAATGAGTTAGCACTTTGTACTCTGACGGGCAACATCGAAATTGGTTATTGTGTTTCCATGTGTAATCAAAGGGGACCTCAATATGTTTATTATGCACGGATTATAAGTTCAACGACACCATAGAACAGAGCATATGAACTTGTCCCGGTGGACGTAGACTATATGTGACCCGCCATATCAAATCCAGTCGTAAGTCGTGATTTTTTTACCCTGTGCCAATGCATTCTCTTATATATGCGAGTCGACCATAGGTCGCCTCGCATATATAAGAGAATGCATTGGCCTAACAATTTTTTTTCATTTTTTTTAAATAAATGTTTCTTACAATTTTTAGGACATAAAATAAAAAAAACATACATTACCCTGCAGGGAGCCCCACACATATATAGAAGCATATAGAAGAGTGTTGTCTGCTCATGTTTGTCTGGGGCTCTGTATGGGTGAAATTATAAAATTGTTAAAGAATACAAGAAAAAATTATTAAAATTGTAAAAAATTGTTAGGCCAATGCATTCTCTTATATATGCGAGGCGACCTATGGTCGACTCGCATATATAAGAGAATGCATTGGCACAGAGTAAAAAAAATCCCGACTTACGACTGGATTTGATATGGCGGGTCACATATACTTGACATCCATTATCACATTTTCTTAGAGCGGCGTATATTAAAGGTGAATTATCTCTTTGTAAACATGTATTGTATAGTTGCCGGGGTATTAAATATTAGGTATGAATCGAAGGCTCCTGTCCGGAAATACTTCTATCGATTAATATTGATTTTATTTCGAATATGTTCTGGTCTAAAAAGGTGTCGTTGTTCAGATAACGAACACTACTGTTACTGTTAACAGAGACCAGAAATTTTATTGAGTAATTTTGTCACAAATACACGTTAATTAGACTCATTGTCGCTTATTACTATGGAATAAAACAATACTAACAATCAATCTGGGACATTTGACGTTCGGTACGTAGCTATAGGAACAGTCTAATGCTCTCTATCGCTATATGGTATCATCCGAATGGTATGTACTAAACATAGACCAATAAAGTGTCCCAATTAATCATAATAAAATATTCGAAATAAAATCAATATTAATTGATAGAAGCCTTTCCGGACAGGGGTCTTCAATTCATATTTATTATTTTATACCCACACAACTATTTCAAATTTGTTATTTAAAGAGATAATCCACCTTTAAAGCCACTTAGCGGTTCGAAGGTAAAAATTATGTTCGCTTTTGCTACATCAAGAATCGGTTCCAGTGACCAACACAAAGTCGATAAATACGGTTAACTAGTCTTATACGGACTCTTTATGCCACAGAAAGACTAAATCAAGTTATTCAGATAAGGTTCCGAACTTTCGTCGGCGTGGAACAATAACGAGTACAATATTTAGCATGATCTTGGTAACCTGTCGTTCACGAATATAGAAGAACACGGATTCGAAAACACCCTATATGTGTATATATGTTTACAAATACTGGGTCTTCGTGATGCATGTGTATTACGAATGGAGGTGGTCGAAAAGATTGAGTGATCTTTTCCTGCGCCCCAAAATGACATTGGTGCAACTAATGTCAACCATTTTTTTTTTGGCCTGACAAGCCGAAAATGAACTAATGAAAGTTGACTCATTTTGGTGTTTTACAGTAGCAAATCGGCTGAAGAATATTCTAAAATGTCACGGACTTTGTCTAGCTATATAACGTTCATTTGCGAGGCCTTTCTGAAAAAAATCAAGCTGTGTGTTAAGACCTGGAACAGCAAACAAAAGAGGGAAAATAAGTGCACAGCACATAGTATCCAACGCAAAGGTGGCTCTTCGCCAAGGTTTATTAATTGTCCGAGGTGGGCCTAATTCGAAAGATGTCTTCGTTTGCGGCGGGGCGGATTAAATATAGATTAAAACCCACGGGCGTTATATCCCTTTGGCCTGACACGACTCTTATCTTTTTTCGTGGGCATTCTTAAAAAAAATACCCATGGGCATTCTTTAAGAAACCGTGACGCAAAGGATTATTTGATGCTACCACAGTCGCGTGTCGAGAAAATAGAGCAAAACTCTCCACAAAACGGCTGTCGCAACAGGGACTCGGTGTTGATATAGGGATGGGGTTAATTAGTAATTAGGGGGAATTTGTTGGGTTATAGACAACATTCCTTCATTCGGTCAAAATTTCGACGGGAATTTCCCCAAACTTAGTGTCAGTTTGGAAATTTCCAACACTTGGAACTCTTCAGGCCAGTCAAATTAAAAACAATTAAAATGTTCTCCCACCTCACTGATGACTGGCCAGTCAAAGCCGAATCCACAGCGCAACGGCAAAGTTCGGAGGAAACGTCCCTCAACTGGCGAGTCCGGATTCGAATTAAATAATTGAAACGTATTACTTTTCTCCGTGGACAACAACAACTGTCCGTGCTGAACAGGGACGTGGCTAGAGGGTCTCCGCTCGGGGGGGTGTCCACATTGGGAAATTCCAACTGCACACCCCCCCCCCCCCCCTTGAATCAGACCAAACACAAATTTTGTATAATTCCATTTGCACTTCAGTGTTCATCTATATTCCCAGTATGAGAACATTCAGATATTTTAACCTGAAAAATTGCATAAATCCTAACATCTAGTGGTCTAACTCCAGACAAATGCACACGGCAAGAGACCGGGACACACCGGGCTGACCATGGTTATTTGGCCCGGTGTGAGAAAATTTCAAAACTATACAAGAAAATCGCAAATCCTAGCATCTAGACTGGACTCAACTGAAGCTTTCCTAGTGTTGGAAATTTCAAACCTCATACTCCCCCCTCAGGATGGAAATTTCTCCAACTGATGACCATTTCAGTCCACAAGTTTGACCAAATGTAGTAAAATATTGTTTTGTTGAACTAATTAGCAGTGTTGTATTAGCCACGGGGGAGGGGAGGAACCATGACACACCGGGCCGACCATGGTTCGGCCCGGTGTGCGAAAATTTTGAAATCTGAGCAAGAAAATCGCAAAATCCTAGCATCTAGACTAGCCTCAAGCCTTCCTGGAGTTGGAAATTTCAAACCTGACACGCCCACTTAGGTTGGAAAATTACCATGCATATATGTGCGTTTTTCGTACTGTATAAGGACATCGTACCGCGACAGTCCAGTAACAAGTTTATCCAGTGCATAATAATTATTTTGAATCTGTATACCTATTATGTGATATGTCAAACTAGTTATGTGTTACTATGTGTTACCGGGAGACTTGTACATATTGCATATATATACTATCATTATCATGACCACCAACTACTTTTTGTAAATATTTCTTCTGCATCTCAATGTTCTCGTGGAACGAGAGAAATAAACAATTGAATTGAATTGGGAACCTGGGTAACTTTATCACACACACAGCGAGACATGCAATTCAGTGTGCACGTGGCAGGCAGCTTGGTTGGGGTTCTAACAAATAGGATATAGTTAATATGGGAGGGTAATTACGAAACCGTTAATTAAGTCTGTCGGATAACGTCTCCATATCATGCATATGCGGACAGCCCTATTTGGATAGCCATATCGAGGTGATGTTTGGGGAGAATTTGGTCAATATGTGTTCTGCGTAATCTGAAAGCTTTGTCGACGAATTGACGTACTGGCTGAACTTCGATTGGTTTGGATACGAACTATTCTCTGGTCTTATTAACAGAACTGCTGAACCAGTGGTCACGAGTTTCCTGGCGCTAACGAGTTATCATGTATCTCAGTAAACAAGAGAGCCGCCACTATGTCCATCTTGATCGAATTTCGTCACGGCTCCTGACACACACGCAATTCACAAAGCATCCGGGAACGCATGCGTATTGGTTTGGTGAGAGAGATGAAGAAGCCTGTCCATCGGGAAGGGATGTCTGTAATGGAACTTTACCCCATATAGTCATAACAGGTTAGGTCTGCGTCTGCCTTAGGCGACACAAAACAAGAATCAACAGAGCGTTGCAGTACCGGGGGAATCACGTGGTTTCGAGTTGATGAATATCACGCATTCAAATGGCCGAGACGATCCAAAACGCGATCATAAACGAGGAAAAGGGTAATAAACTAGGATACTGATATATTACATATGGTATCTACGAGCATATGCTACACTATATTACAAACAAGCTGATACCTCATTTGTGTCCAAACTCACAGTTCTTTGCTCTAACTTGCTGACCAAAGTTGTCAGTCGAAGGATTCTCCTAGATGTATGGACTTGTGTATTCCACGAACCTCCGACTGGCAACTTTGGTCAGAATGTTATAGAAAACTACTGAGTATTTGCGAACAAATAAGGTATCACCTTGTTTTAAAAATAAACTAGCATATGCCCGCGTAACAGTCAAAATACTATGTTTTGTGTCAGTTCCTCATACATTATATTTTGTGTCAGTTCCTCATACATTATATTTTTTTGCATTTGCACATTTTGAATGGGTGGTACTCACCAACCTCGAAACCAATTGATTAACCCTTTACCCAACAGAAGGGCCCTGTGCCAATGCATTCTCTTATATATGCGAGTCGACCATAGGTCGCCTCGCATATATAAGAGAATGCATTGGCTTAACACATTAAAAATGATCAAATTGTCAAAGAATGTAGAAAATATTATAAGAAAAAATGGTAAAAAGTGTTAAAAAAAAGATTTTTTTTAGGCCAATGCATTCTCTTATATATGCGAGGCGACCTATGGTCGACTCGCATATATAAGAGAATGCATTGGCACAGGGCATAACTGTAACTATCACAATGTGGTCAAGGAGCCGGTTCCAATGATATCCATATTTGTATGGTTCTATTGAGACAGACCGAAGATATTTTAGGCTGTTGAAGCTTTATTTGGCCGGTTTTGGCCGTTTTGTTGGGTAAAGGGTTAACCACCGTGCGCTCTGTTGGTATAGATAGGTCACAAAAAGACGAAAATTATAAGTTTTTCCGCTAATAGCAGTCAGTGGCTTTACTTTACAGCGTGCGATACATGTAAATATGACACAATCGGAGACGAGTATCATTTTGTACTCGTCTGTGACAAATATAAATGTCTACGTGAGCGCTATATCCCAAAATATTACTTGGAAAATCCTTCGCGCGAAAAGTTTCATGGGCTCTTGTCAATAGAAAATATCTCTCGTTTAAAACAACTCTCTATTTTTTCTAAAAAAATGTCTTTAGAGAAGTCTCTTAATTGCAATTAATTGTATACCTTGTGGGAGGCAGCTGAATTAGCTCATTGCATGGTAAAAAAAATCAAACTGATAGTCAAAAGGACATTGAAAACATAAGGAAGAATATAACTTATTTACACACACGATTTTTAAAAGAACAAAAAAAAAGGAACAAAGAAAAAAAACAAACAACACGTTTGTAGGGAGGGGTCTCATATTCATTGTGTACATATTGTATATAAAATATTGTATGTGTTTTGCATGTTACGCATTAATTTGTGTCTTTGCAATAAAGCATTAACTCGACTATGTAGCCAAATATGCATGTACGCATAGTTTAGGGTTTACACATAGATGTCGCAGATCCAAGTATCTATACATGTTATTCTCACGAATCGCTCACCCCCAGCCCCCCTTCAAAACTGCTATTTGTATGTTTACATACTGGAAAAGAGTGAGATCAAATCTACATATACCAGCCCATTCTGAGTGGTTTTGACGATCAAATATCGATTTTGATAAGAGACAGTGTCTCATATTTTTTGGCTCGAAAAGTATAGTTAACCCTTTCTACACTAAATACTCATTGATGAGTAGTTATCCCTAGTAGGAAATGTTCGGATACTATACTTTCCGAATCCTTGATAATTTGCGTGTGTATTGTACGGTCTGTTTGTTGTATTTTGTTTTAAACATTTGTATCCACGGTATCATGGGGTTTTCGTTAATTATGTTTGTTGGAAATGACGTTGATTAAAAGTAAATGTTCAGATTAGTTTTGTTGAGTAGATTTTATTTTATTGTTATTGATTAGCTCAGTCCGTCTGACGGGGCATCTTAATTTGTTTTTATCATTTTACAAGAAACTTTGTATTTAACGATGTACGAAGTTATAGAGATTAACGTTATAGTTAAACTCCAAACCTTAAATTAAATAGTATTGATGGATTAATCGTGTTCCGGGAGTGCAAAGAGGTCGATTTAAATATATACATTGCTTCCAAGTGTACTTTACTTTTACCGTATCGGTATGAAACTACAGACAATGCCCTTTATTGTAGTACATGGCATATATTATAGCTTTAAAACGGGACCTCCTTTTTTCGCATGGAAGTGATGATTTCTTTAATTTGAGTAGGTCGTTCATACTCTTTCTTTTCGATGGCACACGAAGTCCGTATATCAGTATTTTTTTTATCTAATTATCGACATGTTTTGATCCAAAAATAAGACGAAAGTGCATTTTGGGCGTCGCTTCTAGTTTCGTGACTAAAAGTTTAAGCTATTTTATAGGATACTAGCAGGTTAGCCCGCCACTGGCGGCGTTCGTCAGAAACATGACAATTTTTATTTTTTTAAATTAATTTTTTAATTTAAATTTTTTTTTCAATGAGTTAATATTAATTTTGTGTTTATAACATGAGTTAATTGTGCATTTTTAATTTACTGGATTTTTTAATTACTTTTTTTGATTAATTTTTTAATTTAATTTTTGGTTTTTCAATATTTTACCCGATTAGACCTTATTTTACCCGATTAAGTAAGAATCACACAACACGCAGTACCCGTCCCTAAAAGAGGTATGATTGAAAAATTCCCCCGTTCCTAGGAACGACAGACATAAGAATCACAAAACACGTTAATTCTGCCTTTTTAATCGAGATAAATGCATTTCGCGTTTTGCGTCCGTAGTTTCGTACGCATGGGTAACCGTTTAGCAACGTCGATGGCAATAAAGAGCGTTAGTCGGGTAACAACTCCAAATACGTTCAATATAAAGATCGTTGATGCCTTAACCCCCGAAGTGCCGTTTGCGGTGATTTTGATGATTGGGAGTGGAGAATGAGTGCTCAGAGCTCGTCCAAAATGCGACGTAGACGATCCCCGTGGGTTTTCACCCTTATATACGAAATTTGAACTCGATCCGACCAGCCGTTTTCAATTCTATGAAGTACCCACATACACACACATATATATATATACACACACACATATACGGAAGTCTCAAAATATATAGTAGATGGCATTACTTGGTCTTGTCGACATGTGGCATTACATGGGTCAATCGGAGCTCATAACAATTCTACAATTGATGGTGATATCGCTTCAAAGTGATAGGAAACTCTTACCAAAACGCATTCTGGCCAAATTTAAAAGCTATTGATTTGTGTATGGCACAAAACTGTTACACGTATAGTACCTTGTAAAATAATAAAGAACCCTTTGGTACAACTCCGCCTCTGTCGAATGATTAAGTTCACCTGGGTGATCATATGACCATCAATGCATTACATCTCTACAATCGCACCGACGCCTCGAAAATCACACTGGAGCGATGTATCAAAAGCACGTGCGTAAATATTATGAAAATATTATATAAACATTGCAATGAACATTTGATCAAGAATATATGCTGTAAAATGGACACATGCGGATTTGGTGTATATAAGCACAAACAATCTGGTTAATTATTGTTTTACGTCAATCGGAGATACTTTGCACGCGTATATATGTCGGATTGGGATGTGTCGAAAAGTGGGTAGACATGCAGTGATTTCATAATTTACTTGACTTACCTTTATACGGGTAACAAACATCGAAATTTTGAAAGTTCTGTATAGTCCATTATCACCCTCACGCCTAACGGCGGGATAGCGTCACAAAATCCACCATCTGGTTA
Source organism: Siphonodentalium dalli (assembly GCA_032622095.1). Taxonomy (NCBI): domain Eukaryota; kingdom Metazoa; phylum Mollusca; class Scaphopoda; order Gadilida; family Siphonodentaliidae; genus Siphonodentalium; species Siphonodentalium dalli. The sequence goes on along the minus strand of CP136064.1, from coordinate 50,708,724 downwards.
GGCCTCAACTATATTATGGGATACCTAGGATGAATTTGAAGTTCCCCAGTTGAAGTTGGTGATATTCACCCATTAGTCATCTCGATTATACATTTTAACTTTTGCACATTAGGTGATATAGTAACTGAACAGAAGGGAAAAAGTAACTTAAACAATTTAATTTGAGACTATAGATACTTCCCAGAAGATGATACCTAAGCAGAATGAAGTCCCCAGAGGGTGAATTTGGTGATGATAGTCCGCTCATTCTGCAAATGTCAGACACACTATCCAGACTTGACCACACATTCGGATTCATGCAAACATTTTCAAGAGATATGATGACAGATAACGAGGGCCGAATTCATGGTAGACCCGAGCCCATTGGTTGATAAATTCATTCAGAGGACTTTCGTACAGTAGTGGAGACACTCACCAATCGCCATCATATATCTTCTTCGTGTGAACATTAGCGTTCAAATGGCTTGTTATGACCTCGCCACTGTGATGTAACGTTAGCGATATCGTGCAGGAATCAGTGTGAGCGATAATTTGGAGCAATTCCGTTTGCAGTCGCCTAACGGAATCAGGGAGCTAAATGTGTTCCAGAGTCTGGGAGCGAGTACACCGTGGAACTGAAGAATGACCTTCACCTGATGCATGCGACACGTTATTAAAGGATGACATCGCGTTTATTTGATTTGTACATCATATCTAAATAATTTAAACTGGTGAATTAATGGGGGAATGGATTTTTGTGAGCGGGAAATTTATTTAACTAGCTGCTGTAGTTCTGGGTTTTTCCAGATCAAATTTGGCTGTGGGATAGCCCTGTCGTACACTTGGGGATTTATTTTAAAAAGTAAACAGATGACCTATGATTTTTCTTGCATTTTCGTGATAAACTGATGTCAATCTAGCTGTGTAAACATCACTGGTATGGCCTGCAGGCTTCAATTCAGTGAATTTGGCCAAATCGTTAACACTGTCGCCTATGGGAAACCATTTAGTTCAGTGATTCCTAACGACCCCCCCCCCTAATTCAGGGGCCTATTAAGTTAGATAATTTCACAACAAATAGTTAATATACAATTCAAAATAACTCTGACAAATTTTGTATTTCCACAACTACCCCCTTTACTGCACAAAATTCAGCAGCATAGAATTAACCAGACCCTTTCCATAACTTCGGTACCCAACAGACTCTTCCTGGCCATCTAAACAAAAATTATCGCCATGTTTACGTAGGCTTAAGATTTTTGTTTTCCGCTCAGGGAATTTTACCTGAAGATAATTTAATCTACCCATCAGCGGCCATAATTGTATTAAATGCAGAGTCTAGTTTCCCTAAACAAATTCAAAAAGCGTAACTCTATATCATGAGTTGCTTGTAGAGATAGATTTATTTCTTTTACCATACATCAATGGTTGAGAGAAAACATGTTTACATACGATATACATACTAGCAGAGGCATCGCGAGACGAATAAAAGAAACTGTAACCGATCAGGGGCACGGTAGACCAGGCACTGGAAAAGGCCAGCAAGAACCCCACATCATATGCCACCCTTTGGCACAACCATGGGGAGGCATTGCATGTGGCATATCTACGACCTCATCCAGTGGCTAATCGATGTCGACCCTCCATAATCTTGACAAATTTACAAAGTCTCCTAGCTATTGATGGTTTTCTCGTGGAGAACAAGATTCTTAGTTTCATTGGACTTGGGCAATTACAATATGACTTGTGCACCAGCATTTTGCGCTCTGTTGACAATGATGACAGAAAAAATATAATGAATTTCGGCACAGATTTGACCGTTGTTACAAAGTGCACATATTCGATCCTCACGGGGTGTATTATTCCACCTACCCCTTTCTAGTGGTAATGAGTGGTTGCTTGTTCTGGATCCAGCTAGGGTAAATTGTATGTCATCACGGAACTCAGAGATGTATATATTCATGATCAAAGTCCGGTTTTAATATCCTCCTCGACTAGAGCGTTTACATGATTCATGTCATTGTTGAATAAATTGATCATTCAGTTTGTGTTTCACCAGCGATATGGTTATATTTAAATCTATGGCGGGATTCTGTCCGATCCACAAATACGATAACTCACAATCATTTAAATGCTCTTCACTTTTCACAGCCAATGTGTGTAAAATCCATCTGTTTCGGATATCATGAGGCGCAGTTCGATACAGTTTTTGGGCAAGATAATTATCTGATCCGTTCAAAAGAATGGTCCAATAACTGACAACCCTCACCTTAGTGATGACATCGAGGGAGTATCGACCCAATTCACCGTATACAATGAAGCTGGGGTAGTGGATCTCAAGTGAAGCAACATTTTACAAAATTCCAAATGCGTCCTTTCTATGATGGATTGTCTCCCACTCCCCATATTTTAACCATAAATCAGGATGGGTAAAACCAGTGTCAAATAATTGCAAATGCGCATTGATCGAATTGTGTACACGGCCAATTCTAAAGACTTCATACATTGATTGAGTTGCCTTTCTAAAAGAGATATACCGAAATAGTTGAATGAGATAGCCACATCTAGATTAATATTATTGAATGAAATACTAAATTTTTTGGAGTTTCGCCCCCATGAGAAGTAAACTACCTTGGTTTTCATAATGTTAACCTTTAGTTTTCATATATGGAAGTAGTCTTCGAAACAAGTTAACTGGTACTGCAGATCTATTTTTTAATTCGGCGAATAAAACGGGATCGTCAGCAAAAAAAAAAGAACACACAATTTCAGATGACTTTTCTCTCGATTTCATTAGAAACTGTTCCCATTTTCTCTACGTCTGCACTGGCCAAAAAATTACTCAGATCATTTATGTACAAGGAAAATAGAAATGGGGAGACATTATCACCCTGTTTTAAACCAACTGCAGAAGGGAACGGCTCTGACTATTGACCATTTGCTAAAACTTTCGACTTAAAATTGTCGTACATATTCACGATTACGCGATATATTTTACCAGTAATTTGGTTTAATCTGAGTTTATACCACATACCTTCTCTCTATCAAAAGCTTTCTCGAAATCAACGAATGCACATATATGGATCATCTTATTTTTCCTATAACTAGCAATTTCAAGTAATGAATTAATTATAAAAATGTTGTCAATGTTCGAGTGGATTTTCCGAAATCCTGACTGATTTTCGTGAATTACATTGAAAATTATGTGAGTCTCGCATTCAAAATTGGCGTAAATAATTTCCACAAACAACTCAGTAATGTTATACCCCTATAATTGCCTGGTCCCTGTGTGCTTCCTTTCTTTTTTGTATATTGGGTTAATAGAAACCACAAGACTCCAGGATACACCCTGTTTCGAGCACATATTTATAAGAGTTTTATCAGTAATGGAATGAGTTTTTCCACAGAAGCTTTTATGTATTCGTTGCGGATTCTGTGTCTGGCTTTAAAAAGTTTATACAAGTGGCGATTTCACCCTCAGTAATGGGTGTGTTAACCCTTTGAGTGCCAGGTCCAATTTTTTGTATCAACCCATATACCCGGTGCCAATGCATTCTCTTATATATGCGAGTCGACCATAGGTCGCCTCGCATATATAAGAGAATGCATTGGCCTAACAATTTTTCATCATTTGTTATTATTTTTTACAATTTTAATAATTGTTTTTTATATTCTTTAACAGGCTTATTTTGTAGGTTTGGGGCCAGGGAATCTTACGTTTTTCATGGGCATCAAAGTTATTACTATGAATACTTGGTGATAGTTTTGAGTTATAACATGCCCTATAGCATTGTTTTTTTAGGGCCGATTTTACAGAACGTAAATTAGGGCCGATGAGATCGGCCCGTGGCACTCAAAGGGTTAAGTAAATCCGACCTGTCCGAGATTGTAGCCGTGTGGGTTTTGGTCGAAATACCATTAGAATGATCTAATTGCATGTCAGGATCATGCATTGGGATCGTGTGGTGTATTTAGCTGCTTAAAATGTCTACTGAGCGTATCAATATTCACGCCAATATCACGCGCAGTGTCACGCCCTGTACTGATTTTTAAAAAAAGCTTTCGGGTCGTGTTTATAGAGATGTTCCATATTAATCTGCATTTCATATTCGATATTTTAATTGATTTAGTCAGGCACTTTTTATATTCTCTCACTCTGGTGGAGTTCTTTTCTGTTCTGATCACTGCGGCCCTTAAAGAATAAAGATACGGGCGGCGTTGGCGGTGGGTATGCTGTTAAAATATTCACCTCCGTCAAAAATCGCCATTAAACAAAAATAGTAAAATATAGAGAGACCTTGTTCTTATACCCAACAGAAATATGGCATAAACAGTATGTTATTGTCAAATGTTTTTCCTTTGTTATGTAATCAAAAGCAAAACACGTTACAGAACCTGGCCTTTGTTTAGATCCGGATATGGTAAACATGAAGAGCGATATTTGTTACTGTTTTCCTTATATGGAAATAATAAAGAGCGTTTATATCATTTGTGTGTGATTAAACAATAGCATTGCGCTGTGTTATGTAAACAGAAGCAAAACTTATGTAACACGAGCAGGTTCTTGTTTACTTACACCGTCGTACGTCTTTACGACAATATACTATTTACGCGCTGATTATGTTTGGCATATGAACAAAATTATATATATATTAATATTCCTTCTGTTGATGGCGATTTGAACAAATATGAATATTTGTGCAACGAACGCCGCCCGTACCTTTAAGGTAGATTCTTAGTTTCTTCTTATATTGTTTTCTCATACTGTTGCTATCGGGAGTTTTCCAGGGTTTGTCGATGGTTTATCGTCGGTTTTCTTGGAATAATTCTTTCGCACACCGAATGTTTAAGGCTGAACCAACTAAATTTCAAAAACTTTGTCCGTCAAGTTATTTACGTTTTCTTTCGGATAATTTTCGGATTGTATGCTTTCATCAAAAATCTAAATCGCTAAATCAATGTTAGCATCATTTATATGTTCTGCGTATTCCTTACAAAGCGAATGGTTCCATCTTGCTGGTTTCGGAGTTCCTTAACCCTTTACCCAACAGAACGGCCCTGTGCCAATGCATTCTCTTATATATGCGAGTCGACCATAGGTCGCCTCACATATATAAGAGAATGCATTGGCTTAACACATTAAAAATAATAAAATTGTTAAAGGGGTACTGTACACAAAGATAGGCGATTTTTTTATTTACTCCCATTGAAATAACTTTCAAGTTAGATTGTGTTCGTGTTATATGAGTTTCGTATAAACCTAATTTAGCGAAGAAAATATTGATCTTGGAAACAAAAATATTACGATTTCAAACTACGCGCCATGTGTTTGACCTTCACCGGAGAAGACGCAGCTCGCAGTAAGAACCGGAAGTTCAGTGCTCACAGCTTCGATTGATGCATTCAATCTCTTCCATCGAACAATCTCACTCCCTATAAAATACTTGACGCTTTATGACTCTTGTTTCTTTCTCCCTGTTTTCCGAATCGGTTATAACGGGCCTTCTTTTGCAGGTAACATGTTTTGTTTGCAACTCAATAATTTTCGCGAACGGCCGTCGATAAAAGACACGCAGCAGATGCGATTTCAAGAACGGTAACTCGTAATGGCATAATTCTCCATTTTATGACTCCAGCCATAAATGAATTTATATTAAATAATTCAATTTTACTTTTACGATAGCCTATTACCCGGAACGTTTTCAGTAGACATCGTCGACTCAAATTAGTTATTTTATAATATAATATTCATATTAGATCGCTATTGTCACCGGGAATTTATTGAAATTGGGGTACAGTACCCCTTTAAAGAATGTAACAAAATATGGTAATAAGTGTTAAAAAAAGATTTGTTTAGGCCAATGCATTCTCTTATATATGCGAGGCGACATATGGTCGACTCGCATATATAAGAGAATGCATTAGCACAGGGCATAACTGTAACTATCACAATGTGGTCAAGGAGCCGGTTCCAATGATATCCATATTTGTATGGTTCTATTGAGACAGACCGAAGATATTTTAGGCTGTTGAAGCTTTATTTGGCCGGTTTTGGCCGTTTTGTTGGGTAAAGGGTTAATCTCTATTCTATACTATATCTTTTTGGGGGTTTTCGCTTCCATGTCAATGTAAATGTTAATGCAAAGTGTGCGTCTGATCGTAATGAACTGAAATCGCTTACTCCAAACGTTTTGAACGAACACATGTACAGACGACTGGTGTTACAAATTACATAATCAACTACTGATGAGTTTTTACATGTGAGTTTACCGATTTTCGAATCTCCACCATATCTGCCATTTACAATGAATAGATCAGATCTCTTACACATGTCTATGAGTAACCTGCCTTGGCTATTAACCGTTTTATCACTATTTTTCCGTTTCAGCGAGAAACAAAACTCGGGTCAGTCTAGATATATCTTTCTGCATCGCTATATTATCACTACATATGTCTAAATTATCTCTGTCCGTATAAAACTCGTCGTGGTCACTCACTTCTGTAGTGCGGCAATTAAAATCTCCAGTAATGATCACCTTTTCACAATCTAATGCTTTGCTGAGGTATTCGCATTCAATTTCGATGAAAAATTGTTATTAGCAAATGTGGACCTTTCAGGTGGAATGTATACGGCCCCTATCATCATATCCCCATTCGATTTGGTAATGTTTTTCGAAACTTTGACCAAGTGTATACATTTACAGTCGGACGCAATATGACTGATGTTGTTTTCGAGTTCGTTACGATATGCGATGAAAATCCCCCCCCCCCCCCAGATTTTCGAATTTGAAAACTTATGGCGATTTTTTGCGGAAAATTTGAAACCTTTGAGAATCAGTTCATAACAGTCGTCGGTTTTGGATTCCAGAAAACAAAGAATTTCAAATTCATTAAAAAATTCCACAAACTCTTAAGCGTCTTTTCAACCCACACACGTTTAGTGTTAAAATGTTCACCCGATCCGCATAGACTTATCAGATATAAATACGTAATGACGGAAATTCTTTACCATCTATAGATACGTAAGTGTGGACCGTATACGCCTATCGAGCCCACTATTACCATTTATATCTCTTAATGCTGTCTGATGACGGGCCCATCATTATGACATATAGAACACTAATTGTAACCTTATCCAGAGTCCATTATGTTTATCTATAAAACTGTAATAAAACCCAACGGATAGTTTTGTGTGTATAGCGTTTATGGTCATTGCCTTGTGTGTGTAGGGGTGGGCAATATCGGCATCTCTATGCATTGAAGTGTGCATATCTATACTAGTTAAATAGTGGGTATGAGGTATAAACGAATCGATGCATGGATGTTTTTAAATGAATGGTTGAAAAGGACCCGTTTTGAGTAAACGTCTTAAACTGATATACAGTACCAATATCGACATCAAATTAAAAAAAAATGTTGCGTATTTCCATGAAATCTTACGCGTGTATGATGTATGCTTCCCAATCTCATATATATTTTGAAGACCTCTGTCTGTATGTTTGTATGTATGTTTGTCATTTATACAAATCTACGATTCTCGACCGATCGGGACGAAACTTGGTAGGTGTGTGTAGATTGACCAGGCGGTGGACGTTGTCGTATTGGCGAGCCCGCGCGGCGCCCGCTTCACGCATGCACAGACGAGATCTCGGAAACGGGTAGAGCTATCGACTTGAAATTTGCTATGTGAATGTATCTTGCCCCGGATACAAATTTTATCGGGTCGCCGAGCCCGTGCGACGCCAGCTTCGCGCATGCGCAGACCAGATCTTGGAAACGGGTAGAGCTATCGACTTGAAATTTGGTATGTGAATGTATCTTGCCCCGGATACGAATTTTATCGGGTCGCCGAGCCAGTGCGACGCCAGCTTCGCGCATGCGCAGACCAGATCTTGGAAACGGGTAGAGCTATCGACTTGAAATCGTCGGGCTGGGTAGAGCTATCGACTTGAAATTTGGTTTTTGAATAGCCCGGACAACGTCGGGCTCATCGGCTATCTCCTATATATTTTGAAGACCTCTGTATGTCTGTCTGTATGTCTGTATGTCTGTCTGTATGTATATCATTTATACAAATCTACGATTCTCGACCGATCGGGACGAAACTTGGTACGTGTGTGTAGTTTGACCAGGCGGTCGTCGTTGCCGTATTGGCTTCGCGCATGCACAGACGAGATCTCGGAAACGGGTGGAGCTATCGACTTGAAATTTTCTATGTGAATGTATCTTGCCCCGGATACGAATTTTATCGGGTCGCCGAGCCCGTGTGACGCCAGCTCGCGCATGCACAGACGAGATCTCGGAAACGGGTGGAGCTATCGACTTGAAATTTGGTATGTGAATGTATATTGCCCCGGATACGAATTTTATCGGGTCGCCGAGCCAGTGCGACGTCAGCTTCGCGCATGCGCAGACGAGATATCGGAAACGGGTGGAGCTATCGACTTGAAATTTGGTATGTGAATGTATCTTGCCCCGGATACGAATTTTATCGGGTCGCCGAGCCCGTGCGACGCCAGCTTCGCGCATGCGCAGACCAGATCTCGGAAACGGGTAGAGCTATCGACTTGAAATTTGGTTTTTGAATAGCCCGGACCATCGACGTATATTGTATAGATCGATGCCCGGACAACGTCGGGCTGGGTAGAGCTATCGACTTTAAATTTGGTTTTTGAATAGCCCGGACAACGTCGGGCTCATCGGCTAGTCTATTATATATGTTGGCAAATTTATCTGTGTGTGTGTATGTCTGTCTGTCTGTTCGTGATGGACTCGAAAACGGCCGAACCGATTTCGATGAAACTTGGTATGTGGTTATACTTTCGGCCGGGGAGTGGCATGGGCCTATTAATTTGCCCGTGTGACCTTGACATTGAAATCGGGTCATTTCCAGGTCGAACGCCCGAGTATCACGTGATTTCGATGAAAATTAGTGTCTGGGGATACTTTCGTATGGGGAGTATCATAAGCCTATTCGTTTGCTCGTGCGACGTGACCTTGACCTTGAAATCGGGTCAATTCAAGATCAAATCGCGAATTTTTACGGAATTTGATACATATGGTTACTTTTTTCCACTGGGTGTTTTGGACGGGTCAAATCGTGACCCCGACCTGACATTGACCTTCAAAATTATCAATTCGTGGTCAAATCGGGTAAAACCGGATGGAGGTACTTTTGCCTGGGCAGTGTTTTGGACGGGTCAAATCATGACCCCACCTGACCTTGACCTTCGAAATGGACAATTCAAGGTCAAATCGCGCAATTCGCCGAAAAGCAGAGGGGAAACAGCCCGGACGAAGTCGGGTCCACCTGCTAGTTACGATATAAAATATGAGATTAAGGAACACGGACAACAAAGATTAGTTCCATTCCTTATTCCTTATTCAAAAGTTGTACAAGGTAAAACAAAGGGTATTATATGGTGCCCACAATGTATCCCCCACGCACCCACCCCGATCCAAAAATACCGTCACCCAGAGGGATTCAAATAGGGCACCAATGTAATTTCTCGGCCCCTTAACCGATTTAGGTCAAATAAAGGATGCTATAGATTGCACCAAATCACTCTTTCCAAACACCCCACCCTCATCCAAAAAATGGCCGCCGTCCAGATGAGTTCATATAGGGTACCCCTGTCATTTCTCGGCCTCGACCGATTTAGGTCAAACAAAGGGCGTTGTATAGTGGCTCCCAAGCCAATCTAAATATTTACCCCATTCAACCCCCGATTCAAAATGGCCGCTGTCCAGAAGAGTTCAAATATGGCACCCATGCCATTTCTCGGCCCCTTGACCAATCTAGGTCAAACAAAGTGTATTGTATGGTGACCCCATAGCGGTGTTGTAGGATGACTCACAAGCCTATCTAAATATGCACCTATCTTATCTAAAATGGACGCCCTCCAGAGGGGTTCAAATAGGTAGGCCTACTCATGCATCGGTCCTTTGACCGGTATATGTCAAACAAAGGGTGTTGTAGAGTGGCCGCCTAACCGATCTAAATATTCACACCACACCGATCCAAAATGGACGCCACCCGGATGGGTTCAAATATGGCATAGGTCCCTTGGCAGATTTATGTCAAATAATTAGCGTTCTAGGGTGTCCTACAATCAAATCTTTGCACACACCCCAACCTGGTCCAAAATGGCCGCCACGCAGAGGGGTTCAAATAGGGTACATATATATGCAATTTCTCGTCCTCTTGGTCGATTTAGGTCAAACAAATGGCGTTGTATGATGGCCCCGGCCAATTTAAATATTCACCCCATTCATCCCTTCCAGATTCAAAGAATCAAGAGGAGTTCAAATAGGGCTCCCATGGCCATTTACCCGATTTAGTTCAAAAAAGGATGTTACGTGTGGCCCCAAGCCAATCTAAATATTCACCTCGTTCACCCGACCCCAGTCTAAAATGGCCGCTGTCCAGATGGGTTCAAATTGGGCACCATGTCAACCCTAGACCCTTAATCGATTTAGGTTTCATAAACCTATATCCAATAATAGGTTTTGTGTGACCCACTTCCATCCAAAATGGCCGCCATCCAATGGTGATCAGATAGGGCACTCGTGCCATTTTTTTCGTTTAATGTCAAACAAATGGTGTTTTAGGATGACCCCTATCCGATCTAAATATTCACCCATGCATCCTGATCCAAAAATGGCCGCCGTCCAGTGGGGTTCAAATAGGCCACTCGCGCAATTTATTGGCCGATTTAGGTTAAACAAAGGGTGTAATTGTAGGGTGGCCCTAAGCCGATCTAAATATTCACCACACCACGATCCAAAATGGCCGCCACCCAGAGGGTTTCAAATGGGGCATATATGCCGTTTATCGGCCCTTGACCGGTTTAGGTCAAATAAAGGGCATTGTTATGAGTTCCCCTCAATGAACTCGTAGTACATCCCACACACCCCATCCCGATCCAAAATGTCCGCCGTCCAGAGGGGTTTGAATAGGGTGCACGTGCCCATGCCATTTCTCGGCCCCTTGACCGATTTATGTCAAACAAAGTGTGTTGTATGATGATCCACTTGTAGACCCAAATGCAAGTGGGCGTTCCCATATATGGGAAAATAATTGCGCAAATGAATTGTGCTGAAGCGCAATTGATTGCGCTTCAGTCCAATTCAATTGCGCTTCATCAATTGCACTGAAGCGCAATTGAATTGCGCTGAAACGAAGTGAATTTGGCCTCCCATAGTTACATTGTGCCCCCTTCCGCCTCCCACAAGGAACTGTTTTCACACCCCATAACCCTATCCCAATCCAAAAATTGCCGCCATCCAGGGGTTCAAATGGGCACCCATAAACTACCGTAAGCCGGAATCTAACGAGTGAAGAAAGTCTACCAGAATCAGTTATCGGCTTGCCATAATATTTATTTGAGACGTCGTGGACGCTGGGTGAGCTTGTCCAGATCAGAATCAGCGATTTGCCTGCTCACGTGATATGGATACTTGACATGGGTAGTCACGTGATTTCTCATCGTACAAAATGGCGTTTTATACGTTTACCACGCTTCACAAATTAAATTCTTGTATTTCACTTCACATCGGACGCAAACCAACGTACTTGAAGAACCAGTCGATGTTTCAGGATCAAGAAATCGGAGTGTAAGTATTTGCTGTAGTCAATAACTCAATAACTTGGAAGTCGGTAGTCCAACAAATTAGACGATTCGAATTAAGGTCTATTGGATGTGGTGACAATAGGTGACAAAAAAAAATAGGCAACCTGATAATTGGACAGACATGGACATAACAGGAACCCCAAAATAAGCCACTGGGGTTTATGACACATACTATAATCAGCCCTGAAGTGAAAAAACGGACTGCTCATGTCGAAAGTAACCTTTGAAAGGCAATTATAAATCTTGAACAAATATATTTCAAAAAATAAATAAAAATAGAAACCTACTTGATGCACAGACAAAAAATTATTGCTGTATACATGAACATGTGACGCAGGGCAAGTGCTTGTTTTTCCAGTCTGACCATGATCAGGTAATAAGAAAGAAAAATATCAATGTTGACGCCAGTCGCCGTGCCCCGTTGAAAAATGGCGTCCGACAAGAGGTAACACGAATACGAGGTAACATGAAGGTATAATTATGGATTTCAGCATGACAAACATAACGATCGGAATAGAAAAGATAATTTTTGTTAGGACAGAAACACGGACTACAGTTGTATGGCGATGAGATAATGCGATCGAGATGTTCTTCTTGCGTTACTGAAAATGTATCATTTGACATTTTTGATGTCAACAAGATGCGGAAGAACACGAATCGAAACATCAGGAACGCGCTAAAAACTAGAAGTTTATCGATTGTGTGAAAAGAATATTGACATAATGAAAAACTAGTTACAATTTAGAAATGATAGACAATTATGGCATTTGAATAAAGTCCAGCATTATTTGGAACTTACTAAATTTTTTCGGACGTAAAATGTCCAAATTTTTATAACCAATGAAAATCACTTCCGGTTTCAACAAACTACTTCTGCAAAAATTGTAAACTTGTCGTAAAAATGTCTTTAAATTGTGTTGAATCACTCGATTACTCATCCGATCTCATGGTATATATTGGAAAGTAACATATTTAACACGAAGAAGGCATAGTCGAAGCCGATGCCTGATTGAAGTTGCCGATCGAGGAAAGAGAATAGACGACCACGGCGTACATTATACTACATGCTCTCAAGTGTTTTGAATTGTCAGCAAAAAGGTATATCTCCGATATCGAGAATTTCATAACAGCAAGAACTCAACCGATTCAAGCTATTCCCGGCTCATCAGTATATTTGATGGTTTTAGTTTAAGTTTATTTTCATAATTTGAGTAATGATATGTCTTTGCTAGCTCAATGTCACTAAGTTATCAGGTTCTATCACATGTAGAAAGCTGTATGCATTGGCTGGGATGCATCATTTTCCGTAAAAATGTATGGAATGGCAGGTGTGACAAAATCAAGAAGGGAGCACCTGTCATGAAAACTGTGGACTTTTGGTTTTCCATTAGAATTGGAATTATGTATGTCTCAAACGTAAAATAAAAAAAAATTTAAAAGAATTGTCAGTATATATCTATGCATTAAATAAGTCTGTTGAATAAATGTGTCTCAATTAAAAATAAAATATGAGCTGAAAATGACAAATGGTATTTCTTCTTGACCAATCAAAGGCATGGAATACCTGACTCTAGCCAATGAAATACATGCTTGGCACATTGACCCTTTCCATGTGCTTAAACTGCCAGAATCAGTGTGTTTACAAAATCTCCATTGATTGATGTCGGAAAATAGAAATAATAATAATTTAAATTTACCTGCTGTAATTCTTCGTGGATACTAGTACCAAATGTTGCTAGTGATTGATAAATAATTATAATTGTTGCTGTATATATACCATATAAATTCCTCTGATTATGTTCTAATATAGATTTGCCGTATTTACAAATGTCTTTGAGTAAAATAAACAAATCTGTTTCAAAGTTGAGTGATGCTGCTAAGAATTCCGAATTAAGTTGTAAATATAAAGTGTTTGTTGTGTCAGATAGTAAGGGTCGATATCTGAAAAATGAGGTGCAGGAAATTGACATTGTTAAGATAAAGTTTGTTTTCGAAACTGGAGCCAAGGTTGATAATAATTATAAAGGACTGGCATCAAGGATTGTTGATAACATTTTGAACTGTCCACCATCTTGTATTCCGATTGTATTTATTTGGTTAGGCACTTGTGACCTTTCGCTGATTACAAGACCGGACAATCATCTATTCCTTCCACAAAATAGTGACAAGAAAATAGAGAAGAGCATAATCAAACAAATTCAATTGAAAGAGAGACTGAAAGAATGTAACCCTCATTGTAAAGTTGTGTTTTTGGAATGTCCGTATATTTCTGCTGATACTTGGAATGCATCTAGGACACGGCATCTGAATTCTAACATTGATGGTGATTTGGTTACCATTGTTGACAAATTTAACTCCGATTTACATACATTGAATTTAACTCCTGTGCCGAAATTTAATGCCGATTTAATGTATACAGCTATTGTCTCTGGAAATCGGGCTACAAAAGTGAATTATAGTTTTTTAACAGACGGTGTTCATCCTTGCACTGTGCTTTCAAGACTGTGGTTATTGAGAATCTATGCATTATGCCACAGACTAACACAATAATGAAACTCAACAGACACCAGGTTTAAGGGATTGCTCTGTCGCCAGGTGTGAGTATCTGTGTAAGTCTGCTGGTTGATTTATCTCATTATTTACATGTATTTGGATTGATGTGACTTGCATATTCACTTTTGACTTGTTGATTGTTTGATTAATCCTTGAATAGATATCATGGGTAGCAAGAAAAAAGTTAGTAAAATTTTCAATAAGCCTCGTCGTCTTAAACGGTTGAAGAAGTTGCAATGTTTGTATGTATTTGAATCAGAATGTCAAGGTTTTGATCCAACCAAAAAATTTGAAATAATATCCAATGACCTGTCGGATGAAAGCTGCACACTGACAATTAAATTGAAACCCCCAATTGAAAAGCCTTCTGGATATAGAATAATTGATTTAGATTGTCTTGAGGATCATATCACCCTTTTGTTAAATCACTGTAAAGAGTGCTGCGCACAAAACAATAACCCGTGTGTCAACATTATTGAAGAATGTCAGAAACATGGTCTCGCGAGTGTTTTAAAATTTCAGTGTGGTGGTTGTGGAGATGTGTTTCTGTTCAGGACTTCAAAAAAGGTTGAAATTCCTGGCCCTGAATCTACATGTAAGGCAAAAACATTTTATGATGTGAATGTCAGAGGTGTGTGGGCCACCTTGTCAACTGGTGGTGGTGCGATTGAGCAGAGTGAACGGATGGGCATATTAAATATGCCTGGATTATCCAGTAAGGCTTTTGGTAGAATTGAAAATGCTCTTCAACAACAATGGCATGAGGTCCTCCTTGAAGACATCCTCCAAAATGGCATTGAAGAGAGAAATTTAGCAAAAGAGCGGGGAGAGTTCCATCAAGGTGTACCAGCTATTACAGTCATTTGTGATGGTGGCTGGTCCAAACGGTCGCACAAGCATTCATACAATGCATCGGGTGGTGTAGCAATAATAATTGGTGCAGCCACTCGTAAACTTTTGTATGTTGGTGTCCGCAATAAATATTGCTCTGTGTGTGCAGCTGCAGCAAAAAATAACATTGAACCAGCTGATCATACGTGTTTTAAGAATTGGACAAAGTCCAGTCAAGCCATGGAATCTGATATAATTGTTGAGGGCTTTTTGTGTGCTGAGAAAATGCATGGTGTGAGGTATTTAAGAATTATTGGTGATGGTGATAGTAGTGCTTTTGCGAGAATTAGAGAGGAAGTTAAAGATTGGGGTAAAGACGTACAAAAGTTGGAATGTGCCAATCATGCCTGTAAATGTTTACGTGGAAAACTTGAAAATCTTGTGTCAGACAACCCATCTTATAAAGGTCAAAATAATTTGACAAAATTGATGAGAATGAAAATTGTTGCTAGTGTGCGAAAAACAATAAAGAAATGGTCAGAGATGTATCTTGAGAGCAATAAGAAGGATTGTGTCCAGTCATTAGGGAAAGCTATCAGGAATGCTGCTAAACATGTGTTTGGGGATCATTCCAACTGTTCTGATGTGAGTTGCACTCGCAAATCCCAATCTGATAGACCTGCTAGTACTGGTACATGTACTACTAGCAATGATACTAGTACAGGAAATATAAAGGATGTTTCATCAGATGATCCATGTCAGGCTGTTGTTGCTGCTCAAGTTGAATTCTGGAATCAGATAGATGTTGTATCAGATGATGGGGTGGAATATGATGGTTATGCAGCCCTTAAAAATAAAAACCTAATGAATGACCTCCATAAACTTCTTGATCATTTGGCCTCAAAATCTGCAGCCCTTATCCAGAATAGCACCACCGACCTTGCTGAAAACTGGATGATGATTAGAACAAAGTTTGATGGAGGAAAGATGTTCAACAGGACTAATCGGGGTTCTTGGCATACGAGATGCTATGGTGCTGGCTTGAGGAAGAATTTGGGTGTTAAATGGGGCCCAGTCACATGGGAAAAGATTTTTGGAACAGATGCTGGTTTCCATTTTGACAAAGAATATGAAAAGCGAGAAAAACATCTAAAACGCAGCTTTAAGAGCCAGAACCAGCCCAAGGTGCAGGAAAACAGGAGAAAAAGGAAATTTGCTGCTGCCAAAGATGGTACCACGAAGAAAGCGAGATTGGAGTATGGGCCTGAGGCATTGGAGGTTTTGGATGATATTGAAGAGGTGGAACTTTCTCAGTGTTGTGAAGATTTTGTGAAAAAACATATTAATATCTCTCCTGAATCTATGTCATCAATTGAGAGGAATACTAAGGCTCAGTCTGCTAGTGGTCTTTGGGCAGAAGAACGTCGGATAAGGTTGACTTCATCAAATTTTGGAGAAATTGCCAAGAGAAATACATCATTGAAGGTTGAGCTTTTTGCAAAGAGGTTGCTTTATTCAACATTTCATGGCAACAGGATTACTCGAAAAGGTCTAATTTTGGAGAAGTCAGCAACACAAGAATACATTAACCAACACAAATTACTTAATGACATTTGCTCAGTTGAATCAATGGGTCTTTCTATTTCTTCTGCTTTTCCACACTTGGCAGCAAGTACAGATGGTCTTGTAGTTAGTTCCTCTAGAGGCAAAGGACTCTTAGAGATCAAGCATGTTTTGTTGACCAAGCAGAAAAGTTTTCAGGAAGCATGTTCTTCAGTCAGCAATTTCCCTCTTGAATTTATTGATGGTAAATTCAATCTGAAAAGAAATCACAATTTTTTTTATCAAATTCAAGGGCAGTTAAACATTTTTAATCTTCCATGGCTTGATCTTGTTGTTAGGAGGATAAATCCTTATGAAATATTTATAGAACATATTCAGAGGGATGGGGAATTTTGGCTTAATAAAATGGTTCCAAAATTGAATGCATTCTATCAAAAAGTTATTTTGCCTGAACTCTCAAATCCAAGGTATGGCAAAGTACCTGGAATCAGGGAACCAGGAAGTTGGGTATAAAACATTAATAATACTATTAAGAGGTAGATGCTTCATGACAAAAACTGTAGATGGAATTAACATTTTGAACATTCATTCTGGAATTCATAAATAAAAATAAAAAAAAAAAATATTCATGAGTCACAGCAGAATACAACTTTACTAGTATTTATATGATTTGAATTCCATTTACATATATGGGCAGCAGGTAGCTTTAACACTATAGCACATGCTATGGGATTATACTTGTAGATACTGATATTGTGTCTTTGGTTTAATTTAACATCAATTATTTTTATTCTCCGTGATTTAGTGAAACTGTCATGCAATTTGACATGAAGCCTCTTCCTTTCTTTCAATAGAATGTTTTTATAAATGTTAATTTATGGATTCTCTTCCGGAACTGAATACGAATAGTTCAAAACATTTCATTGAATTCTTCCGCTTACATGTAGTAGTAGCACTCATTATGGTTTGATAATGTATTTATATATCCATCGAGGAACGTCCACTGTTGATCTAAATGTTTTACTTCAAGTTGGTTTTATCGTACACCAAATATCAGATAAATACTTTTAACTATCAGCTGGTACATGTATTTAGTCAGTTCAGACACTGTTATATTTTTCATTATGATATATCATTACTGTCTCAATAAATGGATATGGTTATGAATTTGCAAAGACACATGTAGCTATCCAACCTTGTGCTATACATTGTGATTGTTAATTTAACAGCTGATAACCAACATGTGTTATAATATACTTACGATTCATATATATTTCAGTTTGAAGATAACAAGGTGAAAGTCCCCATTCTCAGACGTAGATCATCAAGAAGGCCTGATCAATCACCTGAACCAGAGGCATCTCCTGCACCCACTGTCTCCACTCTGTCATCTTGTTCCAATCAAGCAAGTACTTCATCTGGAAGAACTAGAATCCAGCACTTTCTTAATCGTAATATATCACACGAGTGGGTTGATGACACTGGTGCATTGACATGGTATCAGGGCAGAGTATTGTCGCTAGTCAGTGGTGTGGATGGCCGGGAAGGAGCTATCTATGAGATCTATTATGATGAGCATGAAGACGTGTTTGAGGTAGACCATCTTGTGGAAGACTACAGGTCCAACTCTGTCAGATTTATTGATCTTTAAAGGTGAGATTGTGTTCTTTCTTCTTAGCATCTTAGTTTAACCTTTAATTTTTATTTATGCAACATGAATCCTTGCTGATTCATCATTACCTTCTTACCATCAGATAGACTGTTGTCTTTAATTATCTTGTTTGAACTTAACTTGTCACTTTATGGATATTATTTGATTTAATTATCCAATAATAATAATTAATCTGCACTTCACCTTTCTGCTATATAGTGATACTGGCAGAATTATTGTTGAGATATCAGCATGTTCATCTCAATTAGAACAACACTATATCTTTATCTAACGGTATATCATAATTTTTTATGTTTTGTTCCATTTGGCTTATATGTAATTATAACATTTATATTTCATTCTGATTTTTTCAGATCTGCTGCTGATGCTGCATGCTTATTTATTTAAATTATTTATTAACACATCATGGTGTTTAAAATTACTGCCAAAGCTACTGATGTCACAGTGCCACATATACCATTATACCAGGTAACTATTAATATTCATTTTAAGCCCACGTTGCTAAAAAAAAAGAAGTGTGTCAACTGTTAGTTGGCATGTGTATTGTCCATATTTCATCTTCAATAAGTCCCTAGCATAGCCAGATCACCAGTCGAGTCAGATGGTATATTATCTACATACAGTTCATTTGTTCATCATCAGTTCCTTTAATGCCAGAGTGGCATGCACTCTTCATTAAACTCATAATTAACATTCAAATGAATAATTTCAGGTAATTATGACACACTTGCTGCTAATCCAGTGCAAACTGCTTTGAAGAATCATTACTATATTGTGCTTCCATACTTTCTACATGCTCATGTAGTTCCAGCAATGTGAATTTTGCTAAAAGTAAACAATGATCAACATCTTATTTCTGCCTGTTTCATTATATTTTGTCTGCTGTACTATAGCGCATGCCCTGATATAGATTCAGCCTTTTATAATGGTACTTTCCTTCTCAAATTCCAGGATTCTACCAATTAGAAAACTGTCTTTGAATATTTGTTGCATATTTTCGGACACATTCACATCAAAAGTCACCAAAGTGGAAAATAAGGTTAGTTATTCAGTCATACTATGTCCAATTGTTGTATACACTTGCTGCTGTTAGAAATATGTGCCAAAAATACCCCTAGTGGTCCTATATTGCATGTACTAATTTTTTTTTTGTCACCTATTGTCACCACATCCAATAGACCTTAAGTCAATTTTAAGACCTATTTTTTTTTAATATTTGGACATTTATGTGGCCTTAATGAAGTTAATCCCTTAGAAGGGTTAAGATAATCGTAAATGTCCAAATATGAAAATATATCTTAACCCGAATAGTCTAATTTGTTGGACTAGGAAGTCGGTAGCCGAGATCGAGGTAGCGTATTGCCTATTGGTCTCTCGTGCTAGCGGACCGGGGATCGCAACTTGAACCTGGGCAGGGTATTCTGACAAAAATCAGAACTCGGTCAAATATCATGTTTGTCAGGCTGAAAAGTCTCATTCGAGATCACTGAATAAAGATCTGATTGCAAAATGCTGACCCCCCCCCCCCCCCCCCCCCCCCCCCATTACAACACTTGTCCAGGTAATAGGTATGTTGTCGTGGGTGCAGCCACGCACTGTCCGATCGGGTGTGGACATTAATTTAATGGCTGCATGACCCGTGTACACGCCTCGGTGTGTGCACGTTAAAGAACGCTACTGGAGTCACCACAGGGTTATAAAGTTACTCGGCCGTGGTAGCACCTGGACCAGTGTGTCGTCTACAACCAGAATTGGTTCCTGCACTGTAATACATGTATCTACAGATACAGAACTTCGGTGGAACTCAATAGGCCTAGCAGGTCTGGCAATCGTGAATGCCCGTGATTGTGAAGTGGCGAAAAATCAATACAACTTAGTGTCGGCACACACGATCTCGGCTGCCGGATAAATCGGGGACAACCGGGATCGTGTGCGCCAACACTTTGGGCCGTTTTTTGTCGGATTCGATTTAATCTGACCGATCAAACTGAGTTTGATTTCACCTGGAAAATCCGGCTCGTGACGATGGCAACACGCATGTTTTGCTTGTCGCATGACCGTCACGTGGCCAAAACCTCATTCAAAATGTCAGAATAGTTAGCAGCAACCGCTATTCGAAAATAAATAAAGAATTCTGATCAATCGACTCTTTGCATGACTAAATCCTTTGGCATGGGCTACAGGTCGTAGCTTTGGTCAGATCTTCATGAAATTTGTCATGTATGCTAACAATGAGATGTAGATGGGAACGAGTCATTTTGGGGTCATTCGGCCAAAAAAGATGGCTGTCAGCAGCCATCTTGGATTTTACTCTTTGCATGACTAAATCCTTTGGCGCGGGCTACAGGTTGTACCTTTGGTCAGATCTTCTTGAAATTTGTCATGGATATTAACAATGACATGTAAATGGGAACGAGTCATTTTGGGGTTAATCGGCTAAAAAACATGGCCACCAGAAGCCATCTTGGATTTCAAAATTCAATCCATTAGCATGGGCTACATGTCGTACTGTTTATCTGATCATCATGAAAATTGTCATGGAGATTAACAATGACATGTAGATGGGAACGAGTCATTTTGGGTTCATTCGGCAAAAAAACATGGCCGCCAGCAGCCATCTTGAATTTTACTCTTTGCCTGACTAAATTCTTTGGCACGGTCTACAGGTCCCTCATCCCTCATCTCTTTGTAACAAACTTCATATGGTACTTTTGACTGACCTTTATATTGGAGCCATCAATTTTTTTCGATATTTTATTGAAAAACATGGCCACCAGCAGCCATCGTGGATTTTACTCTTTGTATGACTAAATCCTTTGGCACACCCTACATGCCTTCTGCCTCATCGGATCGTCACCAAACTTCACAGGGATCTTCAGGGAGACCTCAGATAGGAGCCGTTATTTTTTTACTTTGTAAACAAACGGTTCGTGTTACCTAATATAATCGAAACAAGAGTTAATCCTTAAATATTGATCATATATTCATATGTGATAGAATGATCTGAAGGTTTTATCTCTGATTCTCCTATTTATTCACCATGGTATGTTTTGTTTAGTGTGAAGACAACATGTGTACTATCTTGAATGAAAATTCACTCTTCTGTGAATTTGTTCATGACCTAATTCGGTTTTAAAGAGAAGTTCACAGAACCTTCAATTTTTTCTAATCAAAAATATATTTAGTTCTGTGGTGAAAACCATAAATTGAACCAATAACAGTTTATTTCGAATCCAGAGTGTGATTTCAGTATTTGTTTGTATTTGGTTTTGATTAAAAATTACTTTGTAAGTTTGAGCTATTGCCATGGGTTGTCGTGTGTGTGTCTGTCAACAATTTCCTTTTGCGCGGGCTACAGGTCGTACCTTTGGTCTGATCTTTATGAAATTTGTCATGAATGTTGTCATTGACATGTAGATGGGAATGTGTCATTTTGGGGTCATTCGGCCAAAAAACATGGCTGCTGGCGGCCATCTTGGATTTCAAAATTAAATCCATTGGCGCGGGCTACAGGTCGTACTGTTCCTCTGATCATCATGAAATTTGTCATATATGTTAATATTGACAAGTGATTTTGGAGTCGTTTGGCAAAAAAACATGGCTGCCAGCAGCCATCTTGGATTTTGCTCTTTATATGACTAAATCCTTTGGCGCGGGCTACCGGTCATAGCTTTTGTCGGATCTTCATGAAATTTGTCATGGATGTTAAAAATTACATGTAGATGGGAATGAGTGATTTTGGGTTTGTTCGGCCAAAAAACATGGCAGCCAGCAGCCATCTTGGATTTCAGAATTCAATCCATTACCACAGTCTACAGGTCGTATCTTTTTTCGGATCATTATGAAATTTGAAATGGATGTTAATATTGACATGTAGTTGGTATTGAGTTATGATGGGGTCAAAAAAACATGGCCGCCAGCAGCCATTTTGGATTTTACTCTTTGTATGACTAAATCCTTTAGCACGGGCTACAGGTCGTACCTTTGGTCCGATCATCATGAAATTTGTCATGAATGTTAACATTGACATGTAGATGGGAATTAGTAATTTTGGGGTCATTCGGCCCAAAAACATGGCCGTCGGCAGCCATCTTAGATTTACTCTTTGCATGACTAAATTCTTTGGCACGGCCTACAGGTCGTACCTTTGGTCGGATCATCATAAAATGTATCATGGATGTTAACAATGACTTGTAGATGGGAACGAGTCATTTTGGGGTCATTCGGCAAAAAAACATGGCCGCCAGCAGCCATTTTGGATTTTACTCTTCGTATGACTAAATCCTTTAGCACGGACTATAGGTCGTACCT
The DNA here is from genome assembly GCA_032622095.1 of Siphonodentalium dalli. Lineage (NCBI taxonomy): Eukaryota > Metazoa > Mollusca > Scaphopoda > Gadilida > Siphonodentaliidae > Siphonodentalium > Siphonodentalium dalli. Next base: position 50,686,182 of record CP136064.1, on the reverse strand, counting down.
TTAGTCTGATCATCATGAAATTTGTCATGGCTGTTGAAATTGGAATGTTAATGGGAACGAGTCATTGCTGCCAGTGGCCATCTTGGATTTCAAAATTCAATCCATTAGCACGGGCTACAGGTCGTACCTTTGGTCTGATCATCATGAAATTTGTCATGAATGTTAACATTGACATGTAGATGGGAACGAGTAATTTTGGAGTCATTCGGCCAAAAAACATGGCTGCCAGCAGCCATCTTAGATTTACTCTTTGCATGACTAAATTCTTTGGTACGGCCTACAGGTCGTACCCTTGGTCGGATTATCATAAAATGTCTCATAGCCACCGTCTTGGAATTTACTCTGGATTATTGTGTACAAGGATTATTATTGTATGATTAGTGAAGGATTATTCATAATTTTGTTTTCATTATCATTAAGGATCCTGGAACTCAAAGAGCTACTTATATATATATATATGGATAATAATGTGAGGGACCAGAATTTGATCAAGATATTATCCCAGAGATAGCTGAAAACTGATAAGGTATATATAATGTCTATCATGATATGTGGATACAGTAATATAAATAAATAATTTTTAGCTCAACTTGACAAAGTCAGGTTTCAGAGGTTTAAGCTATTGCCATGAGTTGGTATCCGTTGTCTGTCAGTCCGTCCATCCATCCATCAACAATTTCCTTTGGCACACCCAACAGTGAGACCTCTACATGTAGATGGGAACCATCAATTTTTTCCGAATTTCATTAAAAAATTGGCCGCCAGCAGTAACTTTGATTTCAAATTTAAATCCATCAGCACACTTTGCATTCCACATTTATTGAAGAAATGTTTTGATAATGTACAGGCATGTTTAGGATTGCCTCTAGCTTGGAGCTATAAAATTTGAAGGATTTTTTATGAAAAACATGGCCGCCATCTTTAATTTTACTCTTTGCTTGACCAAATCCTTTGGCACACCCTATAGAATCTGATCGTCACCAAATTTCACATGGATCATGTTTGAAGTTTAAACATTGTTAAAACAAAAAAAAATCATGTTACAAGAATATAACTAAAATATGCAACAAAATATCTAATTGGAACAACTTATTTTATAAGTGTAATTTTTGGCATTGTTTTCAATATATGTTTGCTTATTTAGTGAAACTGTAGTTTGAGCATGATAAGACCATAAATTAGGTGTCTACAATTACTCAAATTTGCCTGGTTGTTAGGTTAAAAAAATTGAGCGAATTAGTTGGTTGGTATAATTGTAAAGTCGGAATCCTGATACGGGGCCGTGACCCGCCGTCTGCAAGTGAATATGTGCTAGAGTAGATGTACAGGACGATTTAGGTAGATTGAAATGCATGAACATTGAACCAATATCCATTTGAACCCTTTCTATTTAAAGCTTATGAGATTCAGGAGTACTTTTACCAACAGTTATATGTATCAATAGCTTTTACTATAAGTGGGTACTGCAAACTAAATCCAGCCATTTATGGGACCATCTCCTGTTATACTCAACAGAATATGTGCAACAAAAGGATGAATTTGAGTCTTGGAAGAGCGCAAAATACACTTGTGTGCTCTATGAACAATGTAAACAGCATGGTAATTATAATGAAAATTATTTAATGACTCGGAAATCTGTTCTCTTGTCTTGACTATCTTGGGGCTTAATAGCTTTGTGGGTGCCAATTTTTTTTTTAATACCATAAAAACATTATATGTATGTAATACCTACACTATGTTATCAATACAATAATAACAAGTTATATTAAGTCGTCAGATTGCAAAACTTGTATCGTTTAGTTGTGCTCTACTTGATACATGTAAATGCTATATTAAAACTACACCAAAGTGACATATGCTGCCATATTCCAGCAGTCCAATCATATGGTCAACGTAACTATGAACAAATTGACATCTCATTCTAAATATGGGCTCAGGTGATCATACCTTAGCATTTTGTATGACAATTATATAAGTACATGTATTCATAATTTCTTGTTCTATTAAAATCAGGGATGATGACAACAAATGATAAAGAAAGTAACCAGAGTTTGGTCAAGATATTATTCAAGACATGGTAGGTGAAAGCTGATAATGTATAAGGCCAAAAAAGAGCTTTGGTTCTCAGGGCCGGATTAGGCCTTTTTATTGCAATGCCTGATGTTATGACCAAAAAAAATAAATACAAAAATAAAAAATTAACAAAAAATAATAAAAAAAATTTGTATTTCATAAACATGTCCATAGTAGATATGAGATATGTGTTGAATATTAGCATGCATTGAGCTCTAACATGTAATGTGTTATAAAGTTACTTGCAGGCTTTCAACATGAAGTAGATGACTGCAATTAAGAAAATGATTAGCTGATCATCATGCTCTTCTTACAATTAGTCATTGTGATCTAACTTACACTAATTTTAACTCCATACAATTGAAAGGCACAGGATTGAATACAGGATCACATATTAGAATGGGGAGGTATCAGCTTTTAGAAAACAATAACAATATTGAATGTCAGGGGCATTGTATGGTGTTAGGTAATCCCAGTCTTAGACTGATAGTACAATGTCATTTTTATGTAAGATTAAATGAGTTTATATGCCTAAAAGTTCCCTCTACATTTCTGGTTATTACTAGACAGAGGAAGGTATCTTTGTTCATGCTAACTATGAGCAGTAAAAAATAAAAATAAAACCCTCCCTCCCTCATTGATTTGAAAAAAAAATTGCCAGAGAACCAAAACTCTTTTTTTTTGGCCTAAAGGGCATGCCCGTCTCTTTGAAAAGCCAATAAAAATCCTAACGGATGAACGTCTCTAGATTAGTACATTATATTTCTTTTATATGATAACACGGCATTCCCAACACGATGTAATAAACCGTTTCCAAATATGGAGTGCTTTCCTGGCATAGTAAATGTTTGTGAGAATCATAGTATTTAAAAATAGTTATAAGATGCGAAAGAATAATCAGTCATGAATATCATTGACTGATTCAACAGTAGTTGAGTTTTACATTGCATTGGAAAATTGTCAACAAGTTATTGCATGATATCTGATCTGTGAAGTGATCTGCTATGCCAATAACCAATGAATCATGCATAGTCTGCACCGCCCTCCAATTAAATGGAAGGAATCCCTTCAAAACAGAAACTAATTTCATTAGAGATATAGAGATATACATCCGTTAGGATTTCCATTATCTTTTCAAACAGACTGCATACATGCCACCATATTGTGGTACTGACTATATAAACAATGCCAGAACTCAATGTGATAAATGGTCATACATTTTTGTTGGCGGATTCCATTTTTATGTGTACCCATACCATAGTGTCGACGTCCGGATTGACCACTCGTCATTCGTTCGTCTGTCCGTCTGTTTGTAGACACTTTACGCATCATGCAATAACTCAAATATTTTAAATCCGAACGGATCCAAAGTTTGTATATGGGTTTCTCAGGCCAAAATACAGATCGAGTTAAAATATTGGTTTGACCTGAGTCTTTTTTTTCTTCAGAATTATGGCCCTTTTTCGACTTAGAATTGACGCTTGCTGCCTTAATTCAAACATTTTTTATCTGGATGGAACCAAATTTGCTATGTGAATTTCTCAGCCCAAAATACAGATAGAGTTCGAATATGGGTTTGACTTTTGAATTCATTGTATTATTGGCACTTTCGGCAATCAAATAATAAATAACAACTAGCGAAAAATGGACATGCTATCAGTAAATCTCCTAAACATATATTTACTTCTCGAGTCCAAATTTGACCAATTATGGCATTTACCAGGACATTCACGCAGACTGCTTCAAGTAATGTTTTCTTTTGTTTTAATACTAAGACATTAATATAAGGCAACTCGAGTATACTACCATTGCTGTTACAGATAATTTAATGAGGAAATACACACTAAAACTCATCATATTCTAAGCTATCTGTATTTTAGAGTTATTATACATTATCATTGGCTTCTGTTACAGTAGATTGTTTATCAACTTTGATTCACACATGCAGAATCTCATCACTTTTTTTATTTCTTCAATGATTTAGCAAACTTATGATTTTCTAATGTCAAAAGACATCCTCTGGTCATACTAATGATCAACATGCCATGGTGAGGTAATAGCATACATATTCAAAGTGTGTTAGCCTGTACTCAAGGATTTGTCGTATTTCCAATTTATGCTACGCCTTTCTTCCAATTTGCATCATTTTTACCAAAAATACCAATGACATGTGTACAAAATCTGTCAATAAAAGTGGTTAAAGTGATGTGAAACACCCCAGTAAGATGATCAAATAGAAATTGAGAATAATCTTGTTCAAAGTAGTTATTTTTTTATGAATATTAATCCAAATTAACAACACACGCCATCATTCTTATACATTAATTAAATACAATGACTCTCATACTATAGTTGACTGTTGTTAGCATTATTTTCAGGCAATAAATCAATTCTGAAGCAGCATTTCAAAAATTTGTGTTATTGTTGGAATATGATGATATGGGGACCATTGCGTCGGGATGAGTAACTTTAATGTTCAGATATTGTAGGGGTCCAAAATTGAGCCAATCAGTAATGTACATAGCAAATTCAACATCATAGGCAGACCAACAATTGGGAAGCTGGTTCTAATACAGTTAACCATGGTTTTGTGACAACCAAGTCCTGCTTTGTCATGGTATTTAGACCCCTCATGATGAAATCAGTTTTAAAATTGTTTTTTCTAAATAAATATGTGTAAGTGTGTAAAAAGCCACCTGCCAAACAAATTTTAAGCCACTTTTGTCATGTGGCCAAGCAGCCTTTTATTTGTTATTTATTCAAAGAAAATTAATATTTTTTCTAATTCATATTATATAATGTCAAAATAGTTGTGAAGTTTATATATCATAGTTATGGCTATAGGCCAGCTCATCAAAATCATTATATCTACATCAGATTATCCACATATCTTCAAATTATCTTCTATCTGAAACATTGCTATCTAATTCTCCCTTTTTCTCCCATTGGTCTGATATTAATTTTTCTAATACCAACTGTATTACAAATACCAAATCTTAGTCTCACTTAGTCACACCTATTGAACGAGCCCACTACTTGAGCTAATGCGAGAAAAAATAAAAATAAAGCCAACTGTGAACATCAAATTGTCTGAAATACATCGCACTTAGTCCAAGCACACTCACGCTGTGGGCTCGGTCACACCATAACTGGCGAAGACACATATAAGCTATCAGCTTGTTGTTGAATCCCCTCCATACCATACATGTAACTTGTTATTATATTGTACCATAATTACTTTATGAATTATATGGATTAAATACTGTTTACAGTTACCTCTACTTTCAGATAGGATCAACTTTATCTTCTGAACTGTGAATGTCAGCAAGAATAATCTTCACCTGGGACGATACTGGTGACATAGTGATACAGAAAATCTGGAAGGCCTTGTATTGACACATTGCTATATTTTGCAGAAAAAGAAGAATCAAGCCAATGTTTGGAGGCTTTTCTGATAGACAATTTAAAATCTGCAAAATATATTATCATATGATTTTTATATTTATATACACCATACCTTGTAATCAAACAAACAGCTAGATCTTCATGCACAATTTTGAACTGGGTGTTAACTCTAGATTTTGTTGATGACAGTGTCATTTTGTAAATCAAGAGCCACCCTTGTGTTCATTTACTTGCATATATTGTCTTTGTTTTTGCACAACTGCATCTAGCAATTTGCTACTTTCTAAAGCATTCCAGCTAGTATTTCCAGATTCCAGTTTTTAAAGTTATAGCAATGCTCCTTGTTTCAAAGTTACTACATTTAATCTGAGGCATTGACACCTATATACATGAAAGAGAAAATGGTTCTTGCAGAAATAGTAATTCTGATCAGTCACATGCTTTTTATATGCCTGTTTGAGAAAAAAAAATGTTGTATTTCGTAATCGGTCTGTCCCTCTGTCTGTCCATCCATCTGTCTGTTAATTTGTTCTTGTTTCTGACCGTTAACCCCAGCTTGGATTATCTGAACATAATTATGTATGTGTTTTTCCCAGCTAAAATATACAGACCAAGTTCGAATATGTGTTCCGTCATATTATTTTTAAATGAGCTACGGTCCTTTTTCGACTTAGAAATCGCCTAATTTCTTAACATTTTGTTTTCTTGTCGGTAACTCTAGTGGGTATTATTTTATCTGAACCAATGTTGGTATTTGTGCTTCCCGGTTAAAAATAGAGACCAAGTTCGAATATGGGTTCCGTCCAATTATTTTTACATTAGTAAAGGCCCTTTTTTATACGCCCTTTTGAAAAAAAGGTTGTCTCCAATATATTTTGAGACTTCCGTATATAAATATATGTGTGTGTGTGTGTACTTTATAGAATCGAAAACGGGTTGACCGATCGAGACAAAACTTCCTATCTAAAGGTCAAATCCCACGGGAATGGTCGTCGCAGCGTTTTGGAGAAGCTCAGAGCACCCGTTCTCCACTCTGTCACAAAAAACGGCACTGCGGTGGTTAATCAAATGATAATTTAATGAGCGTTTGTATATGACGCGTCGCTATAAAAGATTGTTTGTTTACAATTCAACGCAACAATATCGCTCGAAATTTACCATCGAAAAAATTTAATTTTCTTCATCAAAAACATAATTACGTGTTGGACTCTGTCATTTTAAGAATATATAAGTATTACACACATACACACCAAGTCTCAGCTTTAAATTTTGAAAAATAAGAGTTTTATCAACATAAATCGATTTTAATGGGAAATTCTGTGTTAAAATTTAGCATCGAAAAAATTTAATTTCTTCCAACTAAAACATAATTACGTGTTGGACTGTGTCATTTTAAGAATATATAAGTATTACACGCAGTCACACGAAGTCTCAGCTTGAAATTTTGAAAAATAAGAGTTTTATCGACATAAATCGATTTGAATGCGAAATCCTATGTTAAAATTTAAATATTATTTTCGATACACTGTTAAAATTCTATGGAAGCAAAGTGGTCAACTCGGGTCAACCGATTGAGCCCAAACTTGCTATCTACATGTATGGGTACTTTTGTCCCGAATGTGTCACGGACGGGTCAAATCGTGACCCCGATGTGACATTGACCTTCAAACTGGTCAATTCAAGGTCAAATTGGGTAAAACTGGCGGATTTCTGTACTTTTGTCCGGGGAGTGTTTTGGACAGGTCAAATCATGACCACGACCTGACCTTGACCTACAAAATTGTCAAATCGGGTAAAACTTGCTGATTTCGACAAAATTTGGTACAAATGCAGCACAAGTGTCTCGGAACCTGTTGCAATTGCTATTTCGAACAAAGTCATGGGACGAATGACGCTGGCTAACCTGCTAGTATTATATAAATGAGTTGTCCGTCCATCTGTCCGTCCGCATTTGGTTTCCGGATGATAACATTAGATTGAATCGAGTGAACTGAACCAAATTTGGTATGTTAGTTTACCACCCCAAAATACAGATCATGTTCGAATATGGGTTTTGTCCGCATGATTTTGACTGAGTTATACCCCTTTTGCGACTTAGATTTTACCTGATATGCAGTTTGCAGATGATAACTTTAGATTGAATTGAGTGAACTGAACCAAATTTGGTGTTCAGATCAAGTTCAAATATGGGTTCTGCCTACATGATTTTGCAGGTCAAGTTCGAATTTGAGTCTGATCCAACCATTTTTGCCAAAGTATACCCCCACTTTCGAAGAAAATGGGGGGTATACTGGATTGACTGCGACTGTCCGTCATGCTTTCTGCCTCTGTGTCTGTCCGTCCGTCCATCCGACCTCATAACTCGAACAACTATGAACCAATTATTTTTAATTTTGGTACGCAAGCTCCTTAGGACTGCCTCTCTGTATGATGCTAATTTTTTTTTAAAGTTAAGCCTCATTTTCGACCTATTTCGACATAGAAAATTCTGTCCCACTTAATAACTTTAACAAAAATGAACCGATTTCAAAAAATTTTGGTATACATGCTTCTCACAATACCCTTTCTACATGATGCGGCTAGTGATTGGCTCAGACTGTTTTTCGTAATATTACACTTCATTTTCGACTTATTTTGACTTAGAAAATTCTGTCCGACTTAATAACTTTAACAAATATGAACCAATTTGAATAATTTTTTCTGTACAAGCTTCTTGTGACACCATATCAATATTATTAGTCCGAATTTTTATTTAAAGTTAAAAATCTGTTTTGTTGGGTTTACGGATAATGAGGGTTGAATTTGCCATGGTGGGGGTATGCTAGCACTCGAGTGCACACCTCTTGTTTTGTCTGAAAATAGCCGAAAATAATTATTTAAAAGTTTTTTTGGGGGATTTTCAGTCATAAATAACACACTTGAAGTTATTGTGTTTTATTTTTTTTATTATTTCATCTTAAGTCAAAGGTTTCAACCAAATGAATTAAACCTTGCCCCACTCTACTCCAGAAAGGGCGTATTATGCCCACGCTCCGACGGCGTGCTCTTGTTCGACTTTCTATTTGCCCAATTTCACAATATTTTTTTTCCAACTGATAGCTCCTGTTTGGATTATTTGAACTGAACCAAAGTTGGTATGTGTGTCTCTTTGCAAAAGATAAAAGATACAGGCCAAGTTCAAATATGGGTTTCATCCAATTATCTGTCCTGTATCTCATATATATATGTTATTCATCTGATCATATTGAAATTTATAGCAAATTGAAAACATGGTATTATTAAAGTGCAGCATATTGTGGGACTTATTTATCCCAATGTTTTATAACCTTTTGAATGTTACTTGATCGAAAAAATTACCATTTTGAAAAATCACACTTTCAACTTTTACACTCGTGTAGACCAAGACTTGTCGGTCCACAATAGCTTGAGATATCAGTTGTGTTGATGTCTTTTTGGACCCAGTCAAGTGCTATTGCTCTTCTACAACAGAATTTCTTCTATAACAGACTTTCATTAAAAAGTCGTACTCTATATAATTACAAGTGGAGCCTGGATATTCATGTGAACTGTTGAATGTGATTAGTCATCTGACATGTCCACGATTAATCTGTCTTCATACTGATGTATCAATTACTATGATAGAAAAAGGTATTTAAGTGAAGATTTGATAGATTATTATATTGTTTACACACATTTTCTGATAATGTGACACATTCAAATTCTCTGGAAAACAATGGTTTGTTTAGTTAAATCTTGTTGCTTTGACATTCAACAAACTTCTGATATACGATTGTTTTATATCATCATGCTTGGGAAAGAATGCCCTTTATGTTCATAGGCACAAACGCTAATTGACTTAATATGAAGACATGCCAGCAAGATAACTCCCGCCCTCGATTATGGGCGTAAAGTCTGTTATAGAAAAGTAACTCGGTCAAAAATAGTATCAGTCCAACTGATTTCCCAGGCTGAGGAGACTTGGTCTAACACTTGTGTTTATGGGTTATTGGGTGATCAGTGATTATTAAAGTGTCATAGACTTATTGCTGCATGGGATTTTCTTGAACTTGATAAGAGCCTAGCATTTTATTATTGGTTCATTGTGTTTCATCGGGATGGTGGTTATACATGCGTAGATCTTTCTGTACCGAATTTTCACAAACTGCATTGTGGGTGTACATGTACATGTATATGTATCACTAATTAATAGTGTCACATAATTACGCCATGAATATGTATGCAGATTATACGGTATTGATATCAAACTCGATCGAAATTAGTGATTAACTGAAAACTGCTTAATTATTTTTGCCCATACACATAACTGTATTTACTTAAATTAATAAAACATAACCGAAATGTACATATATATATTAATTATACAACCTGAGAATTGCACATGCGATTTAATTTTTCGTGTAACATACTTAAACTGAAATTAATCAACACTGTATAGCAATAATGTCTGGATTGACTTCGCCATGGATATATTAAAGGCAAACATTGCCATAAAGCAGCTATAAGAATGTGTGTTTCACCGAATGCGACATGAAAACTTGGCCAAATTTCAAGGAACTGGCTGTGCAAAACACTGCATCCAAATTTGGCAGTGTAATTGACATCAGCCAGTCTCTTGTAAATGAGGTTTCTTACTGAAACACCTATTTTGCAGACGACGTGTATTATGGAGTTGTTTACATTCAACAGATCTATTGTGTTAACCCTTGCTGGTCCTCCATATGGGATATGGTTCTAATCGAGTGGTTGCAGTGAACCAGATATTAGAGCGATTCGAAATCATGCACATAAAACAGCATGACAACTGGTCAATTTGTCGAAAATCCCATGCAGTAATAAGGCTGGTGACACTTAACCAACAATGATCACCCAGTTAACCCATCAACATATGATTCTGTTGAGCCTCAAAGTTGAGTGTGATATTGTATACGCCTGTTTTGGGACATATTAATTATGTTATCTGTATTTTTTATCTTAATAATAGCTTCTTTTTTTTTTTTAAATGTAGTAATTTGGATTCCTCTCACCAATTTTCACCAGAGTTATGGCCATTTTTGTTGGAATTTGCACTTAATTTTCCAGATAACTTTTGCAAGTCTGAATAGAATGGAATTAAATTTGGTATGTGAGTTTATTAGCCCCAAATACAGGTGAAATTTCTTATTTGGATTCCGCTTGCTAATTTCCACTTGAGTTATGGCCCATTGTTGAATTTACCACGGGTGTATTTGGCCACGTCCTAGAAATGCTCTTGTTGAAAATTGCAAATATATCCAATCAAGCAATATTCTGACAGAAAGCTAGAAAACCCTCTGGTTAATTAACTCTCACAATGTGTTACATTTTGATGCTCTCAATTTATGCAAATTATCAATACGAATGGATATACTGTGTATTATATGAGGGAGGAACTTAATTTTTTCAGTTATTTATATATTATATATCATATTGTTGCTGAATCCCATGTTGTTTTTAAAATTTTGTATACAAATCTTACACAATAAATTTATCTTGAATTAGAGTATCTTGCTTTATTGAATATGTCTTCTCATGGGTTATCTAAAACCTTGAGCTCTGGTTATCAGAAATTAGTTCCAAACCGTCTTGTTGGTGTGCACCCTCATATACTAAATAAAGATTTAATGCTGCACGGACATAAACTATGAATATTGAAGCAGTTTAAAAAATAGTAATATCTTAATTTGGTATCTGCTGCTCTTATTTTATTAAACAAAGAAAATTTCACTTATTGTACACTCCTATCTAATTGACACTGTGAGCCACTAGCCTTGAGCAATATGAAATAACAATATATTTTCAATAATACAGTTGTATTCTTTATTTACCTCTTTAAATGGGCATGGGTCCTGACGCAAGTTACAGTTAAGCCACTTTTGTCATAAGCATTCATATTCGCATTCATGCGAGGTGTTATTGTAATTGCAAATAAAGAATAATAGGATTTTCTTTTATAGGGAATGTCAGATTACAAGAACTCAAATCTTAACATTCCTCAAGTTGACTACTCATTGGCAAAATTTAATATCCAGTTATCAAAGGGTTGGAGTGTGACAACAGGGAAAAAGCTAATTATGCTTTCATAGTTGACAAACTATATCAGGGCTGTTTACTGATTAAATTTGTTTATCTCAGATTTAATGAATTGTGGGACATCGATCTCTTGCTAGTATCCAGATTGTATAACCTGGACATGTTAATAAGAAATGAGAGTTTGTTCAGGAACATGTGAAGATATCTTGGATATGGTGTCAAATTAATCGCACCCCTAAAATTCATAAGGAGTTGTGAGTTATATTCCATTGGCCATATTGAAGAGTGCCAATTAACTCTAGCAATTCCTAGGGTGGGTGAAGATACTTGGATACTTCGTAGCTAGGTACCTACGGTGAAGGTAACTCCACTCCAGTCAATGAGTTCGGGACCAGGATGATGAACCAACTAAATCCATGCTGGACGTCCCAGAAAACCCATTCGACTCGGTGAAGAATTCAATCATGACACTCCAAATTAAAATCAAATTAAATTAGAT